>CM035233.1:7217070-8417070 GCA_020226215.1 Sindora glabra
TTAACATAGATACCTTTGATGAAGAAAGTAAATTATATGTCCATGAATTTAATTCTCTTTTACTTGCAAACATTAACCTTAATTCTATAAGTTATTTCTTTTAAGGTGATTTCTAACCATCCTAAATTTTTTTGTAAGTTATAGGTGTTTAACATTTCCTTTAGTTTTTGTACAACTTTAAGATCAATAAACACATCATTATTATTAGACCTAAAATATATGTAACAATTACAATTATTCAAAACAAGGTATATATAATTTGCAAAGCATCATTATATAAGATGGATTTTAATTTATTACTAATGTAACACAATACTTGACAATATTTAACTTGTTTTGAATTTTATTATCTATGCCATACATATAAAGTTGTGTAAATTTAGGTGGTGCTTCATCAAGGGATAAAAGCTTCTAACAAAATGGTAATTTTTTCCATTTAATAAAAAATCAGAGGGAGAAACACCATAATTAATTGATCGATCAAATTTTCTTCCTATTAAAGTGAAGGAGAACATCATATTATATATACTTGAACATTTTTGTTGATGGAGAATCATCAAACATCAATGACTTTAAGTACGGAAGTGGTTTATCTAACTTTTCTAACTTGATTTTCCCTCTTAAGCAATACAAAGCAAAGCAAGGATTTGAAATATCTATAAATCATTTAAGTCATTCATCAAACCACATGACTATACCATAATGCATGCAAATATATTTAGAATCACCAATATCTAAATTAACTAAAAAAAGAATTTCATATTAATTAAGTAATATATTGCAAGTGATCCAAAATATTTATGTTGAATATAAAATAAAGCAAAATGATACTATTAGTTGGGTAACACCAACTTATAACCCAAGTAAGAGCAATTCTCCCTTTAGGTTGTGTTAAGGTTTTAACAGTCAACATAAAACTTTACTAAAAATCCAACCATAGATTACACACGATGATTTAATTGTGCTAATGTTAGGTCATTACCTAGAAGTAATGTGCTGTATGGCTTGAGTATAATGTCAAATAAATTAGAGCCATTATATCAGCACCCATATGTAGTGTTAAATGAGTAAAGGTCTTCACATTTTTTAGATAAGTATAGGTAAAGAAGCTAGTATGGGAAAGTATAATTAGGTTTAGTATCGATATATTGATAGGTAAATCTTTAAAGGTTGTGAATACCATGATTCGGAGAAGGATTAATATCATATGTCTTTAAGAAACTAAATAGGTTAGAGAAAAAGTTAAAGAGTTAGACACTACAAAATTTAAACTATAATGCACAAGGAAATTAGAGGAAAGAATAGAGTTAGTATTATTTTAGACAAAAATTAGAAGAAGAATGTAGTGGATGTAAAAAAGATTAAGGAAAGGATCTTATCATTAAGATTAATGGTTACAAAAGAGACTATTAATATCATTAGTGCTTATACACCATAAGTAGAAGTAAAAGCACATTTGAAAGAGAAATTTTGGGAAGACTCGGAAGGGTTATTTCAATAAATTCCATAAAAAGAAAAAATTCTCATCAAAGGGGATCTAAATGGACACATTGGTGGTAAGGTAAGGCAATTTTTGTGAGTTCATAAATGATTTAATTTTGGAGAATTAAATAAGGAAGGATAATCTATTCTTAATTTTTTGATAGCATATGATTTCAAGATTGCAAATATTTATTTTAAGAAACAAAAGGAGCATCTAATCACTTGCAAGAGTAGAACCTCGAGGTCACAAATTGATTTCTTTTTAGTAGTGATCTTAGATAAAAAAGTCTGTAAGAATTGAAAAGTGATTTCGAGGAAGAACCTTACTACATAACATAGGATTTTGGTCCTTGATATTCATTTTAAAACTCGTAACAAAAAGGATGATAAGTTATAAGTCTCAAAATTAAGTGGTGGCAGTTCAAGGGTGAGAAACAAATACTTTTAAGAAAATATTATTGGAGGAAGATAATTAAAAAGCACAAAGAAGTACCAACTATATTTGAGATAAGATAGTTAAGAGGGTTAGGATAGTTACTAAAGCAATCTTCGGTGAATCAAAAGGTTTTGGATTGATAAATAAAGAATCTTAGTAGTGGAATAAAAATAAATAATAAAAGATTAAAATCAAAATAGATTGTTTTAAGGCCTTACATGTGTCCAATAATGTTTGAAAATTGAAAAAGGTATCGGATGGTTAAGAATGAGAATAAAGAAACAATAAGTGAGGTATGATCTAAAACTTTTGAGGAGTTCTATCAAGATTTAGACAAAAATGGAGAATAAAAAAATTATAAGCTTACCAAAAATAGGGAAAGGAAATCATGAGATTTGGACCAAGTAAAGTGTATTAAGGATGAAGAAGGATAAGTTCTACTCATAGATAAAGATATTAAAGAGAAATAGGAGAAGTACTTTTATAAGCTTTTTAATAATAGGCAAAGATCGATTAAGGATATGAAAAGATTAGAAATCCAGGAGGATGAACAAAATCTAGCTTACTATCACAAGACTCACTTTGGAAAGGTAAAAGAAACTCTTACAAGAATGAATAATGGTAAAGTCATTGGTCCTAATGGTATTCCTATTAAGTTTAGAAATGTTTATAAGAGTAAGGTACCTTTTGGCTCACTAAAACTATTTAATGAGATTATGAGGTTTAAAAAAAATACTAAATGAGTGGAGGAGGAGCACTTTGGTATCGATATACAAGAATAAAGGAGATATTTAGAACTATACAAACTATCAAGTGATAAAACTTATGAGCCATATTATGAAAGTGTGGAAAAAGTTGTTGAGAATTTGGATTATCACATGCAGCGGAATTTCAAAATTTTGATCTAAATTCTACCTAGGATCCATGCAAAAAGCATAAGTCAATGATTAGGGTTTTACCTATTGGGCACTCGTGTTTCTATTGATCAAAACTTGAGAGCGGAACAATCAAATGCCGGCCGGAAGGTACAACGTCTCTACGGTATCCACACGGAGTGAACAACGACCTCTCACCCTCCACGAATCTGCTAGGATGCATTTTTCTCTCTTAGAATTAGGATTGGATGTTTTCTGAGTGATTTAGGGTTTATATGGAAGCTTTGAACGTGTTGTAAAAGTGCTGCCCTCAAGTCCCTTTTTATAGAACTTAGGCAAGCTATAATCCTAGTCCTACTAGGATAATGTTTTCAAAATCCTAATCACACTTAACAACTCATCTTATCCTTATCCTAGAGATAATGGGAAGAGATAGGACTTATTTATTAATTATCTAATATTAGATAATAATATTATCTCATAATATAAATATCTTAATTATTAGATAATTGCATATAGTTATCAAATATCAAAATAATATTATCTCATAATATATTTATCTAATATCTGATAACGTAATTATTTAATATTACTTTAATATTAAATAATATCACATAATATTATATATATATATATATATATATATTACGTGAATAACTTATTATCATTCTTAATAATAATATATATGCACGAAAATAAGTCTAATTAATTGGATATTAATATAATTAAAGTCTAATTAATTATTATCTTATTCCTACTCCTTTTGTGTGACCCTGTAGGTTCTTACTACATTGACAGTAAGCGGTATCTAGCAATACATCACTGCCACTTAAGTAGTAAGAATATCTGTGATTCGACATCCACCTAATACATGATCAACGTTTTGTATCATAACCCTTTTATAATAATATCCAAATTGAACTTGAGGCATGGAATGTGTCATCCTCGTCAATGTTCAATTTATATTTCTTGATACTGAGTAGACTTAAAATAAATAATTAATATCACATATTAATTCAACTGAGCATGACCATGCATTTCTAAGTCTCACTCAATCAAGGGGCCCAAGGATATTTCTCTTTTATACAAGAGTAACAAAATCCCATCTACATGACTCATTTCCCTCTACACGATTTATGACACACCCAATCAATGCCCTACTTGTCATCCTGATTAAAGGTGACATAGGACAATATTAAAGTGAGTAATTCCTCATGTAGGGAACCGTAGTGACTTCAGGTCAAATATTTATGTGTATTTGTGATCATATGAGAATAACTTATGACACATCTATCCATGCAATATTCTCATAGTGGGTCAGTCCAGTACACTATCACATATCCATTATTTGTAATCATCAGTCACTATACATGTTAATCTCGATGTATTATTACTATCCTTTTCGTAATAATACTTGACTATGGGTATTTTAGGAATAGCAAAGCTATTCCAAGGATAATTATTATATTAAGTTATAAATTACGTATAATAATAATAAAATTATAAAAATATAATATAATAATTAAATTACCTAAAATAAAATATAATACATTGTGTATAACTTCAATCATCTATATGATTGGTTCTAGGACATACACCAATAAAAGTGATTAAGCACAGATTAAGAGATAAGACTATGATTACAGAGAATCAATTTGGATTTATACTAGCAAGGTCTAACAAAAAGGCTATTTATTTTCTATGGGGGTTGATGAAAAGGTATCGGAATAAAGAAAGAGACTTACATATGGTTTTCATTAACATGGAATAAACCTATGATCAAGTACTAAGAAAAATGTTGTGGAAGGCTCTAAAGAAGAAAAGAGTTTGTGTGGCATATATCTAAGCCATATAGGATATGTATTGTGAGGTAACTATAAGTGTAAGAACTCCTGGGAGCGAGACAAAGGACTTTGCTATACAGATAGGTATACATCAGGGTTTAACCTTGAGTTCTTAATTGTTTAATATAATCTTGGATGTTCTTACTAAGGACATACAAGAGACTATCTCTAAATGTATATTATTTGGTGATAATATAGTTCTAGTTAAAGAATCAAGGGGAGAAGTTAATTATAAACCTAAGCTTTGGAGATAAGCATTAGAATCAAAAGATTTTTGCTTCAGTAGGAGTAAGACAGAGTACATACATTGTAAATTTAGTAAGAAGGAAAAATAAAAATGATTTGAAGGTAAGAATTAGAGAAGATATCATATCATTAATGTCTAAATTTAAATATATGGGATCAATATGACAAAGTGATGGGAAAATTGATGAAAATATCACACATAGGATACAAGTTGAATGGTTAAAATAGAGAAAGGCAATAGAGGTTATTTATAATTGCAAAGTACCTACTAAGCTTAAAGAGAAGTTTTATTGTACCGTTATACAACTATCTATGCTTTATAGTAGTGAATATTGATCTTTAAAGGGATAACAAGAATAAAAAATGGAAGTAACAGAAATGAGAATATTAAGATAGATGTGTGATCATACAAAAAAGGACAAGATACAAAATGAATGCATATGAGAGAATATTAACATGGCATCTATTGATGAAAGGATGGTAAAAAATCGATTACAATGATTTAGACATGTGCAAAGAAGGCCACTAGAGGCACTAGTGAAAAAAGTTGATCATATGGTCTTTAACCTTATGAAAAGGTGTAAAAAGAGACTAAAAAGAATATTAGAGGAAATTACAAAAAGAGATCTCTTTTTATTATTGTTATTGATACCATTAGTGCTTAATGATGAAAGGAATTCATATGAGCTAATCTCTTTAAAATCATCATTAGAGTCATTGTTTGTATCCTTTGTTTCAAAATGAGAGTTAACAATTTGATTAATAAAAATAAGATGGTGTCCTGGCTGCATAATACTCATTGGAATATGAATTTTTGTATTGGTAGAATCCACATCAAATGTTCTTTATGATGAGCATGTTCCCTTTAAGAAATTGTTTGCATAGTATTGGATTTAATACTTGCATTAGCATTAATGGGATTAAATATTCTACATAAATTTTGAGTAAATAGACATTTATATCATAGAATGGTACTTATTAGACAAAATAATAATAAAATAAGGAAGCATAATTATGCACGATATTAATACACAATGAAGTTTGTGGAGTTTAAATAGCGTTAATGATATGGCATAATCCTGTAGTAAGAATAACATGTTTAAGTAAGATATAGTAGTAATTATATGATAAAAAAAATATCATTAGATAAGTGGAAGGAAAACCTTTTGTAATCTTTAAATTCAAGCAAGCTCTATCATTTTGCACATTCTTATCGCCATACTTTCTCTTTTACCTCTCGAAATAAATATACTTAAAGAAAGTTATGTAACACAAACTGTAAATTAACATCATATAATATTAGCAGTAAAAAGATTACATAAATCTTTTTATACAAATAAAATAAAGCACATAATATAATAGGTAATAATACCTTTACTATGAGTTTGAGGAAATGCTAGAGATGAATTTTGATTTATGTTTGTTTATTAAAAAAATGGTGACCTTATAAAATAAATGAAGACATTTTGAGAATATTAAGCTATTGTTACACATGTATTTCTTTGTTCTTTTGTAGAATCAAATGTCACTACAATAGCATGTTAAGTGCGAAGTTTAAAAGGCAAGACTAATAAATACTATTAATTTTTTATGTTGAATTCAAATTGTCCAATATAATAAAAAGGATTAGTCTAACCTTTGTGCCACATGTCTTAAAAACTAACACTTTTAAAACGTAATATATTCTCACTAATTCTATAATTTTAAACTTACTACTAAAATAGAAAATTCCACAGCTACCTAATTCTACATCAAGTAATGCAATAATGATAAGAGTTCAATGTAGATATATTCCAACCTTTAGGTTACCTTTTGCATTTGAAGATCAAATACCTTCGAATCTTCGCTTTATTGTATTTTTCTTTATAATTGGTGCTTATAGTTATTTTTTTCTCATTTTAACATTCTAATACCTATCACTTCAAGTTGAAACCATAAAAAAATATTTTATATTTATGA
The DNA here is from genome assembly GCA_020226215.1 of Sindora glabra. Taxonomy (NCBI): domain Eukaryota; kingdom Viridiplantae; phylum Streptophyta; class Magnoliopsida; order Fabales; family Fabaceae; genus Sindora; species Sindora glabra. The sequence goes on from CM035233.1 coordinate 7,223,913, forward strand.
GTTCCGATTCATATCCTGGATAGTACTCATTCAAATTTTAATTGAATCATAACTTATATCTATCATTTTCTTATCTACCTAGTGTTCCACATGTTGTACTATTTACAAAATCCAAAATATGAATCATATGCAATTGGTTTTGCTATTGGTATGTATAATAATATCACTCAAGCGTAATTATATTATTAATTTATCTAGTAAGGCGTTGTGTATGTGTGTGTTTATATGTATGTATATATATATTGAGAATAAATAATGTAAGTTACTACTGAATTGTAATGATATGGATTATCATAATAAATATCAAAGGACATAAAGAATTAAAAATTAAATATAATCCTCATAATAAATTATAAATTTGACATAAAAATGGATAAAGTGCAACACATGTAAAGGACCATAACAATTTCTATAGTTACTATAATAGGAAAAAAAAAAGAAACTTGCCATGGAAGCTAATATTTGAGACAAAAGACATTAAAAATTCAAATGTAATTTTTATATCTATGATAACATAAATTTATTTATATACATGAGCACATAAATTTAAAGAATTCAAACACTTAATATGCAATTTGCACAATAAGTTAAGTAATGACAATACTCCATAAACACCTGTTTTAAGACTAATCTAAGAATATCCTATCAAAAATTTTGAAACATCAATTACAATCAGAATGAAAAAACATTATGGTTAAAAAAATGAATTTGTATTGTGAATAATGAAAATTGAAAATTTTGCATTCAAATGCTTAAGGTAGTAAGGCATCCTTTCTACTTTATAAAAAAAAATTCACCACTTACTGTAAGTCTTGGGTTTAAAAGTTTTAAATATTTTCACAAATAAAAATAGGAAAAAAATAGAAACTAAATTATTTCATTACCATAATATAACTATAGAATGCTTTTCAAATATAAGATGCAAAAGCCATCAAGTAATGCCATCATTCAATAAAAGGTGAAAATATGTGAATACAATAGTATATAACAAAAAGTTAGAAAATTTCACATCAACTATAGGATAACCTTATTGAAAGTTTTAGGTTGAGATAACTAGACTTTAATACTTTGAATAGCTAATTTAATTGTTCATAATACTTCAATAACTTGACTTAAACAATACATTTATAATGTAACTTCAAGTGACTTCAACAAGGTTGTAAGTAAAGGAGTGAAGAACAAAAGGAAAAGATAACGTACTAAGATGTTTAAAGAGAGATAATAAGTAAATAGAACTTATATTAATTAAATTGAATGCATAGTCCATGAAGTAGAAATAGCAATGCAAAAGACCTTGTTTTAAACAGAACTTTAAGCCACAAAAATGTAGTAAATGATGAAATACTATAGATGTAATTAATCATCCTACAATCATAATATCAAAGAAAAGAAACTCATACCAATCTCTATAATAAATTAAAGAGTAAAAGAGAGAAGCTGAAGGTTTTCTTGTTGGAAATAATCCTCAAGACAAGCAACTATTTATCTTCTAGCTAAACATAAAGGTTGTCGATACAAAAAGCAAATAAAAAAAATGAAAGAAAGATATTAAACAAATCACAATGCTCCATTTATCAATTTAAGATATTATCAACCTCCACTAATTGCTATGTTTTTTCTTAATAGGCATTCTAATTGCATTTATAATTAAAATTTCCATTTTATTTCACTATATTATAATAGTAAAAAATCCAGAGCTAGATTATTAATTTTATATCATATATTATTAGCTAAATTTAATTACTGTACACGGTGATAAAACAAAAGTGTTATATATTACAACTTAACAGTAATAGGCATGACATGAATTCTTATAAATTGGAAAAGTTATATGCACTTGAATGATAATCTAACAATCAATTAAAGTTAGACTATTTTGTTATGTGTCTAAGTATTATTGTACTTTAAAGCTTATTAAACACCATTATTCTAAAAATTAATTCTTTTTTTCACAATTATATTTCTACTAGCATTTGCGTTACTTTTTCTATGAAGTCATAAAACAATGAAAATGTGAAAATTTTATCAATTGTCAACATTTCCATTACTTTTATTTCTAAGTAGTATTTACTTGTGTCAAATATTTGAAAATTCAACAAATTATACCTTACTCCAATCATATTTATTCAATTTTGAAGAAAATAAAAATACTAATTAGAAAAAAATTATTAAATATAAGGTTGCAATTATATGTATTATTATTACTATTCATTACATTATTGCATCTATTGCTAGACTACTTATCTTGAAATTTTCTTTTAATGTACCATTTAATAATACATTTTAAAAGTATATTAAAATATATAAGAAATTTCCTGAATAATGTAATCTTATACTAAAATCATATAGTAATTGAACCTTAGTTAGTATAACAATCTTGAATTTTCAAATATTGAATAAAAGAACTTTCTTATGCACAATATAAATATTATCAATAGTTAAAATAATTTTTTTTAAAAATTATTAGTATGATTATTTGCCTTATAAATTTTTCATAAAAAAATATAAGATTTTATGAAATGTTTAAATTAAATTCATGATCTATTTGAAATATCTATTTCTTGCTTTTTACTCACCATTTTATTTATTCAATATCATTCCATTTATTGATTTTAAGCTTCTATTTGTCATTTAATTTACAACTTCATAGTTAGTAACATTAAAAAAATTACCTACAATTAAGCAATATATACCATAAACTATTCAATCATTGCTATTTAGGAGTTCCTAAAGATAATGACAACTTTGAAACCAAATCATAAGATTTAATTGTTAACAAAAAAGAAAAAAAAGAATTAGCTATTTTTGTATAAATTTTTGTAGGATTATGTATCATATCAAAGTTTGGTGTTGAAAAATGACTTTAATGGTATAATTAGTTCATAGCACAATTTTAGTCCACATACTAAGCATCAAATCATTTATGGACACTTGCTTGGATTTCTTGAAAAATACCAGCTCATCTTCTTGTTTATACATTATATTTCTATAAGAATTTTGAGAATAACTTTTCTTTAACTTGACTTGTATCTTTCTATATCTATTTTAAGCTTAAAGTCCTAAACCATTCTTCATGTAATTTCATTTTTTGCATAATCATTCTTTCTTTTGTATAGACATAGTGTTTCATTGTTATTGTAATTCTATCTTATTATTAATTATTAATATAAACATAAATGAGCCTCTTAACAATTACCTATCATTAACACTTCATGTTATATGTATGTACTTCTATTACTTTATATAATTTCTACATTTTTGTGAATATATAGCTAATAAATTCTGGAGTAGGCAACTTTGTACAACCTATGAGCACATTAAATAACTCTATCTACTTTTATTATGAAAATTCAATTCAATATTGGTTGAAAAACTTACATATATATCATAAAACTTTTCCTTAACTGATAATGAATTGAAATGTTACTTGGTTTTAATATAATATAAATTAAGACATCATAGCACAACTATATGAGAATCTAAATCTAACTTAAGCAAAAGTTTAATAATCCTATAAGTTTCTTGGTAATTTTTTTGTTAAAGAAAATGCAAAAAGTTAAGCATAATGAAACATACATTATTATAATTGATATTAATACTAATATTAAATCAAATATTAGCATAGGCAAATTACCAAAATCATTAGTCACATTTACTCTTTGATTGGTAAGTGCCAAATTAGAGCAATATACATTAAGTAAGTCTTAACAACTACAACAGCGAAGCCAAAAAACAAAAGCAATCAGTCATTCTTTAGCATATTTGAACTATTAGTTTTCCTTCAATATAGAGATCATAACTCCTATAAAACTAAATCCTAGTACTAATTTAATCTACCTATTCCATCTTAATTTTCTTTAAGGTTTTCATGCATAACATTTGAGGTGTCAGCATGTCACATATTCCAATAATTTCATCTTATTTCTCTAAACCATCCCTTTTCATTGGCATTAAATTATTAAAAGACATTTGCACTTCACTTAGTGAAGTAAATGAAACATTATCTTGAAATTGTGAAACATTATGATTAGAGTGATAAATTTTAAAATCTAAGTAAACATTATGAGCTAAATGAAATAGTTGCATTTGGAGTTCTAATCAAAAGCGAATTTTAAGAATAAAGAAAGTAGCTTAAAGATACTTCAATCAAAGAATCTTAAAATAAAATCAAATCACATATATGAATTGTTCCACAAATCATTAATGTTTTACCATTCAAAATTATAATTTTTTAAATTATAGTTCATCCTATGTGATTATCATTGATAGAGTTCAAATATTATGCAACCTCAATTTCACTATCACTTTTTAAAATAACTTTGTAAGGATTTTCTTCGCAATAGTATTTTTCATTTTTTATATTTGAATTAATTATTTCAACATTAAAAAGTAATTTTTCCCTTTTAACAAGTTTAATTCCTTTGGAAACCTAGCTTTATTATCTTGTTGCAATAATTTTCATTATTAAGTTAGATCATAGAGTATGAAAATAAGTAAAATTTTAACTACATATACAAGTAATTTACTTTAATCAATTTCTCCTCTAATTTAGCTACATCTTTTTTGGTGAATTAAATGATCTCACGATCAAATAGAACAAATGAAACCGATCTACTTTAGTCTAAAACCATTAATTGGACTTTAAATCTTTAAATAAGAGCAGAGGAAAATTTTTTTAGTAAACACATAAAAATCAAAACAAAGATGTTTCAAGCATCATATAATCTTTTTTGTAAAATATTAATGACATAATTTATTACCTTAAAATAGTAGAAGTAGCCATCTTGTTACAAGGGTAACAAAAAAGTTAATCATCAATATAATTCATAGCCTTTTTGCAAGAAGGTAAATATTTTCAAATAGGATAAGGTTAAAGTTAAAAAGATCAATTTAAGCTTCATATGGTCTTACATCAGTGTTGCAATTAAAATTAATTTTAGAAAAAAATGTAAAAAACCCTCTTTAACTATAAGGTGGTTAGATTTTACCCATTTGAATTATGGAAACTTGAATTTTACCCCTTATAATTAGATAAAACTTGAATTTTACCCCTACTGTTACTAAATTAATGGAATTTATCAGAAAAATTGCCATTATCATATTTCACTTATCAATAGTTAAGAATCGTTCTATATTTGCTAATTTACCAATAGTTTTTAAATTGCTACTAAATGATAATATATAGTGTTAGTTTTAACCACTTCTAAGTTCATAGAACTTTCGCTAAGTGTTACAATTGTTAACTTATCAATGGTAAGGGTAAAATTCAACTTTTATATAATTGTAGGGGTAAAATCTAAGTTTCTATAGTTCAAAGGGTAAAATCCAATCACCCCTTAATTGAATGGTTTTTTTTGCATTTTCCCCTTAATTTTATATTTATGCTGAGTTGCTTTATATAGCCTACCATTTAATGTAACATGAAAATTTTAAATCATATAACATTATTTTTTAGCCAAAACAAACTTGTGTGGTTAACCAAACCTTTTCAAGACACAGAAGCTTGAAGTTTTTTGTTATGCACATACCATTGCATTAAGTTATTCAACTTATATATACATCATTTAATATAATATTGTAATAAATTATCAAATGCTATTTCTTAATTTATTTTACTAAGATAGCTAGGAATAGAATTCAAAAGCATTACCATACATTAACTATCCAAAATGATATTATAAAACCGCAAACTATGCTATTTAACAATGTTAGTATGAAATCATAATTTAATGATTCAAAAATCATTTTATATACATAATATTTAATATCTTAATAGAAATTTCTACTTTTAACTATCATTTATGCTTCATTAGTATCTTTATTATCAGTTCATCTAAGAGGATTACATCAATACATAGAGCTTCATCTCAGTATTTTAATAATAATGTATACCACATGCAAATAATTTTCATTTTAATTAGCAAAGTCTTATCATTTTTTAGTGAGAGTTTACTCTTGAAAGTGCAATTTTCATCCTTTTTAGCGCAATAGCAAAAAGTTAACCATAATAATTTTCACACACAACTAGGATCAATACATGTTTTAATAGGGTTTCAATGATATTAACCAAAAACATGTCCTCCCATTGTGTAAAAATTTATGTTAGGTAAAAATAGAACAGTAAGATGAAAAATTCATGGTATAAATTATATAGAAACCATGTTAATGTGTTTTTTTTAATTATTATAGCGATTGTAGTATCCTAATATGTACCACTTTAACAAATTTATGATGTACTACTTGAAGATATTTATGGTCTTTCTTTTAATACAAATCTATTACTTCAATTACTTTTTGTATGAAAAGATTTTTGGCATTTTGCTTCTAGTCTACATGGATATATGCAGATTTTGAAATACCTTGCTTAACTGGTTCTTTGATTTATTTAAGTACTATTGCATTTTGTATTTTAAATATATTATTGCTAATTTTTTAGGAACCAATGCAAAATTGAATAAAATAAACAATTAAATGAAAGTAAGCAAGTATTTCTACCATGTTTTAAAATTATTTATCTTTTGACTTATTCCACGCCCTTATTATTATTTATCAAAATTCTTATTTATTCAATTCTTATATGATAAATGTAGAAAAACCCTATAATTAGTAGAGTATGCTATTCATTTATTAGCTTTTGTTCTTTTCTATATTTCCTTTTACAATCCTCTACTAATTTTTTTATATGGATAAGGTTTCAAAATTTGGAGAATCTTTTAAACTTTTATGATTTGAATGTCTTATAAAGAAGATAAAAAGTAATCTAACCATTCAAAGCATAATTAAAAGAGCTAGTCAAAAGCAATTAAAGAAAAGCACTAAATGCCATTGTTTTATTTTAAAGGGATTTAAGGAACATGGAATTGAAACACAACAAATGGCTTTGTTTTTAATGTATTAGGTATCTTGGACAAAATATGAGGGAAATGCTAATATGAAGAAAAAAGAAAAAGGAAAGCAAGTTATTAGACTTCTTACTAAAACATTCAAGCTTTGCCAAAGTAAAAGATATAGCAACTTGCATTTTTTTGGTAGAAGATAACAATTAATGTTGGATCATTAAAATATTGATGTGTAGTGTTAATATCAAACATTTAACTATAAGTAGTTGATGTAACATAAGCATGAACATTAAATGATTTTTTAGAACAAAACCTAATAAATTTGTTAATTTTTGGATGAGATGGATTCCAATTGAAATATTCAGAAGTAGAAGATGTCAGTTATTTAGCTTTCTCTAGTTTAGTTGGCTATGCTTGCTTGTAATGCTACATTTATGACAATTAGAACTTTTTTTTAGGGCTTGTTAGAATAATTATTGCTAGTCTTATCATATTAATGTCATTTTATGAAGAAAAAGTGTTATAAATTTATTTGGCAAGAATTTTACAAATTGTTATAATAGTTCTAATTCTAGTGATAATGTTAAGTATGCTCATTTACTTATTGCTATTTTTTTCCTTTGCTTTTGTTTATGTCTTTCACTTATGTTATAGATTGGCATTTGTTTATTTGTTTAGTCTTACCTTGATGGAGATATATTTACTATCAATGATGTAAAAACTCAAAATTGTAGTAGCTTACTTAGTTTACTTTTGATGTATAAGAGTTTGGAATGGCAACAATATCCTTGTCATATTTCTTTATCCTTACCCAAAATTAAAAGAAATAAAAGGATGAAAAATCTTACAAAATAAATATTTTTTGTTATAGAAAACTAACATTAGAATTTCTGTAGAGACTGGTTTCCTCCATTTTTTAATCAGAAAAGGCTTAAGAAGTGTGTATTTGCTTATATTTTTTTGTATCTGACTTATGGACCATCTTATTGCAAACACTAATGTAACATAAATAAGAGTATCAAATGATTTTTTAAAATAAGAAATCATTTAGTATAAAATACAAGACTTTATGCTTTAAAGTGTAATCTAAACCTTAGTTAAATCAATTTCTAGATCAAGGTATGATAAATTTGTCAACTTTTGGATTAATTACTTAATGAAGCTCATGGTTTTTGGCTATGTTTCTAGCATGGGACATAGTTAACATTTGTTTCTTGTATTTATCTTAAAGCTCATGGTTTCTTTGATAGATAAGTTTATCAATTTTGCAAAAAGATTATGAATTTGTTCTAAAAGCTTTCTTAGGTGTTCTATTGTTTGGTTTTCTATAGTTTTTAGTTTTTTTTTCTCTTCTTAGAGAATTGTTCATCCTTTAGTCAAGTTTTTTTTCTTTATTTTATAATAAATAATTCTTTGTACAAAACAAAGAAGGATAGGATATCCTAAGAGATTAGATTTACTTTTGAAACAAATCAAGACAAATAAAGATTAAAGCTACAAAAGTATAAATACCCAGATATACCTAAACATCTATAAGTAGATATGAATACTAAGTATGACTTATTTTGATTTTTTAAAAAATCTAAAGTTTTAAACCATACATAGGCATTAGTTAGCAAAGGCAATAGTATAAACCTTCTCATTCATGATCATTTAAGAATAAAGTTTAAGAACAAACACCATACTTGCGGAATAGTATAAATAAATAAAAGAGGGCAATTTTTAACAAAATAAAAAAAAAATAAATGCTTTATACTAAAAACAACCAACCTTAAGGCCATTTCTAACAAAGAAGAGAGCATAAAAAATTAAAGAAGGTAGACTGAGAACAACTTTTAAGTAACACAAGGAACACTCATACAAATAGAGCATTCCCTTTAACTCTTCCATAAGAGAAAGGAAAGTAAGATAAAACACTCAAATATGAAAGAGAAAAAGGAAAAGTTTTTCACTAAAAAAAAATCTAGTTAACTAAAAGATATTAAATCAGTAGTTGAAAAAATCAACTTAAGTATATAATGACGTCTCCTAAGACTACACATACTAAATAAACTTAGTCTATAATTATAAAATAGGTAAAAAGTAATATTAATTAAACTTTATTTCATAGCAAGTAAACATCTTTGAGTATAATAAATTAAATTTATATTAAAATAATAACAAATATCCTTAAAAGAATTTATATTTTATATTTATAATAAAATCTTACTTTATAAACTTGAAGTTTGAAATTTGAAATTTCAATCAAATGAACATTATATCACTTACCCCTATTCTTCTTCATGCATGCATTCGTAGAGCTCTCCATTGATCTTTGATAGAGAGGAATCTTTATATAAATGTAAAATAGGCTTTTAGCCTACAAGCAATGCGAGCAGCCTATTGGTATAAGGTAGGCTTGGCTTCTTACATTAGAACCCACATTTTATAGGTTAATATAGGTAATTCCGTACAATATTGCCTGTGCATTTAAAGTTTTTTTTTACATTAAAATTTTTTATAATCCTTCATGCATTTTAGGACTTTTTTTAATCTAGCCTAATATTTAATAGGCTAATGTAATTTTTTTATTCTTATTTGACTAATTCATTACACAAAATAAAAAAAATTATCCTATTACAATTTACAAAAAAGCTAGATTTTTTTTTAGTTTAACCTAATCCAATATCCTTTAAAAGTGTCTTCCTTCTTCTACATTTAAGTTCAATTTCTGATTCTTACATATACATATTTAGTGATATAATTACTCCTAATAGTAATATATATATATGGTCTGCCTATAAGTACTTAAGGCCATGACAATTTTTTCCCACATTTTTATGAGCTTATATGAGTATTGCTTGCCCAATTTTACATGCCTAAATCTTCACCACATCTTCTATCTTTACTAATGCCTTTTCACCATACTATAATTGAAGTAATGTTATCATAATTTATGCTCAATCGCAATATTAAAGGTTTATATTTAGAAAGAACAAAATAAAAGCACATTAATAAAGTAGAAGTAATAGGATTTTGTCTGCTAGCAAATAGTATCCTAGCATGAAGAGAGTGAGATTTTTCTCTTTCAGCAAAAATTTCTGTTCCTAGTGTCTTTGTAGATTTAAAAATTACATGTGGTGAGATAATGAATTTTGTAACACATAAACATACAAAAGATATTTTATTATTAAATAAAATAATCTTAATAAATTCATAAATTTTTTATAACTTATTCTCAAACTTAATACTATTTTTTTAACAAAACTCTATCAAAAATCCACAAATAATAGTTTTATGAAACACAAATTACATAACTCACTAGAGTTATTTTCCTCTCTTTATAACTCTTCACCTTTTTAACATATTGTTTCCATTTTAAAATTCAAGTGATTGCTCTATTTATAAGCTCTATTAGTCGATTGTAAATTGACTTGAAAGCATGTTGCACACTTGCAACTTTATCCCAATCCCAAATATTTCTTAATCAACTTCATGAAATTAAGTTAATATTTGACTTTCCCAAATTATTAAGATATAAGAATTTGGTGAGTTATAGCTAAGGAATGCTTATCCTTTAAGCATTACATGAATTATATTAACCAATAAACATAACATATAGTAGAACTTAGTTTAATTACTAACAACCTCCCTTAAACCAAGTTCTTTATGATTGTTATACCTAACATTCTTTTTATTTTTATAAACAAATCAACTTTGAGTGATTTAGTAAAAATGTTTGCTATTTGATCTTTGCACTTATAGTACTCTATCAAAATTTCTTTTTCTTTTTCCATGTCTTAAATGTAATGAAGATTTTTTATTAAAGTAGTTATGGACTTGTTATCGTAATAGATTTTTATAGGATTAATGTGCTAATGTTGTAATTTATTGAGCGTTCTTCACAACCAAATTACTTGGGTATCATAACGTGTAACTACTATGTACTTGGTTTCTACTGTTGAAAGAGCAACAACTTGTTATTTCTTGGAAGACCAAGAAAATACATCTAATCTAGAATGGAATATATATCTAGAAGTATTTTTTCTTTTTTCAATATCATTGACCTAATCATTATTGTACATCTAACTAATTCCACATTATCAGTTCTAGAATAGAGAATTCCTTCACTAAGCATACCTTTGATGTATCTTAAAATATGCTTCACAACTTGCTAATGTGATTAGTATAGAGTGTCTATGAATCTGTTGATGATTCTAACTCTATAAACAATATTAGGTCTTATTGTAGTCAAATAGCATAAACTTCCAATAAGTCTTTTGAAATGAGTACTGTTAATTAATTCACTAATTTCATCCTTTACTAGTTTCAACCTATCTTTAATTGGTGTTGTCAATAACTTACAATATTCCATCCTGAATTTCTTTAGGATATCTTTAACATATTTTTTGTTGTGAGATAAATATTCCTTTATCTATTTGGTTTACTTTGATACTAAGGAAATAAGACATAAGATTGATATTAATTATCCCAAAGTGTAATGTCATGGTCTCCTTGAACTTTATAAGTAGCTTAAGATTGTTACCAGTAAAGATCAAATTGTCCACATATAGGCAAACAATAATGATATCTCTATCTTCAGTTATTTTAATGTATAAGGTATGTTAATAAGGACATCTCTAGAAACTATGATTAAGAAAATATATGTTGATATAAGTACACCATGTTTTTACTGTTTATTTTGAGTCATATAAAGCTTTCTTCAATCGATAGATTTTATCTTGCTTTTCTTTATTCATGTAACTTGATGGTTATTTTATATAAACTTTTTCTTTAAGTAGAACATTCAGGAAAGTGGACTTCATATCAAATCCATCTGAAATATCTTACATTGCTTTTGAATAGTAAGAGATATGATCATGCAAATAGTATCTAATTTTATAACAGGAGCAAATACCTCAATGTAATTAATCCTTAATTTTTGCTTGCAAGGGTAAGCATAAATTTTATACCCAATTATACCTATCTGAACCAATAAGGTACTTTTATATTTGGTTAATTATTATTATATAACTAATCATTTTCAAGTAAAAATATGCTAAAAATTAGATATCAAGGTCAGTGTTATGTTCATATCATTAAACCCACACATGATCAAAATTAACTTGCAAAGTAATTAATCATAGAATTTTTTCTCTCTCCCTCTTTCGTATATATGTTGCATTCTCTTTAAAAATAATTTAATATGTTGTTCTAAACTTATAGTACTATTTTTGACTTAAGTGCTAAGCTCTTTTTTTCATTATTTTCTATTTCTTCAACCTTATCTCTCAAATCTTTATTTCTTTCACAGTTTCATTAGCATATCTTTCTATTTTTCATTTGTTTCTTTTTATTTTATATCACGTGGTGTTGCAATTTATTTAAATGGATTTTAAGCTTTTCTCTTGTTCTTTTTAAATCCTTTTTCCAAATGAGATTAGTTAAATTTTGCAATTTGTTGTGCTTAAGCAATTTCATACTACTCAAAAGGTTATCGTTAATGTATGATAAAGATTTCAACACTAGAAACAGAGAAAAAGGAAGGTGGAAAGCATGGCATGCAACTATCTAAAACTACTAGAACTCAAAATTTAAACACCACCTAATTATATTGATTCACTCGAAGTTATGATTGGCTATGGGAAATTATTTTATCTTTCCACCATGATTTGATCGATTTAAATTTAGGTCTGAAATTACCCCAAATTACACATGCTCAACCCTATTTGCTTATACATTTTAATAGCTAATTGGGCTTTGTAATGATCCATATATTCATTTAGTTTGTACTTTCTTTTATATACCTACTTAACATCAATTAGCTTTTTATCTTTTGAAAGAGTAGTAAGTTCCTATGTATTATTTTCTTTAATTGCATGAATTTTTTCATCCATTGTTTTAATCCATCATTAATTTGTTGCATGCTTATATGTCATTGGATCACAATATGCAAAGAAAATGTAGTGAGCAACATCTTTATCATTATCTTCTTTAAAAACTTAATTATTTTCAACCTTATAGTCTTATAAATAACCTAGGGGATGGCATTCATATTATAAGCATCCAAGTAGAGATGACGGAGTAGAAGATGACTTTGCAGGAATCACAAGAGAAAATAATTCACCATTTTGGTTTGCTACTTCTATTTCATTATTTATAATCACAAGCACTAGTAACGACTTTGCTTTTTCTTTTAACTGCTTCCAAATCCTATATTCCTTAAAACTAACATTTTGATTGATAATTACCTTTTAAGTTTTTGGGTTGTATAACTTGTAGCTTTTTATTTCTTAACTATGACTAGTGAAGATCAATTTTTTGGCTTTATCATCTAGTTTCTTTCTTAATGCATCAAGTACACATCCAAATGCAATGCAATTGAACACCTTTAAGTGACTTAAATTTAGCTTGTGACTATTCCAAGTTTTTTGTGAAGTTTTATCATAAACATTCTCACAGGAGATCTATTCAAAATATGTATTGTAGATGACACAGCTTTTACCCAAAAACTTTACAATTTCTTACAATGCAATATACTTCTTACCATATCCATAATTATTCTATTTTTCATTCTAACTACTCCATTCTGTTGAGGAAAGCCATTTAATGATGGATTCCATGTTTTCTTGAAAAATAATCATAGATAATATATTTAGTACCTTTATCAATTCTTAAAGTTTTAAGAACATGATCGTTTGTTTGTTAACATTGCGACAAACTTTTTCACTACTTCATTTGCCTTAGATTTTTACTTTAAAAAATAAACCCAAGTTTTCCTACTCATATCATCAATGAAAATAATAAAATATTTGTTACCTTTATTAGATGGAACTTCCATATGACACAAATATGAATAAACAAGTTTAAGTAGTGATTTAGCTCTTAATGTTTTTCCTAAAGGAAATGAATCTTTGTGTTTCTCTCACATAACATAAGCTTCATAAATTTGATTTAGAACATGTATGGCTAGTAGACTAAAAACCCATTATTTATTTGTTAAAAATTTAATGTTTCTAAAATTAAGATGTCTAAAATGCATATGCCAAAGCTAATTATCATTCACTATTGTCGTATTATGGCATTAGGAAGTATTCTAAAATATTTTCATGGGAAATAGATAATTATTTAACATCTTTACCTTTGCTATTTTTCCTAACTTTTCATCATTGATTGTATAACCTTCCTTGCTAAAGTGTAAGTTATAACTTTTTTGTGCTACCTATCCAATGCTCAATGAATTCTTAGTTATGTTTGGAACATAAAACACGTCAGAAATGCAATATAATAACTCATAATTCAATTTGATAGCTATACTTCCTTTTCCTATAATTGATATTTTTTAAGCATCATTAAGCTTGACTATAGTTCAAAAATTCTCACTTAAGTTTGAAAATATTTATTTTTTCACACTTAGATGATTACTGCATCTTTTATCCAATAACCATTAATAAAGTTTGTTGATTTTCATCATTTTTAACTAACTTAGCATGACTTTCTCTTGAGTTTTGTACTCTTGGATTTGATGTTCTAGCATAACATTCCTCACTGAAGCAACTATACTTTTTACAGTTATGGCATTGGATATGAGACTTGCACTTAGATTGGTAATGACCATGCTTCTTGCATTTATGACATCAAGTATTGAATTTAACTTGCTAATGGTCTTGAGTTTGATAAAAAATTTCTACCTTTTTTGCCTTTAAAATTTTGGTCTCTCTAATTTGAATTCGATTTTGTTGTGGCATTATCTTTCTCTTTTTAGAGGTTTGTTTATGCCTTTGATGCTTATTTTATTAAAGTTGTTACTCATTCATTTATCTATAACTTATATGACTCTAATGAAACTTGTAAATCATTTAGAGTAAAAGTATCCATAACATTGGATTCATCGAATAATATCACCACGTCATCCAATCTACTTGAAAACATATGTATGGCTTTTCCAACAATATCTCATTTAGTAATTCTATTTCCATTACTTTTCATCTCATTCACTATCTTTTCTATTTGTGAAAAATAATCATAAATAGTTTCATCTTTTCCTTGTTCTATAAGCTTAAATTGTCTTTTTAAACTTTGTAATTTTGTTCTCTTGATAGGATATGCACCTTCATATGTTTTAAGTAAAGTTTCTTATGCTTCTTTTGTAGTTTTGGCATGAAAAATATTTTCAAGAACGGCTAACTCCACATATTGACATATCAAAATAAAGCCTTTTCATTCAACGATCTATCTTATTCTATATGTTGCTCTTCATTTGCTAATTTTTGTTTTTGTGAGTCAAGCTCATTTTTCCAAAACCATTGCTTTTCAAGCACAATTCCATTAAGCATTTCTACATGGCAAAATTATTTTTGCCATCAAACTTGAAAATTGCTATTTGTATTTGTTGAACTTCACTAAAAGCTATAATGCTAATTATTGGTATATTTAAAAATTACACATGGTGAGACAATGAATTTTGCACCACATAAAAGATATCTATTACTGAACAAAATAATCTTAATACACTTATAAATTTTTATAATTCAAATTCACAAACTTGATGCTATTTTTCTTGACAAAACTCTATCATTAATTCACAAATAATATTTTTGCAAAGCATAAAATGCATGACCCATTGGAGTTATTTTTCTCTTTTTACAACCTTTCACCTTTTTTAACATTATAATCTTATTTTAGGAGCTAAGTGATGGCTTTATTTATAAGCCCCATTAGTCAGTTGTAAATTAACTTGGAAGCATGATGCACACTTGCAACTTTATCCTAATCCCTAACATTTTTAATCTACTTCATGAAATGAATTTAGTGCTCAACTTTCCTAAATTCTTAAGACTTAAGAATTCAATGGGTAATAGCTAAAGATTGCTTATCTTTTAAGCATTACATGAATTATATTAGTTAATAAACATAAAGTATAGTAGAACTTGGTTTAATTACCATTATGGTGAAACCCCACGCACAAAGAAGATAAGTAAAAAATGAATTTAAAAGAATAAAATTTACACTCAATTGAAGGTTGAAGTTTGAAGTTTGAAATTTTAATCAAATAAACATTGTATCACTTATCCTAGTTCCTTTTTACTCATGCATTTGTAGTCCTCTCCACTAGTCTCTGCTAAAGAGAAATCTTTAGCACATCTTCTATCTTTATCCATATTCTTTCATCGAATTACAATCAAAGTGGCATCCTAGCAAGTAAGGAGTGAGATTTTCTCTTTTGTTGAAAATTTATATTACTACCAAAAACCCATTTCATGAATAAGAACGAAAAAATGGGAAAGAAAGTTATTTATTTGTTTGAATGTGAGAAGTAAAGTTGTTCATTTTAATAAATAAAATGATAATATTTGGCTGGTTAAAAAAAGAATTAGAGAGATAGGTGGATAAAAACGTGTAATGGAAGCTAATGGGAATTAAAAAGATTGTTAATGAAGCAGACGAAATTTGAGTGAGAAATTAGTGAATAATAGGTTAACACATGGCAAGTAATTTACAATGATTGGGATAATAGTACATAGATAGTGATTTATTATTATAATTATTTATTATAGTCTAATTATAATAAATATATTAAATTAGTATAGATTAGATAGAAGAAGATTAGATAGTTACTAGACTAGGTTGAGAATGAAAATAGATATAATAATAAGGGTGTAATAGGAAAGAAGAAAAATAGTCTTGGAGGGAAAATTATTCATTCGGAAGTGACAAATGGCCAAAAAAATATTAAACTTGCTTTTAAAAAAAAAATTGCTTTCTTATTAGCATATATGGAATATATAAAATAGTTATAGATATATAGTTAGAGATATAGATTTCATTTTAATTTTTGCATATTTTTATTAATAATAAAATTAATTCATTTAATTAGTACTTTATATGATAAAATTTTAATGTATCTAAAATATTTTTATAATGAAAATAAAATACATTATATTACATTCTACTCTTTAGTAATATAACCATTTGAATTGTAAATAATAGAAGTATAAATGAAAATTATTAAAAGAAAATTACTTAATTGAGTTAATGAAAAAACTTAAACAATTTTTCTACTGAAAAAAATGATGCATAATCTTTCAAGTAATAAAAGTTTAAAATATAATATATATTTAATCAATTGAATTAAATTTAACTTATTTTAAATGTTTTTATAGTGAAAGTATGCATATTGCGTTATAAATATATAATTCATTGATATTTGAATGTTAATACAAGTGAATAGAAAAAAAAAAGTAAACAATAATAAAAGAAGATTAAATATTTATCAGATTAGATAGATAATAGATACAATAATAAACTAAATTTAAGTAGGTAAATTAGTACGTTTATATAGATATAAAAATATATTTTTAATTAATTTTATTATTAAATTTAAATTTTAAATAAATATAATGTAATGTGGACTCAATTTTATTTGAGCTGTTGCAAAGTACAATCCCGTGTTTTGCGCTGGCAGTAGAGTACAGACTAGGTTTTACTTGTAAAATTGTAAAATGATAAAATCCAAGAGAGAAGAGATGACAACCACAGCCGCCCAAATCCTTCTATCGACGTGTCAAAATTGCCGATGTAACGAGACGCGGATCGATAGTCTACTCCCTCGATTATCCTAAATCTAACGGACATGGATTAAAGCCTTTTCTCTCCCGCTCTCGGTTTGCAGGTCCATTTCGTATAAAATCCCCAAAATTCCCTCATCTTCTCAATCAAATATCATAAATATTCAAACCCTAACTTTGATTTCGTATTCTCTCTAGCTTCACGGACAGATTGAAGATGTCGGGTCGCGGAAAGGGGGGCAAAGGATTGGGCAAGGGAGGAGCAAAGAGGCATCGTAAGGTCCTGCGCGATAATATTCAGGGAATCACGAAGCCAGCAATTCGTAGATTGGCGAGAAGAGGTGGAGTCAAGAGGATTAGTGGGTTGATCTACGAAGAGACCAGAGGTGTTCTTAAGATTTTCTTGGAAAATGTGATTCGCGATGCTGTCACTTACACAGAGCATGCTAGGAGGAAGACTGTCACCGCCATGGATGTTGTTTATGCTCTTAAGAGGCAGGGTAGGACATTGTACGGCTTTGGCGGTTGAGTTCTCCCTGGGCTTCTCAGGGTTTTGTTGGGGGTGATGAATTAATGAAAGTTGTAAACCTTCTGTTGTTTTTGGGTAGGTGTTTGATTGCCTTTTTTTCAATGTATGGGTTAAGCAAATATATAAAAGTTGAGGGATTTGCAGGATCAAATTCTAGTGGATTTGTATTTATATATTTCTCTAAACGCAGTTTGATTGTGGCTTTATATGTATATGTGTAATTGAAACTATTGCACTGATAGTCATCATATTGTTGCCGGTTATATATCTAAGAAAAAATTGTCCTTTTAAGATTACATAAATTTCTCTAATGTGCTTGAAGCCAATTGAGTATATCAATTTTGGTGCTAACGCGTAAGTTTCCAATGACGTGACTTTAGTTTTGATTTTGCAAATGATGTTGAGTAGTAGTGTTTAGGGTACTTTTCCTCCTACTATAAGATGTGATTCTGACTGATATTCCCAGATTGTATTATATTGGGGTACTTGATAATATGTTCAAGTCACCCAGATGCATTTGGATTGGGTTCATTTGAAGTGATGACAGAATTAAAGCTATAATAATCCAGTAGTTTATTGCCTTCTAAATTTTGGGGACGTACATGTTTCAGTTGACTTCTATTGCATTTCTTGCACTATTTGCATTCAGAAATATAAAGATATTCTCTTTCTTCGTTGATTACCAATGGAAGGAGATTTTAGAGCCAGAAATGAATTAGTTGAGTTGTAGCTGACGAGTTATTTAGTTGAGCTGTCAAGCATATTTGCAAACTACCAGGCCATATGTTGAGAGCGGGTGAATTTTACTTATAAATTATATTGAAATTGTATGAGCATATGTATAAAAAAATAAAATTATGATTGTATAATTTTAATATAATTCTAGAGTACCATAACCAGCACTTATAGGACATAGGAGAAATTCGACCATCACCCATGCACCTTCTGCTTCTTTCTTTTGAACCCTCTTCATTATTCTCTGAATGTTATGTGTGGATCATAGACTGATAAGCTATCGTTATATAAGTGAAAAAGCGACATTGAAATAGGAAATTGAAGTCTACATGGACTCTGATCTACTCATTGCTTTTACTTTCGGATGGATTTGAAAGCTTAAGTTTACACTCGTCCTTTTACCCTATGCATTTAATGTGAATGTTGAAGACTGGGCATTCTTTTCTCAATCTCAATTGCTGTATAATATTTCCGACTCTTTCACGAATTGCTGGTGTGACTGTAAGTGAGTTCAAGTAGCTCCATTTGAATTTATTTAAATGCAAACCAAGCAATCACATTAACAGTGGCCTAATTTGTTGAATTACTTTATGATACACCAATTTTTCAATAGTGTAAATTTACATTATTAAATCAATAGTTATGATCTAATTAAAGCATTAGTGGTGCAGCATCATTGGGTTTAGTCGTATATCAAATTGACAATTTCTTGCATCATATTACATAATGACTTACTAGTTTTTGATTCGGATTCGATAGTATATTAATATATTAATGTATTAGTGATACTTCATAGACTCTTTAATCAATTTTAAATTATAACTATCAATCTAATGATGTAAATCTACGTAATGGACATTCTTTGTTTCAGAGCGTGAGTTGCCTTTCTTTCAAGTTCCTGTTGTCTGCAATTAAAAATGCATCCATTGGATGGTAGACAAAGTTATTTGATGGTTATAAAGTTCTGGCGTGGATAAATGCAAAGGGAGAGGGGAGAGAGGCAGAGGGAAGGGGAGATTTGACTCAAGTGAGGATTGCAAAGTTTTAGAGTTAAGACAGTTCATAATTTTAGAAATTTCGTCATGATGGTTCACAGTTTCAGAACCTTTTGTTTTTGGTTATGAAATAAAATGTTGGACTTGCTAAAGTAGGCCTAATGTTCTTGACTCAATATTTAAAGAATTGTAGTATAGTATGCTTTAATCAAATATGAGGATGCAAATGAATCAAGTTGTTCACGAATTGTTTGAGAATGACTTATAAAATGCTTAATTCAAATTAAACTTCAAATGAGTCGAGCTTAAATTAATCAAGTTCGATTAATATACGAGTCAAGATTGAACGTCATAAACTTAATTCTAATTGTTCATGAGCCCAAACGGAGCTAATAACAAAAAAATATATTTTTATATTATATATAAATAATACAATGCATAAAAAATCATATTTGTAATAGTTGAGATTGCATAAAGAAATATGATATTTTGATTGAAATGATTAATTTTCTAATATGCTTTTTTTACTAAATATAATCGTTTATTATTATGTAACAACTGTGTTTATAATTTTTAATAAATTTAATGGTTACAAAAAATTTTATATTGATTTATTTGTAAAAAATAAAATTGTAAATTTGTATGAAATAACAAACTATTTAGATAATGTTTTGTATAAACTTGAATTAGAATTCAAATATTTTAAGTTTGGTCATAAATTGAGATCTAATAATATATTAGTAAAAAAAATTATATAAATTTATTTAAGCTCATATTTGATTCAAACTCATACTCAAGTTCAAATTATTCAAGCTTAATAATGTTCAACTCCAATTTAAATTTACAAATTCAAACTTGAATATATAGATGTTTAACTTAACTCGCTTCATTTACACATTTGTATTTGACCATAAAAAATAGCTATTTATTAGATTTTAGCTTCTTGTATAATGTTTTAAGTTAAGAAAAAGAAAATCTATTTTAAAAAGTAATAAATACGAAAATATACATTAATAATCAATAAAAAAGGATGGATCTCTCTTTTCTCAATTATGTGTTCCCCATTAACGATAGTGGGTGCTTTGATAGAGAGACTCTTGAAGCAAGAATGACTTTCTTAATGATATATTGATTGTATGAAATTATTATAGTATCATCTATTCATATATTAACACAAGATTAATAACAATCTATAGTTTTCTTGTTGTCAATAAATTTTTTATCCAATTTTACTTTTTCTAATAAGGTGATACCATCATGTTGATAATGTAACAACTTTATTTGAGATTGAATTAAATTTAAATTCATAGAAAAAGTCAAAGTGAATTTAACTAAACATATTTAATGGAGACTGTATTAAATCTAAATTCATAAAAATAATTCAAAATGGAATTAATAAAAAATATTAAAAATGTATCACATGAAAGGGAGGAAATCTACTATCCTTAGGTTGCATTTAATTCATGAAATATTTTCACATTTTTGAAAATGTTTTAAGAGAATATAAGATTCACATATTTGGTTCACCTTTTAAAAAATTTGGAAATGTTCATATTTCCAAAAATATTTTTAATATAATATTTTCTTAAAATATTCTCATATTCCTATGAAGAGGTAAGCCTCATATATTTTTATAACATGAGAATATTTTAATAATATAAATGAATTATTTTATCCATTCTTCAATTAAGGTTTTTCCATTATTAATACCTTATTTTGTCATCACTTACTATAGTTAATCACTTCTAGCTATTACTATTGATTATTGCTCTCCACCACTTATTGTTGGTGGCTATTGTTGATTATTACCTACCATCGATAATCATCATCAGCTATTATTCATCACTCTACATGAATGATCACTATCGCCATTACCTATTATTGGTGATCTTTATTAGCCACCACCTGATGTTGATGACTAATACCATTACTAGTCATTACTCACCATTGATAACTACCACTCACCACATTATGGATGATTGTTGTTGCTACTATACATAATTAGTGACTTTCGTTGGCCATCATTTATTGTCAATGAACATTTTTTATCACCACTTATAGTTGATGACCTTCGTTAGTCATTAATCACTATTGAAAATTATCATAAGCCAAATGGTTGTAATAGGCAAGGAACTCATTAGTTAGTTTTACTAGCTTGATGACATGACTATCGTGCCTTTATTGGCATATTCCTATGTGCCATAAAATTTAGAATAAACAAACCTAGTTACCTTTGATTATGGACACATATGGAAAATACACTTTTCCACTAGAATCCCAATCGATAATATTATAATTATCTTATCAAAAGACTCAAAATAACCTATGACTTACAACCATAGTGACAATATAACTCATTTACAATTGACACCAACCTCCTAATTATCTGAATAGTAATTTAGTAATTTCATCTCATGTAAAAGGATTAAAATTTAAGATAGAATTAATTTTATAAGAATCAAATTAATACAAACTTAATCTTATAAGGATCAAAATAACATTTTAGTTTAATTGCTTATTTTTATTGTTACGTTACTCAATTATATAATAAGATTTTTAAAAAGGTTATCCAAGGAAATTACATTAATTGAAATTAGTAATGATGTGATCCTATTTTTAGGTGTTTCATGTAAGTAAATTGTACTTTTAATGAAGTTACAATTAATGTAATATTATATTTTAAATTATTAATTAATCCTTACAAATAAAATTTAATATCAAATTCAAAGAAAAAAAGACAATAAAACTACAAATAAAGTTTTCAATTATAATTAAAAAAATAAATGTATAATAAAATTCTATAATTATAATTGAAAACTTCATTTGTAATTGAAATATTAATTACCAATTTGAAATAATGTAATGTCCCAATTTTTTTTACTTTTAATTAACTAAAATAGAATAAAAAATATAATTAAGACAAGAGTTTAACATTATATTAGTAAAATTTAGTTATTTATTAAAATGTTAGTTGTAAAAGTAAAATAATCCTTAAATTTTAGAGAAAATATTCAAAAAAATCAACCATTCTTGTTGTTAGATTGATTAATAACACCTCAGTATCGAGGAGGGGAATGCAGAAAAAAAAAAGACAACATCTTTCAAGGGATGTTTACAACATTTTTTAAAATCGAGGGAAAGCAAGTATGATCATATCAAACCTTGAGGAAGGGAAGAATAATTTAAGTAAATTTCTAAAAAGTTTCTTCGCATGTTTGGTATAATAGAATGAATAAAAAGCAATGAAAAAATTTATTTGGTAGGCATCAAAGAATATGAAATGAGATTGTCCATTTCTTAGGAATGACCATTCCATCAAATTAGGAAATTCTCTTTCTGTAGTAGAAGTAATGTAATAATTATTCTATTATTCATAAAATTATTTCTTGACATTATATCTTTCATATTTTTATAAATTTTAACATTACCCTTCGTTAATAAATAATAAAATAATATATTTAATATTTTCTATTCAAATATTTAATAATTATATTTTTAATGACAAATTTTAAAATAAAATATTTTTGCTTCCTTTTTCAAAATTATTTAATAAAAAAATTTTGGTGAACTAAATATTTTGTGCTTTTACTATATAATTTTTTGTTCATTATGAGTTTGATAATAAAATCTATAATATATTATTTTTTATTATTAATCATATCATATATTTTTTATTGACATATATTATTATTTTAATATTTAATATACATATTCAACTTTGAATTATATATATATTTAGTTATAAATAAATAAAAATGACAATATCATCTTACATATAAATGTGAGTTCAATTTTGCACTTTTTTATTTTTAAAAGAATAATCGTCATTGACACATTTTTTGCATTCCATCTTTGTAATATCTATTATATTAAATATAATTATGAAATGATTATTCCATACTACTAAATATAACATAATTGCATTGGTCAAATAGTTAAATTTTTATATCTCTACATCAAAAAAAATTTATTAAACTTTAAAAAATATAAATTTTAGGGATCTTTTAGAGATAACTTCCGTTAAATACAGGTGGATCAAATTTTAACATCAAATTTTTTTAAGTTCTAACAACTATCACAACAGATTCATGATTTCTAGGTGACTTATCCTATATAATGCCAAAATAATTAAATCAACAAATCTTTTTGTTAGATTTAATTTAAAATTAATAGTTTTACATTTTCTAAAAAGTTATGAGGTAAAGTGTAAAGTTTTACAGTTTATATATTATTTTTATTATCCAATTAAAGTTTAAGAGAATAAAATGTAAAGTCTTAAAATTTATGCACCATTTCTATTATTCAGTTTGAACTTAAGAGGGTAATTTGTCTTCTTCCCTTTCTTGATATATCATTTCAGAACGTCTCAACCATTCTCATTTCAGGTTGCTATCTAAACCGGTGCAATTGTTCTCTAGTCCATTTCATTCATACTATCCGTGATGTTAGTTATTACAATTTAACGAAAATACATTGACCTCCTCTGATTTTGATTTTAGTGAAGTTTAGTTGAAGCTACAAAAATTTCCCATTAATATCAAAATATATACATATCTTCCCCTAGTTTCACAAAGAGCTATTGCTAAACCTATTTTAATAAAATTTGTTAGGAGAACGTTAATTTTAATAGTTAAATTGTAATCAAAGTCAATAGAACTAATTTATGATCAAACTGAATTTTTTTTATTTATATATATTGCCGTATCCATTTTATTCCAAAATTTGAAACCTTTTTAATACAAAGATGCCTCCACTAAAATATTTTGCTTCTCAATTTTTTTTTATGTATACTAATTTTAATATTTAAAATGTAATGATTATTCTAAATTTTCAAAATTATCACTAAATGAAGGATTTAATCTTCACGTTTTGATACCTACAATTTTGAAATTTATTTAATACTATTATTTTATATTGGCATTTTTGTTTTGAAACCGTTGAATGTGATCTACCTTTCTAATACTTTTATACTATGTTACTTATTATTATTTTATGCTCAAAGTTTAGATAATCTAATATAGAAGTCAATTCTATTTTCATTATTATTTTATTTCTCACAATTTTGATATTTTAGTTACTTTAATGCACCAAAGAATACAAACAAACCAAATCAAATATTTGTATATTTGAACTCAAGCTTGACAATAATAAATGAATTTAAATTTAAGTTCGAGTTCAAGCTTAAATAAAATATGAGTTTATTTAAATTTAAATGAGTAGTACATTATTTAATTTAAATTTTTTAATTAAAATTAAAGTATTTAAGCTTGAGCTTAGACTTAAATTACAAGCAAGCCTAGATGAGCTCAAGTAGACTTAAACAAACTTAATGGAGCTAGAATTTTTTATTAATATATATTATTTATACTTTATTATCCCTTAACAATATAAAAATAATATATTATATATTTAAACATTATATTCATATTATTCAATTTAAATATAGTATAAAAATAAAAAATATATATTATATAATTAGATTTATTTAAAATTATAAATAATTCGAGTCAAGTAATAAAAAATTTAAGTTTGACTTTTGCATTGATTGAGCTTGTCTTGTTTAAAATGAAACTTAAGTCAAGTTTTTTACAAATTGGATTGTATGAAATACAATATATCTTATTCCATTTAATGATTGACACGTGGTCCATGATATTTTACTAAATTTATTGTAGCAGGTTAAGACAATTTGCAAAATTAATTAAAATACAGCCATCTAAAATATAAAAAAATTCAAAAAAGTGCATGAATGAAATTACAATTTTTTTGGTTGAACCATAAATTTACATTATTCTTAGTGGGGATGCTTGGAGCTTATCCCTTTGTCTCTCATTACATATTCCCCTTTCATTTTACTAAAATGAACAAGACGAATTTTCGATCATCTAAGTATACATGCAAATTTGAATTGCAATGCAAAATCAACGAGGGGAGACAATTTTGATCCAAATTTACCCATCATTCCTGGTGGTAGCATAGCCAAAATCTTCGGATAAATTAAGAGTTAGTAATGGGATAAAGAAAAGAGAACCCCAAATCTAAGGTTCGTTTTAGGGACACCTCCCCAACCAAATCTTAATCAAATAACATGCTCAACAGTAACCTCAGAATAATCCCATGGCATTTTCCATTTTTTTCCTAATACTCATCTGAATCTTACCAAATTCCATAACCTTTTTTCCAATTTTCTCGTTGATCTAATCCTACTTTCTCTCAAACCTATACTGCTGTTAATGATTTGCTCTTCACTTTCCCTTGAGTCTTAATCATTTTTATCTTTTCCAGAAGAAAAGGTATTAATTACCTTTTCATTTCTAGAGCAATGTCAATTTTGTATGTCAATTTTATTGAATTCAAGGAGATGACTAAGAGATTAAGATTAGAAAAAAAAAACTACAACTTGGAAAAGATCAAGCTATATTATACATTGAATCCAACAAGAAAATGTAAAAAAAAGAAAAAAAGATTATAACTTTTTTCCAACAAGAAATTGAGTGGTGAACGGTATGGGCTGAAAGGAGCCAAGGATAGTGCCAACAAACTTGTCTAGAAAGGCCGCTCCACCATCCTTTCACAGGTGCTTTTGATAATGCTTAGAGGGTGGAGCAATGATGTGACAAAGGCGACATCAAAATGGCTTGGCTGCTAGTGGTGGAGGGCGGAAACGAGGTGGTTGCTCAAGTTTGGGGAAGAAGAATAGAAGCAATGGGAAAGGTTAAACCGGAAACTTAGAAGGGTTCTAGATGAAGGACAAGAAAAAGGAACCATCCGGTATCAGGTTGCTTTAAACTAAGGATGCAAATCTTTTAAGTATTAAATTAAAGGTCCAGACATATGTTGTATCTCATACAACAAAAGGAAATATTTATACCGTAGAGTTGTCCTCACAAGTTGACCTCAAATTGATCACGAGCAATTCAACTTGCTTGCGCTCTTAGATATATTAACTACTTTTTTTACATTAAAGAAAAATATATTGGCTTCCTCTAAATTTTTATGAAACTATGCATACCTTTCTTAAAATATAAAATAATATTATACTTAAATCTAAATTTAAACTTTTCTTTAATGAATGATGAGAAAAGATAATTATAGGATTAAGTTAATTAAAATATATCAATATGAAATATTTTAAATATTTTGTGATAAAAAATATAACTTGATTAAGTTTGAATAGTTAAAAATTTTATGATGGAAAAGTCAAATTTTAATATAAGTGTAAATTTTTTTATCCATTTGAGTTAAATAAAGTATATTTTATATTGTAAAATACTTAAATTATTATATATTGTTTGATTTGCATTTATAATAGTATATTATTACTCAATAGAAGCCTTGTTTGAACTATGCTTAATAAGGAGAAAAGAGGGGATGGAAGGATATCTTTACCTAAAAGTTTTAATTAAGAAAATGAAAGAAAGTGAAGATTTATGATTAATATTTCAAATTCTTTCGAAATTGTGCATTATTAATTATTTTATATTTATTTAATTTGAATAGTATTAGAAAGTGTTTTAAATATTTAAATAAAGAAAAGGGAAAATATAATTTCATTATCCATTCTTTTTTCAATTTTTTACTTTTTTATTCTTTTTTTAGGGTAAAATTATTGAGGAGTTGAAATGAAATTTATTAAAAGTTATATAATTTTTTTTAATTTTTAGAAAGTTAAACTTTAACTTTTTGAAAAAATATAAATAAAAATATAAGAACTTTTAAATTATGAATTCCATACCTTTGGGGGGGGGGGGAAATGGATTTCCTTGGCTTTTGGTGGAATTCGATCCTAACACCCTTGTGTATCGCATGACTTGATGATATCGGTCGTTCGTATTGTTTAGTCGAGCTCACCGAATGTAATCTTGCTGATGGGCCTAGTGAGCGAGCATTAAAGGCATTATCTCCCATTAAATTTTAAATTCAATCCTAAATCTTTATATGTATAAATTTAATAAATTAACTGCTTCTATTATTTAAAAAATTATCATCTTATAATTTGCGGTTATAAATAAAGGCTTGCAAGGGAAGAGATTGGATGGAAACAATACTTAACTCTCGGCCATGATTGAGATAATATATATTTTTAATTCACTAGATGTAATCTACTAATAAAGAATTTAAATAATTTATTAAGGGTTTGGTATCAGATTTTTTTTATCGTAAATTGTACCAAAAAGAAACGCCTTCCATTTTAATTCTTCTTAAAAATTAGAATGACTATAAGGTATATGACGAGGTGATACGCACTTCAATTTTTAAAAAAGAACAACTCAATTTTGTATTTTATTTTATTTTGGATCTTGATCCGATGAACACCGAAACAAATTGCTGTGTTCATATAATAGTCATGAAATTAAAATTATACTTAATTATTATTTTTATAAGAACTTCCACAAAATCATATTTGGCATGTTGCAGTTTTGTGATATGTAGTTTTCATTTAGGCCCTTAGTTAAAAAAAAAATTAATTAATAATGCTTTTACATGACATTTGATTCATCACAGCATACATTTTTAGGAACAAAAATGTGATTTTCTAGAATATAATTTTTGAAGATGATATAGTACTATGTTTGGCTGAATTAAAGATATTTTAAAAAATATTATAATATTATATTTTAATTAATTTATATTTCTTTAAAAATATTGTTAGATTATTAAAAATATTTTTTATATTTTGTTATTTTCTTTAATTATTGAGTTAAATTTTTTATATTTAAAAATTTTAATATTATATATTATTTTATTAAAAAAGTTTTAAATTTAAGTCTAAGTGTAGTATTATTTTATTTTCAAAGAAAATTTGTGTAGATTTTGAAACTAGAAGGAATGTTTATATAATTTCACTAAAATAGGATTAATTTTTTCTCTTTTATAGTATGTTGCTATTACAAATAGACTTAGGGGTCGTTTAGTTTGCAGCAAAAATATAGGAAATTATATTTCTCAGGATATAGACTACCATAGAGTTGTTTGGTTGCATAAATGGGAGGAAATAAATCTTTCTGAGAACTTGTATTTCCCATAAAATATAGGAAATCACTTACCCACTCCCCCTAGGTAAATTTTATTTCTTATAATTTTAACAAATTCATAAACAAAAATGTTCTTACTAAAATTAATTAATACCAATTTTATCATTTTTATTGATTATCAGGTTTCACATCGTGAATGTCATTTTAATCGGTGTTGCTATTATTTTGTAGTTTATTTATTAATTAAGATATATATATATATATATATATATATATATATATATATATATATATATATATATATATATATATATATATATATAACATGACATATTTTTTTATTATTTTATGAAAAAAATTTAAATATTTAATTTAAATGGAATTAGTTAATAGCATACTTTTATTTATTTCCTATGTTATTTTATAACCCACTCATTATTTTATTTTTTTAGTTATTTTATTGCATAATTTTCTTTTACTTTTTTTTATTTTATCTATTGTTATTATTTGAAAGTTAGATTCTAATTATTAAATAATATAAATATAATATGATATATTTAATTTGATTATATAAATATTTTGAATAAATTAAAATTTTACTATATATTATATTAATTGTATTATATAATTATATATTCTATTTGTTGATTGAAATTATTTGAATATTAAAATCAAATTTTATTTAAAATTTATCAATATTTTTTAATATCAATTTTCAAGCACTATAACTCAAATTAAATACACACACACACACATATCAATTAGAATTAGAATTAGAATTTTCTTAATTAGTTACTACTTAAAGAATAAACAGCAACATGCATTATTTGGTAATTTGGTTGTTAATTAGATTTGATTTATCCATATATTTTAGGTTTTCAATTGATGTTATTGTTTTGGAACGAAACAGTAACATGTTACTATCTATTTATTTAAGGTTTTCAATTGATGTTACTGTTTTGAAATGAAACAGTAACATACTATTATTTGATAATTTAGTTGTTAATTAGACTTGATTTATCCATTTATTTGGAGTTTTCAATTGATGTTACTGTTTTGGAACGAAACAATAATATGTTACTGTCTAGAGAAAAAATAGTAATACGTTATTATCTATTTATTTAAGGTTTTCAATTGATGTCACTGTTTTGGAATGAAACAGTAACATATTATTGTCTAAAGAAGAAACAGTAATATACTATTATTTGACAATTTGATTGTTAATTAAACTTAATTTATCTATTTATTTGAGATTTTTAATTGATGTTACTATTTTGAAACGAAATAGTAACATGCTACTGTTTAAAGAAAAAATAGTAACATACTATTATTTTACAATTTAGTTGTTAATTAAATATGATTTATCCATTTATTTGAAGTTTTTGATTGATATTACTATTTTATTTCAAAACAGTAACATATTACTATTTAGTCTTCAAATAATAATAAATTATTTTTTAGTAATTTTATTTGTCAAGAAAATTATTATAATACTACTAGATATAAAAAAAGTTAGGAAGCAAAAGTTTAATATAGGATTTGAATAAATTTGAATTAATAAAAATAAGATCAAAGTTAAAAAAAATAAATAAAAATTTAAAAAATCATTGAAAAAGACTTTTTTTTTGCTAAATTAGAGTGGGAAAATGCCTCTTGGCATTTTGGCAACACGTAGATCTCGAAAGATTATATGAAATAAAAAAAAATTCACTTAAAACAGACAATCGAGTACAAAGTTATGATCGTTCAAAATTTTGAACTCAATTTACATATTTTTAACCAAGTAAACTTTGTCAAATCCATATTTTTTTGTTCTCTATTGAAATATCATATGAAAATAATTGAAAGTCCAGTGTTATCACCTCTTTAAAATCAATTAATATCTATTAATATATATTAAGTTATTATTGAGGATATTGTAGTTATTTCATTATTATTTCATAGGAAATTCAAAGTTGAATCAAACAAAACATAGGAATTTATATTCTGGGATGTGTAACTTGTTTTATGTCAATCAAACAACATTTGGGATTTCCTAGAAAGTTTATATAGAAAATTACTTCCTAAGATATTTAATTTCCTATGGGAACTTATTTTCCATGTGAATCAAACGACCTCTTAGTATGCATAGTAGTGGCATAATATAGGTATAATTGAATCGTAAATAAGGATTTTTTTTCAGAAATTGGAGATTTGTTAATTATTAATAAAAATTGATATAAATCATATTAAATAAATTGTAAAATTATAAGTATTAAAATTTTAAAATTAGATCCTCCACTCAATGATAATTTTAAAGGTTTAGAATGCTAATTAAATTGTGAATATTAAATTAATATCCATGAGAAGAAAAATGCAAGATACAATTTTTTGATAAAGGTATTCCTTATGTGAAAAATATTTTAAAATTTGGAATAAGATAGGTATGAAAATATTTATAAATACAAAAATGATAATTTAATCATAAAATAATCCTTCTAACATTTGATTATATTCTGACAATTTAAATTAATATTTTCTTAATAATTTTTTAGATAAATTTTTAACAGAATTTTTAAGATAGATTTAATAATATATGTAATTTCGGTTAATCTGGAAATTCATTACGCGAAGGGTTTGGTGTTTATTAGGGCTCATTTTTAACATTTTAATTTTAAATTTAATAATTTTTACGTCTAAATTATGAGGCTTTTACGAGCCTGTGCAGCTTTAAATTGGACTGGCAAATTTATTTGAAAGAGAGAAAATGATAAAATCCAATAGACAAAAAATTAACAATCACAACCGTTCAATTCCTTTTATCGACGTTCCAAAATTGCGGATACGAAGAGACACGGATCATTAATCTACCCCCTCGATTAGTTTAAATCTAACGGACATTGGTCGAAGTTCTTTCTCGCTTCCGTCTCTCAGTCTGCAGCTCCAATTCATATAAAATCCCCAAAGTTCCCCCTTCCTCCTCATCTCAAATTTTCAAGCCCTAACTCTGTCTTTGCATTCGTTAGTTTCATCTTCGTATTGAAAATGTCTGGTCGTGGAAAGGGGGGCAAGGGATTGGGCAAGGGGGGAGCAAAGAGGCATCGTAAGGTTTTGCGGGATAACATTCAGGGAATCACGAAGCCTGCGATTCGTAGATTGGCGAGAAGAGGTGGAGTTAAGAGGATTAGTGGGTTGATCTATGAAGAGACCAGAGGCGTTCTTAAGATTTTCTTGGAAAATGTGATTCGTGATGCTGTTACTTACACAGAGCATGCTAGAAGGAAGACTGTCACCGCCATGGATGTTGTTTATGCTCTTAAGAGGCAGGGAAGGACCTTGTACGGCTTTGGCGGCTGATGGGTTTCTGATGGCTTCTTATGGCTTTCGGAAGGTTATGATCTAATGGAAGAATTTGTGTTCGGGTGGGAAGGTGGTAAAACTTTTGTTGTAGGTGTTTGTTTTACTTCGTAGCATGTATGAATCTAGCAAATATGTAGAAGTTGAAGGATATATATGCTCAAGAATCTGTCTTTTGAAGTTAATTCATCTTGATTGTGGCTAAATGTATGTATTTCCTTTGAAATTACTGATGTTGATAATTTTAAGACCGGTGTTGATTGCCAATTAAACTGATATTCCTCTCTTTGGGATTACTTAAAATTATCAATGAAGTCTGAATCGAATTCAGTAGATTATAGATTGGTACTAAGGCTTTGTTTGTATATTTAGTTTGGCGGGAGGTATTTTTTATTATGATTTTAGATCTAGATATCATTTTTTCTTAATTATGAAATGTAAATGTATGCGGTACCTTTTTTTTTATCTGTGTACAAGTCAGAAAATTTCTACTTGACGAGGCCATGATCGGTAGCAACCAGTTGCATTCTCAGTCAATGTCTTTTTTAACCAAATGACAAGTCATTGCAGTTGATTCCAATTGCATGCCTTTCATTTTGTTTTTGCCAATGTAGTTGTCTGGTTGATCACAGTACATTTTATCTTAGAGCAAGCTATGTGATTCTTATATCCGCTCGCTGTATATTATGGTCATAGTTGATTACATAATCAAGTCATCCATACACATTTCAATTGGGTTCATGTGATTAGGTTAAATATGACGGTATTAAAGTTATTTTTCAGTCATTTATTTATTGTCTTGTATCTAATGCTTTTATCTTTGGCAAGGAATGTGTGTTTCAACTGTATTTCCTGTACTACCGATCTCAAGACTTATGGAGTCATCGACTTTCTTTTCTATCTGGTTGATCTGAAGATAACTGTGCCAGAACAACGAGAGCCTTTGTTCTTGTTGGGCTGTTGATGATGAGCTATTTATCCGAGCTGTTATAATGGTATTTTTGCAACCTATCAGCTCATATGTGAAACTGAAAAACGTTGAAAGAATCCTACCCTTATTTGTAGACACTTGCTGTCTGCTTCCTTCCTTTGAACCCTCCGTTTAACTTTCAATGCTGATCATGGACCATTGTTTAGTAAATTGGTAAGAAGTTATTTATATATGAGTGAAAAAATGGAAGTCTACATGGATTCTGCTATACTCATCCTTGTTACTTTACGATGGGTTTGAATGCTTGTTTACCCTAATCCTTTTATTGTCTGCATTTGTGTGCTTGTTGAAGATTTAGACTTTCTTGTTGCTTGATTGCTGGAATGTTTCTCACTTGTATGTGTGCACAAATTATTAGTGTGACTCGGATCAAGCGGCCTCATTTAGACTTCTTTCAAAGCAAACCAAGCGATCACATAGTTGCATTATTTGTTGCATTACGGATCGTTAGTTCCAAAATGCGAGTTGCTTTCTTTTTTTTTTTTTTTAATTTTTTCCTCCCTCCCACGAAATGCTGTTTGGGGAGGTTCAAATTGCATCCATTGGCAAGGCCAAGAGTATTGCAATTGTTAGTTTGTTACTATATGGGACACAGGCAAACAGAAGGGGTGAGGGGAGAGGGGGCAGGGAAGGGGAGTGAGGATTAAAAGGCGTAAGACAGGTCATATCTCAGTTTTTGAAGTTTTGTTAAAGGCCGTCATTACCATACTTTTAAAATAAAAGTTTGGATATTGGTAATTGTTTTGATTTGATGACTTTTGTTGCACCGTTGCTTGGACCGTCTGTTTTGATGGATTGCTTCGATTACTGGATAAAAAGTAGTTATTTGATGTTAAAAGTAGAGAGTAAAATGAAAAATATATTTAAAGAGTTCTTTTTATTATCGTGATATTAAATATAATAATTTTTAATTAGAATATAAATATATTACTCTTTTATTCATATACAATTAAGTGATTGGTTTTTTTTGGGGTACATTATCAACACAAGATGTGCTAGTCTCAAAATGATGATCGGCCGTCATTCTAGTTACATTATCTGATCAATTTTTAATACGATAATCTTTTAGATAGTGGTAATTAAATACATCACAGATTCGCGTGGACACAAATTAGACCGTAGAATAACCTCAGTGGACGGGAAATTTTTGTGATACATGTCCTTATGTTCAACTAATAGGAAAAAGTCATTTTTCAATTTTGTAAAATTCATATAAATTAAAAATTATATTTTATTTTTATAATTTTTAATATATTAAAAATTATAATTTAATTAACTTTTTTTATTTATTGAGAATAAGAATATATATTATAATTTAACATGATTATACAAGAATTTTCTCCGATTATACATGACAAATCCGTTGTCTTCGCTCCAAATTACGATGAATCGGATGAAAGTTTTGAATAATCCTTTTTCCATTATATTTGTTATTGTGAAATGACGTGCAACGAATAATTTTCTTTTCATGAATTTATCGTCAAGATAACCTTTAGTAGATAGTGCCACAGTGAAGAACCACTTGTATCGGGTTTGTTAGTTGTAGGAAAAATTGAAGAAGAAAAAAATTAGAGAGAAATAAATAGGGAATGAAAAGAGAAAAGAAAATATTTTTTCCTCTCTTATTTGATTGAAAAGAAAAAAAAAAGAAAGAGAAAGAAAATTATTTATCAATTTTTTTTATCAAAGAATTTCCCAAGAAAGGGCAACATCGAAACCACAGCAGGAAAGCAAAAAGAGTAGCGCCCAGCAAAAAAACCAATCAGCACAGGGGCAACACCGACTACACAGAAATGGCCAGAAAAACAGAATACCAGCAACTACTGCAAAAGTACCATACTACCTGGTGTGATCTCTCTTGCCATGATTGATTCAGATCTTTTTAGGTTGGATACTTTATGTGAAAAAGATGAAGAGAGGCGCCACAACTCAAAAAATTGATAAGCTTTAAAGAATGTCACAAGGATTAGCACCCTTGATAAGTTCGAAATGAATTCTTTCAAAAGCCCTAGAGAATAAAGTCTCACAAGCTAGTATGCTCAATTCATAAAATTTATATTATTCCTTTCAAATGCTGTTTAGACATGTTTTATGTGGTAACATCCCTTACCACTAGACTTAGTAAAAACCTAACATAAATTAACCTAGTCAGCCCAATAAACAAACCTACTAAGAATAATAATAAAATTAAATCTAAAATAAAAAGGTAAAAGGCTTAGGCCCGCTACAAGTATAACCCACTTAAAATCTAATTATAATATTTATTTACCTTAAGAAATGGGCCAAATAAAAGGACTAAACAAAATATAAACAAAACATAACCAAAACTAAACTAAATGAGATGCAGCCTTCTTTAGTTCTCATTGTCTTCAATCTGAATGCAATAAATTAATTTAGACTCTTCTACATCCCATTTTGGGCCATCAATTTTGGAGCCTTCCATGATCAAATTTGCCACCATTTGATTTAGAGCTTATTTAGCTTTCTTGACTCTTACTCTTGTCATTGGTCCTCCCAATCCTTGGATGGCTTCCATGCTGCCTTTTATCACGCCTTCTTGTATGTCCTCATCATTCCCTTCTTCTTGGCTTGAATTTGTCCTTAAATTGGATTTTTCATCACCTACATCAAAGAGAGACAAATTAGAAACATTAGAGGTAGAACTAACACCATACTCACTAGGAAGATCTATTTTGTAGGCATTATCATTAATCTTGGATAGCACTTGGAATGGACCATCTCCCCTAGGTTGAAGCTTAGATTTTCTTTCAGTAGAAAATCTCTCCTTCCTCATATGCACCCAAACCCAATGTCCTGGTTGAAAGACAACCTTCTTTCTTCCCTTATTTGCTTGCTTTGCATAGCTTTCCATTTTCTTCTCAATTTGAGCTTTTACTTGCTCATACAACTTTCTCACATAATATGCCTTAGCCTATGCATCCTTATGCTTAAAATCAGAAAGCTTAGGCATAGGTAATAAATCAAGAGGAGTTAAAGGGTTAAATCCATACACTATTTCAAATGGAGAGCAATTAGTAGTACTATGGATAGCCCTATTATATGCAAACTTTACATGAGGCAAACATTCCTCCCATGAGTTAATATTTTTTTAATAACAGCCCTAAGGAGAGTAGATAAAGTCCTATTAACTACCTCTGTTTACCCATTAGTTTGGGGATGACAAGTAGTTGAGAAGAGAAGTTTAGTTCCAATCTTAAGCAATTAATAATTATAATTATTTAATTTTTATATAAAAATAATATTATAATTTTTATAAAAAGGATGAAGTTGAAAATACAAAAGTTAATTAGGAATAATATAATTATTTTATGAAATAGCTATTTCAAAACACTGCTCTCAATATTTTGAAATCAACTAATTTAAAGGTAATCATTTGGTTAAATTAATTGATTGCCAGACATTAAAATTAACTTATTTAGATAAATCAATTAATTAATTTGATCAAACTAACAAAAAACTACTTAACAAGCTATTTTCCAAACACCCTTATTGATTTATTGTCGGGCCAATCCCAGTAAAATAAGTGGTAGAATTAGACTAGCATTGTCCAACTATCTATGGTCGTGGGATTGGCCAGAACCTAACCTATAAATATGCTTTCCCCTCCTTAGGTTTTGCAACATTCCACACTTTTATACCATTATAAATATTTCTTATTCCATTGTTGGCACTTTGTGTTAGGTTTCGGACTAACATACGTAGCGAAATTTTAAAATTTTGATTCAAATCCTATCTAGGATCCATGCAAAAGGGCATAAATTAGTATTAGGATTTACCTTATTTGTGCTCGTATTCTTTCTAAACAAATCCTTAATAGACCGAGATGAATTAAACGTCGATTGGAAAGTACAACATTTCTACGGTATCCATACGGAGTGAATAATAACTTCTCCCCTCCACGAAGTTATTAGGATTCGTCTCTCCTACTAGGATTAGGATTGGGCATTTTCTGAGTGATTAAGGGTTTGGTGGAAGCTTATGTGCATCATTGAAAGTGCTGCCTTCAAATCTTTTTTATATAATTAAGGCGTATTACAATCCTTATTCTATTAGAATAATGCTTTAAAAGAATCCTAATCATACTTAACAACTATCACCTTATCCTTATCATAGAGAGAGTGAGGAGAGATAGGACTTATCTATTAATTATCTAATATTAGATAATAGCATTATCTCATAATATACTTATCTAATATTAAATTAGCATATAATTATCTTATATTAGATAATAATATTATTTTATAATATAATTATCTAATATCTAATAACGTAATTATCTAATATTACTTTAATATCAAATAATATCATATAATATTATATATATATATTACGTGAAAAAATATATTATTATCTTAATAATAATATATATGCACGAAAATAAGTCTAATTAATTGAATTTTAGTCTAACTAAAATTTAATTAATTATTGTCTTATTCCTACTTTTTTTATGTGACCCTGTAAGTTTTTACTACATTAGTAATGGCCTACTTGTGGACCATAGACAGTGAGCGGCATCTAACAATACATTACTGCCACCTAAGTAGTAAAAATTGTATGTGACTCAATATCCACTTAATGTGTAAATAACACTTTGCAATATAATCCCTTTTATATTGATATCCAAATAGAACTAAAGGTAAGGAATGTGTCATCCTCATTTATGTTCCATTTATGTTTCTTGATATCGAGTAGACTAACTTAAGTAAATGATCAATATCTTATATTGATCCATTTGAGTATGACCATGCATTTTCAATCTTACTCAATCAAGGGGTCTAAGAATATCTCTATTTTATACAAGAGTAATAAAATCCCATTTATATCACTCACTTCCCTTTGTATGATTCGTAACACCCTCAATCAATGCCCTACTCATCATCCCGATTAAAGGTGACATAGGACAACATCAAAGTGAGCAATTCCTCATGTAAGGAACTGTAGTGACTTTAGGTTAAAGAACTATGTGCATTTGTAGTCATATAAGAATAACTAATGACATGTCTATCTATACAATATTCTCATAATGGGTCAGTCTAGTACATTGTTCACTAATAATGTACTCATGTATTGACTTGATATCACATATCCATGATTTATAATAATTAGTCACTATACATGCTAGTCTCAATGTATTATTACTATCCCTTTTGTAATAATACTTGATTAGGAGCATTTTAGGAATGATAAAACTATTTTAGGGATAATTATTATATTAAGTTATAAATTATGTAGAGTGATAGAATATGAAACAAAATATAATAATTTAAATTACCTAAAATAAAACATAATATATTGTATATTTATTACAATCATCTCTATGATTGATTCTTAGGACACACACAAACACTTTGCAATCCCAAACAACCTTCCTTTTGTTCCATTTACAGAAGAAAATGAGTGTTCTCACAGTACAAGCAAAATATTAAGTCACATGAGTGATAAATAATTTTAAAATATTATTACAATAAAATTCATTTGTATTTGTCATAAAGGGCAGTATCTCATATTGTTCGTCTATCCTCTTCCACACCTTACAAATGATGGCAAGGATCTAGATTTAGGGAAGGATTTTAAAGGTAGATGTTAGCTAAGATGAGAATGAGTGCTTATTAATTGCCTCACAATCGACACCTTCACATTATAGCCTCATTGTGCTTTACAAGATGCCAATAATCCACATCTTCTAGGTGTGCTTCTAATTGCCATTGTTGGTTATGATACAACATTTGCAATTTTGTATGTGATCGATGCCCATCGTGATAGAAATAGCAAGGGAACTATTTTAGGAATTTTTCCATGATTGGATAGAGGTTCTTGTTACACCTTTGAAATCATATTTTCATTATTTATCCAATAACTTCAATATGAACTGATAATGAAAAAAATATTGTAAAAAGATTTAGGGTAAATAATTAATTATAAAAATAGTACTTTGATAAGAAAATGAGTAAAATTAAATTAATTATATAATTGTATAGAGTTAGAGCTAAAATAGGATATATGGAGGAGATTTAGAATCATTAACTACCTAAATTATAAAACTAGCCCTTGGACTTTAAACTAAACATTACCCCTCACTTTATTTAGATTTCTCCCTTAATTCAACATAAGCGACTGAGCTCCCCCTTTCATCCCACACTTTTCTTTAATTCTCATCAAATTTTCAAGTGGCTCTTAAGAAATTTAGTGTCAACTCTCAAGCTTGGTCACTAAAACCAAATTTAATTAAGGTATGGAGCTATCAATTATGGTTTTATGCTTAGGTTTGTTTAAAAATGATGATGGGATAGAAAACTAAGCATTCATACTTTTGCATGATTTTGTGATGATAGGAATTAGTTTCAAACTCTTTTAGTTGAGATAATTTACTTAACTAGTATTTATAACACATGAGATTATTAAGTTTCTATGCTAGTGCTTAAATGTCTAATTATTTATGTTAGTCATGAATTTTTTGTTGATTGGAATTGGAAAAGGCTGGTCGTTAATTATGAAATAGTATTTATTGAATTAAGTGCATGGTATGTGAATCAAAAGGATAGGTTTGGATGTGTTTCTATATTTTCATATGAATTTCTAGAAATTTCACATTAGTATTTGAGTATCGTACTTGAATACTAGCCTTAAAAAGGTTGCATTTAGATATTATACTTGAATACTAAAGTTTGAAATTGCCTTTGGTTACAAGTACTCCATTACTATATTTGAATACTTTGGTATATAAAGCTTAGTATTGGAGTATGGTAATTAATTACTCTAGGAATATAGTATTGTAATACCTTAGTTGTAAAGGTTTGGTATTTGAATATGGTATTCAAACGTTATAATGGTAAAACTTAGTATATAAATATGATGGTAGAATACTATCTAACTATGAACTAAGTAATGGCTTATAGTATTAGAATACCTTAGTTTATTAAAACTAAGTAGTGAGATATAGTAATAGAATACTTTCTAATTATGAATTAAGTAATGGGATATAGTAATAGGATATCCCTAGTTATGAATCGAATAGTGAAATATAGTATTAGAATACTTAATTTGTAAAATTTAGTATTTGAGTATAGGAATGGAAAACCTTAGGTTAAAGACTACTTGTATTTAACAATTGTATTTAAATACATTGGTCTAAATGTTAATTATGATTTTATAAAATCAACATTGGGTGAGTTAATTATGTAGTATGTTTATGAACATAAGTAACCTATGAAATAAGTGTTTAAGGATGACTTGAATAAGTAATAGTTAGTTTGAAACAATATTATGAATGTAACTAAAGATGTATTAACCTTATATTCTATTACAATATTGAATTATATTATATTATAATCTATTATAATATTAAATTATACTATCTTATATTATACTAATTATTAAATTACATTGTATCATATTTTGATATTAAACTATATCACCTTATATTTGATTACAATATTGAATTATAATACCTTATATTATATTATAGTGTTGAATCATATTATAATATATTGTAGTATTGAATTATATTATTTTTTATTCCATTATATTAGCAGATTACACTAAGGATATATTCTATTATAATATTTGATTATATTAACATATGTTTTACTACTATAATAGACTATAACAACATATATTGACTACTAGGAGAGATTTCATAGGCATACATCATTGATTATCACAATGAAATATATAATCTTATATTTTGATACTATAATAGAGTATATAGGCATATATTTGAATATTACAAAAGATTATATAGTTATATGCATTAGAATACCATAATAAATCATATAGGATCACACTTGATTACCATAACTAAATAGTTAGATCTATATTCTCTGAAAGGTAAAACTTGACTATTATAATTAAATATGGATTATAAATT
This sequence comes from Sindora glabra, assembly GCA_020226215.1. Classification (NCBI taxonomy): domain Eukaryota; kingdom Viridiplantae; phylum Streptophyta; class Magnoliopsida; order Fabales; family Fabaceae; genus Sindora; species Sindora glabra. The sequence continues at coordinate 7,264,748 of CM035233.1, forward strand.
TCATTTTTGAAATGTTATATACTACTAAAGTAACCAAATACTCTTAGATATTTTATCCTAAGTCATATTAAAATTAAATTATTAATGTTTAACTTCTTTTTGTAATTTATGCATTATTATAATTAAATTATAATGAGTTATTTATATTGAGAGTGATGGAAACTTCATATTAGAATGGTGTTTCATTTGTGAAATATAAGTATATTGCATGTTTATATTTATACAATGTCAATTAAGATTATTTGATTTGTCATATATGTTATTGTGTTATAGTGATATAAATTGATATGAATCATTCCAATCTATGATAGTATTCTTAAACTCAATTAAGTACGTATGTGTGTGTGGGGGGTGTGTGTGCTAAAAATAAATCTCGAATAGGGATATGTTATTAAATGAGAAAGAGAAATGGAGGAACTAATATAGAAATATAATAAAATGATACTAAATTAAGATATGAGATCATGCATAGGAGGGATAAGGTGTAAATGGTACTAGAGGTTAGGTTTTCTTTGTCTAAACATTGAAAATCTAGCCTTAGAAGCTTTCATGTATGAACAATATCAAAGCATAACTTTCTGCCCAAAGGTACCATCTTGTGATAGATGGAGTGGTTCTAGAAAGTATTATGGGTTATCACCTTGTATTTCATAACTAAGTGCGTATGTCATGTCATACCGTATCCCATCTAGGCACTTATATGGAATAGACAAGGGGAATGATAGGAAGGTTGATCGAGTAGGTAGGATAGGAATAAACTCTAATACTAGAGTTGGTTGATATTACATTTATTATTTATGCATTCATAATTAGGGTTTGGTATTTGCCATTTGTGAGATTAAAACTGTAAGGTTGTATCATATTTGTGTACAATTATGATTAATAATAGAAAATGGAAAAAGTAGACTATATATGTGTCACCTTATAATTCTTTATTGAATATTGCATGTTATTGCTTATGAATAATAATGTTGTGTGGTATATGGTTGGAGTTGTAGATATAATTATGAATTGTTATAATTGTATGATTGGATAGTATGAAACGAATGATAATGAAATGCTATGATTATTAGGTAGATTATTTGCTTATTGAGTCTATAATATATGATTGTTTATTTTAGAAAATGCTTTATAGATTCAATTTGGCCACCATTATTAGCTTAGGAATAAATATTTTTTGGAATTTTCTTTTTAAGAGTAGCTTAATGTGCATTATAACCAAGATTAGATATTAGTGGTTCATAATAAAAAATTTTGGAATATAAGGCAACAACTTGATCAAATCCCTAGTAATCCACTTGATATATCCTTTCACAATGATTTGCTAACTATGAATATAAACAAAATGCAAGTAAAATGTGAACAGAATGCAAAACAAAATGTAAACAAAAGTAAAATGGAACAAAATACAAGAATAATGCAAGAATATATGTAGAAAATAAAACAAGATAGAATGAATGCAAACAAAATCAAATTTGGGGTTTTAATTGAAATTTAAATAGAATTAAGAAAAATAGAATGTAATAGTAATATAGAAAGAAAATCAATGTAGAAACATAGTTAATTCAATGATTTGAGAACTTTTATATGGATTAATCATAGATCACAAATTAATTAGACTTAAACTTTAAATTATTTGGAATCCTTGTAATAATTCATAAATCCTATGCTAGATAACCATCTAGAATTTAATCAATTAAGATTAGCAAAATTAAGCAATTGCTATAATCCGTAAAGTTAAATTGAAATTGATTTGAAAATATAATTTAGTTATATTGAAGGATTAAACCTAAAATCTTTGATTTAATCTCTCAACCCTCTATTCCCATGTAAAAAATCATAATTAACCAAATATAATTTAACATAAAAATAGATAAACATAAGAAATCACAAGTTTGAAGAGAAATTATATTAAATCAACATTCAACTCATGCATTTTAAGCAATTAGCATAAAGAATAAAGAAAAAGAAAAAATCAATTAGAAAAGATTAACATTATAGTGTAGGATCTCATAATCCAAATAGAGATTAGTCTTAAATTTCTTAAATCAACTAGAAATTTAGCCTTTTATGGTGAAAAAGAAGCTTGGAGAAAGACAAGGTTGTTGTCTAAAATTCTATGTAAATGTATTCTTGCCTTTGGAGGCATACCAACCTTATATTTGATTTGCTATATTTTAAAACTTAATAAACTTGAATCATATGCTTCTTAAGTTATAAAGAATAGAGGCCTTACTAATTTTAGATGCTCAGAACCTAATTTATAAAACAATGCACTACAAGAGTTATTGTAGTGAAATATCATAGATTAAATTCTACATAATGTAAGACTACCAAAACTACATAGTTTTGCTAAGTTTTAGACATGAAAGTTATAGGGCTAGCTCTTAAGAAACTTTAGCCACTAGTTTAATTTCGATTGAACCTATGAAGCTCTAGATATAACCTAAGAATTGAAATTGGCTCAGTTGGACAAAAACAGAGCCTTAACTTCTTGTTTAAATTAGACCTTTCAAACATCCATATTAGGCTTTGATAAAAGCATAAAAGTTGCAGAGTTTTCTTTAAACTTTTAAATGATATAAAGATTAGCCAAATTCAATATTCAAAACTTAAGATATAATTAAAAACCTAAAATAATATAAAAATTTAGCATTAATTGGATAATTTTAGAACATTGTAAAACCAATCTTAAATTATATAACAAGACTAATTCTATAAAATTAAGTACATGCAATGCACTAAGAGACATAAAATATGAAGAAATAATGTAGACAAAATATTGCACATCAAATTTTCCTACACATATAGCTCTTACATGACCTCGAGTATGGCATAACTTTATTCAAAGCTAAAAGCAAATGATTTATTATCCAAAAATTTCAAAATCATAAATTCATAAGTAAGAAACAATTAGTAACTTCATTAAAAAAAAGTAGATCAATATGGTATATTCTTATAAAAATTACTTTACAACTTTCAAGTATTTAGGATAAGTGTTTCACACAAATTTATTCTATAAAATTACTCTACAATAAGTTTGTTAATCATTTAATCTCCACTACTGAAATCACTATGCACAATACAAATTAAAAGGACTTTATTCAAGGTTATAATGTAGCTAAGGAAAAGGAAAGGAAGAATAAAGGTATAAAAGGATAAAATAAAAAAAAAATTAATAGAGCACTTGAACTATAAAGATATTGGGCTATTCATTAACAATTATAACTTAACACAATAACTCAATTTTAAATTTAAACACTTATCAACTTCTTTCTTTTTCTTTTCTAATTCTTTTTTTATTATTCTTTTCTCATTATTTTTTTTCATTTTTTCCTTGTTGATTGAATTTCTTCTTTTTTTATTTTTTATCTTTTTTTACTTCAACTAACCTTTGAACTTGAAGTTGATAAGCTTTAACAACATATAAACACTCGTACATTTATTTAAGAGCCCATCTCAAAAAATTTTAAATCCTTTACTAATCTATAACATTAGGTAAAAACACTCATTTTTCATTGAAAAAAATGTTTATAGGTTAATTAATGAAGAAAAAGGCAATTAAGCTCAAGAGAGTTCAACAAAGATAAAAATTCAAAGTTAGTTATTTAGCTCTAACTTAAACAAAGAAAAAATACTTTTATCATTTTTGTCCATATATATGCAAATATAATCTCAAAAAGAATTAAAATAAATTCTAGAAAAACATATTATGGAAGAACATCAAATGAGAAAGAAAGAGAATAATATAAATTTCAACCTAAGGCTTAAAATTTTACAAGAAAAGTCATGCTATCAAAATTCAATCTATCAATTCAAAATTTATCATTACATTAATTAACTTCAAAAAGAGAAATCATTCATTTAATTATATTATGAATCTTATCTAATTTCAATTGAATCTTACTTATAAAGAATATAAAATCTCCATCCATGGAAAGTAACTAAAAAGATTTAACAAGACTCAAAATTAAGTGAAAAATAAACTTTTTTATATATTTTTCTTTTTTTTTTACTTTAAAAGCATTAAATGAAGAAATAAAATAAAAAATAACATCCTAAAAGCCTCCCTCCTACACTTAAATTTTATATTATCCTTAATGTAAAATGTATTAACGTTATAAAAGAAAAAAAAAACAAGTAAATAAAAGAGGAAGGTAAAAGAAAGCAAATTTAAAAGCTTAGGTTGCCTTTCAAAAAGTATATTTCTTTAGTATCTTTGGCTAGACATGACTATAACTTCTTTAACTAGGATTTATATGATGATTGACTACCTCCATTGCTTCAAAATTGCTAACCTTTATATCATTTATTAAAGAGGACTTTTATATATTAGAAATCATCTTGAAAAATTCCTCTAAGTGCAATTTTCAAATTACTTTTTCTTACAAGTTTAGAATCATCCTCTATAATAAATTCAAGATAATAAGTAAAATGATTAGAATGATAAAAAAAAAGCACTCTTGTTTTTCTAAAAATTCAAATTTGTTAGGATCAATAGAAGGCACTAAGTTAGTGGTAAGAGCCACTTTTACAAGTTGCATTTCTTTATGATCATCAATTTTTTCACATTTTGAAACAACAGTATTGTCATCACTTATAAATGCTAATATCTCCATGCATATGGCACAGCCTATTATTATTATCATCATAATCATAACAAGTGCACTTATGATAATATTCCATAAATTTAGAAATTTCAAAAAATTTAGCAAGCATGTCATCACGAGTAGCATCAAGATGTGCTATCAAAATCAATAAACTCAAAGCTAAAATCATAAAAAATAACAACATTAGAAACAAAATTAGAATAATTAAAATGAGGGACATCATGCATTAAAGGCTAAAAAATGTCAAGAAAGGAAATAAAATTATCTTGTATAGCCTAAAAAATACTAAACTTAACTATCATACCATCAAATTCTATGGTTAATGTTCTATCTTAAGCATTAATCACAATTTTTGCTATTTTAAGAAAAGGCCAAACTAGAATAATTATAGGAAGAATCTTGGATGTCTTATTTTCCACGTTCAAGATGTGAAAATATATTAGAAAAATAAGTTCATTAACTTGCACTAAAACATCCTTAATAACACCTAAAGAATTAATGTTAAATCTATTTATTAATTGCATAACTACCTTTATTTTCTAAGGTCCCAAATTTAAAGAATTGAAAATAGAATAAGGCATGACATTAATTGAAACTCTTAAGTATACCATAGCATACTCAATTTTGATTTTCTGTATGACACATAAAATGATGAATGTGCTTGAATCTTTGCATTTTCTTAGTAATTTTCTTTGAATAATGGCAAACACATTCCCCTCCACATTTACTTTCTTATCATCCCTTAATTTTCTCTTATTCATATACAAATTCTTTAGAAAGTTAGCATATCTTGGAATCTATTTTATCAAATTTAGCAAAAGTATATTAACTTTTACTTTGCTAAGGGAGAATTAAAAATTTGGTTTTCATCCTCAATCTTCTTTTATGGAGAAACTCTTCTTGGAAAAGGAAGGGGATAGAAAAATTAATAAGAGGTGAAGGTTTAAGGAAAGAATTAACCTCACTTTCATCATATATTTTCTCTTTTTTTAGTTACTTTTAGTTATTCTCTTCTAGTTTATAGCTTGCTTCTAGATTTAAAGATGAAGGCTTGTTAACTTGCATACCACTCCTAAGTATTATGGCATTCATAACTTTTTTGCCTCTTATATTGCTAAAAGAAGGTTGTCTTGAACCTTGTCTTTTGAGCTCACTTATGATAGAAGATAATTGACCAATCTACATTTGTAAGTTAGTGATTGTAACTTCTGTTCTTTGCTAAAATTACAAGTTATTTGCAGCCATTTATTTGACAAAATCTTTAGAAGATGATTGAGAAAAGGGTGAAGTTGAATTTAGTTTAGGAATAGGATTGTGTGGAATTCTTGTATAAGGAGGTGATACTGATCTTGGCCAAAATTGGTGTCATGTATAAAATTTTGATTTGCTTTCTAACCTAGGGTATTGATTAGGCTACTATTACTGGTATTGGTATTGAGGTTTCTAAGAAATATATCTATTGCATAAACTTAAGGTTCATACTCATCATCTTCAGCAAGAATCAATAGGATGAGTTGGACATGAGCAAAAACCTAAAAGTCTAGTAAATAGAAGAGTTTGAACTTGCTACTATCCCATAACCATCTGCCTAAATAGAGATGTTAATTCATCCAATATGTGCTTCATTATTTATTAATTTAAATAGGGAGAAATTTATCTCATTCATACCTCTAGTAGTAGTTATAATTTTAGTTGCAAATTGTTAAGAGTTTACTACCATGTTAGCTATGAAAGTACCTAACTGCCATAGGAGTTTTGTCTACTAATGCTCCACTACTTACAATATTAATCATACTTCTATCCATAGAAAGAAGTCAGTTCATAGAAATACTGGATTATGAGTTGCTTACTAATCTAGTGGTATGGATAGTTTAAATATAACTTCTTAGATCTCTCCTAATATTTATATAATGTCTTACCATTCATTTGCCTTATGCCATATATTTCTTTCCTAATTGCAACAACTCTTAAAGTATAGAAGAATTTCTCAAGGAATAACTTCTTTTTATCATTCCAATAAGTGATAGAACATGGTTGTAAGTATTATAGCTAATCCTTGACCACATTAATAAATGTGAAAGGAAATGCCTTCAATTTGATGTGGTCCTCTAAAATGTCATGATGCTTTATGGTTTAGCAAACTATATGAAACTATTCAAGTGCTTATAAGGGTTCTCATCTATAAGACCATGAAATCAAGGAAGCAAATGTATTAATCTAGGTTTAAGCTCAAAGTTAGCATTAACTTCAAGATATTGGATGCTTAAAGGTTGGTAAGTAACATCAAGGGTAGCTAATTCTTTTAATGTTTTGTTATTTGCCATATTATTAGAATTATCAAAGGAGATCAAAAGAAGAGGTGGGGATGCTAAAATTTCCTGTATTTCTAGTCTTACAAAGAAAATGAAGAGTTCTATCCATTTTAGAATCAAAATATAGCAATTCACTAGCAATTCTTCTAATCAGCCATTAGGTTACACTAGGCAGAACCATAGAAATATAGAAACATCAAAATACTAATAGCACTACTAAAAATCACTCAAAACATATCTAATTAACCTATTCAAACACTATTAAAACTTATAGGACCATTGATAGAATAAAAGCTATAACCATGTAGAACCTAAAAATGCAATAAAAATCTTTTAAAAAATTAAAAAAATGGCCTAAATGATGAAATTTTGTCAAAAAGTGGGAAGAGGATAATGAATAATACATTGTTAATAAGCCTTGATGAGAAAAATATTTTCTACCACCACAAAGAATTTCAACTCAATCAGAATTAATCACTTTGCACATTAGTTTAAATGGGTAGGATGTAATATATGCAACTTATTTAAATGAGCTAAAAACCTTTAGTAGAATGTAAAATGAAATAATATATGATGTAAAAGGACAAAGAATGCAAGAAAATGTAGAAAACTTATAAATAACATAAAATGTAAGGAAATAATAACACTGACAGATGTAAAAAAATGATAAGAAGGAAACACTAATAGATATGACTAAAATGCTTGAACAACTTATGAAATACACTACTAGTAAAAGATGAGAAAGGATGAATTCAAATGGATCCCTAGCAATTGTCCCAAAATTTTAATGTGTATCATAACACACTAAAATTAGATAGTATTGGTTGATAACAAAAAAATTTTGCAGTATAGGATAACAATTAGGTCGAACCCCTTAGTGATCCATATAATATGTCTTTTCACAATGATTTACTAATTATGATTACAAATAAAATGCAAAAAAAAAATATGGATATATGTAAAATAGAATAAAATGCAAGAATGATGCAAGAATGTTTGCAAAAAATAAAACAACATAGAATGAATGCAAATAGAACCATTATTGAGATTTAAATAAATTTAATTAAAACATAATGCAATAGTAATACAAAAAGAAAATTAATGCAGAAATATAATTGATTTAAGGAGTCAAGAGCTTTTATATGGATTAATCATAGATCACAAATTAATTAATAATTCTAATTAATTTTTTAAACCTGAATTACCTAGAACCCTTATTCATAAATTCTATGCTAGATAGAATTTAATCAAATAAGATTAGTAGAATTAAGTAACCACTATAATTCGTAAAGCTAAATCGAAATTGATTTGAATATATAATTAAACTGAATTAAATGAATTAAGCTAAAAACCTCTATTTTAATTTCTCAACCATTTATTCCCATGTGAAAAGTCATGGTTAACTGACCATAATTCAATATAAAAATAGATAAATATTAGAAATCATCAGATTGAACACAAATTATACTAAATTAGCATTCAACTTGTGCATTTCAAATAATCAACAAAAAAATGAGGAAAAGAGAAAAATCAATTAAAAAAGATTAATATTATAGCATAAGATTTCATAATCTAAATAGAGATGAGCCTTAAATTCCTTAAATTAACTAGAAATTTAGCCTTCCATGGCTAAAGAAGAAGAAGAAAAAGTTTGGAGAAAGAAAATGTTGCTGCCTAGAATTTTATGTAAGTGTATTCTTACATTTGGAGGCACACCAACCCTATATCTAATTTGTTATCTTCTAAAACCTAATGAACTCGAATCATATACCTCTTAGGATTACAAAGAATAGGGTCCTTGCTAATTTTAGAAGCCCAGGACCTATTTTACAAAATAATGCACTATAAGAATTATTGTAGTAAAATCTCATAGGTTTAACTTCTACCTAATGTAAGACCACCAAAACTATGTAATTTCACTAAGCTTCAAATGTGAAATTTGTATGGCTAATTATTAGAAAATTTTAGGAATCAATTTCAACTTGATTTGACCTCTGAAACTCTGTATATGACCTAAAAATAGAAACTAACCCTAGCTTAGATAGAAACAAAGCTTTAACTTCTTAACTAAATTAGACTATGCAAACATCTAAATTGGTCTTTGACCAAAACATGAAAATTATAGAGTTTTCTTTAAGCTTTCCAAATATATAAAGATCAACTAAATCTGATATCCAAAACTCAAAATATAGCAAAAAACTTGAAATAGTGTAAAAATTCATAATTAATTGAATAATTTCAAAACATTTTAAAAACTAACCTCAAGTTACATAATAAGGTTAATTCTATAAAATTAAGCATGTGTAGCATACTAAGTGACATAATATAGGAGGAAATAATTTACATAAAATCTTGCACATTATAGATATAAATTTGTCAAGAAATAATTAAAAGATGGTGTAAATTATATAGATAATTTGGTATAAGCTATAATATAAATTTTGAATGTAAATATTTATTTTGTTATATATATATGCCATGTAGGATTAAATAGGCATGGAAACTAAGAAATAAGTTCCACATTAATCATAACTATGCAAGATATGATAGCTCTCCATTTGAACATTCTTTAGGTTATATTTACATCTTATAATTTGATATTATCGTCATCACGTTCTTCATGATTGTTAGTTGATGTTAACATTAGGTTTCTATTAAGATTTTTTGAGTTTAAAAATTAATTTTGTTATATTTATTTGAGCATTATTTTTAATGTTATTTGTGTTTGAAAATTTTATTTTAATTCCTATATAGTATACTATCCTGTGTTATTTTTCCAATGTAATTGGATACTGAAAACACATTAAATTTATTTTGCATGGTTATATATTCATTATATGGAATTATCTATGAATTATTTTTTTACTTATATTATGCCTATTATTCATGTAATTAAGCTTTATAATTATTTTGAACTTATGAGTTTCACATCTCCTAATATTTTTAAATTGTGTTATCCAGTTTTGCATAATTTGCATTAGAACATAATATATACATTTTATGACATTATATGACCATTAGATAGAGAGAAAAGCTAAAATGGTCCCTTGTTTTAAAGGTTAAATTGAACCTTTCAACCTTAAGATTCTTTTTTATGCTATTAAGCAATAGGTGTCATTCCTTTTGTAGCCAAGGATTCCATTTAAGCGAGGGTGAATTAGGTTTTAGAATTTTTCTCCTTTTGAAATTAAATTAGTTTATCAAAAAACTTTATAATCTTTCAACACTTCGAAACTACTAGACAAAAGTTCAAATTAGGCAACAATCAATTCTTAAAGATTAAGATCACAAGTTAGCACATTAACAAATAAAATCAAAGTATTATGCAAAAAATGTAAAGAGATAGAGTTAGAGGAGATCAAATATATGAATTTATAGTGGTTTAACCTTAGAGATCCATTACCCTCAAGAGTACATCCATTATTAATTTAATTTTGCTAGAATTTTGCTAATATATTAACCTTTCAAGTTTGAATTGGACACTTGAAGAAACCTTTTACAAAGATGTCTTTGATTACAAGATGATCTCTTTGAGTTTTATCATTTAAAGCTTTCTCTAATTAAGAGATTCTTCATTCTTAAGTTACCTAAGGATTCCTCACCCTACTAATAGAAGAAAGATGATTTAAATATAATGAAATCAAGCTTACAACTCTCAATAATTAGATTACACAATAAAGATCTTAATAGAGATAAAGAGAAATCAAGAGAATAAAATTTTCTAAAAGGCTTTTCCTAATAGAATGAGTGAGTTTAATGTGTTTCAACATAAGACACACTTATATATAAGTGAGAAACAAAATATTATTGTTTGATAGTGATTTAAGATTAATTTATCATAAAATAGCCATTGCACATTATAAAATTTTAAATTTAGCCTATAATAGTCGACTATTATGCTTGCTCTTTGAATCCTAAAGGGAACCTGAGGCTAATAGTTAACTATTATGCCTAAAACAGCCAATTGTTACCCAATTTCCACTATTAGAGGCCTAATAGTCAACTAATAGCCCAATTTCCTTTATTTTCAAGTAGAAACTTGACCAAAAAAACCCACAGCCTAAAATTAACAAATTTTATCCTATGTTCTAGATTTTTTATCATAATTTTATAGGGATAAGTTTAAAGTTTTTTTTTTTGAAAATAAAAATACCTTAAACATGATTGATAATAAAATTAAGTTTAATAATAATTTCTTGAGCCTTAGGTTTTCCATCAATTACTATTTAACATTATAATGGATTAATTCTAGGATTTTATACATCTTCAATCTCTTTAGCTTGTCTTAGCAATTGAATAACAAAGTAAAGATATATAATAGCACATAGTAAACTTGTAACCATAAAAAAATAATTATTAACCCTTTTGAGGTTAATAATCTTCCTTTTTGATGATGGTAAACTTTTAATGATTAGATCAAATTTTAAAGAAGAAAAATAAGGATAAGCTCTCATTCGAATCATGCTAAAAATAAGTAAAATCTAGCATAGTCACTAATGTGACTAATACCTTATCCCTTTTTTGTCATAAGTAAAAAGCTAGAGATAATCATCAAGAAAGCATAACCATGTCCAACAAAAAAATCCATGAAACCATAAAACCATAAAGTAATATCCATGAAGATATAAAGTAAAGCTAATATCCTTAAAAGTAATGATTGACAAAAAAAATTAGACAAGAGTAATCATCAAAAGCATAATGTCTAAGTAAATAGCTACAAGGCAATAAAATCATGGATAAGCTAAGATAATACTAAATTTACTCATCAATATTATTTTCGTCCATATTTTTGTCATTGCTTTCATATTCTTGCTTCTCCTTATCATTGGTGGATGGGTAAAGGACTCCAAAAATAGGCATTGAAATGCTTAAATCCACTTGATTGTTGATCCCTTCAAGCTCCCCCTCATAATCATAGGATTATGTATTAATTTCATTAAATTTGTCTCAATAGGTAATAGTTAGATTTTGGAGCATGGTTCGGAACTTTTGTTTGAAACTTTTGAGTGGTTTCAATAAATGGTTAAGGAAAATGGCATTTAAAGGCTAGAAGATCCTATGATTAGTTGGGAAGGTCTTTAAAAAGAATGTCTTTTGGAGGATTAACCTTGAGTTATAACTTTGGTTGCTTCTCTAGCTTCCTTTCACCTCTTTTGAGCAAATAATTCCCTTTTTCTTTGCCATACACCTTTTTTCTTTTCATAATTGGCTTAACTTGATGTAAATAATTTAGATATACATAAAACAATATAATGCCTATGAATTCCTAACATGTCGATGTTGCAATCTTCAATAGCATAAGCAATCATATGCTCATAAGGAAGTGGAGTATTAAAGTGATAATCACAATAAGCCATCCTTTTTATAGTCAGAAAGGGTACATTAATAGGCTTATTTTCCATCAAAGCCTACTTTTATAAGTAATGTTTCATTAACAGTAAACATGAGCATGCGAATAATATGACTTATATTTTGTGCATAAATTTAATCAAAGGAAAGATTGGACTTATATGCTTAATTACTATCATGTGACAATTATAATCATCATTAAACCTTTTTAGCTCATTCCTAATATCGGTTATCTTAATACCATCATTGTTTTTCAATTTTAGCAACTTCACAAGATATTCTTTAGTCAATATAATTTACATACCATCAATTTTAGATTCAATGGCCAAAGAATGATTTTTAACTATCATGTTTGAATAGAATGCATTTGTAATGGAATAGGTATAATTTATTTTTAACCCATTAATAAAAAATTCAAGACCTAAATCTTTTATAATTTTAATCCAAGTAAAATTATTTTTTAGAAAAAATGCTTAGATTAAGTATTTTACAATCATTTATTATTTGCTTAGAGAACTCCTTCTTGTATTGATCATATTACTCAATAAAAGAGAAATGATTATTAATGGCTTCATAAGCTTCAACCTTATTAGTTGCAAATGAAAGAGCTCGAGTAGATGGAACTTTAGAATACTTTGTATGCATTCTACTTACCATTTGGGAGAGGAAAATTGAAATAATTTGTCTAAAGATGAACAACCTTGACAAAATACTTAAATTGATGAAACTATAACCTTCAATCTTCCAAATGTGCGAGACAAATGAAATTTTAATTAGTAAAAGTTAGTAAAAGATGGTTGGTAAAGGATTTGGGAGTGTTTAATCAATGGGATTTAACTTAAAATGGAGTAGATTGGTGATTTTAGGTGAAAGGAAGAGACAAGCTTGGAAAAGGGTTTTGGGGTTTTGGAAAAATGAACCGGAAGAAATGCAAAATAACAAATATGAGATTTTTAATAGTTGATTGTTATAAGACACAATAATTAATTGTTAGCCTTTGGTTTACTACTTTTAACCTTGTTGATTGTTGGCTTGTGGATAGCATTTGAAAGAGTTGCAAAGTCCAGAGAAAATTAATAAACCACTTTTAGCCATCCTGGTGTATAATTTTGGATATTTTAAGGGAGAGACCTTCATGAAGCTTGTAGATCCCTATAAAATAAATTTAGGGGATTCTTTGATGCTTAAGTTAATAATTAATTTAGTATAAAATTTTAATAAATGAAAAGGGAAAGTTAATGATTGGAATAATTTGACTTATTTGATCATATGAAAATAAGTTAACCATTCATCAGAAGTCATCTTTCTAGAGGATTTAACATGCCTAATTTCCTTCTTATGAAAGCAAAGCAATCTTAACTACAAGGATTAGTAAAGATTTCTACAAGTTGAAAATTTATTTGAATAAATTTAAGGGTAATGTTTTCTTTTTGAATGTGATCACGAATAAAATGATGTATTGTTTCAACATATTTAGATATAAAATGCATAATAAGAATTTTAGTGTGGTTAATGGCAGTAGTATTATCACATTTGATAGGAATGTGATCAATTTTCAAATCAAAGTTCAATAATTTTTGTTTCATCCAAAGAAGTTATGCTCAACAACTACTAGCAATTATGTATTCCGCTTACATGGTGGATAAAGATATACCATTTTTCTTTTTACTATGCCATAAGATTGGGGAATGGTTAAGAAATTAATAAGCACCATTTGTACTATTCCTATTCATCTTTCTATTTTTAAAGTTAGCATTAGAAACACCTACTAAACAAAAGCTCCATTCTTTAGTATCCAACAACCCAATATGAAGGGTGCTTATAAGATATCTTAAAATGTGTTTTACAGCAACCAAATGTGATTTTTTGGATTTGCTTGGAATTTTGTGCACATACACACACTAAATATAATATCGAGTATATTAGCAATAATATAGAGCAAAGAACTTATCATACCTGTTTACATTGTAATATTAGCCTTTTTACCTTTTTTATTCAAGTCTAATTTTATTACAATGCTTATAGGGGTGAAATATAGTTTTGCCTTTTTCATCTTGTATTTCTTGATCAATTCCATTTTGTATCTAATTTGATTTGCAAATATCCTATCACTTGATTATTTAATTCATAAATTAAGGAAGAAGTTCAACTATCCTATCATAGATATCTCAATTTCAGTTTGCATTAACTTAGTAAACTTTTTGAACATAGATTCATTAATAGCACCAAATATGATATCATTAATATATATTTACACAAGTAAAATATCATCAAGTTTATATTTTATAAATAAAATAGTGTTAACTTTTCATCTTAGAAAACTTTTGTCCATAAAAAATTTACTCAATCTCTTATACCAAGCTATAGGAGCTTGTTTGAGACCATAAAGTGCTTTTTTAAGTTTAAAAACTAATTAGGAAAGAAATAACTCTTAAAACCTAAAGATTGTTTAACATACATTTCTTTTATAATTATACCATTAAAAATGTATTCTTGACATTCATTTGATAAAGTATAAACCTTTTCATGCAAGCATAACATTCTAATTGCTTCTAATTTAGCTATCGATGTATAAGTTTTATCATAATCAATGCCTTCTTCAGGGTTATAACCTTTTGTAACCAATAAAACTTTATTCTAAACTATAACATCATTCTTATTAAGTTTAATTTTAAAAATCCATTTAGTGCCAATAGTTGGATAAGGTCTTAGCATAAGCTTTCAAACATCATTTCTTTCAAATTGATTTAGCTCTTCTTGCATGGCTAAAATCCAATATTCATCAATTATAGCCTTCTTAATATTTTTAAGTTCAATTTGAGATAAAAATACTAAATAACCATATATATTTCTAAAAGAATTTTCAGTTGCTCTTTGAGACATATCACTAATAACTTGATCAATAGGATAACTCCTTATGATCTTCTAATCTCTTTAAGGTTCATGATTTTTAGCTTGATTTATGTTGTTTATAGGAGGAAGAGGTTCTTTATCTTCTTTATATTTCTCTTAAACATTTACTTTTTTATTTTGTTCATTTGGATATTTTTGAATAAGCTATAAATCTACTTACTCTTTATCTTCATTAAAGACTTTTTTTAACTAGAGGTAAATTCATTAAATACTATATAGATGGATTCTTCTACTAGTAAAGTTCATTTCTTAAAAACTTTGTAAGCCTTGCTATTGTAAGAATATATAATAAATATGATTTCATTGGATTTGGCATCAAACTTTCCAAGATTATCATTCCTATTGTTATGCACAAAGTACTTATAACCAAAAACATGAAAATGTGATATATTAAGCTTTCTTTTTTTGTACAATTAGGGGTTTTCTTTAAAATTGGCCTTATCAAAGTTTAATTCATTACATAACAGGTGGTATTAACCATTTTGCCCTAAAAGGCTTAGAAAGAGAGCTATCATTTAGCATAATCCTTGCTATTTCTTCTAGACACTTATTTTTCCTTTCAACACCTCTATTTTGTTGTAGTATTCTAAAGGATGAGAAGTTATACTCAATGTTTTTTTCATCACTATAATAAATAAAATAATAATTTTCAAACTCTTCACTATGATTACTTTTAATGCTTATAATAGTCATTGTTTTTTCATTCTAAATAGATTTTTCAAGCCTTTTGAAGGCTTTAAAAAATTCACTTTTATGAGTAAGGAATGATGTCCCCTAAATTTAGAATAGTTATTAACAATTACAGGCATATAAAGATTTCTTCTATAACTTCTAATTCTTAATGAACTAATTAAATCAATATGAAGTAGTTGAAATGGTTTATATGAAGAAATAATATTTTTTAGTTTAAAAGAAGCTTTTACTTATTTTCCTTTTTAGCATGCATTACAAATTCTATCTTTATTATACTTAAATTTTGGTAAAGCATTAACTAAGTCATTTCTTGAAAGTTTCCTAATGAGGTCCATACTTGTACATGCAAGCCTCTCATGCTAAAGCCAAGAATCCTTAATCATAGTTTCTAAATATATAGGATCTAAATTTGTCTCATTGTTAATATTTATTATGTAAATATTGTTACATCTTTTTCTAACTAAGTTGACTTGCTTATTATTATGATTCTTAAACAATGCAATAAGTTGAATAAAAAATAACTTTATTTCCTTTGTCACAAAATTGACTAATGCTAAAAAAATTTCATTGAACCTTTTTTTAATAAATAACACATCCTTAATACAAGATTTGACATTCTTGCCCATTTTCCCTCTAATGTGACATTTTCTCCATCCTTGAGTGTTAAGGAGAAGAATTTTGACTTGTCTTTGGTCATATGCCAAGAACACTCACTATTCAAATACCATATGTCACTTCAAGACCTTATATATACTTATAAAAAAGATATCAATTCTTGATCTTTGATACCTAAATTACCTTGGGTCCATTTGTGTTAGTAGTAATATATGTCCTTTTTGGAACCCAAATTTTCTTTGTTTTAATATTAGTGTTTCTTTTGTAAGTACAAGAATGAATTCCATATCCTATTTTTCTGCAACAGAAATAAGTTATATTAGATTGCCTCTTTATAGTTTTTTTAACAAAGAAGTTTTTATAAAAGGCATTTTTCCTATTTGATCTATAGCTAAGGCCTTCTTTTGTTAAAATTTATTCTTTGACCAAGTAAAGTATTAAATGAATCTTTTTCTTTTATAAACTTTTTAAGAGTTTTATTCAAATCATCAAGATTTTGCTTAAAACTTTCACAAGAGGAACATATTTGTGAGATTTTCTTAAGGCTTTTTATTTCTTAAAGTAATCCATCATTTTCTTTTTCTAAACTTTCAATATTCTCTTCTAAAGACTAAGTAACATTTTTTGAGAGCTCAGTATTTCTTTTTGCCTTAAGTAAATTAATTTTAAGATCAATAAGCATATGAGTAAAATCGTCATCGGATTGAGCGATGGATACGCTATCTCTATTGTAATCTCTAATGGCCATTAAGTAAGGAAGTGCTTTCTCATCTTTGTCATTTCCTCTATTAAAATCTATATCATTATCATGTCCCCATGTTGCTAGATGAGCTTTCTTTTAAGAGCCTTTGTTCTTTCTCTTTCCATACTGCAATTACTTTTTCAAAGAAATAAGACAATCAAACTTGATATAACCTAGCCTTTTGCATTTATAGTAGGTTAGAGTGACTTGCTTCTTTCTTTTTTTATTTATAGGCATGTTTGCATGAGAGAATCTTCTTTTTCCAGTAATTCTTTTTATTAATCTTTGACATTCTTAGTGAGAAGGGCCAAGTCATCTTCAAATGAAGTGTTAAGAACATCCTTTTGACTTTTATCATGAAGATCCTCTTCATCAATAATTACTTTAGCTTTTAGAGTAAGAGATTTCTTATTTTTCTTGTTATTAGTGGTATATCTCTTCAACTCTAATTCATATTCCTCTAAATTGTCAAAAAGGTCTTGTAATATTGGCATTCTAATTTTTATAGCTTTTTTTTACAGTAGTAATTCTTAGTTGCCATTTAATTCTTAGTTGCCATTTAATTATTGACAATCTAAGCACTTTATAGACCAATTCATCATTCATTAGGTTCTAACCAAGAAGACTTAATTAATTAACAAGTATGGTAAATCTTTATATTATATCTTTAATAAATTCACCATCATTTATTCTAAATAATTCATATTGACAAATAAGTGTGTGCATTTTGCTTTTTTTTTACTTGTATAGTTTCTATGTGAACAACTTCCAGAACATTCCATTTATCTTTTTTTGTTAAGTAATTAGATACTCTTTCATACTTACTAAGCCACAAGGAATTTGATAAAATCTACTTGACGTTGAAATAAAGTTGATGTTTATTTTTGTCATCATCATTCCAATTGGCTTTTACTTTTAAAATATCAACAATATTTTCTTTCGTGATTGGTGGATTATATCCTTTTTGAATTAATTCTCATATATCAATATCGACAGCTTTTATAAAATCTTTTATCTTTTATTTTCAATATGTGTAATGTTGTATATTGAAACTTGAAGGTTTATTCAATGAAAAACATTTAGATAAAATATTTGAACTATTCAAATTTATAGAATCCTTTTGAAATTGTGATATCTTGTCACAATAGCTAAAGTCAAATACCAATTGTAGCTAAGGATTCCACCTAAGAAAGAATGAATTAAGCTTTAGAATTTTACCTTTTTTGAAATTAAATTAGTTTTTCAAAAGACTTTATAATATTTTAATACTTGAAAACACTAGATAAAAGTTTTGCTTAGGCAATAATCAATTCTTAAATGATCAAGATCATGAATTCAACATATCAACAAGTAAAATTAGAGTATTGTGTAGAAAATCTAAAAAGAGAGCATTAGAGAAAATTAAACGCAAGGATTTATAGTAGTTTATCCTTGAAGATCCACACCCTAAGGAGTATATCCACTATTAAGCCAATTTAGCTTGGTATCCTTTTAAATTTGAACTGAGCATTAGAAGAAGCTTTTTACAAAGATGTCTTTAATTACAAGATGATCCTTTTGAGTTCTCTCACTTAAAGCTCTAAACTAAGGGATTCCTTACTCTTTGGTTGCTTACGAATTTCTCATCTTATCAATTCAAGAAAAATGATTTAAATACAATGAAATCAAGTTCACAACTCTTAATGGTTAGATTATACAATGAAGATCTTGATAAAGATGAAGAGAAATTAAGAAAGCTTAAGAGAATATGTTTTTTGAGAGTTTTTTCACAATAAAATGAGTGAGTCTAATGTGTTTTAGCATAAGACACACTTATATATGAGTGAGAAATAAAAAATATCATTTGATGGTGGTTTTGGGTAAATTTGTTAGAAAATAGCCATTGCACTCTATAAAATTTTAAATTTGGCTGGAAATAATTAATTGTTATAGGCTATAATAGTTAACTATTGTGCTTGCTTATAGTCTCTCAAAGGGAACCCAAGATTAATAGAAGCTTGTTACACTTAGAATAATTGATTATCAGCACATTTTCCATTGAGAGTAGGGGACATAGGCTTACAACTGATTGTTTAGCCTCTTATAGTCAACTGTCAACTTAGTTTCCCTTGTTTTCAAGTGGAAACTTGAATAAATAAACATACAACTTAAAATTAGCAAATTTCACCCCCATTTTCAAGATTTTTTTAATAATAATTTCATACAAATAAGTTTAAAAAGCATTGTTGAAAATATTTTTGTGAAAATACCCTAAGCATTATTGATGACACAATTAAGTTTAACAATAATTTCTTAAGCCTTAGGATTTCCATTAACTATTATCTAACATCATAATGGATTAATCTTAGGATTCTATAAATCTTCAATCTTTTTAACTTACCTTAGCAATCTAATAGTAGAGTAAAGCTACACAATAGTGCATAATGAGTTTATAGTCATTAAAAGATAAGTAGTAAACCTTTTTAAGGTTAACAACTTTGAATGTTGTGTAGCACAAAAAAATGCAAATCATAATACAAATTGTGATTTGTAAGACAAAATACTTTTGAAAGATTAACCATCTCTAGCTAAAGAGCTAATTAAAAAAATTAAAATTATAAGTATCCAGTTAAAAGGGAATAAATCATAGAGAGTAATTTCATAAAATTTTAAAACTATAGAAGCAATGGATATATTTAATCCTTTTTTAATTATGATTTCCAATACATTATAAACTATTTTGTCACTTTTTAGCTAAGAAAACTCAAAAACTTTGGAATTATCATTTTTATACTTATAAAAATCTACTTCTTATCTATGAAAAAAATTGACATCATGTTTTTCCTTAAATCCTTGCCATTTATTAAAATAAAGCTCCCATCTATATCTATATATAAATTATAATTATAATAAGGCATGTCAATAACTACTAAATTCTTTTATTTTTATTTGCTTGCTTTCTTTGTAAATGTCAATCAACAAAAAAAAAGTTAATATGAAAAATTTTGTAATTTCATTTGTTTTAAAAAATCTTTTAATGTAAGTTTTCTACTTAGCTTAAAAATTTTAGATTTAATGCTTCCCTTCCATCTTAACATTATTTTTCCTCATTTATTTGAAACTCAAATAAAATTAGAGATGATAACCTGCCAAAACACTAAGAAATAATTTGTTTATATATAAAAATCTCAATTTTTAACTAGAATAAGTTATTAATAGTGTTAAATGTAAAAAGTAAAGGAAATAAGTAACTTAGAAGGCATGCAAAAGCCTATTGTTTCAAATCACACCCATCGAATTTTAGTAACCATATCACATTTCACAAAAGTAAACATAATAAAAATATATTAAGAATTATTTGAATTTGACACAAATTTTAATAATCGCCAATTGATGATTATATCTATTTTGAATTATTTTCATATGAAGACTAAGATTGTTATCAATTTATGGTTATTTCTTATTTTGAATCATTCTTTTATTCAAATTAGGATTCCTTTGTCCAATCTTTTGGTACATAAATAGATATATTATCAAAGGGCCAATGTGAAGGAGTTTGTATTTGTATTTCCTATGGATGGTTACTTATGATCTCGTAATTTACTCTTATTATTTTTATAAAATTATTTGTATTGAGAGTGAATATTATATACATTATTTCTGAGAATATATACCACCAATTAGATGAAGACTGTGAAGTATTTTAGGTGTATTTGTGGTATGTGTTCAACATTGATCGAACACTTTGTAATATCTCTCTTTGATTCTTGTTAGTGAACTTTGTTTATCATCTTTGCTCGTTGAGTATGATAAAAGCCAAACTATATTAAACTTTTATGTGTAGTGTTTTTTTTTTGCTTATTTAATCTTGAATTCCATTAACACATCAGTTATTATAAAAAAAAATAGAAAACCTCTTAACAAGAATGATTGGAGTTCTTAATAATTACAATGGCAATATTTTCATTAAAATATAACATGTATTTATCATAGAACTTTATACCTTGTCTATAGTTGCAATCTTCTTGTAGATGAATAAAATTAGTCTATTTAATTTTTTAACTCATAAAATATAGTCAATTAGAAAAAAGTTATTTATTAAAAATTGAAATTTCACATAAAAAATGAGTAGGCCTACAAAAATCCTTTAGGTGACAAATTAAATTATGCTATTATGCATGATGACATAAATGAACAGATAAAATTACTCTATTTAATTTCCACCTTATAAATATATAGTCAATAAAAAAGCTATTTATAAAAAATTAAAATCCCACATGGAAACTAGATAGGCTTGCAAAAATCTCTTAGGTGATAACTTAAATCATGTCACATGTGTATGATGATATAAGTGAATCAATCAAATAAAACCTATATATTTATGACATCACTTGGCAAATAAGAAGTCAAAATGTGTCACATTGCATCATCTTAACTAATAAGAAAAAATTCATTGTAATAAATTAAAAAGCGATGAACATAAAAAAATTAAATGCCTTTCTCTGAGCATCCCTTTATAGCTTTGTAAATAGAAAGTTCACTTATGCCATTAAACAACAAAAAAAAGTCATTAGAGAAAGAGGTGTAAAGCTTTGAAGTTCTCTTAAGGCTCTTTTGGTGAAGATCTAAGCATTGGAAGTCTCCAATTATGATAAGAATGCTTATTATGAGTTGAAGATGGGGGGCAAAGTTAAATATAGACGACATTCTCAATCATTTCTCTGTTTAACTTGCTTTATTTGAAAGTTCTAAATCAACAACAAAGACTTCAATCATCAAAGGGGCTAGTAAGGCTAATAAAATAATTTCTGCTTTAAAAATTCCAACATCTAAATCAAAGGGATCTTCTTTAATAATTGCTCTGTTAACTCTTTTAGATTCTTAAGTTTAAATATAATACTCATCATGGCGACAAATACAACTTTTTTAGAGGAGCAAGTTTTAACTATGGCATAAACACTTGAAGTAGTAATGGAATCCATTCAAGAAAAAGAAGCTTTAAGTGATAAATAGATATTTGGAATTTTATAGAAGATTAGTGACATTTCCAAATTGTGTAATGATTTAAGCAATGCATCTAAAGACAAGTCACGCCAAAAAGAGGAAAATGAATTTGTGAAAGAATAAAATGATTTCAAGAATGATTAGTCTTCTCTAGATGGTGTTGCTTTTACCAATTCGACAAGGGAATTTACCAATGAAGCCATTAAAGATCAAGAACTAGGCATGTAATCTTTTTATTATAATAGAAGGATTAATCTACTATAAATTCCATAAAATTATCAACCACCCAAGCTTCAACAATTTGATAGTAAAGAAAATCCTAGGTAGTACATTGTTTGCTTTATCCAAACTTGCAATGATGCTAGAACGGATGGAAATCTTATAGTAAAGTAATTAGTGTGCTCTTTTAAGTGAAATGCCTTTGACTAATACATAGACTTAATGCTTGGATCAATTAATAGTTAGGAGCAACTTAAGTGCAATTTCCTAAATTGATTTTACAGCACTCATCACATTGTTAGCATGCTTAAGCTTACAAAGACTTGACGATCAAAAGGTGAGCTAGTTATTGACTATATTTAGTAGTAAAGAAATATATGTCTTAATTGCAAAGATTAATTTTTAAGATCTTCTATCATCAAAATGTGCATGCAAAGGATGGATTGGAGCCTAAGTTACATTCTTCAAGCTATTAAGCCTTGAATATTTGAAGATTTAACAAGAAAGGCCCATAAAACGGAGCTCAACATTGCTATTAATGGTAATTAAAGGTTATTAATGTTAGGCAGGGTGGAAAAATGACTTGAATTTTACAAGACTAATAAGCCATTATCTTCCAAGTATGAAACCAAGCAATTAATGGTTGTGTTTACTTTACCCAACAAACTAACTATTGATTCAAGCAAAAAAAAATGATGAAAGTTTAAGAAATCATAACAAAGGAAAAAATATCACTTCAAGGGAAAGAGTAAGCAAAAAATTTCCATTCCCTAATTCTTAATGCTAGAATGTTTACTTGAAGTCAACTTGATTGAGTTGTTGAAGATAAAATGACCTGATGAGGCAAGTAAAGTATATAATCCAAACTTTTGCAAGTACCATTGACTAATTGATCACATAGTTGAAAAATATTTTATGTTGAAAGAAAAAATCATAGAATTAACTAAAAATTGTAAAATTGCATTTGACTAAGATAAGAAACCTTATTTCTTGATCCTTTAAGGTTTTAAAAAAGCCTACAAAAAACAAAGAACACTATTCTTTCTTCTTCCGTAACACATTTATTCATTAAAACCTTTACCTTTATTATCCACCACCATTTCATTGTAACCTCTGCCGTAGGTTAAATATTTATTTATATAATTATGATATAAGTTATCATTTGATTAAAAAAAGGACAAATTTGAAAAAACTTCAAAATCTATTACTTATAAGCTATCTTATGAAACTTATCAAATTATAACTCATTTTTTTTAATAAATTATTGTGCTCAACACCTCTAGAGGCTAGTTATAACTTATTGATGATTTTATAGTTATAATAAGAACAAGAAATCTTTTTTGATCAATCCTTTTACTCCTTCTTCTCCTAACTTTTCCATTCTACCAACAAAGAATTTATAATAATTTTCAAATTTAGATTAGCTAATTGTTCATTTTTTTTATTGGATGGGAATGAATGTAGAAATACTAAACTATTCCATATCAAATCTCAAACTTTGGTATTTTTTTATTAATGAGGTATAAACTAATTTATTTATTAAATCAAACACATTCATGAACTCAAGAAATCATATATACAAAATAAAAAACAAAAAGAGCCAAAAAAAAGAAGAAATTGCATTAAAAATTCAAAAGAAACTTATTCAAAAGAAATTCAAGAACTAAATTAAATAAATATATTTAATTTTAATTTTTTATGAAAAATAGAATATGGGATTCATTATTTAAATCAATACTTTTTTTGTATTAATATCTTAATTTATTTGAAATTTTTTTATAAAAAATTGAAATATATAATGTCATATTTATATTACTTAGTAATATTAACATTTAAGTCATACACCAGATGATTTGACTAGAAAAAAAATGAAAATCATGAAACAAATAAGAAGATATAAAACATTGCGTGAATTGTAAAATAGTAAAAGTCGAGAATAAAATATATAATTAAATGATTTATTTAAATTAAAATTTTGATTTATTTAATATATTTATATAAATAAAAAAAAGATATATCATATTATATTTATTCTACCTGGTGATATTAACATTAGAACTATAAACAACATGTGTGGACATGAGAAAAGAAGAAATGGAAAGCATGTAATGGAGAACAATGTGCGAGTTGTAATGTAATAAGAATAAAAAATAAAATGTGTATTTAATTAATTTGATTAAAATTTTAATTTATTTAAAATATTTTATAACAATAAAAAGAAATTATATTGTGTTATTTTTATACTGCTTAATGATATTTTTGTTTAAATTATAAATAACAAGAGTGGATTGGAAAAATGTAAAAAAATATAAAAATTGACAAATAATAATTATTCTTTATTTATTAGGCAAGATTAAGGATATGTATTATATTATTAGAGCATTTAGGAATTTCTCATAAAATTATTGTTTTTTCTTCTATCATAAATAATAGATAGGAAATGAATGGTATTTTTGGATATATTTTTGCTATAGTATTTTTAGAAATTATTTTTAAAAAATATTTTTTTATTTCTAAAAATTATTTTTGGATTGAAGAAAAATAAAGAATAGAGGGAAATTGATGTTGCAAATAAGAAAATATTTTATTTAATTATAAAACTAATTAAAAAATAATAGAACAATTTTTGAAGACATCCAAAAGTTATTTTTGTTTTTAAATTATAAATTTAGAGTTACAATTTTTAAAAATAAATTGTCAAATAGGTTTTTTTTTAAAAATAAAAAATTATTTTTAAAAACAATAAATAAACAGATTTGAAAATGCCGACCATCATAAACAAGTAAACGTGAGACAATTTTTACTTTTCATTTTCTAACTTATCGCCATTTAATTTAGTTGTTGATGGGAGATATCAGACCAATTTTTTAAAATTAAAGAGATTTGAATGTAGTTAGATTAAATTTTAATAGAGATTGAAGTAATTAACCCTATAAATTATTAGACAAAGGTATTTATTCTATTATGATTGTTGGTGTAGAAAATATCCCAATAATAACATTACGGGATAATAGAACCCACCAATTATATTGACGTGAAACAACACTAAATTCAAGAAAAAAAATTATGAGAAGAGATTTATTGTAAATATAAGATTAAAGAATAATGTGTGCCCAGGTTTTCAGTTCTAACTCCATAACTTCTTAACACTATCTTTAGGTCTCTCTCTCAATTTTTACAAGGATTTTTCACAAGATCTTCATAAGATATAAGCACTCACAATATCATTTTATTTTTCTCGTGCCTCAAACCCATATTCAACATAAATATTTACTTGGCAAGTGATCCTAATTATATGTTTGCTTCATACAAAGAGTAACTTCCTAAAAAAAATTAAAATTTTTAGAAAATAATTTCTTATGTGAACTTTTTGAAACTTTTTAAAAAGTATTCAAAATTATTTGATTAATAAAGTAATATTTTTTAAAAAATAATTTTTTATATTTTGTTTGATTCAACCTTGAACTTCTTAAAAATTGTTAACAAAATTACTACTATATCTGTAATATTATTATAATATGAATCAGTAATTTTAATTATCATTAATTAAATTTGAAATATGAATTAATAATTTTAGTTATCATTAAATATATTTGATAAGATTAATTTTATTTTTGTATTTATAAATAATATAATAAGTAAGGAGGTAGGTAAATAGTTTTTTACACTATGTGAGAAGTATGATTTTTTATGAAATCCTATTTTCTCTAATATGTTGAATAATAATTAACCAACTAATCCATATCTTTTTTAATTTTTAGAAAATAAAATTTTTTATACTATTGTTGTGAATTAAACGAACTTTTGCTCTAATGTAAAACTTAAACTAACTAATTAGAAAGATAAGTCATGATAAAAAATAATTACTAACCAATAACAATTAAATTTTAGATCAAATTCAATACTTAGATTTAATTATAATTACAAAAAAAAACTTGTTTTAATTTTTAATATTTTTATTTTGAAATTATGATGCTCATACAATTCTGTCCATAAAGGGAGATCACGAGCCAAGTTAATAAGGAATTTTTTTTTCACAAAATTATATATTTTTTAAATAAAAAAATTGATATGGCTCGATCCCATTTTTATTTTTCTTAGCCTATGGTCTAAGTCCTTTTTTTTGGGCTAAAAATTTAATCGATAATTAAATTTTTTTAAAAATACACATAATATATTTGTATAAAAATATATTTTATTTAAATAATAAGATATTTAAATATATACTAATATAAATTTAAATATGATCTATTATTATTGTAAAATTAATTTTATATTATCCCTTATTTATTTACATCAATAAAATTTTTAAAAATATTAAAATATCACTATTATTTATATAAATTATTAATTAAAATTAATTTTTTCATGATATATTATATTTTTTTATTCACTAATAGTGTAAAAAAATTATATTAATAATATGTCAAATTTAAGCTTATTATTAATTATATTAAATAATATAAGTTTTGTTCCAAAAATTAATAAATTATAACTCTAACGATATATAATATATGCCAAAAGCTTGTAGTTCAAGTGATATTTGATATATCTTTAAAGTTTTGCACCTTTTATTACATTCAACATTTAATTCCTGGTGCTTCTATTACAACAAAAAAAAATCGCATATAATATATTTTATGTTACATGTTAAAATTATTTATAATACTTTATTTGATTTGAAGCAGATAAATCCAATTGAATTTTGGAAATTAAAAAATAACTCGACAGGCGTACGGAAGATTGGTTCCGAAAACTAGTATATTTGATCTTTAACCTTTAATTTTGTAAGTACTTTTCAAATACGACAAAATCCAACAATCGCAATTGGTCAGCACATGTATCCGGCCATATTTTTTGGGGTGGTCGTCGTTGTTGAAATTTTCCCGTGACTCGAGCCTGACTTAATTAATAATTTGATTTAAAAGAAAAAAAGATTAAATATTATGCAAATTTATTTTTCTAAGCTCGAACTCACTTTTGCGAGTTGGGAGAGTTGGGTCACGTGGGTTCGGGGTGGTGGACATTAGACTAATAGAATAATTAACTTATAAAAATGGGGAAAAATGATAAAAACCAAGAGACAACAGAGAAACAATCGAAACCGTCCAAATCCTCCTATCGACGTTTCAAAATTACGAATGTGAGCATACACGGATCGACAATTCCAGCCGTTGATTAGCCTAAATCTAACGAACGTCGATTCAGGCCTTTTCCATCCCGCTCTCAGTTTGCAGACCAAATTCGTATAAAATCCCCAATCTTCCGTCTTCTTCTCTATCGCATTCAGAACTTTTGCAAGTCCTGTTCCTGATTTTAACTTTGCATCCAGCTCAGTTTCTTAGGCAGATTGAAGATGTCAGGTCGTGGAAAGGGAGGCAAAGGATTGGGCAAGGGAGGAGCAAAGAGGCATCGTAAGGTCCTGCGCGACAATATTCAGGGAATCACGAAGCCTGCGATTCGCAGATTGGCGAGAAGAGGTGGAGTCAAGAGGATTAGTGGGTTGATCTACGAGGAGACCAGAGGCGTTCTCAAGATTTTCCTGGAAAATGTGATTCGTGATGCTGTCACCTACACAGAGCATGCTAGGAGGAAAACCGTCACCGCCATGGATGTTGTCTATGCTCTTAAGAGGCAGGGTAGGACCCTGTATGGCTTTGGCGGCTGAATCATTTCTCTTGCATCTCGGGGTTTTTTGAGAGTTATAGTTGAATGGAGGAATGTGTATTTGGCTGGGGGAAAAGTTGTTAGTTTTGTGATGTAGGGCGAGCGATTGATTTTTCTTCTTCAATGTATGAATCACGCTTACATGTAAAATTTGAAGAATCTGTAAAATCAAATGTCAGTCCTTTGAAATATTTTCGGTTTAAAGGCAGTTTGACTGTGGCCAATGGGTCTTTCTCTCTAGAAATTATTGTCACTGATAGCCATCATGTTGGTGTTGATTGTGAATCAAACTAACGTTTTTCCTTTCACACCATATAAGGGACTGAATCAATCATCAAGCTGATTCCCTAGATTATTAATTATTAATTGGTGCTAATGAGAAACGTTTTTAGCCTAATAACGTTCTCCACCTTACGAGCGGGCAATGTATTAGTATCCGTTGATCTGCCCTTCTGTTTCTGCAAACGTAGTTGAATGCTTGAGCATAGTAGGCTCTACTTTTTAGTACTAGATTAGATGTGATTTAGGTATTCCCAAACTGTAGCTTATTGGAATACTTGATAATACATTTCTTACACTATTTTGTATGAAGAATTAAGAATAAGAAGGCATTGCCCTTCTTTTTGATGCATTTATTCGCCAACGTAGATGTTAGTGTCAGAAAAATGAAACAGTAAGCTATTTGAACTGTTGTTGGTGAGTTATCTACTTGAGCTCTCAGACAACAAGGCATATTTGAAAACAGAAACCTGCTATCTTTTTGTACCTCTTGCCTTCTGCTTTCTCCTTTGAATCTTTCATTTTTCCTTCAATGCTAAGCGCGTACAATCGTGTAGTACATTGATAAGGTATCTATTCATTCGTTTTGCGGTTCCTTGGATTTGTTTGATTGAGATAAACTTTGGTTTGTTTGTGATAATGAAAAATATCGATTACAATAATATAATTATAAAATATTAAGATTATGAAAAATATTTATATATTTAATATAAAATATAAGAAATTTGGTGAAAGATAATTTTTTTAAATGAAGTATTTTTTTTACTATTTGATATTAAGAGTGATAATTTTTTATAGATGAATTAATTCATTTAATATGAATAAAAAATAATTTGATTTAAGGTTATAAATAAGTTAACACATTAATTTGTCTAAAAATTTATATTAAAATTTTAAAAATATTTGTTAAGGAATACTTAATAATTAAATTATAAATAATTATATATAATAAGAGTATAAAATTTTTGTTTTATTAAAATGATAGTAATTCAAAAACTTATTTTAACAATAATTAAATATATTTTTATGAAAAATGATGGGAAATTAAATTTAATAAATGAGTTTATAAAATAAAATTTATTAATTAAAATTATTAGGTAGATTAAATGGATTGATACGACACAAGACGATATGATGATTATTATTTAATTTAAATTTTGGTTGAAATTTATTTGATTGTTACTAGTTCTTGACAATATAAAATTAATATATGAATACGAAGTGTCACCTTTATAAAGTATAAATGTATAGAATATTTTTATTGGGAAAAACACAAATTATTCCTATCAATTATGAATTAATTAAATTTTATCCTCATAAGTTATGGAAATAAATAAATTATTCTTTAAAATTATATAAAATTTAAAATTTTCTCTTATTGTTAATAAATTAATGAAAAATGTTAAGAAAAATTATAAATTACCCAATCAATTTTAGGCTAGTGGCATTTTACTCCTATTGATTTTTAAAATTTGCAAATCAAATTTTTAATTATATAAAACTTATGATTAATATGTATTATCTATTTAATTAACATTTTATTAAAATACATAATTTTTTAAAAAATTTAAGCATGAATTATAATATTATTATATGTTGGATTATCACATCATTTTTTATACATAATTTTTATGCTATATAATCAATAAAAATTAAAATAAATATATAAAATTTTAACTAAAAACTTAGAAATGAAGTATGAATTATGTGCAAAAAATAATATAATAAATTAACTCACAATAATATTATAATTCATATATATTAATGTTACTCAATATTGGTCATTACTATTTGATTTTTTTTAATAAATTAGTCACTCAATCCATGGATTATGATCCAAAAATATTAAATAAAAAAAAGTAAATACAAATATTATATTACATGAACAAAGACCAAAAACTTATTATTTCCATTTCATATGATCATATTCAATTTAATTTTAGTACAATAATCATAGTGATGATAAACAATAACTTTTAATTTGTTTGTTGAGATTTCTTTTAGATTGACTTTATTTAAAATTTAATAATTATACAATTTATGAGTTATCTTTATTTTATTTTATTTAAAATTTATAATTCATTGCAATACTTATATTTAAACTAATATATTTATTTTTAAAAGGAGATTATATTAGTTAGTAAATTTACTCTATTTGCTTGACACATTTTTTTTTGGTAAATTTTTTATAATTGTAGAATTTTCATATATAATCTTTTATCTCAAAAAAATTCTAATGACATAGGTAAACTAAATTTTTTTCCTCTTATAAAATAACATATTACATTTTTAACTCTTATATTATTTAAGAAATCATATGCTATTCCTCATCCTTCTCATGCTTATTTTTATTATCATTTAATAAAATAATAGTTATTATTTACAGCATTATTTATGCTAAAAATGCATATTTTATTTTATTATAAAATATTATAAATGAGTTATTAATTGAATTAAATATTTAATTATATATTATACTTTTAAATTTTATATTATTTTATAACTCACATATTATTTCTCTTCTTTTTCATGCTCATTATTATTATTATTATTATTTAATAAAATAATAGTTATTATTTTAATGATATAAGTAAATTAATTTTTTGAGATAAAATATTATATATAAAAATTTTAAAATTGTAACAAATTTATAAAAAAATATGTCAAAAAAATAAAGTAAATTTACTAACTATTATAATCTCTTTTTTAAAATATATATATTTTTTGTCTAGATATAAGTATTATAATAACTTATAAATTTTAAATGAATAAATAAAAATAGTTCATGAATTGTATAATTATTAAATTTTAAATAAATTAAATTATAAAAAAAATCTTGGGGGAAAAATAAAAATTATTATTTATCACTACTATGATAGTTGTAGTATTAAAATTAAATTGAATATAATTATGCGAAATGAAAATGATAAATTTTTTTATCATTTTTTATGTAACATAACGTTTGTATTTATGAATTGTATAATTATCAAATTTTAAATAAATTAAATTATAAAAAAATATTAGGGGCAAAATAAAAATTATTTGAATTTAAATGAATAAATAAAAATAATTCATGAATTGTATAATCATCAAATTTTAAATAAAGTAAATTATAAAAAAATCTAGGGGTAAAATAAAAATTATTGTTTATCACTATTATGATCATTGTAGTATTTAAATTAAATTGAATATAATTTTGTGAAATGACAATGATAAATTTTTTATCATTTTTTATATAACATAACATTTGTATTGATTTCAATTCTTCACTTAATATTTTTGATTTATATTTCATGAAATGAGTGACTAATTCAATAAAAAAAATCAAATAATGACAACTAATATTGAATAGCACTAATAAACATAAATTATAATATTATTTTGTTTTAATTTATTTTGTCATTTTTACATATGATTTCATAACTTATTTTCAAGTTTGTAATTGAATTTTTATATATTTACTTTAATTTTTATTAATTATATAACATAAAAATTATGTAAAAAATGATATGATAATCTAATATATAACAATATTATGATTTATGCTTAAAAACTTATTTTAAAAATTATTTAATTTAATAAAAAGGTTAATTAAGTAAATAATATGTATTAATTGTAATTTTTATATAACTAAAGATTTGATTTGCAAGTTTTAACGGTTAATGGGAGCAAAGTATAATCATCTCATAGGTAGTGCGGGTAATTTGCAATTTCTCCAATATTTTCCATTAATTTACTAATAGTGGAGGTAGAATATAAATTTTGTATAGTTTTAGAAGATAATTATTTATTTGTTTTCATAGTTAGTAGAAGTAAAATCTAATTACCCAATAATTGATGATAATAATTTATATTTTTTTCTTTTTTATTTATATATAAAATGAATTTTAGTTTTAGATGTTTAGACTCAAATAGATCTGTCCAGGTGAAAAAACGAAAGATTTGGATTCCATTTTCATGGCGGGACCTTATTTTATAATTCAATATTTGGAGTAGATTTGAATCATAATAATACAAAATCGTTTGA
This sequence comes from Sindora glabra, assembly GCA_020226215.1. Classification (NCBI taxonomy): domain Eukaryota; kingdom Viridiplantae; phylum Streptophyta; class Magnoliopsida; order Fabales; family Fabaceae; genus Sindora; species Sindora glabra. The sequence goes on from CM035233.1 coordinate 7,297,157, forward strand.
TCTGATTTGACTCGATTATATAAATTTATATTTATTAATATAATTATATATTATAAAATATTTATTAATTATTTTTAATGAAAAATATTTAATATGATATAATTAAATATTTTTTATACCTAAATGTTTTATTATCTATTTGAATGTGTAATCTTCATATAAAAATTTTATTTTTTACTTGAAATAAAAATAAAAATAAAAATAATTGGCCTTTTGGGTTGAGCTATGTATAATTTTAATAGGATTAGATTAGGGCAATTTTTTTTTAAAAAATTAAATAGGCCTAGGCTCAAATTTGGATTATTATATTTCATGTAATTATATATGAAAAGCTCAACTTGAAACTCAATGACCTAACCCTTCAATAAGACTAGCAATGAGTTGATTTAGATTAATGGACTAAGCTCATAAACCAAATGAGTGATACACAAGTTGAACAATTTGAATTATATATTAAATGGTCAAGTTTAAGCTTAAAAATACTCAACTCAAGTATATGATGAGTTGGCTAAAACAATACATCTAATTTAAAATTAATTAATACATATATATAGTAATTATAAATCCTTTTGTAATATGTATTTAAATTAAATACTTACTAAAAAATTAGCAACCATAGTAATTGAAATTTAATGTTTGCATTTGAATTTGAATTATAATTAAAATAGAAAAATATAAATGAAGTTAACAATTTACATCATTAATTTTATTCTTATTTTGAAATTAATTATGTGGTTAAGGTAAATGCAATTTAAGAATATTATTTAAGAGGAGTAGGAAGGCATAGATACTCTTTAAATGAAAGCTTACATTGAATATTATAAAGGGTGAGTATAAATATTCTCAATATAAAATATAAGTGATAATGTGAAATTTTAAAGTTATAGAAATTATAAGATAATGACCGATTCATACTTATTAATTTATTTAAGGTTAATTTAATATTTGTTCACATGGTTTTAAGTACTTGTAACTTTAGTTATAAGTCAAGTTACACATATGTCTAATTTACAATTTTTTTTGTTAAACTAATTGGTCTAGTTTGATTTTTTGAACATTAATTCAAGTTCATTGAGAAAAGCTTGAGCTAAAAAAAATTGATTTAAATCAAATTTGAGCCAAGTTATGAGTTGACCAAAATTAGATTAAGCTAAGCATGAGCTAAGACTAGCTCAGTTCAACTTGACTCATGGTTAGCCCTACCTTTAAACACCTTTAGACAAAACCTTATTTTCTTTTGTTGTATAGTAGAACTATGGACTTGTTTTCACCAAATAGCATTTCTTTTAGGTAAATTAGACATAATCATTTTGTATTTTCTTTGATTTGTGATTTATTTTCTATAATATTAAAATGTGCTATTTATCTTCTTGATTTTATTTGATAGTGTACATAACCTTTATTTGTTAATTGTCTGTTAGATATCTTAACAAAATCAATATATGATTTTCATATGATCTATTCACCATTTTAATTGTTATTCTAAAACTTCCGTTTATTGAAGTAGAATTTTTGAACTTTGCTAATTTCGTTTGAAATTAATAGGAGGTAATTATATTGTGAATTATGTATTCTTAAATAATGTGATTTAACTTATTTTTCCCAATGTAACAATTTAATTTTCCTTCATCATGAATTTGTTTTAACTCACAGGAAATGCAAATTGGTTATGTGAGTAAATTTCTATTATTTTAAATATAAAATTGAGTGAAAATGGGAGGATCCTATTTGCAATCATAAATGAAAATAGATTGTGATCTTTGTTAGGAAGAAATCAGATACATGTTGGTCATATACAATATGATTGAAAAATTTTAATGTAAACATCAAGGGACCATTTTCATAGGATGTTTTATGACAAAGTAATTCTTTTTATTTTATTGCTACTAGTTGCTAGCGATGATTGGATGATAATTTGAGCATAAAAATATAATTTGTGAAACATTTGTCAAAGTTAGAGAGGAGTAAGGAAAAAATTCTCTTTAGATTAAGAATGCTTCAAATGAAGCAACTTAGGTAATAATTGTGTCTTTAATGATGACAACAATTGTTATCTTATTAGGGGAGGGATTGAGAGAGAATAGAATTTGTAATTATTTAACTAATTTTTAGACCATCGTTTTTATTTTCCAATATTACAAGAAAGTGGGAAAGAATGTCACGAAACTTTTTTAAAATTAATATCAATTTCTTTTAATATTGGAGAGAAATTGACTCATATGAGAATCATATTTTAATTCTATAATATCTAATGGAGAATTAATAGAGGAGGGTTATATGGACTATTAAATAATTATAAGATGGCAAGTACCACCTTGTAATATTATAGGGCATAAATCACACATCAAGAAAATTACATAAAGGTTCTATGTAATTTACCCATTTTTTAATCAAAATTTAGGTTTTTGTATAAGAATTCTAGTCAAGAATAAGAAAATTTTGTTATTATAGTTGCAAAACAATAGAGAAAAATAAAAAATAAATACCCCTTCAACTATGAGGTGATTGTATTTTGCTCTTTTCAATTTTAAAAATTTGAAAATCATTTCTTTAAACTTTACAAAATTTGAAATTAACATTTATCATCCACTTTATTAACCACTTTATCAAATTATGTGTTTTTTTTATAAAATTTTTGAACAAGAATTATAATATCTTAGTATGTTATTATTTTTGGTCATTTTTCAAAACATAATGATATAGTTGTATTTTCACATGAAATTTGTAGACAAGAATTAGCCAATTTATTTTGTGTAAAAGCGATGTAATTATATTTACACTGGCGACATGTGTAAAACTGTCACATGTTTTATACGTTACCTCGTTATACGATTACACCGCTAATGCAAGAAATATAAATCGACAGTGTTCTCCTGTGTCAACTATTGAATGCGGATGCATTTCTGTGGCTGGGAAGGCGTGCCTCTCCTTGCCTACTGGCATGCATAGGCCTCAAAGTTTTATTTTTTTTCCCCATAAAAGAGAGTTGGGAAACTAGCATTGACTATGCTTCTTGTATATATTGTTGTAGGAGGGCTCCCAAGTTCTAAGCCTTCTTCCTTCAATTCATATTTTTATCATTAGGTATTAAGCAATAAGCATCTCTTTTTGATAATGCAATGTAAAACTTCACATTTTAAGAAATTGAGTGATTCTAAATTATTTTTATTGTACTAAAATTTATATTTTTTAATTTAATTTACTTATTTTAATATTTGAAACAAGCAATTTAATAATAAAAACACTTAATCTCTTGAGAGGTAGAATTCTTCATTACATTGTCCTTACATTTTTATGATTCTAGCTTTCTTAATTTTTTTTTTTTAAGGCTAGAATTGGATCCGTTACCTTAAATGGATGGAAAATACTGGCACGAACATTTTATCAAATGGTGTGGCAGCTAGTGGCTTGCATATAAGTCAATTGTGCATTTTTTAAGGCAGATTTTAGGACAAGAATGAGTACAAATAATGAAGAAAAATAATTTATTCATAAATAAATAAGAAAAAAAATATTAACATCTAAAAAAAAAATGCACAATTAGCTTGTACATGAGTCACTGATTACGACATCATTCAAAAAAGGGTTACGTCAACATTTTTCACATGTTTTTTGGATAAATAGTGGATAGAAGGTCTCAATTTCAGCCTTTAGAAAAAATAAAAAGATAACATTATTCAAATTAGAAATAGAGGGATCAAATTAAAACTTTAAACAAAATTGAGGGACCAAAAATATATTTTAGCCATTAAATTATAAAGCCTCTTTAGAATTTTAATAAAAATTAATGCTACCTTTATACAATTTTTGTGCATTTCCCCTTTTTTTAATAAAAACCAACCGCAAAATACATCTCAACATATTTTAGAAAATATAAGTTAATTTTTGATACTGAGAGTGGAAAAATAATATATTTAATAAAAATAGTACTTAATTTTATAACACTGAAAACTTACCCATAAATTTAACACCACATTGTAATCTATGTGAGAACAATAAATACATCAATAGATACCATTACAAGTCAATAATATTTTTTGTCGTCAGTGATATTTAATGTCCTGATTTTGCATATGTCAATAACAAGGAAAGAAATTGTGTTTCATTAGTATAGAAAATTCAATATTACCCTCATATTAATATTATCAAATGTATTATTTTTTCAATTCAACAATCTAATTTGACAAAAAATTATCTTTTTTTTTATAGGAAATCAATTGTTATTGAGTATATCAAATTACTGCATTGATAAAAAATTTATTTGGTAATATTCGTATGAAATAATGTTGAGAATAATTTGTTGGAGTATATTCGATTATATACTCAACTATAGATATATGGGGAGCAAGTCATAATTGATTATGGACTTTTAGAAAGCAAGTCAGAGTCAAATGGATCCCTAGAGAATAAAGGTCTACTTGAATAGTCGATTATATGCTCAATTATGACTTGTATCCAAAGAGCAAGCCTATTAGTTATAATTGACTACCATCCTTTCAAGGATAAAATTTCAATCGGTAGTTGATTATATAATTAATTTTCGTTGTCACGACCTAATTTTAAACTATTTTGAATGACATAAAGATATTAAGTAGATATCTTTCCAAGTCTTTATAAATCATTTTAATTTTTAAAACTAATTATTTTCTTAAATAGATGCGTCATGCAAAAAATATAAAGTTGAAAATTTCACTAAAAGTTTTTCTTAAAACTCTATCCATACATATTTAAATCAAAAAATAATTTTTTTACAATTGATGAAATTCAATCTTTTAAATATATTTGTAAAGAAGAGAATAATTTTGATAAATAGAACTTCATCTATAGCTAAACAACATCCATTAAATTTTCTTTTGAGAATAAAATATATTGAAAACCTTTTTTCTTTTTCTTTTAGGGTCCAAATCTATAACAAAATAGAGGAATTCATCTTTTTTGATAAGGAGATAGTTGAATCATAATGACCTCAAAACAACAAAAATACTAATGAAGTGATTTCAAAAAAGATATTTTTTCAAAAATGAGTCTATGAAAAAATGATACATAAACTTTTAAAACCTTACACTTTATCTGTATAAACTTAAAAAAGAAGTGAAACTATTAGTTTTGGGTTAGATCCAATAGTAATATCTTCAAACTTTTATCTTTTTTAAAGTATGTTAAGCAATTTTTTAGTTTAGATAGAGGGAAAAATACTCAAGTTTGATGATAAATTCTTTAAGAAAATCATAAAGGAATTAAAAGATTATGATTCAAAATTGCTTCTAAATTTTGAGGTAAAGTTTTCTCTAAACATATAATTTATTTTAACTATATCAATTTGTTCAACTATTAAAAAAATGTGTAAAACAAATTAAATGTTAAACTTCAAATCCATTATATTTCTGCTAAATCAAAACTGTCATTTATACACTAACATTTTAAAGGAAAATTTTAAATAATTTTTTTATAAAATTCTTTAACTATGTTAACTAGATACTATTAGTTTTCAAATTTATAAATTAGATAGAGTTTATCAAACTTTAACAAACATGAATTTTGGAGACCTTTTAAAAAAATTTCATTAGATATAAATGGATAAGACTTCAATATTATATATTCCTTAAGTTTCAACAATAGTTACAATACCTTTAATTATGATTTCTAAATCACTTACTTCACATATTGTTAAAATAATCGAGTCAATAGATGTTTCCATTTTAATTTAAAGCTAATTGTTTCATCTTTATTTTCTTTTAGGATGATAAAGTATAATGTTTTATAGTTCATATATCGTTTTTATCATTTAGTAGTCAAAGTTGAGGGGGTAAAATGTAATGTTTTAAAATTTATTTATCATTTTTATCATTTGGTAAAAAGTTAAAAGGGTAAATTATCTTTCCTTGAAATTATTTCCTAATAACAATAATGATGTATGCATGGTAAAATGATAGAATTTTAATGCATTTTTTTTAGATTGTATACCTATTAATCAAATGATGATTCTGTGAAAAAAAATCATTATTTTCTCACTTGATTACAAATTGATTGAATTGATTTAAGTATTTTCATTTTTCTTTATAAAAATTGATGATTTATAAAAAAATGAAATTCATATCGCTTAATGGTAAATATACTTTAATATTTTCATGTTTAGAGATCTATATGAAGAAAAAAACTTCTAGTGCTACTTCCATATAAATATTTTTAAGTGTATTTTTTTAATTTAACAATCTGATTTCTTAAAAAATAACTAATTTTTTGTCAAATTATATTGTTAAATTAAAAAAATAATATAATTAAAAATATTTATATGAAAATAACATTAAGTTTCAACGTGAAAATTACATTCAAAGTTTTCTTCTATTTGAGAAAACATTTTAAGCAAAAATTTTGAGAATTGTTTTTTTTTAAATATACTTTTAATAGTAGAGTAGTTTTATAAAAGGTAAACTTAAATATTTTTATTATTAGATTGTATTTTTTAAATTGAAATTTGTGTGCTTTTTATTTGACTTATCCGTTCTAAAATTTGAAAAATAACAACTTAACGATGAAAAATTCAATTCCTAAGCGGTCAAACTCTTTATAGAATTACTTTTTAACAGTATCAAAGTAAGTCAATGAATACTTGCATACTTATTTGTTTGTATTTTCCCTTTTTCTCCTTTATTGCAATATTATCCCCATGTGAATGATCAATTTAAGTAATTTTCAAATCAATTTGATGAATTAGCAATCAAATAATATGAATTTAATTTTGTATAAACACGTAATTTTATTCTTAAAGTATATAAAGTGTCGAGAATATATTTTTAAAAATTATTATGTTACCACATATATATATCACTGTTGTTATTAAAATATTATTTTAATAAAAAATTAATGTAAAACAACTAATAATTTTTTTTAAAAAGCAATAATCGATGGAGTTAAAAAAATTACACAAAGTAATTTTTTTTAAAATACAAAATTGCACGGAGTTTCAAAACATTATTATTATTATTATTATTATTATTATTATTATTTGATAAAAGAAAACTCAATCCCAACTGAACTCATGTGATTTTTAAGTTTATTGCTACGTGTTAAGTGGCGGCTTGGGGCAACACCTTCGCGCTGCTGCTTTGGGCTGCAGCTAATATATCTCCTTAATTATATGCCTTTACATAAAAGATTTGGTCAAGAACAGAACTTACTAGTTTGTTTGCTTAAGATTACTTCTTCGGAAAGAAAAAAATACAACATTGTTCCTTCTACGCTGTCTTTGAAAAGCTTGGTTATTTAAGAGCAGTGTGCTCACCTAAACAGGTCACCATAATCAGCTTCTCCTCCTCTCTTCTACTTTCTTGTTTCTTCTTCCTTGGATTAATCTCATCATCTATCTATGGATCTGCGTGCTCGTCTTCGAGTCCAAATCACAGCAGCCGATCAAATTCAAGATCACCAAAACCCACTTCCTTCGGATTTCTTTGCTGTCAACTTGTCGTATATCAAAGTAGTTAAGATCACTCACTCCACACAATTTAATCAGTGTGTATCCATAGCCTCTTCCGACACCTGCTTCGAGTTCAGATATCCCAGCAAATTCCTCCCCGGACGCCTCGTTCGCAAAGGGCTGTCCGACGCAATCCGTCTTTCCTCTAAGGTGTTGGACATTGTTGTGCCGCGCATTCTATTGTGCGCAAATAACAATCAACGTAGCTTCGACACCATCAATGTGGTTCTGATAGCAACCGTAATTAACGCATTGGAGAAAGTAGAAGCTCAAGAATATGCTTCGGAAAATTGTTGTATTTGTTTGGAGGAGTTGTTTGATGAATCCTCGACATGTACGGAGGTTGTTCAGAGCAATTGCCGCCATGTTTTCCATCAGGATTGTATTCTTCGGTGGCTGAATGCTAACAATTGTTGCCCTTTATGCCGCTTTGAATTGTCATGTTAATAGCTTGGGTTCTCTCGTCTGGTATTATCACACTACAGTCAGCTAGTTTTGGGACAGAAGAAAATAATTCTTGTATTATTCGTTTCTTTGAATTGTGTTAATAGTATAATGCCAGCAGTACAAATTTAATGTTATTTTTTATACTCTCCTTTCTCAGCATCATGTATCTATCATCTTACCTATAAAGCTGCTATACGCTTTAATTATAGAACACATGATTATCCGACTTAATAAATAAAGATTAAATACTAATTTGAAGAATCAGATTTCTAATACTTGCACAGGCGCGCGTAACCACAAAACTAACCCATGGAAAATAAATACTGTCACCGCCATGGATGTTATTCATGCTCTTAAAAGGCAGGGTAGGACCTTGTATGGCTTTGGTGGCTGAGTAATCTCTTTTGGCTTCTCTGGGTTTTGTTTAAGTTCATGATTTAACGGAGGAATTGTGTTTGGGGGATTGGAAACTTGTAAACTTTCTGTTGTCGGGTAAGTGATTGATTCACCTTCTTCAATGTATGAATCACGCAAGTATGTAAAAGTTGAAGGATTTTTCAATCAATCTTGAAGTTAATTCTTTGGATTATAGATTGGTGCTATTGCAGCAGTTTCCATAAACATTTTCCGTCTAATAAGATTCCCCCCCCCCCCCCCCCCCCCCGAATTGAGAAGCCTTTGCCGTAGTTTTCAATGACATGCCGTTTTTGTAAATTTAGTTTAGACTGTTAAGCATAGTGTTCTTCTTCCCAGTCCTAGCGGTAGATGTGATTTTGATGTTCCCAAATTGTATCTTATTGGAGTACTTGATAATATATTCAAGTCATCGATATACATTCCGATTGGGTTAAAATTAAGAAAAAATTAAGATATATTATTGATAGGCGTACCACTAAAATAAAGGATATGAAATTAATTATTTATCTATTATAGATTGCATAGATGATTATACACCAATTGTATATGTAGTAGCAGATTGATGCACTAAACTAGTGCACTAGTAAGACGAAGGATACAAATCCAAAAATTTTAATTTTTAGACATAGTATTATATGCATATAAAAATAAAATTTTAAATTATTATAAACTAATTAAATACTTAAATAAAAATAAAATATTATTTTAATTTTAATTTTAATTTTAGTTTTCTCATTTATATATTTTATTATGTGTAATAAACAAATTGCAAGTTTGTTGAGAATATATACATATAAAGATAAAAATTTAAATTATTATAAAATAAATTTTTGAAAACACTTTTATTAAAAATATTTTGTTGGGGGTTGTTTGTAAGTTTGTTGAGAATAGGATTTGTAAGTTTGTTTAGGATTAGCAATCTTATTTATATCTTCTTCCGATTCCATATAGGCAAGTAAAAAGAGAAAATAAAATTTCTTGATCCCATTTAAAGCAATGTGCATGCCAGCAACCATATGAAGATTTTCGCTCTTTGAAATATATGTAAAACAAGAAGAAAGGAATTGCTTGATTAGATTCTGATGTTCAAGTTAGGATTTGTGTATACTAAAGAAAGTAATTTTAGTAGTTAAGATTAGCTTAACTTTTATGCGATGTATGAGACTCTTTTTTTTTATTATTATTAACTATGAGATTAATATTCATATACGGGTGATTTTTTTTATATTTTACAAATAAATATTATTTAATAATTACAAGTTATTTATATAATATGTACAATTATAAATCATAACAATTAGGAAAAAAAATCACATGTGCAAATACCATTCACAAATTATTAATATTAAGGTTTCGTATGGCACATTTTTATAGTATAGTATAGTATAAATATTATTGTATAATATTGCATTGAATAGAATAAAATAGTATATTATATGATATTTAGTCTATTATTGTATATGATGAAAGTTCATATAAAATTATTTTATCTTTTGTTTGTTGTCATTTTGTACATGAATATATACACTTAAAAAAATAAATCATTTAATTAAAATACACTTCTATATCCAAAACCAATAAAATTATCTCATATTATTAGATTAAAATATCTTTTAAAAATGATAATATATATAAATTAAAATTTTGCAATATAGTAATAAAATAACATAAAATGTTTTACCAACATACACGTACAAATACACATATATGTGCATGTAGACATTGATATATATACATATGAGAGAGAGAGAGAGAGAGAGAGAGAGAGAGAGAGAGAGAGAGAGAGAGGATGCATGTGTAACAAATTAGTAAAAAAATTACAATAAATCAATTTTAGAATATAAAATCTAATAAATACCTTATATAAAATCCTAAAAGTATTAAAAAAAATAATGTACACTATCCAAGAATATTATAAACATAGTTAATATTTTCAAGTAGCAATTTAAAAAATATTAAATCAAAATATCAGTGCAAATGTGAAATTTTTTAAATTTAATTTTATAAAAAAGATGTATGAAGGAGATGTAAGAAAGAAAAGATTCAAAATGAATTTTTTTAATTTTAACAAATTGAAATTTATTTTAATACTATTCTATCAGCTTTCATCCTCTTTTCAGGAAGTAGATAACCTTATTTGGAAGTCTAAGGTATAAGCAATTTTTTTTAGATAAGTTATATAATCTGTTTGAAAATTTTAAATATTATATAAATTATGATAGTATATTTTATTCTACACTATCAAATGTTATTCAGTGTACCAAATAAGACCTATTTTTTTTTTTAACATTACATCTTGTACTTCCTTCATAAGTATTAAAGTTAGTTTCAAAATAATTATAAGTATATATTTAACTTCAAGTCAACTCTATCTCATTGTAAAAATTATGCAAAATGTTGTTAAAAGAATATCTATGTGCACTACAGCAAAAAAGATTTTTAGTGGCAACACTTGTCGTCGCTAAAAACTTCTCAGTCGTCGCAAAAGAAAAAGTCGTCGTTAAAAATGTCGTCGGCGTAGGTTTGTGCCTGAAAAGGTCAATAGAAAAAATTTCAAAATTCAAAAAATTTTGAAATTTGATTTTTAGCAGCGACAATTGTCGTCGCTATAGGTAGAAGTCGTCACTGAAGGTCGGACTTTAGGTCACGATCTGTGACGTTCTTACTAAGACTCCCAGCAAACCCATTTGGAAATTTCACATTCTTTATATACTGGCAAAATCGTTTTTGCTTTTCCTGGTTAAGCGTATATCCAGCATGCAGCTTGAAAAGTTAACCCCTCTGCTCATACAGATGCAAGTTAGGCCTTATCTTTATGTCTGCCAAATCTCATCTTGCGTTGTTTGTATCCTTTGTTTTGTGCTCAATCTCCAATAATGTACCCAGGATACTATCATATACATTTTTCTCAACATGCATGACATCAATGTTATGCCTTAAGTTCATTGTTGGCCAATAAGGAAGATTAAAAAATATACTTCTCTTGCTCCAATTAAGTTCGTCGGCACCTCTCTTTCACTTTACACCACCAAATTCAGCATGTTTTCCTGGAAGTCTCTGCGGCACTTTAGCCAACTGTTCCATGATAACATTATTGGTAAGAGGCCGAGGAGGAGGTCTCCTCTCTGACCTTCCATTGAATTCCTTCCTATTTCTCCATGTGTGACTTCTTGGAAGCCAACGACGATGACCAACGTAAGCTATTTTTCCTCTAACTCGAATCGACAGAGTATCCGAATTACATGTAGGACATGCTTTGTATCCTTACCCGCTCCACCCGGATAGACTACTTCGAGTAGGAAAATCATTAATAGTCCAGAGCAATGCTGCCCGCATATTGAACACCGTATTTGTATTTGCATCTCGAGTTTCAACTCCTCTTTCCTAGAGATCCCTCAACTCTTCTACGACCGGCTGTAAGAACACGTCGATATCTTTACCTGGTGATTGCGGCCCTGGGATTAATAGAGTCAACATGAAAAAAGATTGGTTCATGCATATCCATGGTGGCAAGTTGTAAGTAGTCATAACCACTGGCCACATGCTATAAGATAGGTTCCTATCACCAAAAGGATTAAATCCATCTGCACTTAAACCTAACCTGACGTTTCGTGGGTCAGCGGAGAAATTAGGATACCTCTTATCGAACTCCTGCCAAGCTTTTCCATCCATGGGATGTCGCATTACCCCCTCTTCTTTTAATTTTCTAGTGTGATGCCATATCATATTTTTTGCAGTATGTCTCGACCGATATAGACGTTGTAGTCGAGGAGTTAAAGGAAAATATCGAACCACTTTTTGGGGCACCTTCTTTCCTTTTGTAGTTTTATTTACCCATCGACTCTCCCCACAAATTGGACAATTATCTTTAGAAGCATGATCTTTCCAAAAAAGTGCGCAATCATGTTTGCATACATGGATTGATTCATACCCAACCCCAACTTGTTGAGCTATTTCCTTGCACCATAGTACGATTCAGGCAATTTATTATCGTTTGGAAGTGCCTCTTTTAATAATCGAAGAAGAGCATCAAATGACTTGTTTGTCCACTTATGCAGAACCTTCAAATGCATAAGTTTGACTAAGAAGTTCAATGCTAAAAATGCTGTGCAACCTGGATACAACTCTGTTTCTACTTGCTCGAATAGGTTATCACAGTTACTATATTTTGTTCTAATGTCTTCGTCAGCCGCATTCTCACCCCTGTACTCGTCATTGTGAAAATCAACTTCAGTTGCCTCAGGGCCAATGAAATCATGTATAATATCTGCCAGCTCATCTCTATTGTTAGGAGATATCTCACTAGTTCTTCTAGAAGTCGAAACATCTGCTTCACCATGGTGTACCCAATTTATGTATAATGGATGAAATTCATTATCTATAATATGCGCCTCCAATGTTAGTAATGTCTGGAATATTAAATTCACACACTTTTTGCATGGACATCTTACCATACCCCTTTCATCGGCAAAGTTTTTGACTCTTTGAACAAATCTTACTGCACCATTCTAATACTCATCCGACAATCGATTTGGTAGATGTATCTAACTTTTATCGACAGACATTGTATCACTGAACAGGAAGGAAATTGCTGTAGGTGAAATAAAGTATGTTGATTAATATTTGACAGTCACCCTAAATGCACCGTATCACTCCAATTTTGAAGGGTAGGATCCTATCCCATTCGAGATATTTCTATAGTTATTATTTTTTTCAATTTATCCACGCTTATCGATTGACTCGTGCAGAAATTTCGGCAGCATCTCCCTATGGTTCTCCAAGTGCCTAAACTATACACATGTATAGTTTATACCCGGAGAACAGTTAGGATGCTAAGATATTTCCACAATATCAAACAAGAGCCCGATAAATTGTTAATAATAACTACATGATAATATCCCAAACTGTCCAACTTTTCAGGACAATTCAAGGGTTGATTGATGTTCAGAAAACATCCAACCCTTGAACGGGTCTAAGCTTATAATTTAAATGCAAATACAGTTCTATTTTAAATTATTGTAAAAATATATTTACAATAATTAAAATTAACGATACAACATTTTATGAGTATCGTTGTTTAAGTGTCAGTACTGTTATTTACGTAACTTATTATGTAGATTATTAATTTTTCTAAATATTCATAACAACTATTATGTTTCACAATAAGCTTGTGGGAATTCAAAAGTATAATCTACTTTACTATATTGATAAGGTGCACAATTCAGCTTCTTTATAGAGAGGTGTATACTATGAATACGGACTTCCTAGTTGTAAATTTAAGTTTAGTTTTATAAGGTGTATATTATTTATAAGATGCACAATTCAGCTTCTTTATTTAAGTAAATGTTGTTTTATCCAAGTGGGGGGTGGTTTTTATGCGAACTTCCTAGTGTTTTGAAATTTTTAATTTTTATGTAATGTAAATATCATAATTTGGATTGTTAGGATTTTATTTTTATGTAGTCTCTAGTTTAATTGAATTTTTCTTAGTATGTGGTGTAAATAATACAATTTGAATTATTAAGTTTCAATCTCAATTAAAAAAGAGATTATATTATTGTAATCTCTTATTTTCTAAGATAGATTTATATATTTATTCTAATTTTCTATCTTACATTATTTCATCGAATCTAATAAGTTTGAAGTTTCCTAAATTGCATCATAAATTTTAGATTTTGTGTATGGACTTCCTAATTGTAAATTTAAGTAAGTTTAGTTTTATAAGGTGTATATTATTAATAAGATGCACAATTCAGCTTCTTTGTTTAAGTAAATGTTGTTTTATCCAAGATGGGAGTGATTTTCATACGAACTTCCTAGTGTTTTGAAATTTTTAATTTTTATGTAATGTAAATATTATAATTTGGATAGTTAGGATTTTATTTTTATATAATCTCTAGTTTAATTGAATTTTTCTTAGTATGTGGTGTAAATAATACAATTTGAATTGTTAAGTTTCAATCTCAATTAAAAAAGAGATTATATTATCATAATCTCTTATTTTCTAAGATAGATTAATATATTTATTCTAATTTTCTATCTTACATTATTTCATCAAATCTAGTAAGTTTGAAGTTTCTTAAATTGCATCACAAATTTTAAATTTTGTGAATAAAATATCATAACTATTTTTCTTACATTATTCTAAATGAATAATCTACACATATATTGTATACTTCAAAATTGTAAATTGAGGGATGCATAATAATAATCAAATTTATATTTATAAAATTAATGCTAAGTTAAATTTACATAAATAAATTTAAAATTTACAATATGCAAAATTAAATAATACAAAATTTCATATCAAATTAAACATACTATCAATTCCATTAATTCATTGTAAACTATTTGAGTAAATTAAATATATTAGTACATAAAAAAAATTATACTTTTTTATTTACGTACCTCAATGGTAAAAATCTACTGATCAACTCTGAATACTCTCCACGAACTAAGCTAAGTGCTAATAATAACTAATAAATTAAAAGATATAACATACAAAATTAATACATATCAACATATATAAAAATAAATATACTAAAATTAAAAAAAATTAAAAGAGAAAGAGAATTCAGGAACTTACCTCAGGTCCAGAAATTTCAAACGTGCAAATGAGGAGGGAGGAGACGCGGGGAATAAATAGCCTCCGGCTACTTTCAGCGACGATCGAATTTTTTTTTCAGTGATGACATTTCGTCGCTGAAAGTTCGGCCTTCACCGACGACAATGTCGTCGCTAAAGCCTTGTCTCGAAATTCGCACAAGGCTTTTAGCGACGACAGTATCGTCGCTGAAAATGGGGGACTTTCAGCGACAACTCTGTCGTCGCTGAAAATGTTTGCTCTTTAGCGACAACAGAGTCGTCGGTGAAGGACAAATTTTTTTTCGGGAAATTTTTAGGCCTTCTACGACAACGTTGTCGTTGCTGATTGTGCACCCTTCAGTGACGACAGTGTCGTCGCTGAAAGCTTGCATTTTCAGCGATGACAATGTCGTCGCTGAAGGACAAAATTTCCCGCCTGAAAGCCAAATTGTTTTGCCCAAATTTTTTAGGCTTTTAGCGACGACTTTTGTTGTCGCTAAAAGTCTATTTCTTCTCGCCCCCCAATCTTGATCCCTCTGAAAAGATTTTCCATTTTTACCGACGACAACAGTCGTCGGAAATACCTTTAGCGACGACCGAAATTTTATCGCCGCTAACAGTGTTGTCGTTGTTGTTGCTTTTTGTTGTAGTGGTGTTCAGTTATTATTTGGGGGAAAAAATATAAAGTGACATATGATGGATTCCTAAGTAGATATTACTTCTCACTTTTAAACTAAGAAAATGAGGTTTTGCTTTTCCTTTTTATTATTTCTTTTGGATAAGTGTCAGTCTCCCCTTAATTTTTTTCCCGCCAAAACAATTTCCCCAATCTACTTTTCCTTCTTTATTTTTTTTATTTTTCCCTATTTTATTTGTATTTTTACGATCCAATATTTACATTTCTTGTTAAATTTTTATACATATTTTCTTCTTTTTGTTTACACTATTACTCCATTACATTATGTATATATTACTTTTATTTTTATTTACTTTATTGTATTTTTTATTTTCACTTTTATTAATTACACTTAGATATCAATATTATTGAATAGTAGAGATATAACATAATATATTCTATTTTCATTATAATAAAAAATTTAAATAAGATAAAGATTTAATTTTCTTAAATTTCATTTTATAAATTTGTAACTTTCAAATTGTTACATAGTTTCTTTTATTTTTATTTATTCTATTATTCCATTAAATTATATACATATCATATTTTTTTATTTATTTTATTACTTTTTTTGTGTTCACTAATGTTATATGTAGGTCATATGATAATACCACTTAATAGTATTTATATAACATGTTATACTTTTTTTTAATTATAAAAATATTTTAAATAAATTAAAACTTTAATTTAATCAAATTACTTAACAACTTATTTTATTTTAACTTTTATATTAATCTATAACACACACATTGTACCTATTCTTTTTATTTGTTTGTTGGAATTTTTTTTATATATATGTACACTCCTATTATTTATAGTTTTGACATTAAGTCACTAAGAAGTGTACATATATATATTATTTTTGTTGTAAAAATAATTTAGATAAGTTAAAAGATTTAATTTAACTGAATTATTTAACAATATATTCTATTTTTAACTCTTATGTTTATTTATATTTCACATATTGCTTATATTTTTTATTTACTTTGTTGCACTTTTCCTTTTTCCATGTCCACTACTATTGTATATAATTTAATTACTAATGTAAAAAAATAATAAAAATATAATATCATATATTTATTTTTATTATAAATATATTTTAAACATTTTAAGTATTAATATTGAAAATATTATTGATTTAATTAATTATAAATTAAATTATTTAATAATATATATAACTTAAAATTAAAAAATTCATTTATTTAATATTTTTCAAAAATTTTTATATTACTTTTTATAGCTCTATGGTTAAATTTAAATATAAATCAATTGAGACAACATTACAACTTATGCACTGTTTTACTATCTACCTTATTGCATTTTTTTTTCATATTTACTTCTAATATTTACAACATAGATATTAACATTACTAAATAATATAAATATAATACTATAGTTATTTTATTTTTATTATAAAATTATTTTAAATAATTTACAGATTTAATTTAATTAAATAACTTATCAATATGTTTTATTTTTAGCTTTCACGTTAGTTTGCAATGCACTTATTAATCCTTCTCTTTTTATTTGTTTTACTCCATAATTTTTTCCTTTTCTTTTTCATGTATATTCCTATTATTTATAGTTCAAATTTTAATGTCACTAAGAAATGCATTTATACCCCTCCCAACCTTGAGCGCCTGTTTGCTTTGATTGATGATGATTTGCGCATGGAGCAATTAAGAGTACAAACGGAAGGTATCACACTGCCAGCCACTCTAGTTAGCCATGCTTGGATCCCACCTCCTGTCGATTGTCTCAAGCTTAATGTTGACGCTGCATGGCAAAGGGGAGACACAGCCATCTCAGTGTTGGCGCGAAATGAATTTGGACAGGTTTTGCAAATGTGGTTTGAAAAATTACAATTCAACACTGCTGAGCAAGCTGAGACTTATGCTATTTTAAAGGCTTGCAAAGTGGCGGACAATTTGGACTATCCTAGAATTTTTATTGAATCAGATTGCAAGATTGCTGTGGATGCCATTCTTGGTTTTATCAATTGGCCATGGAAAATATCAGGATTGGTGGAAGATATCAGACTACATTTAGAAGCATCAACTTGTTTGTCTATTGTATGGACTTCAAGGACTGCTAATAGTGCAGCTTATGAAAAGGCTTCTTGGGTTTTTAATGTAATTAGGAGTGGAGATGGTTCGGGTAATGATGTTCCTCCTGTACTCATGATACTGATACTGCTTTTGACTACTAAATAAATTTATGTTTCATAACAAAAAAAAGAAGAAAAGAAATGCATGTATACATTTTATTTTTATTATACAAATATTTTAAATAAATTAAATAATATAATTTAACTAAATATTATATTTTAACTCTCTTAAATAACTTAACAGTTTTCCCATTATTTCGCTCCATCTTATTTGCTTCATAGCATATTTTTTTTCTTTTTCTATGTTCACTCCTATTGTTTAAAACTCAAATGTTAATATAATTATAAAATGTGTGTACCACATAATATATTTTATTTTCGTTATAAAAGATTTTTAATAAGTTTAAAGATCTAATTTAATTAAATTACTTAAGTACATATTTTACTTTTAACGCTTATATCAATTTGTATCTCAGCTATTGTTTTTGGTCCTTTTATTTATTTCTTTGCAGTTTTTTTTCTATTTTTTACAATTTTGACATCAATATTAAAAAAATTATAGATATAGCACCTTAGACTAAATTTTATTATAAAAATATTCTTAATAGGTTATAAAAATAAAATGGATAATATCAATTGAAGTAATTAATAACGTGATTTATTGTTGAGTAGAAATATTTTAAAATTAACATTATATTTATTAATTTAGATTTTATGAATATTTTCTTAATATAAGTTTTTAAGCTATATTTTAAATTAAATATACATCAATTAAAATTTTGTTAATGCTTTACTTACAATTCTCGCATTGTATCACTTCCTTTTATTTAGTTTGTTGCTTCTCTTTTAATATTCACTCTTAATATTTATAATATAGATGTTAATATTACTAAGTAATATAGATATTATACAATATATTTTATATTTATTATAATGAGATTTTACACGAATTAAAGATCTAATTTAATTAAATTATTTAAATACATAATCTATTTTAACTCTTATGTTACTTAACAATAGAGCTACCTCGTCTTCTTTCTATTTGCTTTATTTCATAGTTTCCTTCTCTTTTTTTTTTAATTTTTTCTTCTATTATTTATGACTTAAACATTAATATTCCAAAGAAATACATATACAACATGATATGTTCTATTTTTGTTATTATTTTTATTTGAAATATGCTTACAATTTAATTTAATTAAATTACTCAAATACAAATTCCTTGTCAACTCACTTATTGTTTCTTTTCTTTTTAATTTGTCTCATTGCGTTTTTTCTTTGTTTCTGTTTTCATGTTCATGACTATTATTTACAACTTAAATATTAATATTAGTTGTGTAAATATAATTTGATATATTTAATTGAATTATAAAATATTATAATAAGTTAAAAGTATAATTAGAAAATATTATTTGAAATATCTAATTATATATTATTTTTAGTAAAATTTTTAAGAAAATTAACATCAAATTTATTTATTTAAAATTTATCAATATTTTCTTAATATTAATTATTAAATATTATATTTCAATTTAAATATGCACCAATTGAAATTTTATCAACACTTTATAACTTAAAATATTATTTCTATTTCATTGCACTGTTCTTCTTTTTTTTATATTATTTACAATTTAGATACTGATATCATTGAATTTTAAGAACATAACACAAAATATTCTCTTTATAAAATAAATTAAAAATATAATTTAATTAAGTTATCTAATCATATATTTTAATTTTAATTCTTATATTATATTTTATAAATTTATTTTTATAAAATATGAAAATATAATTATAAAATAATTATAATACATTAGATTTTAACACTTTTATAATTTTTTATTATACATATTATTTTTATATAAATAATAAAAAAATAGATATCCGTAAAACGCAAGGGTGGAAACTCTAATTTATGTGAAAGAGTGTTGAAATTTTGAAAGCAAAATTATATATTGACTATTGACTATCGCCAATAATTTTTACCGGTGGTAAAGATAAATAATATAAATTGATTTGTTTTAGTTTATTGAAGATATATAATATTCATTAACAATCTATATATGCATTTTTATATAAAATGCATACAAATTTATTTAATATTTTTTCTTGATATCAGGTAAAATACATTGTATGGTTGTTCACATTAATTTTCTAAGTATCATTTTCAGGAAAGATAAGAGATATATTAAAATAAAGTGTTTTACTTATCACTGCATTTAATTTTTATTTTTTTGTGAATCATTTAATTTTTAATTTTCAACCATAAAATTCCTTACTTATTATGTTCCCAAGATATATTGGAAGCTTTTGTACAACTTATATAAATTTTATAAAAAGAAAAATTCACAGCAAAGAAAAATATTAAAATTTGATTCCCTTCACTCTATTTCTATTGGGGATATATCCATACCATTTTTTAAGATAACTATTAAGATTAGTTTGAAAATAATTATAAGTATGCATTCAATCCAGGTTAACCCTATCTCATAGTTAAGATTTTTCTAATTGGGAATCTAATCAAAAGATTAACGTATTGAATTTATGAAGGGTTAAAAATTATGTAACACATTGTTAAAAGAATATATGTGTATTCAAATTATTATTCAAAAAAAAAAATATAAACCAATATATCATGGACTCTTAAGTAGATAAATATATGGGAAATGGTATTGAAATTTTCAAAACATAATTATATATTGATCATCTTCAATAATTTTTATCATTATATAATTTAGAAATTTGTGTGCAACTTACATATACTAAATGAAAAGAAATACATGCGGTAATAATAAATTATAGCATTTGATTTGTTTTGGGTAATCGTAAGAGTGATTAAACTATTAAACATACACATGTAAGGATTAATGATCAAACTCTAGGTATAAGAGAAAACACAACTTTTAAGAATATTGGGTGCCACTTGAACTAAAGGCTCTCAACTCGTAGCATTTGATTTATTTCGGTCTATTATAGGTATATCATTTTCATTATCAATTTATAAGGATTTTCATATAAAATATATAAAATTTTTGTTTAATATTCTTTTTCTTGATATATATCAACCGAATAACATGTACAAAAATACATTGTATAGTTGTTCACATTAATTTTCTAAGTATCATTTCAAGAAAGATAGGAGTTATATTAAAATAAAACATTTTACTTATCATTGCATTTAACTTTAATATTTTTGTGAATATATTTAATTTTTAATTTTTAACAATAAATTTGCTTACATATTGTGTGATGAGAAAAATATTGAAATTGATTACATAATGTGTTCTATCAACATATATTGTATTATAGGAAACAAATAATGCTGAATAATCTTTTCCCTTGTGTTGCACATTCTCTTAGGCAAGCAGATTTTTAATCAATTTTCAACGGTTGTCCATTTTTAAAAATTTTTTTTAGTGTGTTCGGTAGTTTTTGTTTTAAGAGGGAGACTTTTACTGCAGTTTTGACAAATGTGCAGACATTTTTTTGAGGAAAGTGGTAGAGGCTTTTTTTTTGGTGTAAGATGAAGACTCTATTTTGTAAAGTAGCTAGTAAGTTAGATAATAGTTAGAATGTTTACAAATTGTATAAGAAGTGTTTCATAAAATTAATTATTAACTAAATAAAAATGTAAAATGATATAAAAGAATATATTAATATAAATAGATATATAAATTAAATTAATTTATATGTATTTAAAGATTAAATTATACTAACATAATCAAGATAATGTTCAAAAATAGTAATTACCTAAAATTTCATTAATTATATTTTATAACCTTATGTAATTTTTATTTAATTATTATTTAAAATATAAATATAATTAGTTAGATTATAATTAATTATGTTTTATAACATTATATATTTATTTTTATATATATTTATATATATATAATTTAAAATAAGGATATAATTAATTGAAATTAAATTAATTATGATTTATAACATCATTTATTTATTTACTTACTTATTTTTATTTATCTAGGGTATAGGATGAAAACCATTACCTTTAATTAATTATAAGTTATGATATCACATATTTATTTATTTACTTACTTATTTTTTGTTTAATTATTTATACTTAAAATTTGTTATTGCATATTTATTTATTTTCTTATTTATTTATTTATTTATTATTTAAAATAAGAACATAATTATTCATTAAAAGCACGGAGTGTAAATTAATAAAAGAAAAAAAGAATAGATTTGTAAAAATTTTAAAAAACTTCAGCTTCTAAACTATAAGTTACTTAAGATAACTTATTAAATCAAAACTTATTTTATCCAATAAACTGCTGTGCAAAATACTTCTATATATTAATTTATAACTTATTAATTAAATTAATAAATTATAAGTTATCTAATTTATTGCGTGAAATAATGACAAAATAAATGCTAAATCAATGCTTAATAGTTAACACTTTTGCATTTTTTTTTTTGCAAGTGGAAGAGTTTTAGAAAATGATATAAATATAGTGTATATATTAAATGATAGTTTCCCTTGAGTAGAGTGATTGTGGGTAGTTAAACAGTTAATCAAATAATTTTCTGTTATAACTTTTAAAATATTAGTATTTATTATTAAACCCTTTAACTATCTATTAATTAGCGAAGATGCAAGGAATCCTCTCTTAGCAAAATTATAGTCACTTGGTTTACCGTGTAGAAGAAAAAGAAATTCTTATTAGGTTGTTCTGTATAAATTATATCAATAAAGCAAATAATAAAAAATGCCTATTATTTATGACAGTAATATGTCCTTTTTTTTTAATTAGGAATGATAGGAAGGAGAGGTTTCGTTAATTCGATCAAATAGGATTTGAATAATATGCTGGGGCTACCTGTACAGCCCCACATAAATAAAAAATGTTAAAACTCTAAAAATCAGAATTGAAGCTTGTAATGCTTTAATTATATAAAAATCATTACTCTATTTTATTGTTTCAAGTATATGATATTCATTTGTGCTAATAAAAGTTAGCATAAAAAGGAAATTACCGCCACAATTTTAAAAATATGAATTTAAAAATATGATGTTCAAGTCTTAAATTTGAGGTTAGCAATAAGTCAAGTCAGTTTCTGAGTTACTCACAACTCAATTTGGGTTTTGGTTTAATAAGCCGAACTCGCAAGATAAATAAGTAATGCATAAGTTGAATTATTTGATTCATATTTTAAATGAGTTAAGCTTAAGCTGATTAAAGGTTAGTTCAATTGTATCATGAGTTAGCTTAATATAAATACATAATATATATTGTAATATATATTATATTTTAAAAACTATTTAACAACATTATAATATAAAATCTAAAATAATATATATTTCCATTACTAATATATTACTTCAATAATTTTTTTATAAATATTTCAGATATTTTGTGTAAGAAAATATAAAATATAGATTAGCAATGAATGATAATTTTCTATTTACGGATTTATCACAAGAGGAAATCAAAGAGTAAAAATTTAATAATTAATTATACTTTTATAAATCATATAATTAAGTAAATAATTTTTACTTCAAGTTTTATTCTTATAAATAATTTATTAATATTTATTTTTTAAATTAAATAATTAAATAAAAATATCTTTTCATTTTTGACTTCTAAATAAGCTTTATAATTTTTTTGTACGTAAATCATTAGAGTTATGAGCACTAATGAAGGAATTAAAAAATACAGATAAATTCATCTTTTATAATCTACTTGCGGTCATAATATAAATTTATAATATAAAACAAACTATAATTTATATTTCATTGAATATGCTTTTAATACATAATTAATAGTAATAATAATAAATTTAGCCATTTATATGTTTTATTTTATTTTATTAAGTTGAATAAGATATTCAATTTTGTAAGAATTTTGAGCTATTAAATTGTAAACAAAATGCTTCATTACTGCAATTGATCTCAGCTAATAAACTAACTACTGCAATTGATCTAAGCTAATAAACTAAGTCGAGCAGCTTGCAAGCTAAATTGGAATTGAGCTTCTGCTAAAAGAAATGTTTGAATTGAGCTTAGGCCAAGTTATAAGCTGGACAAATTTAAAGTGAATTGAGTTGGAGTTAAGACTAACTTAATTCAACCTGACTTATTGTTAGCCCTACTTAAACTATACAAAACCTTAGAATCCATACACACGATCCCTTAATTGTTTTATTTAACTAGTTTTAGAGTCTGTACAATGCATGGATTTAATAATATTTCTAATTTCTAATAATTAAATAAATCTATATTTATTGGATTTGTATATTTATTAATGAATAAAAGATAAAAAATTTAGTGATACAATTGAAATTTGAAAAAGTATTAATCTTTAGTTTTTTCAGTACAATTGAAATATGATAGATCTTATGTCCGTAAAAAGAGACTATTTATAGAGGTTTGTATGTCAGTTCTAAAAAAATTATATTTAAAATTTCATTTTTAAAAAATAAAAAGGGAAATTTGTTCTTTATTTTAGAATTCTTTTATAAAAGATTGTAATTTGATTTACTTGGTTAAATAAATTAATAGGTCATGCATTAAAATTTTGACAAATTCCAAATTGATTATGATAAATTTAATATGAAATATAACACATGAAAATTGATATATTAATAAAATATTAATAAGAAAATCTTATTTTTTATTTTAATTTTTATTAAAATAGAATATAAAATTAATTAATTCAATTTATACTTTGTACTGTTATGGTTTTAACTTATTTAAAATATTGCATAATAAAAATATAATAAAAATATAACATGCAATATCTTTAATATTTAATGCTATTAGCATATGGGATGTAAACAACAGGAGCAGGAGTAGATATGAAAAAAATATGCAATGAAATATATATAAAAAAAGAAATAATACATGCACCATAAAATCTTTGTAAAATTTTAATTAAAATATTTTTAATTGGAAACATATGACTTATAAATTGATATAAAAAATTCACAAATTTTATTTAAATAAGCTTGATCTTAATTTTTAATTTTTTATTAAAAATAATATAAATAAATAAATAATTATTTTGATTAGTATTTTTGCATTTATATTTTAAATTATTAAATATATTTAATATTAAAAATAAAATTATATCAAGTTATATTTGTAATATTTAATGATATTAGAGTTTGAATTATACATAAAAAAAGTATACATGTAAAAGACAAACATGTAATGGGGCGTAGATAAGAAAGATAAATAGTATTTGAAATATAAAGCTTCGAAAAAATCTTAATTGATATATGTTTAATATAAAATATAGAGATTGAAAGTTCATGCCATATAAATATTGGAAATATATGAATGCATAAATTTATTTTAAATTTTTATATATTTTTAGAAAAATAGAATATTTAATTAATTATTTAATTATTATTTTTAAATTAACATTTAAATTATGTAGAATAATTTAAAATAAAAATAAAATACATTGTATTATATTTACATTGTAAATAACATAAATAGACATGAAAAAGAAATACATGTAGTAAAATATACGAAAAACAGAGGAATAATGTGCACATTAAAAAATCCTAATAAAATTCTAATTAATTTATATTTAATTTAATTTAAAATATATCACTTTAAAATAATTGATATCAAGAAAATTTAGATAAATTTTAAATTGATATATTTATTTTAAAATTCAAATAATTTTTATTAAAAAATAGAATATGTAATTAATTCATTTAATCAATACATTTTACAGTAAAATTTTTACTTATTTAAAATATTTTTATAATAAAAATAAAATTATCACGTAATATTAGTACTATTTAGTGATATTATCATCCTAGTTACAAATAACAAAAGTCGATATGTAAAATAAAAAACATGTAATTGGGTAGATAGAAGGAAAAAATTGATTACATGCAAATGTTAATAAAATTTAAATAAACAAATTTGATTGTAATTCTTACATTTTTATAAACAAATAGAATATGTTAAAATTTTATATATTAGAATTCTAACATATTTAAAAATACAATTGTCTAAATTGTAAATAATAAAAGTAAATATGAAAAAAGAAAAAAGTGCAATTGAGCTAACAAAAAGAAATAAATAGTGCATAGCTTTAAGTAATAAGTTTTAAGAATATAATATATATTTAATTAATTCAATTGAATTTAAATTATTTAAAATATTTTTATAATGAAAATAAAATATATTATGTTATATGTCTATGCTACTCATTGATATTAGCATTTGAACCGTAAATAATAGAGTAGATTGAAAAAAATAAAAAATAGAAAAAACATGCAATGAAGTGGATAAAAAAGTCTAAATCCCAAGTAATGTATATTTGGCATGACATATAACACTTGAAAATTGATATCATGAAAATATTGACAAAATTAAAATTTTCATTAAAAATATAATAAGAAATTAATTAACTCAATTACTACTTTTTTATATTAAAATTTTAAATTATTTAAATTATTTGATAATAAAAGTAAACAAATCATGTTACACTCATATTATTTAATGATATTAATATCGAAGCTGTAAATAACATGAGTGCATATAAAGAAAAAGAAAAACTTGTAATATAATAAATAAGAAGTAGAAAAATATTGTATTAGCTATAAGGTAATAAAAATAAAAAATAACATATATAGTTAATTGCTTCAATTGAATAAAATTATTTACTTATTTAAAATATTTTGTTATGAAGAAAACATATTATTTTATATCAATATATTCAATAGTATTTGAGTTGTAAATAAAAAAGTAAAAAACTTGTATGAAATAATAAAAAGAAAATAAATAGTATACAAAATTTAGGAGTTATTTGGTTTACAGAGAAAATAAGTTCTTATAGGAAGTTGAATTTATTAAGAAATAAATTATGTTATAAACTTCTCGAAAAATATTTAAAATTGATCGATTGATAATAAGAGATTAACACTTTTTAAAAAATAATTTTCTACATTTTGTTTGATTCAACTTTGAATTTTATAGGAAGTACTATTAAAATAATTAATATACTTTTAGAATTGTAATGTAAAAATAAGAAATATCAATATATTTTAATTATTTCTAAATATATTTTTTTAATGAAAGTTTATTTCTAATTTCTTATTCCATCATAATTTTTCTAAATTGATAATTTCTTATTTTTAATTTAATATAAAAAATTAAAATGGGTTTATATAAAAAATTTAAGATGTCTTATATATATATATTCTTTTAAACTAGAGGTATATGTTTTTGTGTTTTCCCTTACAAAAATTGTAAAAAAACACTAACGTAAATCTCTTAATTATTACATTGTTAACTTTTTTTTTCATAAATTCTCAAAAGAAGAAAAATGTATTTTTTAATTTTTTTATCAATAATAGTAGAAGAGGTTAAATTAAAAAATGCACAAAATAAAAAATTGTAAAAAACACTAATGTAAATTATTTAATTTTTATATTATGGACTTTTTTATATATTTTCAAAACAAGTAAAATGTACACTTTTTTTTTTAATTTTTTACTAGTAATAGTAGAAGATGTTAAATTACAAGATATAATTTTGGAATCTGACCTAAAATGTAAAAGAAGATAGAGCTTTCAAACAATTTTATATACTACTTGAATCGAAGATTCTAAACAACTTCATTTTAATTTTTAAAAGAGGAAGACGTAATTTTTTATTTTAAAACTCACAATTTCTAAAACTAAATTTCTTCAAAATTCACATTATTAGAAAAATTAATGCAGGTAACACCCGTCGGATGTAGCTTTGGGAATATTTTCACTCCTCACGTGACATTGATGATCCTTTCTCTATTTGTATTTTGACAAATAAAATATTTTAATACCATATAGAAATTTAAGGTAAAATTTTTAGTGTAACATTAATATTAAAATTTTTAATACTATTTTAATACAAATATTATCAAGTATATTATTTTTCTAATTCAGTTATACGATATGATAGGAAATCAATTATTTTTTTGAAAAAAATTAAATTATTGAGTTGTGAAAGATAATATACTTAATAATATTTATACAAAACTAACATTGAGTTTTCAATATCAATGAAACATAATAAATTTCTTTTTTTTTTAAATTTCAGATGTCATTGTCTTACTTGTCGAAAGACAAATGAATATTATGACATAATTAAAAATATTTCTCTTTACCAATTTAGATGTAATTGTAAAAAAAATTTCAATTATATATAAAAATATATAATTATGGAAAAATTCCTTCTTTGCTCAGTACTGATATTTTATGACTGATTAGATATGTGGATTAATTATATGTCTTCGCATAAAAGATTTCGTCAAGAATAGAACTTAGCAGTTTGTTTGCGTAGGATTATTTATTCGGAAAGTTAAAAAAAAAGGAAAAAATATACAAAACCCCCCCTTAAAGTATGATTTTTTGTCAAATAACCCTCGTAAACTTTCAAACCTTTTAAATAACTCCTTAAGTTTTAGAAAAAATGAAAAATGTTTAGAACCATTGTTATTATGTTTCATTTATTGGTAGTTAGAACTGCTGCAATTTTTTAAATTATTGATAATTTTAAATTGTTATTAAATGAATGGTAGCAATTTAAAAATGCCACTCAATAATAATAATATTGTTGCTAAATTATTTTATCAATTTTCTTGCTTTTTCATTGTTTTTCCAAACTGCAGGGGAGATTATTTGATAGTATCCTTTAAGGGGATCATGCGTACTTTTTTCAAAAAAAAAAAATCCTTTTACGATGCCTTTCAAAAGAGCAGTGTGCTTATCTAAACTGGTCACTATAATCAATCTTCTCCTCCTGTCTTCTTTTACTTTCTTCTCCCTTTGATTAATCTCAGAATCCGTCTATGGATCTGTGTGCTCGTCTTGGAGTCCAAATCACAACAGCCGACCAAATTCAAGATCACCAAAACCCACTTCCTTCGGATTTCTTTGCCATTAACTTGTCGTATATCAAAGTAGTTAAGATCACTTACTCCACACAATTTAATCAGTATGTATCCATAGCCTCTTCCGACACCTGCTTCGAGTTCAAATATCTCAGATAATTACTGCGGACGCGTCGTTCACAAAGAGCTGTCTGACGCAATCCCCCTTCCCTAAGATGTTGGACACCATCAATATGGTTCTAATAGCAACCATCTTTAACGCATTGGAGATAGTTGAAGCTCAAGAATATGCTTCGGAAAATTGTTGTATTTGTTTGAAGGAATTGTTTGATGAACCTTCCTCGTGTATGAAGGTTGTTTGGAGTCTCCGGTCTAATTTTATCACAGTATAGTTATCTAGCTTTTGGGAAAGATTGTTTGTTTAAATTGTGTTTAACACAAGTAATAAAAAAAATTCAATGTTATTTTTCATTCATTCTTTTTTTCCTCGCAGCATCTTACATTTAAATTTATGATATTGTTAATAAGTAAAGTTACTAAAACAGGCTAAACAAGTCTTATAGTAGATCAATGCACTAAAATAATGTACTACTAAAATGAAGGGTACTGGTGATAGATGCAAAAATTTTGATTTGTGATGTTAATATTAATATATATATATATATATATATATATATAACTTCTCTTAGAGTTTTGCTTGAGATTCTTAGAGACAAACTCTTGATCTTTGAAGAGAAAGGTAAAAAAATATTATTTTCTTAGTGGTTTCATTTCTTTCATAATTCTTTCACAAAGATTTTCTCTAATTTCATGTTGTTATTTTGGATAGGTAGTATTGTGGAGAGTTCTATCTCCAAAAAAGTTAAATATTTTTATCATTGAATCATTTTTTTTCAAATTTCAAAGGAAGTAAATTAAAATTAAGAACATAAATTTCAATGCATTAAAGGCAACTTAGTGATAAAAATACTTAATCTCTTAAGAGGTGGAACTCCTCATCACTCTACTCTTTTGGACAATGAAACCTGAATCCATATGTGCACAAAGCAAGCAAGCAAAACTTTAAAACGTAAGTGAAAATCTACCTATTTTGTCTTAGGTTTTCTTTGAGAAAGTCTTTTATATATGATAATGCATGTATTTTGCTTGATGATGTGTTGAAGTTATGAACTTTTCGTGTTGAATTTATTTTCCTAAACTTGGAAAAATGTTTTCTAGAAGAAGGTTTGATTTTTGAAGTCATTCTATGTTTTTAAAAGAAATCCTATGATTTTAAAAGATAAATCTTTGAAAAGGTTTCTTAAAAAAAAGTATTTTGAAAAAAGTTTGATGTTTTAAATATCCTATGATTTTGAAAGTTACTTTCATGTTTTGAAAAAGATGAAGTTTTGAAAAGGTTTTCTTGAAAAGGAAAGCAAACAAAATGCATTTTTCTAAAGAATTTACAAAGAAAGTAAAAAAAAAATGAAATCTTTGATAATGACTTGAAAATTTCCATTTTTAAATTTTGGATGGTTATCTTATAAAACATGATTTTATGCAAAAGTGGATGCAAAAATTTTATTGGAAAAATTGCATAGTGCTCATTGATGCTACCATGGAATCTAAGGCAATTTTTTTATTTTGTAATAAAAACAAGTGTTCATGTTTTTAAATCCTATAAAAGGATATTAAATGATGGTTACATCAAAATTTTTAAGCAAAATTGGTTTTGAAAATCCTCCAAGAAGCTCTTAGGTTTTCTAGTGTTTATTAGGAGAAAACTTGATTTTTGTAAGAAAAACTTATTATACTTTGTTCTAAATTCTTTTAGGGATATCATTAAACATCTATACCAAAGTTTTTGAAGCAAAAATGGAGGAATTAAATGGGAAATAAATTAGATTTATTAAATTATAAAGTACTTTAATTGCAAAATATAAGTTGAAATTTGGACTTATTGGTTCTATTATATATATAACTTATTTAAGTATAAATCTTATGAACTTTAAGTTTTAAACCATCAAATATTTTAATAGAATTTAAGCCATCATACTTTTATATTTTAAAGCCCAATTTGGTTCTTATAAAGTATATTTCCCATATGACAAATTACTTTAAAAATTTTCATTTATTTTTATTTTGAAAATGTTAAACTTTTCTTCCAAGAAATTATCTTGTTGGTTATAATTAAATATTTATTTTTTCAAAAAAAAGATGACTAAATCCAATAGTCAATATTGAATAATTATTGTAAAACTTTGATTGTTAAAGAGAGGAAAATTCAAAATGAGAGAGAATTTAAAATTTAAAATTATCCAACATTTTCTAAAATTAATAAAAAATAATATATGAAGTTGAGACACCCTTTTTATAACTGGAAGAAGAGTTTCAAATAGTACACAAGCAATATAAGCCAATTGGACCGAAATTCTAAAAGAAAATTCACTTTTAGCAAAATAGCAACCCTATTGCTATCTTAGGTGCAAGTTCTTTTTTCATATGGTACATACAAGGTATATTTAGCATATGAGATATTTAAAAAGCTTCTTGAGCAAGCCAAACCTTTTTATAGAGTTATTTTTCAAATTTTAAACTTGGAGCTAAAGAATACTTGGAGTCAAAGAAAAGGCTACTTGGAGTCAAAGGAAAGATGATTTGAAGCTAAAGGTGTCTTCATCAAGGTTGCTTTATAAATAAGCTACATGTCTCTGAAGATGAATAGGATAAAAATTAAATTACAACTTGAAAATTCTCTTTGGCTCTCATCTAGCAAAAATTGAAGCTTTCCTACTTTCTCTTTCTAGAACTAAAACTTGCATATTCATTCTAAGAATGTTATTGAGTGCAAGCTTGTAAAGTCTTTTAAAAAGATTGTGAGAATAATCCTTCTTG
Source organism: Sindora glabra (assembly GCA_020226215.1). Taxonomy (NCBI): domain Eukaryota; kingdom Viridiplantae; phylum Streptophyta; class Magnoliopsida; order Fabales; family Fabaceae; genus Sindora; species Sindora glabra. The sequence continues at coordinate 7,328,599 of CM035233.1, forward strand.
AATTTTAATGAAATCCTAATAGAGATTAGTGAATCTTGTAAAGTTAGGTAGTAATTGAAATTCTAGTGAAGATTGGGAAGATATTGTAAAGTTAGGTAGTTGTAAAAATCCTAATATAATTTGGGAATAATCTTGTAAAGTTAGGTATTATAATTTGATGAAAAGTTAGTTAATACCTCAAATGATACTTAGTAGCCTGAAAAAAAGAAGAATAGACTATTCCTTTTGAACCTTTGAATCTTTATAAAAATTCTTAATATTCATTCCTCTCATATATTCACTTACTTATATTTTTCTTGTTTCAAATACTTCACATGTTCAAGAAAAGGAAATCATACAATTTTCTCTCATATTTTTCTTGAAAAAATTTCTTTGATTTAAAAGAAATATATTTACATCTTTTTCTAATCTTATTATGATATTTCATATTTTTGAAACTATGTATTCATTAAATACCAATAATTATCATATTGAACCTCATGATTTTACTCTAAAGTTTTATCATAAGTTTAATTGGCTAATTTTTTTAAAAGCCAATTTACTCCCGCTTGACTTATAAGTTATATAAAAAACATGTAGAAATGATGGTTTGGAACTCACAGTTATATGTTGGAAAATAACACAAAAAATTTATGTTTTTAAGTTAAGTTTTATCTCTTACGAAGTGGTTTTTTTGTGAAACATTTTACTTGCTTGTGTAAAATATTTTAAGCAAGAAAATGGTTGAAAAATGACATTTAATTCACTATTTCAAGGTTGGAAATTTTGTAGAAGTTTGATTTAAAAATCAGTATTTAAAAGTAAAGAAGGCATGTTGTAACCTAGTAAAGGTTTATGCTTGAAACCATGTGAATTTAATATTAAAATATGGAGAAGTGTTACAGTTTTGTTATTATTGTATTGGGTGATTTTATGCCTACTTTAGTAAGGAAAAATAGCTTTCTTACTCACTTGAATAATAAATAAAGTGTAAGCTTGATTGTGGTTAGGTTTGAAAATGATAGAACATGGAAAATTCAAGTTGGATCCTCTTGGTTTTTGTTGAAAAATAGTATGAATATATGCTTATTTTTCAAAAAAAAAATTCTTGCTTTATTTTAGCATAGAATTGCATAGAAATAATACTTTAAAAGTTTGCTTAAATTTGAAAGAAGAGATATAAAAATTTGAAGCAATGCTATATGATTTTTTAGCCTTAAACCATGAGCATGCTTATGCTTTAATGCATGACTTATGTTATGAGTTATCTTGTAAATAATACATGCACTAGTATGAAATGATATAATACATAATCTAAGGTGTGAATGTGAAGGCTTGAATGCTTGGCATGATCACTTGAAATGTGACAAGTTGATTATGAATACTTTATTGCTTGATTATATTATGCCGTTATGATATGGTTTATGTGATAATCATGGTATGGATGGTATTTTTGACCTTACCATAATATCTGATATGTGAAAATATGGCTTGAATGCCTTATGTGAAAATGCAACCTAAATGTCTAATTATGATGTTATATGGCTTAAATTCCCTATGTGATAACATGACGAAAATATGTGAATTTGTGATATGAGACCTATGTTATAGAGATGATGGGAGATCGTCCTAGCTCCCTATATTTCAAGTTATATGGAATGATGCATGGTAAGTAAGCAAAGGAATAATGTTAGGATAAGTATAGGTTATGGTTGGTTTTAGAGTAATAAGGAGGTAACCCTACATATCTCTTGCCATTTTAATTATATGGTTATATATAATATATAATGCTTGTAATTATGCCTAAATATTCTTTTGTTTATAATTTTATAAGTGTAGCATACAAAATTGTAAATATATTAAATATTAGGAAACTTTTTTGGTAAGAAAATTATTGTAATATATGTTTTGTGTATATATGATTTTCTAACTAAAACTTATAAGAAAATTAGTGTGATAGCCATTCACTAAGTAATTCATTACTCATTACTTATGGATATTATTTTTAGATACTCCTCCTTTAAATGGACCTTATTGAAATTAGCAATGTATGTTGGCATTTATATCATACATATATGGTTGGTTTAGGCAAAAGCTTTACTTTTCCTAGAATTGATAGTTTTCTAGGATGTGAGTAGTCAGGTTCAAGCACTTTAAAGTAGATTCAGTCTAACAGTATTTAGATACTCATTCTACATTGGAGGACTTAGCTTATTGAGTAGCTTTTAAGGATGTTATACCAAATGATCAGAAGATCATTATATATTAATTTGAGGTTCTAAATTATGACTATATGCCTTATGATCTTTTAGCATTAGAGTCATTGCTACTAACCTCACCTCCAGCAATAATAGATGATCCACCATTATATATTCTAGCACCTGAGGAACTTACCACTTATGACTTTGATGACACTATTAATAATTAGTCTGGATAATAACTATTTTATTTATCTATTTTTTTAAATTATGCACATATTTTATGATTTAACTAACTTTTCATGACCTATATAAATATTTTTTGACTATTATATAATTGTAATTCTACATTGATGGATAGATGCTAGTAAAAGATAAAATCAATATCTATATTGATGCATTGACATTCTTAAAATTATTAATACTAATAATACAATTGTTAGTAAATACAATCGACTTCTATTTTGACATGGTAACATTTTTTAAATTCCTAAGAAATTTAAGATGATGATTTTTTATTTAACCATCATCATAAGTTATAACACTTGAAGGATGTTAGAAAAATGAAGAAACTTAAGATATTTATTTTAGAATTTACTAAAATCTATTTAGATATGGTAGCATTTTTACAATTATTAAGAAATTTAAGATAGTAATTTTTTACTTAACTAACATCATAATATATATTATTTGAATATTACTGAGAAAATGAGAAAATTTAAGACATTAGTTTTATAATTAATTAATGTCTATTTAGATGTGATAACATTTTTGAAATTATAAAAAAACTTAAAATGTCATTTTTTTACTTAATTGACATCATAATATATGGCATTTAAAGGTTTTTAGGAAAATGAGGAAACTTATAATGTTAGTTTAAGAATTAACCAATATCTATTTGAATGTAATGATATTTTAAAATTATTAAAAAATATAAGAAATTAATTTTTTACATAATCGACAGTAAATGTATGACATTTAAAGGTTACTAGGAAAATAAAAAAAACTTAATATGTTAATTTTAGAAATAACTGATGTCGAAAGGTATTGAAGTCTAATAAGAACCTTCCACACGGTGATATTTTTGTACTATAAATAAAGCACATTTTAATTTTTTCCCTCATTATTACTCTCTCACTTCTTATTTGTTCTTAAGCCTAATTTCTATTTTTGTCTCCATCTAGCTCCCTCTGCAAAAGTCCAAATGTTCCTCTATCCTCTACTACACATTAATGAGCTATCAATATCATTTCAATTAACATCAAGTATGAAGTAGATGTCTGTTTCAAAACAAAAAGAGTGTCTTTTCTTACTTCTATATCTTTTAAATTTTTATCTTTTCCTTTTTTGTGATTTTTTGCATAGGTTTTTTTAAGAGATTTTTTTTGTTTCCTTTATATAAATTTTGAAGTTGTATCTCAATATTAGATAGTTATTATGTATTTAATAAAATGTTTTAGTTAAAATTGAAGTGGCTAAACAATGATTAAAGATGAAAAAAATTAGAAAAAGTCCATGAAAATAGCCATTTTTGCATGGATGGATAAGTCTCAAAACTTTACCTGAAATTAACACAAATTTTTCCTAAATTTTTCCTAAATAGATAACCAAGTGTAAAGTTGTGACTTTTCAAAGTTTTTAGCTTAATATACATGTTTTTGTATAGGTTGATGAGTTTATTCAATTTTCATTATAAATACTTTAGAAGGTAAGCTAAAAATAAATTTTAAAAAATTAGCAAACTATTCAAGTCGATTACTTATTAGATACTGATATTTTTAACTTTGTATTAGTTATCAGGAATTCTCTCCTATAAGAAACAATGATAGTTTTCTTATTATAAGAACTAACATTATTTCCTTTTTCGTGACAATTTTGTAATTGATATCGTAAAATATTTACTATAGTGCTTGATAAAATGTCAGTTATATTTTAACATAAAATTCTTTAAAAACTCAAAATTAATTATTTTTTCTATAGTAGTGTGTGACTTAGTAAATAGGCTTACTGTACAAGCCTAGATAACTTCTATATAAGCTATGCGTATTTATAATTATGTATAAATATATGATGCATATGTTAATTAAGATGCATATTTAAGTATTTATTGGATGCATTCTTTTTATGTATTATTTGCTTACTTATTTTGATTATCTTATGGATTTACTAAAAGGATAACTTTGTGTTGCATAGAAAAGGCCCATAGTTTTTCAAAGGTAAAAAAGGAAATAAAATGGTTTTCAGCATATAAAATATTTTATATAAAGGTTTTTCAATTACATAATTCTTTTATATGTTTTTAAGTTTTGAAAACTTGCAATTTTATAATGAAAAAGTATTTCTCTTTCAAAGAATTTGTTAAATGATCTTCAAAAGTGAAGTGTTACTTATAAGTTTTCTAACATGGTCATATTCTATTATATTTATTTTATGAATTGAACTTGAGTTTTTAAAATAAAAGTTCTTTTTTAAGAAGAATAAAAAAAGTTTTATATAAGTTTTCTTGTTAAAATGTGTTTCTGGTCTTTTGAAGAATTTTGAAGAAAATGATATTTAGATAGTTTTATAAACATGTTTTCAAAGTTTCTTAAAAAAGAAAAGGTTTTTTGATATTTCTATCTAGTGGATATAAACTATTGTATTACTTTTATTCAAAAGTAATTTTCTAAAATGACATCTATTTGTTAATAGAAGCTATAGAAGCTCTATTTATAATATTATTTTCTTCTAAAAGAAGTGTTTATGGAATCTTATTTGTCAAGCTTTCATAATGTTTGTTTTTTGAAATAAGGTTTGGAAATTTTCATATATAATTATATATAAAAAATTAGTAAAATTTTCAAACTTGAGATTTTTGCATATTGCATATTTTCATAAAATAGTAATTTTTTAGAATGATTTGTTTGGAAGTTGTTTGTAAAGATATTTAGTTGATGTTCTTAAGCCGATTATGATGGTTTAGAAATAGATCATGATAATATAATGTGGTTGCTACAACCTTTATACAAAGGTTATTGTTCTGTCGTCAACATAATAAAAACCTTGAGCATAAGGTTTAGGAGGTTATTTTACATCTTGGTTAAAATTTCCTCCAAAATTCATATAGAGCATCTATTACCATTGTCTTATACCTATTAGTCAGTTCTTCAAAGCCATTATCTCTTTCTATACACACTAAATTGTTAGGTCTAATATTGCATTAAGGCATTTTCTCTCCGTAGGATGTTCACCACCAATAATTAGGTTTAAATCCTTTCCTATATAGATACTCAACCATAATATCAAGCACTAAAATCTTCTTACCTTTGTACATTGCACATGAACACCTAATCTCCTGACATTTCAAAAATAAAAAGAAGAAGAAGAAAAAGAAGTCCATTGTATAATTAGGTGCAATAAACTCTTGAATTTCATTAATGAACTCATGTTAATCCTAACCAATTAGGTACTATCTTATTGTACATCCACTTCTTATGTTTAGGCATATTTAAATCTATTATGCATCATATAAGCCATCCAAAAAGTCATCAATTGCTCTTCAAAATTAACTATGTTATAATATATAACATCCATTCATACATGAAGTTTTTAAAATACTAAAGTTGTAATTATTATAATTCTAAAACTAGTATTTCAATTAAATTTCACCTATATATCTCCTCATCCAAGTGTAAAATAATTATAATATTCATAAAATTAATGCAAAATTGATGTAAATATTATAATACCTTAATCAAACCTTAAATCATCATGTTTAAATTAAATCAAAACAAAACAAGGCCAAATTACATATAAACCCTTAATTTTCCTTCATTAAACCCTTAATCATCAAATTGACAAATTTAACCCATATTTAAAGTTGTAAAACATTCTAATACCTAAATAATATATTAAAAGTATAAGCTAAACATCGATTCTTCAAGAAATTTAAGAATTTCATCACAAAAGAAACAAATAAGCCCTACACCATAACTAACCTTTTACAAAATACAACTAAACAAAAGAGTAAGGGCATGATAACAAAGCACTTAGAAGTGACAGATGGAAATGGGAAAATAGAGGACAATGATGAAGCTGACTAGAGCATGGTAGTAGCGTGGAGAGAAGGTGAAAATACTTGAAATATGGAAATAAGAAGCTTTTCAATATTACATAAATGAAGATTTATGTAAATCGATGGACCTTAATTTACATTAGCATCGATGTTTATTTCAATATAGTAACATTTTTTAAATTATATGAGAACTTGATGGGCATGTATATTGATGGTAGGAAAGTTATAAGGTTAGTTATAAAATAACCAACATCTAAACTTTGCACTGAAAGTTAGAGTGTTAGTTTTTACTTAACAATAATCTAAAAGACATTTCAAAAGTCTTTTTATGATAATGTAAATTTAGTTTTAATGGATAGGATATTAGTTTTAGTTGATAATGTCATCTAAAAAACATTCCAATAGTCTCATTAGTAATTATAGATGCATAGGACGTTTATTTTATTTTATTTAGTAATCAATGTTTAAAAGGAATTTTAAAAGTCTCATTAGAAATTATAGATTATCAGATATCAAATTTATTTATTAATTGATGTCAATTATTTCCCCATAAATTTTTTCTTTGATTCTCTACTTCCATATAAAACACTTCTGACATCTCACTCTCCAATATTGTTTCAGTATCTATATAGCAATCAACCACTTTCATCGTTAAAATATTCAATACACTTTTATGATTAAGGTAGAGAAAAATGAACAATAAATTTGAATTTTCATCAATTATGATGATTTTGATATATAATATTTCTACTTTTCTCACTTCACTTTCATGGAGACTCTTTTGATTAAAATGGAGTAAAATTGAAATTAAATTGTTGATGGATGATAATTTGATGCACAGTGGTTCTTCTATACTCTTATTCTACTTTCATACAACTAAAGTGTACAAATTAGAGAAATTTAGTCAACAAATCAGAGTTTGCATCATTAATGAAGATTTTGATACATAGTGATTTTACTATTATTTTTGTGTATTCATATAGGCATGTAGTTTTTGTTTATTGAAAATTTACTGCTGTTATTATGTATACATTTGTAAATATTATTTTTATTTACTCATTTCTTTGTACTTTATTATGAACAGAGTAATGACAATAAAAATTGTTTAAATTTACAAAATCATTTCTCTTTGCTCATTTATAAGTTATTTTTACATTAAATTTCTATAATTAATATTTGAATTATATAGATTAACAAAGAGAAGACATATCAGAACAAATACAACTAAGTGTTAAATTGGTTCGAAAATAACTTTCATTTTATATTCATAATTTCTACTTAAATTTTTTGCAAAATTTATATGAAAACAATTCGTAGTGTTTTTAAAAATTTTAGTTGAAATTTTTATAGCATTAGTTATTTACATAACATAATTTTGTGAACAAATGAAAAGCCTCTATTTTGGAAATAGCAAACATAAAACATTAGTTTTAGGATTAACTAACATATAATGTGATAAGATTTCCTACAAAATTGAAAAAAATCTAAATAAATGTTATTTATGAAGAAGTTTAAATGAATGAAATTGAAGATAAATAAATGAATAAAATTTATATAGAAGTCTAAATGAATAGAACTAAAGATGACTAATTAACTACATTTATGAAAGTGAAGAACTTACAAATTCAATTTTTTCATGGTGATCATCATCCAAAGTTTATTTTAATTATCATAACAGTTTTTCACTAGTATGCATATGGTTTTATTACCTCATTGGCATCTTAAGGCATTGCAACTGTGCATATGACTAAACTTACAATGTTAATTTTAAATTACTTACCGACGTCTAATGATTTGCTTTTAACTTATAAATAGGATTTCCCTTCCTATTTTGAACAAGTCAGCGATCTATCTCTTACCATAAAAAAGAGAGCTTTTAAGATACTTGATTCCATTAATTTTGTTTTTATTAACCTTGAGGTACTTGATTGCTTCATTTGCTATAAGCTTCTGACTATTTTTATGTTTTAATGCGACAATAGATGCTACTTGCTTAGTGTGCTATCTCAAACTTGATAAAACATGCTTAGTTATGTTATGCCAATTGGTACCACTTAATGAAAGGCTATTATTTTGGAATCTCTTAAATTTTTATATATAAATATAGAATATATTTGTGTAGAAATTATAAGTTATAATAAGATTATGGACTATCAAAACTCACACCTTATGAACTATATTTATACCCTTCACATGAGATATAGTGCATAAAGGCATGAGTTTTAATGCTTTGTAATCTTATTGTAACTTATAATTTCTAATTAACCATATTTTACATTTATGCATGAAACTTTGAGAGATTTCAAAACCTTCTCAATAACATCATATCAAATAAGACCAATTAGCATGCCATAAAAAGGACACTTTTTACCAAGTTTGACATAATATATAGAGCAAGCAACAAATCTATAATCATATTGAAAAAAAGGGATAGTCAGAGGCTTATAATAAACAAAAAATTAAGCAATTTAAAGAAATTATAAGCAAAGGATGATCATTTTTCCTTTTAATTTGTGTAAGGATGCCATATATGTTTATGGTACATAAAAAGTCTATTGTTCATTCATTGTATATATTCATATACTAATATAGAAATAAATAAAATGATGAAATTAATTTTTATAATAGATCATCTTGTTTCTTATATATTTTATTTATATTCAATCTATTATTATTTGTATCTATTTAACTATTTAAGAAAAATATCGTAATACAAAAAAGAATTTTAATGTTACTGATTTCATTTAAAGTAAGTTTAATTAAAAATAAAATATAAAAGATCATAAAATAATGTTAATATTATTACAAGATTTATATGTGTGATATATATTAATTGTGTTTTGATTTTGGTTTGATGTATATGTGTGTGTGCATGATTTATGTGTAAATTGTTATTTGCTTCTAATTTAATGAATATATTATGTATCTAGCCATTTTGCAAATATTTTAGGATTATTCCTAAATGGTTATGAAAAAGTTACAAAAGCAAAAGAATTATATTTTTAAACCACTACTATAGAAAAATCATTTAAAATTGATTATTTAACATATTCAATTTACCACCCAACATACATATATATATATATATATATATATATATATATATATATATATATATATATATATATATATATATATATATATATATATATATATATATAGGTGTTGTTAAAAATCCTATGTATTCAACATGGGTTATTGAACTAATGTTGAATACATATAACAACATCAGTCATTTTACAAGAAAACTGATGTGTTTAGTTGTAGTATATTAGTCAATAATTGAAATATGACATTGGATTTTTAATGTAGTAACCAATGTTGATAAATTAACTAAAGATATTAGTTTTTTTTTAAAATAACTAACATTATTTCATGTTTTTCTTAAAGCTCTATAAGAATTCTCTTAAATCTCACTACCTCCAAAATAATATTTGAACTTAATTACAGAATCCAACAGCTCATATTACCATACAAGTAGTAACAATAGCATTCAAACTCCACCTTAATGTTTCTATGGTAAAAATTGATATCCTAAATACATAAATTGAAAAAAGATGAAGAATGATATATTTATTTATGGTTTGAACAATATAAAACATATAATGAGTGGATGTTGCAAAAACTAAAAAATAATACCTCTAAATACTGAGAAGGAATTTATATTGTTTTCCAATGACATGACCATTATCAGAAATACTTGTGAATCTCACTATAAAAAAACAAGGGTATAAAAAAGTCAGGATTATTATAGGTGAAATATTAATTCAATATGCTTCTGTTAGAGAGAAATTTATTACTTGGCTTTTGCTATTAGACTTTGGTGGAATTATGTGTTGTTCAAAATGTTTATATCATCATAACCCTTTGCAAGGAAGAAATCTATCGTCTTTTCTTTAAGAAACCTACATCAACCAAAATCTTAAATAATGAAATTAGAAACAAAGAATCCAAACAAATTAATACAACAACAAATAGACATTGATATTTAAGTTTAAAGGAGAAATGAGGTATTTAGATAAATTTAACATTAAGAAGAAGTTGCCAACAACAGTGAAAAATGGTTTAACTCAAGTAGAAGTGATCTTTTCTATTAGAGAAAAATTGTAGGGAATATCTTACTTATAAAAGAATATTAATTGTTTAATCACTTTATAAGATATTTTATATAATTTATTTGCAATTTGGTGCTTGGGATAGTCTTCCAATTTCAACTTCTACCTTTGTTTTCACAAGTTTTGTGGAAAGAAAAAAGCATTGTTTAATAAATCTATGTCAGTTATAAACTAAAATGGACATTTTAAGCCTAATGATACCTTTCAATTTAGTGGAATAAAATTTACTTTTACATGTTGGTTGTATAATAAAATCAATATGAAATTCTTTTTTTTCTCAATTTATTACTTTAACTGCCTAAACATGAATTTACTTTTTCACATTATTTATTATTATAAAGTCGATGTTGTATATTATCCACATTAGTTTTTAATAAAAATTCAATATGGTATATTGGTTTTTATTTTTTTAACATATAAATTGTTTTTTGTCACTTCGAGATAGAAACTAAACCTATTACATAGGATAAACTCACTTATTAGTGAAAAAATACCATCTTTTAAATAACATTAAAATATACAAAAACACAAATAAATTATTTTCATAATGCCTACAAAATAATATATATATTTTTACAAGTAATTGTTTACAAAAACATCATATATACATTTTTCATTTACAATTGAACTTTATAAGTTTACATCTAGTAGCGCCCTCTTATACTAGTGATTAAGTTTGTCGTTCTCTTAATACATAGACAGTTTATTCCTCTTGTAAGGCCACTAAATCTATTGCATTATAGGGTTATGTGTTGCACACATAAAACTTGATAAGAAAAAAAAATTACATGTTTTCATAAATGTTTACCTAATTGAAATTTAAATAAATTATCATATTAGGCACTCATAATGTGCTTGACCATGCTAGGCTTCTATTTATACCCATGGTATCCGCACTTTATATTGCTAGTTTATATGGGTATTACAACAAATTAAAGCAAAATAGTGTCAATTTTATATAATTGATCACTATGTTAGATAGCCATACATGTACTAGAACATTACTTTCACTTCTAACCATTCGATGTTGCCTTTAGTTAAGCCTTGCATCCTTAATATAAACATTCATTAAGGTTATGAATGATTTCTTCCAATCCTTTCATGATTCGTGCATTAGCGAGCCAAGCCAATAAATCATATTGGATAAACCATATTTAACATCCAGTGGTGACTATATTATTATTAATATCAAAGTAAAAACAACAAAGGAAAAAATATAACTAAAGAATGAATATACTTTTCATAGTATGGTACTAAGCAACATTACCTCTTATTCATTATCATGGTTTTGTTTATGTACTTATTCCAAAACTTCTAGCTTATGCCTAACAACTACACTTTGTTTAGATCTAGGAAATCAACAAAGGAACTTAAGTTCCTTCCCTTGGTATCATAGTGCAAGTACTTATAATTTTTAGAATGAATGAACATTAGAATTCATATTGTCTAGTATGTGGAAAAAACTAAGGAAAACTAAAAAGGTAAAGATGAACCCATTTCATCCAAGTTATGATAACCAAAAGTATCTAATTCTTTGATATTTAGAAGCTATAAGATCTCCATCTTGGATAGGAGAATGCCGTTTTTGTGTCCCTTAAAATACTTGCCATGAGATAACCTAACATCTATTATGCAATAAGTTAGAGCTCCTCCTTTATTGTTCCCACACTTATTTTTTTCCAAGGATAAGTTGCTAAAGTTTTTTATTTTTGAGACTTACCACATTTGTCTTTGTTCTTCTCCTATTTCATTTTGCATTTTTTTTCTTTCTAAGGTATCAAAAAATAGGTTGTTAAAAAAAGCAATTAAATATGTTAAATAGTATTTTATTCATTTATAAATAATGAACTTGAAACAATGGAAAATCCCACCTTTGTAGACAAGCAAATTAAGGCTTTTGGCCAAGCTAAGAAGGAACTAACCATTTAGGACACCACAATCACTTCCTCTATTAGGAATGGCACTTTAGCCAACTTGTCCTTGAATACATCTACCATAACCCTACAATAGTGCTTTGGTAGTGCAATGGTGTAAAGTATATGGTTAGGGAAAACCATGCCTTGTGCCACTTGCTTAAGAGAGGGTCCTTTAACCAAAAATACATACCTATACTTAACTGCAAGAACAAATAAACTAGTTAAATAGCATCCATGTAATCCAACAACATGATTGGAGAGTGCTTAGCAACAAGTATTATGATGACAAGAATTTATATGTGATAATTAGTCATAAGAATTGACATCCATACCACCACCTTCTCTTCCTCTTTTGAGGTAGCAGCAACTTATCAATTTGCTTAAGTTTAGTTAATGCTCAGATATTTCTATTTTGTGATGACATTTTGTCGCTCCCCTAAAGTGTTATTTAATGCTATCAATTCCTCTAACAGCCCTTATATGCTGGGATGCTTTGAAGTTGCTAGAGCAATAACCAATATGTCTATCCTCCTTGTTAGTTAAAACTCCTCTTGTGTAGCTTGCACTTGAGTTCATCCTAATATAATGTAATATAAAATAATTAGTCATATGTTGATAAATGAATAATACGCTCTATATTGGATAAATTAATAAAATAATTACATCATTTACTATTCACCAAGTAACCTGCAAACTCTCATCTATTATGCATTTGCCTTTTTTGTTAACTTTAACTCTCACCTATAACTTATGTCATTCAATAAAGGCAATACGAGCAAATGCTAGATTACTAGATTAAGTAGTAACCTCCTCAATGTCTTCATTCTTTTCTTTAAGTATATCATCCTCAAGCTTCCTATACCTTTCATAAGATAAACTATGTTTGTATTTATTTTTAGCTTGGTTGAAATTATTTTATGCACTTATGGTCTATAGGTAAGAAAAAAAAAAGTTATGAGAAAATGTTATTTCTTGTCAATAGTGGAAGAAAGATAACAATACTAAGATAACCATAAATTCTTGAAAGCATTTTGAATAAAATTTCTCTATAAACTTGTCCTATATCTACTGGTCAATCTAGTGATATTTTGCTGTAGGAGGTCCTACCCGAGGTCCTTACTTTACCAATGTAATTATTTTTCAATGCATACTTATAATCTCTCCACCTCTTGCTTACTAATAGAAAAACATATTTTTTGTAATCCTAGTGAGTATTGAATATAGCCTGTAAGGTAACCCACAAATAATAAAACATGATTAGTAATCCAAGACTTTTTCTTATGCACAAGTCAAAATTGAATAGAGATAAGTAGTTCATTACTAATAAATCTTCTTATATAACATCCTTAATGTCTCCTTCCACTTAAGGTTATTCCTTAATTATAATGGCACTAGTGTAGAATTGAAAATTTATATCTAGCGGTAAATGTCAATTTACAACAAAATCGATGTTTATTTTGATGTCATAGTATTTTTAAAATTATATGAAAGCTTAAGTTACATAATAATACAACCAATGTCTAAACATTACTTGAAAACTTACAACATTGATTTTAAAGCCAATTGTCATTTAAAATGAATTTCAAAAGCCTCATCAGAAATTGCACAATCATAAGACATTAGTTCTAGTTAATAGCTATTCTTTAAAAGGCATTTCAAAAGTCTCATTTGAAATAGTATCCTTATTAATGGCATTTAATTAGTCACATTAGAAATCACATAATCATAAGACATTTGTTTTGTTTAATAATCTATGTCTATTTTTTTTCCTTATAAATCTTCGCTCAAACTATCTTTCTATATAAATTCTTTAGACATCTCTCCAATATGCTTTCCAGTATTATAAGTTTAGTACATAATATTACCTCTAATCTCTCATTCCACTTTCATTAAAAAAGTGTATAATGAAAGAATCTTAACTTTTGTTTCTCTCTTATTGTATACTTTCTAATTTTTCAAGGAGTAAAAGTGGAATGGAACAGATAATGAATGATAATTGTTGCTAATCTCTCCTTCCACTTCCATTTACTTTTTCCTTTGTATATTCTCTTATTTTTCATGCAGTAATCAAAGAGAAGAAATTTTAGTAATAATGTTAGAGTTTGCATTATGGATAAAGATTTTAATATGTAGTTATTTTTTTTATTATTTTTGTATATTTATATGTAGACATATAGTTTTTTATTATTGATAATTTAGTATAATTATTTTATATAAATTTATAGAGATATTATTTTTCTATACTTATCTATTTATACTTTCATTATAGATAGAGCAATAACAACCAAAAATTTTAAATTTGCATGATTTTTTCTCTTTTCTTATTTGCTTATTGCTTTTACTTAAAATTTTTTAATAGCATTTGAATTGGACAAATTAACAAGAAAAGATATGTAAAAAAATACAATGTTTTATGTTAAATTGATTCATAAATAACTTTCTTTTCATATTTAATTATTTATATAATAAAAATATATAAAAATTAAAAGACCTCTAATGAGAAAATGGTAAATATAAAAATGTTAACTTTTATAATTAACCGACATATAATATGATGTCATTTTTTTATAATCTGTGAATATCTAAATGAATATCATCTATCAAGAAGTTTAAATAAATGAAATTGAAGAAGTGAAAATATCTAAATGAATGAATTTATGAAAAAATTTAAATAAATAAAACTAAGAAAGTTTAAATGAATGAAACTAAAAAAGTCTAAATGAATAGATTTGAAGATAAGTTCATTAATGGAATTAATGAAGGAATTTTAAGCATTAGATGCTTTTTATGATCGTCGTTTAAGTCCATTTTAATCATTATGATAATTCATCAACTTAAAATTATAATGTTGATTTATCTTTTGTAATCATTATGTATGTCATTTTCAATCATTGTAATAGTTAATGAATAGTTTACACATGAACTTATCACCTAACCAACATCTTAAGTCATCGTAACTGTAGAAATGGCTAAATTTCCAACATTATTTTTAAATTAATAACTAACATTTGCTTATTTTGCTCTTGGCTTATAAATATGACTTTTCCTCCTTATTTAAAACAAATTGGTGATATATGAGGATATCTTTTCTTTCATACAAAAGAGGGCTTCTAAGGTGCTTTATTCCATCGAATTTATGTCTAGTAAAGTGCTTGATTTCTTTATTTAGTATGTACCTTTAACTATCATTGTGCTTCAATATGAGATTGAAGATATGTTACTTGCTCTATATACTATCTTAAACTTAGTAAAATAAGTTTTATTTGTGCTTTGCCAATTGATACTATCTGATAAATGTAGAATATGGTTGTACAGAAATTATTAGTTACAATAAGATTATCAACCATTAAAACTCACACCTCTATAAATTATGTTTTTTTGTCCACTGTAAGAGACATGCTTCATAGAGTCATGAGTTTTGATTGTCCATAATCTTATTACAACTTATAATTTCTACACCATTAAATTTTGCACTTCAAAAGAAATTTTAAGAGATTTTAGAACAATTGCCTAACAATAGATGGTACTAATTGGCATGGCACAAATTGAACATTAATTACCAAATTGAGGATAACACATGAAGCAAGTGCTAGCATGTCCTTATATTGAAAAATAAGGATAATTAATAGCTTATAACAAATGAAGTAATCAAATAAAATGAAGAAATTACAAGCAAAAGAAGCACTCTTCTTGCTAATTTGTGTAGGGATGCCATATATGTTTATTATAAATAAAAATTCCATTGTTCATTGTACATAATAGTTTTTTCTTCATATATGTTCATATTCTGATATAGAAATAAATGAAATGGCAGAAATAATTTTCATAATAGATTATCTCCTTTCTCATATGTTTTATTTACATTCTATCTATTGATTTTTATGTCTATTTAATCGTATAAGAAAAGTATCATAATACAAAAAGGAATTTTAATACTACCAATTCAATTAAAGTAACTTAAATAAAAAATAAAAAAGCATTAATTCACAAAATGATGTCATGTTCTTTACAGGATTTAAACTTAGGACATATAATATCTTTGCCTATATATATGATATATATAAGTTATGTTTTTGAATTCTTATTTGATATATGTGCGTGCGTGCATGTGTGTGTGTGTGTGTGTGTGTGTGTGTGTGTGTGTGTGTGTGTGTGTGTGTGTGATATATATAAACTAGAAATTGTAAATTCTAATGCATATAATGTGTACAATTAAATTAATTTTAGTCTAATATATACATGTTTATTGTATTTAGCCATTCTAGAAAAGTTCTAGGATTGTTCTACAATGGTTATAGAAAAAGATGAGTAAAAGAAAAGAAAACTCTTTTTTTATCAGAAGACATCCATATATTAAAACATTGATTTTTATTTAGTAATCAACATTAAAGATTACTTAATAAGATGATGTCATTGTATTAAGGATGAAAATGGTTTCTTATAATTAATATCTATTAATAAATTTAAGCACCAGTTCATTTCAAAAACCAATGTGGAAACTTAGGTCACTAATGCAAATTGAGAATTAAAAGGTTAAAGTATGACATGAGTTTAGGATAAAAAAAGTGAAGCACGATGCTATTTGCAAATTTTATTCAAAAGCTCCACTAACTCTAAAATAATTCTTTATCTAATAAGGTATGCTTTCTTTCCAAACATAATATCATTCTCTTTGATTTTGTATTTTTTCTCGCTAATTATTTTGTAGGATTGAAGCTCAATTAACCAATGGCTAAATATGCAAGGTTTAACACTCACTAAAAAAATGCATAATGGTAAGGATTTTAATCTTTTATGTTTATTTTTGCAATTTAGTTTTTGATTTTCTTTTTGATCTTTTTTTGTTGTCAATTATTTTGATGCAACTTTTATAAGTTTGCACACATAAGAAATTTGATCTCATTCATCTTCTTTAGTATTCTATCATTATCTACTATATTTTCATGTAAAAAATGTGTAATACACCAATTTTTCATGAATGCTCATTGCATATAGAGGTCTTGTATTCAAAAAGCTTTTTCTAGAAAGTGTAAACCTCTTATACCGAGCTACAAGTATTAAGACATAAATTTAGTAAAGCTCTCATATTTAATTGTGGTATTGTATACAATCTTTCACTATTTTCAATATTTTGTTATTCAATGTATCCTTTAAAGTTATTTAAATTTATATTATAGAGTAATAAGAGATTTTGACTTTTTATATCTTTTTAGGAATACAAAAGAAATAGCAAGGATGAATGTGTGAGGAACATAGGGATAGGTTTAAAGTTTGAGACAAGGGAATAAAGAACTAGAGAGATGAAGGAAGTGATGAGCATGGGGATAGGGTTAAGGTTTAGGATGAGGGAGTGAAGAATTGGAGGGGATAAAGGGAGTGATTAACATGGAAATGAGATTAGTGTTTAGAATGTAGGAGTAAAGAACTAGGAGCTCGGATTTAAGTTGTTGGGATAGGAGGATATACAATGTTGATTATTTAAATAAACTAACATGTTATTTTAGTTATTAAATGTAAAGTTTTAGAAAATAAACAATGTTTAATATTATTTTCCAATATTATAGAAATATAAATAATGTAAATTTTCATGAAATAAAAAACTATATTATTTTTCTACTTTTTTGATAGTTTACAAATTGATATTGAAATCATATATACTACAATAATTAATTACACTTTGGTCGATTTCCAACATGTGATCTCTTAAATATTCAATGTTAATTAACTATTTTGTAGTAGAATAAGCACCTTGATGCGTACCAAGGTAACTGGTGAAATCAATTCCACTAGGGTCATATATAGCTCTTTCTTCATTGAAATATACCACAACTTATTCTTTATGGAGCACTTAAGGACTATGTCCCTCTTAATTGTAAGGTCCCTAGTGCCTTTTCTTTTTTTACCGCCTTTACCGAAGTTTCTAGATGCGTCCATGTCACTAAGAGACTTAACAAAATTAACAAAAATATTTAACTTATGTGTGAAGCAACATTTGATAAATAATCGAGCACTTACATGTGATTACTTAAATAAAAAGGAATAATTTGAAATTATTTTATCACATTCAATTTAATCCTAAAATAAAATTTTATTTTCAAAAAATAACTTCCAAGCAACAAAGTTATATAATTGTAGAAAGTCACTCTATAAATATAGCATCCAAGCAAAAATGATATTTTTTGTCACTATAAGCATAAAACATGACATGTATTCAATTATTTTAACTACTCATATTAAATAATACTTCTAAAATATATAACTAACCATTGAAGAGTAATTTTAAAGTATGAAAATGAAAACTTTTCAACAATAAATGACAATGCTTAAGCATTAACCCAAAGACCATAATTAAAACATAAAATGCTCATAAAGCATAAGTGAATCAAGGAAAATACCCTAGAAGGATAGGAGTAGATGGTTAAAGATGGTTGAAGGTTGGCATGCATAATTGAATAAACATTAGAGAAAATTGAGTAAAGAGCACAAAAGAGTTAAACACAAATTGTTGTACAATACAAGTCTATCTGTGGTACTAAGAAATAAAGATAATGTAAAAATAGGTGCCTCTATGTTTGAATGTCGATTGATACTATAATTGACATATAATATTTTATGTATAATTACAAAAATGCTTCAGGGTGAATAGTTATTTATAAGAATTGATTTCTAATGTTTGGCTACTTTTTGAACAAAATGGTTCACTTTCATTTTCCATATTGGTTTTCCATGTTGGTTGCTTGAACAACCATTATAGAAATTTTTTTCCCTCATCATACACCTTACAATAGATAATTACATTTTATAATATTGATTATTTATTTAAATCCATGTTATAAATTATGCTTATTTATAAAAAAAATTATTGTATCATCACATACATTGGTTTACTCATTAATTGACATTAATGTGGCGATGTTAAAGAACAATTCTATAGTAATGAATATTATGATGTTAGTTCTTATTTAGTGACAGATATTAAACATTACTTAATAGAATAACATCAACATATGAAAGAAGATGGTGCTTTATACTTAATTAATGTTTAGGTTTTTATTTAGATGTTAGTTGTTTGTATTAACTAATGTGGAAACATAAACCACAAGCGCAAATTAAAAATGAAAAGATTAAAGTATAGTGTGAGTTGAAAATAAAAAGAGTAAAGAACAATTCTTTTTGTAAATTTTATCTCAAAACTCTTTTGACTCTAAAATGATTCTCTATCATATTCTCATTCCAACCTTAAAATGCTTATCTTCTTCTTCTTCTTCTTCTTCTTTTTATGTTTTTGCCCACCAATTACTTTCCATAATTGAAGCTCTATTATCCTATTGCTAAATATGTATTGACATGCACTCTTGGAAAAATAAAAAATATAAAATTAAAGATTTGTTAAAGTTTTAAGTTTTTTCTTGTAATTTAGTTTCTTTTTTTTATAATCGGTCATATTTTATTGCCTATCTATCATTTTGATATATTTGTTACAAGTTTTTACATATAAAAACTTTGATCTCATTCATGTTCTTTAATATTTTGTGGTATTATCTACTATTTATTTATATGAAAATGTATAATATATATCATACACTAATTTTTCATGGATGTTCATTGCATCTATAGGTATTGTATTTAAAAGATTTTTATAAGAGGTACATGCCTCACATATTGAGCAATAAATATTAACATAGATTTAGCAAAACATCTATATCTGATTAGAGTATTTTATATAATCTTTTATTATTCAATTTATTCTTTATAATCATTAAAATTAGGATTTCGTAAAGTCATAAAAGATGTTAATTTCTATTTTTGGTTAGGAATACAAGAGAAATAAAGATGATAATAGAGCAAGGAATCAAAGAATAGGATTAAGGTTTGGGACAAAGGAGTGAGAAAAAAGGGATGGCTAATTAATCTAGTTAGTATAGTAAGATATATCACATTAGTTATTAAAATAAACCAACATGAAATCATAAAAATTTAACATTAGCTATTTTAAAACAAACAATGTTTAATGTTGTTTTCCATTACGATAAGAAATTAAATGGCATCAATTTTTTTTATATAAAAACATACATAATTCTTATATTTTATGACATTTTCAAAATCAACATTAAAATTGCATATACAATAATGTTTAATTAAATATCAAACAACTTCTAACATTTAATCCCTTGAACACTAGACATTAATCAATTATTTTATAGCAATATTTATTGCAAGCTAGATATATTCACAATTTAGTAGTGGAATAACCTATTACTAATATGTTTTTAATGAAATGATGCATTTCGTTTAATGACAAATATTTACTCTTTCATGGCAAAGTCTATCATAATTTTTTTAAGAAAAATATAGTTATACAGTAAAACACTTTTCTAAATTCTTACTCAAAAACATATTGCTAAATCTATCAATGATTTTTTAAAAAAATCATCATTAATTCCATCAAAATAAATTCAATGCAAATTAGCAATAAAATTAGTTACAGATCAATACAATTTCATTGCTAGTTCCATTATTAAATGGAATTATTCATATAAGAGGAGATTTTTGGATAGGTTATACAATTTGTTTGAAATCCTCAAACATGATATAAGCCTTAAACTTATCATGTATTATTGAATCTTATATGATATGACAAATGAGGCTTTAAAAATTAAAAAGATAATTGCTAACATCTTAAAAAATAATTTGAATATAATTTAAAATAATAGTGGTTAATATTAAAAAAATTTAATTATTTTATCTTTATTCAATTCATTGTATTTTTATATTGAATAGAATAAGCAAATATAGTGAACATAATTATTTTTAAATAATTTTTTAGGATGAATAGAATTTCCTTGATCTTGATAATTAAAAAATTTAAAGAAAATAAAGTTATTATGATTTAACGTATAATATATATATCTAAATAACTTTTTTATGGAATTAAATAATTTTTTTTATTCTTTTCATTAAAAAAAATACTTCATGTTTAGTTTTTAAAAAAAAAATATATCAACTCTTTAACCATTGTAATCAATTTTGATCATTATTTAAGGATTAAATCATATTTGTTAGCATTATTTATAATAATTCAAAGATAGTTTTTTTTTTCAGAAAGAGTAGATAATATTGAAAATTTTAATTATTTTATTTTTATTTAATACATTGTATTTTCAAATTGAATAAAATAAATTCATTGCAATTTAATCTATGATATGTATATATATATATATATATATATATAAACATTTTTATAAAATTTTAAAAAATTGTTCACTTATATAAAAAAATGTTTTAAGGTCATTTTTATTAAAAAAAATTTTTCATAATAGATGTTATGTATGATATGATTTGATTGGTAG
Organism: Sindora glabra; assembly: GCA_020226215.1. NCBI lineage: Eukaryota > Viridiplantae > Streptophyta > Magnoliopsida > Fabales > Fabaceae > Sindora > Sindora glabra. The sequence continues at coordinate 7,350,211 of CM035233.1, forward strand.
GCAATTTTTTTTATAATTATGTATTGAAATTATTACAAAAATTACAATATTAGAGATTAATATTCCATTTAAAGTAAACATAATATTTGTCCTCTCATTTATAAATTATAAAGATAGTAACTATTATATCATTTAAATTTTATAACTACTACTATTGAGCTTTTATTTTTACTTTTATTATAATTATTCATTTCTCTATTTACTTGAAATGTTAAAATATATGAAAAATATTAAAATTAATTATTAAATAACACCTTAGTAATGTAAAATACATATTTATTTTTTAATATATTTTTATCATTTATTCTAATATTACATGTGAAGTAAGAAACATATAATTATAATAAAAGTTAAAATAAGAGACTAATAATATTAGTTATAAAATTTGAAATATGTGATAGTCGTTACTTTTATAAATGAAAAATTAAATGCTGTGTTTATTCAATTTTTTTGTTTAATCTGATTAATCTTCTTTGTTTGAATTTTTTTCTTTGCATAAATTATTGTTGCAAGTAAAATATAGATTATCTTATCAAGAAATAAATGTGCACTATGTGTTGACAGAAGTCATATTTTTCTAATTTATTGCTCTATGTTGTTGCTTTTGTTTTCTACATATATTTTTAACCGATATTTATACATTATATATTGTGTTTGAACTCTATTTTTTCACTTGTACTTGGCATGGACACTACATTAGTCATTATATTTTGAGGACAAAATTTAGTTAAAAATTTCTTAAATTTTTATCATGAGGTTCTCGAATCAAACCATCACATGTTTGTTAAATGTTTTATTTAAAAAAATTATCATATTGATAGGTGTTATAATTATCGTATTATAATTATTAATAATAATTAAATAAAATAATCAATAAAAATATTATTATTTGATCTGAAAATCCTATAATAAACGAAGATAGCATGGAATGCCCTTCTTTTGAGCCAGGGAATTAGCTGAAAAGATAATGACAAAAAGTAAATAGAAAAATGTAAAATGCATCCTTTAATTTTGAGATGGTAGCATTTTATCCTTACCAACTTTAAAGACTCGCAAATTAAATTAAACTATAAAAAATTTGAAATTAAAAAGTAATATTTATTAAATTATTATTTTTAGTAAATTATAGAATTTTTAGATAAAAATCATAATATTATTATATATTATTTATTATGTATTTTATTTACTGTATACAATTTTGTAAATCATTTTCAAAATTTTAATTAAAATTAAAAAATTTATATATTTAATTTAATTTAATTTATATTATTTATATAATATAAAATTTATATAAAATGATAAATTAAAATATAAAAATATAATATTTTTTATTTAAAATTTTTCAAAAAATTATGTAATTTAATAAAATGATCAATTAAATAAATAATAAATGTTAACTTTAAAATTTATATAGTTAAAGGATGTTATTTACATTAGTAAAAATAAAAGACAACAATTAAAAAATTGAAAAAATATTTTATGGTTAATTTTATCATGCATTGAATAAATTTCAATGCATTAATGAATTGATTTATTTAACAAATTATGAGCTATTAAATTAAAAAAATATAAAAATTTAGTGTGAATCATTGAATATTCAATATATTAATAAACTTAAAACATAGAAAAACACACCATGTTTTATTTTTTTTTTCAGAGGTATATTATATCATTTTGAAAATTTATGTACCAAATTATCCCTTGTGTCACCTTATGATCCTTTTTCCCCCCCTCGTAAAATAAAGGTGTGGAATCCGACGCCCATTACGGAGCCAGGCATCCGCGCATTCGGGTTGGAGGCAAGTGGACTGGAGGGAAGGAAATTTAGATAAGCGGACCGGAGATTTGCCCTAGAATAAAGACGCCATTTATTTATTTATTTGGCACTCTCTTCCTCTGTTATTAATATCATCAAAGGTGAGCAATGTTTAATAATAATTTTAAAACCTTAAAGGTAATTTTTCCCTTATAATTGATATTATAATAACTTACAATAAATAATTAAATCTATTAAAATATTGTTAAAAACATTATCAATAGGTTGTACTGTTTAAAAAACATTGATACTATGTTTATAATTATTTTATTTTATTCTTTAATTAAAATTAAAAAAATTTACCAAAAAATGTAACAAAATAAACTGAAACCTTGTTTATTTTTTAGAAGATAATTTTCGTACAAAAATTTTATTTTCTTTTACATGAGTAAAGAAATACCATAGATTTCTATACCTTGTATTAAAAAAATGATTCCTAAAGATATAATAGAGAATTAAAATGATTTTCTCTTTAAAAAAAAATTTACTTTTCATCAAATTTTTTACATTTAATATTAAATATATTAACTATTTTTTACTATCGTAATAGTTTATAATTATGTTTGTGTAGAATATATTTTTTTTATCAAAACAAATGGAATCTAAGGCTTCATATAATTTTTTAAAATAATTAAATATTAAATTGAAGTTTAATTAAGATATATTAAATATTTATTGTGATAAATTTCAGTTCATATAATTCAAACATGGCTCCTCAATCTATCTAGATGTTATAAGAACAATATTTATTTTTAAATTGTAATTATTATTTTAATAAAATAATGATTATTGATTGTTACGGAATAAATTGAAGAATAAAAAAAATAAATAGTATTTATGTCTTAAAACCATTTGATTTGTGTCTATACAATAAAATTGAATTTATACGATGAATATTTTTTTCGTTCAATCTTTCTAATGTGATTCTAATTTTAATTATACCAAATTATACCTAATTTTAATTCTTCTAGTTTTAATAATACAAAATCTAAAATTTTAATTTTTTTATGTTTTAATTGAATAGATTATTTTAGTACCTACTTTAAAAAAAGAGTAATATTAAAAATACTCTCAAAACGTCCCTAAGTCTGTCTTGCATTTTATTAGGACCCAATCTATATTAATGGGAGTGTTTTAAAAGTATCTTAGAGAACATAACTCCAATATTTTTCTTAATGACTAATTAATTTATCTTAAATTTTATCAATCATAATCCTTATTTAGTGATAGTTAATAATTTATTTCATGATATTAAATATTAATAAAATTAATGTCTTTTTCAAAAGTAAAATTATGTTTAATCTAGACTTTTAAATTATTTTATTACTTAATTTTTTTCATTCTTTCTCCTTAAAAAAATTTCAAAATTTTCGAGGGCTCCTTGTACGCCATTTCTTTTTATTTTCTCCTTTGTTTTGCCTTTCTCAATTCTCAGCCAAGCCTACGTTTTCCCTCTACAGCCAAGTCTCCATTTACAAACTCCAGTGTTGCATCTCTTTTCAAACACTACTATTTTTGCTTTCTTCTCCCTTCAATTTGAGATATAACTTCATCTTCTCTTTCCATCTCCCAAATATCCATCGCCTAGGTGCAGCCTCGTACTCACCCTTCGTCCCTCAAAGCTCCACCATCTCCCTCCTTTTCGACGCTGTCGTTTAATTATATCGAAGAGCTCATGGTCCAAGTCTGTTACTAGAAAGTTACAATATATCAATTCGAAGAAGAATCCACAACACAAATTGATGAGTAGGGAGATAATGTTTAAGAAATCAAAGAAGAAATGTGTGCTTTTGGCAATGGAGAGTTTCTGCACAAAAGAGAATAGTTGGGATACTTTAGGCACAAGATATTCTAGCGCAAACGGCGTCACCTTCCGTTAATCAAAAGGAGGTTTTAAGTATTTCTCAAAATAAGGGGTCTAAGAATAGTTATGCCATCCCTTAAGGGAAAGGAGATTAATTTACTAAAAAAGGCGAAATGGAGGGTAAGATTCAAAGGACTTGGAAAAGGCAAAGTAGATTAAAAAAAATTTGAATCCTTTCATTTTTTTTTAGAAAAATTAATGTCTTAATTTATAAATTTAAGTGAAGAATCAATACAACTATTATTTTCTACTAAAATAATGAAATTTAATAGAAAATTTGAGACTCAAATCTCTTTCAAATCGCAGAAAATTGAAAGGAAAAAAAAAAAGCCACGAGATCCAATTCAGAAAAGTGAAAATAAAACATTGCACTTTGGACAAAAAGTATGTAGGAAAAAATAAATTCAATACAAAGAATTTTAATGCGGAATTATTTACTTGATTCATAAATGATGCTGATTTCCACTCTGATGCTCTGGTTCACACGATGTACAGGAATCACACTGAACTCCTTGCTTGAGTTTTACGATGATTTTACCCAACATCCAAATTACATTCGTACAGAGAATATATATATATATATATATATATATATATATATATAGAGAGAGAGAGAGAGAGAGAGAGGGAGACAAGAACAATACTTTTCTGATTCTATCTACTAAAAAACTGAACACCGCAGTTTTTGTCCCTCTCCTGATATGGCTTCTAGCTGCACTAGCAGTTGTTGTCCATTTTCAATAATGGGGGGGGAGGTAGTTATCAGAATAACCACCTCCAAAATTTTGAATTTAAAATTAATTTCCTTTTTCCTTTTAATATATGAAAGATATGGGTCTCCCATTATGAGTGTACCCCACATCTATATTTTACATCTTCCACTCACACATAATGGGATGAGCCACATCATATAACCTTCATCTCTCTTTTGAATTTTCATACTTGGTGCATCATCGTGATCGCGTGAGCATGACATCTTCTCGGGTGTTCTTGTACTAGAAATCTTAATGAAGGATCAACACAAAATAACCCTATTTTCCATTTGTTTATATTATGCCTCGGATGCCCTAAATTATCCCATATACACTTTCTACTTGTAAATCTGATCTCTCGCGAGCTTTAATGTAAGCTCATATTACTATTCACATATGCATAGTATCCATACTTATGAAGTTACCTAAATTAACTTCATAATGGACATGTTTTAGACACTAGCATAATTGTGTATATGTTGGAAAATCTTTCTTTCGCCTGCATATCATTTTAATTTGAAAACAGTTACTTTCCTAGTATTTTATCTTTTAGACCATTTATATCATGATCATAAGATGCATACTAAGGTAGCGAGTACTGTATCATCTCTCCATGATATCGTCAAAGTCGAAGGGTATCAATGAAAAGAATTTTCTTTCCTGGGACTCACACAGCAATGAATCAGAGATCTTTCACTTGCTTCCCATTTACGGTTCTTTTACACATGTGGTATGAATCACATGCTACGGTATTTCCCTTTTAGCATAAGGGCGCATGTTGATTTTATTAGTAATATTATACAGACTTTAGTTCAGGCACACACAGTACCTAACCTGAATTTTTTCACATTATTGACTTCTCTTGACGTCTGTATGTGAGGAATTCATTATCTGACTACAGGTATTGTGGAAAGTGGGAGTATCCACAAAAAACGATCCATATTTGTACTTTGGATCTTATCTCCACTTTGGAGGCGACATATTTTATTTTGTGTTACTTCTCTACCAAATGAATATTTCATATTATCATGTTGGTGAACACATGTCTCATCTCTGCCCACTCCTCATGAGTGTTAGAGGTGGTTGTTCGTGTGAGAGAATTAACTTTATCAACCTATACGACATACATACGAGACATTTGTATACTCATACACACACTAAAAAAAATTGTATTTGAATGAAATATACTTTGTTCATTTCAAATTCGAAAATGTTTGATTACATTTTACGCATACCAAGAGACTTTACATGTTCAGTATATACATCTCTAGGTATTGGCTTAGTAAATGGATCTGCTATCATCTTTTGCGTAGAAATGTGTTGAACGGTGATATTCTTTTGTGCTATGGCATTTATGATAAAATGATATTTTATATCAATGTGCTTAGTCTTGCTGTGGTACTTCGGATCCTTTGTATAGGCGATGGCTACCTGACTATCACAATATATCACGATGGGATCTAAGTTCTTTCCACAAATTCCTAGATGTTCTAAAAATTTTTTCAGCCATATAACCTCTTGTAATGCTGCAGAACATGCTACGAACTCAGCTTCCATTGTCAATAATGTAATGCATGTCTGCTTCTTGCTACACCATGATATGGCCCCATTGTTTAGCAAGAATGAGTATTCTGATGTGGACTTTCGCTCATCCAGATCTCCTACCCAATCCGCATCAGAATATCCGACTAAGCATAAATCTTTTCCTTGGTAGCACAACGCGTAATCAACTGTGCCTTTTATATATCTCAATATTCGCTTGACAGCTTTCTAATGCTTTTGTTCGGGGTTTGACTGGTTTCTACTTATGAGTCCGACCGCATGACAAATATCCGATCTAGTACACATCATTGCATACATAAGACTACCAACTGCACTAGAATAAGGAATTCTTTCCATTGCTTTCTTTTCAGATTCATTCTGAAGGCACATGTCTTGACTCAATGGCTCACTCTTATTTACAGGGGTATCCATAGGTTTGCAGTCTTTCATGTTAAATTTCTAAAAAATTCTCCATAAATAAGTTTCTTAAGAAAGAGAAATTAATCTCTTGGAGCGATCCCTAATGATCTTGACTCCATGGATATATTCTGCTTCACCCATGTCTTTCATCTCAAAATTCGAGGATAGCCATTCCTTAATGGCCATAATCGATTTCAGATTATTCCCAGCTAATAGTATATCATTCACATAAAGGGATAATATTACTAGATTGCCTTTATACGGCTTGATGTAAACACAATGGTCTTCCTCAATCATTTGAAAGTCAAATGAGGTTATCGCTCGGTGAAACCTCAAATACCATTGTCTGGATGACTGTTTGAGTCCGTAAATGGACCTTTGAAGTTTACAAACTTTCTTTTCTTCTCCTTTTTGTATAAAACCTACTAGTTGTTCCATGTAAATTTCTTCATCCAGTTCTCTATTGAGAAAAGCGATTTTTACATCCATTTGATGTAATTCTAAATCTAAATTTGCTACTATGGCTAGGAGCAATCTTATGAAATTAAAACGCACAACAGGTGAAAATGTATCCTTATAGTCTATTCCTTCCTGTTATGTATACCCCTTTGCAACTAATTAAGCTTTATATTTTTCAATTGATCCATCTACTTTCTTTTAATTTTGAGAACCCACTTGTTCCCAATTGCCTTTCGGCCAGATGGAAGATTAGCTAATTTCCAAACTTGGTTAGTTATCATTAAGTCTAATTCTTCCTCCATTGCTTTCTTCCACTGTTCCTTAGCAGGGCAACTCAGAGCTTTTTGTATTGCTTTAGGCTTTTCTTCATCTTGAGGAGTAACCATAAACGCTAATCCTTCAATTGAAAAATATCTTTTAAGTACACTTCCTCTTTTACTTTTCCGTAGTGGGGTTCCCTGTGTTTTGTCATCTCTAAAAGTAGGGCTTTCTTTTACTCTCTCAGAGCTCCCACTCGAAATAGTAAGTGCTCTTTGAAAGCTCCCACTCGAATAAGATGGATAAGACTCGCTATTATCCACTTGATCTTACTGTTCATAAAATGAGATAGTACGATCGATTTCACCTCTGCTAGGAAATTCATTTTTGAGAAATGTGGCGTCTCTTGATTCAAGTTCCGTTATTGTTCCCTCTTCATTTTCATCGATGAAAATGTAACCTTTAGATAGATTTGAATATCTTATAAAAATACATTTCTTTCCTTTTGGACCTAATTTTTCATATTTGTGGGAAGTATCATGGATATACGCAGCAACCCCCATGGTCTGAGTACACTCAAATCAGGTTGGCGTTTTGTCCAGAGTTCATAGGGTGTGGATGTAATAGACTTTGAGGGCACACAGTTAAGTATGTAAGTAGCTGTTAATAAAGCATCTCCCCAATATGAAAATGGTAGATTTGCTTGTACCATCATTGATCTAACCATGTCTAGAAGAGTTCTATTTCTTCTTTTAGTTACTCCATTTTATTGTGGAGTGTCAGGGATTGTTAATTGTCTTATTATTCCATTTTCTTCATAGAGCTTTTTGAATTGTTCCAATAAGTATTCACATCCATGGTCAGTTCTGAGTGCTTTGATTTTCTTATCCATTTGATTTTCAATTTCACTCAAATAGCGTTTAAAGCATTCTAATGCTTCTGATTTATGTGAAATCAAATAGATATGACCGAACTGTGAGTAATCATCAATAAAAGTGATGAAATACTAAGTTCCGTGCCTCACCCTCACGCCTAAAGGACCACATATGTTGGAATGAATTAGTTGTAGCTTTACCAGCTAAATAATGTTCACACAAGGACATTTCCAATTTTGAAATTGGTCTTAGCAAGCCTTCTTTTGGTAGTTTAATCATTCTATTTTGATTAATATATCCTAGTCTAGCATGCCAAATATCCATATCATCATTTAGATTAAAAGTAGAAGCAGTAAAGCAATCATAAGCAGAATTATCAATTGTATCTAATATGACAAATCCATAAGAAATGAAACTAGAACCATAATATATATTGTCTTTAAAAATATCTGTAATATTGTCATAAAAATTGATCGAAAAATTATATTGAAGTAGGGAACTAATAGAAATTAAATTCTGTCGAATATCAAGTGCATACAATACATCATGTAAAATTAAGGTCTTTCCTCCACGCAAATCCAATTTGCATGTCCCAATTCCTTTGACCTCAATCTTTGTGTTGTTTCCAACGTATAGCCACCTGCTATGACTTGATAGTCGACGGTAATTCACATAGGATCCTCTATCCTTGCTCACGTGGTCTGTGGCGCCTGAATCCAAAATCCACAAAGGATGAGATTCAGTTAGAAAAACAGTACTGGAAACGTATGAAAAATGAAAATTTTTAGTATCCAGAAATACCTTGTTATGCTCATTTTGTTGAGTATAATCTCGAGCAAAATGACCCATCCTCTGGCATGCATAACACTTGATCTTCTTCAAATCAAAGTTCTTTGAGCTATTTCTTCCCTTCTTCTTTTTGAAGGTTTTCTTGCTCTTAGAATGGGGTCCAGTTTTTCTCTTCTGAAATTTCTTGCCTTTCTTGTATTTAGGCTTAGAATGTGAGGGTCTTGAACCCTCTATTAGATAGGCTTGTCCGGAGGACCAATAAGCCTCCAAACGTTCATCCTCAAGTTCCAAATGTCGCATCACATCATCAAATGTAACAATGCTCTCATTGTGAGTCAAGTTTACCTTCATGTGTTCCTAACTAGCAGAAAGTGATCTAATCACTGCTTGCACTTACTGCTTATCAGAAAATGCATGCCCCACTGTTTTCAGTTCATGAATCATGTTTGACATTTCTCTCAAATGTTGTTTCATTAGCGTATTAGGCCGAAGTTTATAAGTGTTAAACTTAATTGTGAGTCTTCTTAATTTGGAGGCTGAAGTACCACCAAATTTCTCTTTCAGGGCTATCCACATTCTCTGAGTAGTTGGGTATTTTTCGTATTCACACATGAGGTCATCCGTCATTGCACTCAAGAGTGTGATGCGGGCAATACTGTTCTTCTTTTTCCAAACAGTATAAGCTTCAGCATCTCTCCTATGCTGAGCAGAGTTCCCTTGTTCAGGCTCAATCATGACATGGTTCAAGGTTTCTAAAGCATCTTGCTTTTCTAAAATGTAAGAAATTTTTCGATGCCAAATGTCCCAGTTATCCTCGTTTAACTTATCACCCATGTTCAACTTAGCAATTATATTCTTGCTAGCCATTCTGTTGAATCACAATTCATGAACATTTCCTATAAGTATACATTATCTTTTGTTTACATGGTTCTCGTATAGGAAAATGATGATACTACTTAGTTCATGGTTGGGAGTTTACATTTGTCATACCCCTATCACATGTGTGTCTAAATATTATCATTATTTCCTAATGAGATCGTACTCATGTAAATGTTATATCGCTCTTAGGATAATGCAACCTAAGAGCTCCCACTCAAACATATAATTTCTTAAGATATACACATTTAAAATGAAAATGATAAACATGTATTGATAGATAACTAAGTTCAAACAGAACAAAATAAGTTCAGGAAGCTAATTCAAACAATAAAAAAAAAACTTGCAACAATCCAAGAAAAAATTACAAATTCAATATTTAAAGTTTCTAGACAAGCTTCTTACTCAGAACTTAGGTTCTTCATTTCTTCAAAAGTGTGAAAAAGTTTGGGTGGAGTTCTGGAGTGTGCTGGTCCAAAATAGTGTGAGTTCATGCCTTTGAGTGGACCTTTTAAATGCAATCCTTTTTCTAGAGTGCTGTGACCAACTCGTCGTGCACTTTTCATATTTGGGAATTGTGAAAGAAGGATTGTCCTACTCCAATTATTTTTGAATTGTCAGAGTTCTTGCAATCTCAATTCTTCCATACATTTTTCAAGATCCATACGTCTTGTGACTCCGATCTTTTTGTCCTTACATAGCCAAATGATTTTCTTGATTGGTTTCTAAAATTATCATTTGGAATCTCGGCCAACATGTAACGAACCTAAAGATAATTTGGGAACAGTTTCCTTCTTCGTTTGAGGTCTGTTTTCAAGTTTCTTACTTTTTTCAAATAAGCATTGATAGGGTGCAAGGTATTTTTATTTCTTTCGTACAATTGGTGAAGCATGACTCTAAGGTCATTTGGTGTGTCCACCCAGTCAAATTCTCTCAGTTCCTCTCCAAAGTTCTCCACAAACCCATATGGGTCGTACTCTTCCAAGAACCATTGTTCTATGACTGAAAAATAAATTTTTAGTTAAAAAAATATGCTAATTTTACCACTTTTTAACACAAACAGTGTCACAAAAAATTTTAAAAATTCTAGAAAAATTACTACTGCGTAGATCTCAATTTTTGAAAATTTTAGAGACAAATGGCGGCCAAAAAGACCACCGCACGTGCCCTCATGCGCCTCCACGCGCCACCACATGCAAAAATTTAGCAGAAAATTAAAAATTCTGCAGAACCATGTGCCCAGCCGGCACATGTGGTCTATGCACCATCGTGCGCGGTGGTTCCGACCATCAAAAAACACTAGAATGTTTAAAATTTTATTATCTATGGATTGGTGTGTGACACATGTCAAAATGACGTGACGGTGGGCCCCACGCGCTGTTCTTGAGAGTGAAGAGAGGAGAGAGAATTTTTTTTTAATTTTTTTTAAATGATGTGTCATTTACCGAAGGCCCAAAATGATGTGTCGTTTATGTCGTCTTTAACCTTCAGCGGGTCAGACCAGGTCGACCCGACCTGGTTCACAGACCTAGTTGACCCAGAAACTTCAAATAGCCATAACTTTTGATCCGGAGATCCGATTTGAGTGATTCAAAAGCCTACAGACTTAGAATTTCATCCTTCATCATTCTAGGGTAATTTTATGGCCTAAAAAAAATTAATTTTTTAAGGGACCCAGTATTTGGAAAATTATGAATTTTATGACAATTTGTGTATTCTGGTTGTTCTCTAATGTTCGGGGATGTTTTATGAAAGTTTTATGTGTATTCATTACTTTTAAATTCATCCTTAATATTATCATTCTAGAAATAATAGAATTATACAACCAAAACAAAATTCATATTAATGGCCAAATTAGTTCATCAAAAGAATTAAAATTAGTTAAACATGCTTTTAGGCTAAAATTAAAAAGCATTGAACTCAGAACATCTCATACATTCATCTAACTCAGAGTATCTCATACAATTCATCATATGTATGGGGAAATACAGACATCAATTTCTAACCTGGCTCTGATACCAATGTAGGAAAAAATAAATTCAATACAAAGAATTTTAATGTGAAATTACTTACTTGATTTGTAAATGATACTGATTTCTACTCTAATACTCTAGTTCACACGGTGTACAGGAATCACACTAAACTCCTTGCTTGAGTTTCACAATGATTTCACCTAACACTCAAATTACATTCATACAAAGAATAGAGAGTGAGAGAGAGAGGGAGATAAAAATAATACTTTTCTGATTCTATCTGCTAAAAAATTGAACACTGCAATTTTTATCCCTCACCTCATATGGCTTCTAACTGCACTAGCAGTTGTTGTCCATTTTCAATAATGGGGGGGGAGGTGGTTATCAGAACAACCACCTCCAAAATTTTGAATTTAAAATTAATTTCCTTTTTCCTTTTAATATATGAAAGATGTAGGTCCCCTATTATGGGTGTACCCCGTATCTATATTTTACAAAATAAATAGTATAATTGAAAAGCACATTATCAAATGGAATAAATAGGGTTAAAGTATAAAATAGTTGAAATTATCTTTTTAAGACACTATAAATTTATGAATTCAATAAATTTACATTTACAACTAATATATTAATTTATGAATATAATATAATATTAATTTAATATTGAATTTGTAATATATATGATTTATCAATTAAATAAAAAAATTAGATAAAATACTATATTACAATAATGAAATACTCAATTATCAAAATAATGACTCCCAATTTCACATTGAAGGTGTCGCCTTGCTCGTTGTGGTCGTTGAGTTAGGGGTTAATGCTGTTCATCTTCATCGTTATCCTCATCATTATCCGCATGAGTTAGGCGTATTTGACCCCTAGAGAGTGAATACTTCAAATCCTAAGGGAAGGATTGAAATGGTGGAATAAGATTTTCTGATGTGAAAAACCCTTGATGTTACTACTCCATGGATTTGCTAGCGTACTCAGTAGTAAATATAAATGGGTCATTAAATAACGCCATTAGAGAATTAAGGACTTACTGAACTGATTTTGATGGCGATAGAGTAAAGAACGACGACTGTGGAGCATCATAGGGGTACTGTGGGGGTAATGTCATGCTATGAGATGGGCCAGTATCTCTACCTGTGAAGAATTACGATGATGGGGTATAAGTTAATAGTTCTGCAACTCCTATATCAGCATGCATCGATAGAGGGGTGAAAGGATTGGGGACACCTACTTGTGTCATCGATGGATGAGTATAAGATATACTTTCCTCGTCATCCCCTTCCTCAGGTAAAATGGGATCCCTAAATGATATGAAGCCGTGGGCTTTCCTACCACGCCTAGGCTCAGGAATAAGTAGTCTCGGTAATTCATTAATAGGGTAAGCAGGCTAGGCAGCAATCGTGTCTTCATGCTCTCCTAGTGCGCATAGCATGAGGTAACATTTTTTATTCACAGTCTCCCTAAATTGATTGTATGGCTGAGAAAGGGAATCCTCGACACTAAGCTTATGTAGTGTCTCAACTATATATGCCTATAAAGAAGTACATTTGATATAGTTAATACATATTATATCTTGAAGAAATCATAAAAAAATGTGTGAATATTATTAGTTACTATAAATCCTGAACCACCACTAGCTAGATGGATTCATCATCTGATATGTCTCTAATATCATATCATGTAGCTCGAGTCACGGTGAAGAGCATCTATCTCTATCTCGATCAACGAAAATGTATTGCACCATGCATTCCAAGCACTAATGAATATCAAATGCTCATGCCACTAGTCTTTTGATGTTTTGCCTTAAAATTGTAAGGTATGACAAGAACCGAGGTTAAAATAGCTCCTGTGAGATTCGCTGCCTCCTTCCAAACTATCGGAGTACACGATCTGTGTGGTGCCATTCCATAATATGGAATAAAATGATAGGGATTGATACCAACCATATATCAGATGAGGTTAAGTAATAACCTAGTATAAGCTACTATTCACTAAGAATGTCATAAGGGTGCCAAATAATCTGAATTACAAGAAAGTATAGTATAAATAAGCATATCAGTAGATTTGAGCGTAGCACAGTTAGACATAATGGACCAGTGCTTCCAACCTTATCGGCCCTCATCTGATCAAGCAATACTTTGTATTGGTGTAGAGCCTTTGATGGCAGTCAAAGAGGTGGGCCGGTGTTCTTCCACCTGTGAAAAATATATATTATGGATTAATTGTTTGAATACTTTGAGCTATTGTAATAGATGCAATATGAAAATTATTTTAGAGCCACACCTGAAGCTCAATGGTAAAAGCAAAGGATAAATGTCTAGCCGAGGATCAGGATACAATGGTCTCGCTGGTGCTAGAGTGAGGAATCGATCTCATGCCCATAAATACAACAAGTGCAGACATCCACTAATATTAATCTCATCACATTTTATGGCGGTACACAACTCTCTATACAAGCATGCCAAAATCGTCGATCCCCAACTATACTGACCTGCATCTACAAAGTTTTGTAGCAGCGACAGATACATCAATAGCACTCTGTGACCTAAAGTGTCAGGCATAAGGCAACCGCCTATGAGTCATAAGATGTAGGCACGTGCAAAACGCTATGTTTGTTCATCATTTGCATCATCCAGTAAATGTTTAAAGGTAGCTGCTAACTAAGTGATACTCAGGCGTTGGCCTTACAAACATTCATTAGGCAGTCTCACCCTAAATAAATATTTGCACACCTTTAGCCAATCAAGTCCGATTCTACCGAATACGAGGACGCCTTCATAAGGCAGACCTAATTGGATGGAGACATCCTGTAGGGTAATGGTGCACTCCCCGATGGTGGTATGGAAAATGTGTGTCTCGAGATGCCATCGTTCAACTAGGGCGGACACTATAGCGGTATTGAAATCAAAGTGTCTAAGCCGGCTAGCGCCATAGAAGCCTGCTTGTTGAAGATAAGGCATAATTGCAAGTGGCGGATCAAATAGCCAGCTCCTATGTGCGACGTATCATAACTTCAGGATTCGATCCTCCTTTTGCCATCGATTAAAAAAATAGCTAGGATGTTTACAATTAAGTAATTTCTATTAAGGAAATGGAATTACCTGACCTTGTCATACGACCTGTGAAATATGTCTAAACTGTAAGTATAATAGAGACTCATCATCGGGCCCAAGGGATACAACATGACACTGACTGGCTATTACAGTCGAAAGTTATGAACTATGTCGAATTGCATGAATTCAATTAATTGCACAACCTTAAATTTATGCAAGTCTTCCATAAGGAAGCAAGAAAAATTTAACTTAATACAATATGTGAAGCACAATATACTATTTAGATATTACATGTTATCTAGCTTATACTAATATATCATCAAACTAAGCATAGTCTGAAACAATGTATAGTAGTAATCTAGAAGAAAGGCTTTCCGTTGCAAATTTTTGGGTTAGGGGTGTCATGGCATATTCTGTTAGCTGGACGGACAAATTACGTGATTGTGCCTAATTTGCCGACATAACCCACCCCTTTGAGGTTTTGATGGACTTTCTCTCCAGTCCATTTCATTTCTTATATGTGTGAAACGAGGACAACCACCGGCATGCATCTGCATAGGATCTGGTACAAGTATTAGTTTATTCAATGGTGGCCAGTGTTCCATACTGCCGATTGGTTGAAACTCGTAGTTATAAGCCTTCAATATTGTCTCTAGTCGGAATACAAGATCAACAATCTGTAATGGATCCAACGCGACTTTCACACATGTTACAAACACATGTTGGCAGGGCCAATGCTCAACTTGGAATTTGCCATAATCACATATTCGCTAGCTCAGGCTAACCTTGTATGTTCAACCAAATTATTTTCATATCGGGTACTACGACTCATCCACCTCGAAAGCCGACCTTAAGCGGTCGAAGTGACGGACGTGACAAGAAGGTACTGTCCGAGTGCACTCTTGAATCTTTTTCTGGATGTCTTCATTAAACACCTCTCCTGCTTGTAACTGTGTTGCAATGGTCTTCGCTTTATTAACAAAGTATACATTTATTTGGTATAATGTAGCTTTGACCAATCCCGTAATCGGTAAAAATCTAACCCTTTTGAATACGCTATTAATACACTTACCCAGGTTAATTGTTATATGCCCCCATCGTCGACTTCCCTCATCATAAGCATGGCTCCATTGACTCTTTGGGATATTATCAATCCAATCAGCAGCTCTTGACTACAATTGGCATAGGTCATCTAACTCAGAACCTAAAATATATCACTTATATTGATAACCTGTACCAGACATCGTTGTCATTGAGTAAATAATAATCATAATAGGCAATGTTAGCAACAATCCCTTTTCATAGCTATTCAAAAGGGTTAATTTTTTACCGATTATAGGATTGGTCAAAGCTATATTGTACCGAATACATGTATACTTTGTTAACAGAGTGGAGACCATTGTAGCATAGTTACAGGCAGGAGAGGTGTTCAATGAAGACATCCGGAAAAAGATTCAAGAGTGCACTTGGAAAGCATTTGCTTGTCACATCTGTTGCTTCGACCGCCTAGGGTCAGCTTTCGAGGTGGATGAGCCGTAGGACTTGATATGGAAATAGTTTGGTCAAACATACAAGGTTAGCCTAGACTAGCGAACATGTGATTGTAGCAAATTCCAAGTCAAGTATTGGCCCTGCCAACACGTGTTTGTAGCATGTGCGAAAGTCACATTGGATCCATTACAGTTTATTGATCCTGTATTCCGACTAGAAATAATGCTGAAGGTTTATAGCTATGAGTTTTGACCAATCAACGGTATGGAGCACTATCCATCATTAAATGGATTAATATTTGTACCAAACCCTGCGCAGATACGTGCTGATGGTCGTCCCCATTCCACACGTATAAGAAACGAAATGGACTGGAGAGAAAGTCCATCAGAACCTCAAAGGTGTGTGTTATATTGGCAAACTGGGCATAATCGAGCAACTTATTCGTCCAGCCAATAAAATGTGCCATGACACCCCTAACCCCGAAATTTACAACAGAAAACCTTTCCTCCAGATTACTACTATGCATTACTTCGGACTATGCTTAGTTTAATAACATATTGGTATAAGCTAAATAACATGTAATATCTAAATAGTATATTGTGCCTCGCATATTGTATTAAGTTAAATTTTTTCTTGCTTCGTTATGGAAGACTTACATAAATTTAGGATTGTGTGATTGACTGAATTCATGCAGTTCGACATAGTTCATAACTTTCGACTGTAATGGCTAGTCAGTGTCGTATTATATCCCCTAGGCTTGATGATGAGTCTTTATTATACTTGCAGTCCAGACATATTTCACAGGTCGTATGGCAAGGCCAGGTAATTCTATTGTCTTAATAGAAATTACTTAATTGTAAACATCCTAACTATTTTTCTAATGGATGGCAAAAGGAGGATCGAATTCTAAAATTATGATGCGTCACACATAGGAGCCGGCTTTTTGATCCACCACTTGTAATTGTGCCTTATCTTCAACAGGCAGGCTTCTATGGCACAGTCAACTTGGACACTTTGATATTAATGCAGCTATGATGTCCACCCTAGTTGAACGATGGCGTTCTAAGATACACACTTTCCACACCACCGCTGAGGAGTGCACTATTACCCTATAAGATGTCTCTATCCAATTAAGTTTGCCTTATGAAGACATCCCTATATCTGGTAGAACCGGATTTGATTGGTCAAAGGTGTGTGAATATTTACTTAGGGTGAGATGGCCTGATAAATGTTTGTAAGGCCAGTGCCTGAGCATCACTTGATTAGCAGTTACCTTTGGACACTTACCGAATGATGCAAATGATAAACACAACATTTTACAAGTGCTTACTGTTAGTGTGTGTCTTAGGAGCCAATCATAGAGATGATTGTAATATTACATAATGTATTACGTTTCATTTTGGTAATATAATTATTGTATTTTATTTTATTTTATTTTACGTAAATTATAACTTAAATATAATAATTATCCTTGAAATAATTTTGCTATTCCTAAAATACCCCTAGTCAAGTATTATTACGAAAAGGATAGTAATAATACATCGAGATTAGCATGTATAGCAATTGATGATTATCAATCATAGATATGTGATATTAAGTCAATACATTAGTACATTATTAGTGAACAATGTACTGGACTGACTCTCTATAAGAATATTGTATGAATAAACGTGTCATTAGTTATTCTCATATGATCATAAATGCGCATAGTCCTTTGACCTGAAGTCACTATGGTTCCCTACATGAGGAGTTACTCACTTTGATGTCGTCGTATATCACCTTTAATCGAGATGACGAGCAGGACGTTGATTGGGTGTGTCATAAATCATGCAGAGGAAAGTAAGTGATGTAGATGAGATTTTGTTACTCTTGTATGAAAGAGAAATATCTTTGGGCCTCTTGATTAAGTGAGACTTAAAAATGCATGGCCATGCTCAATTGGATCAATATGTGATATTGATAATTTATTTTAAGTTTACTCTGTATTAAGAAATATAAATTGAACATTGACGAGGATGACACATTCCATGCCTCTAGTTCGATTTGGATATTATTATAAAAGGGATTATGATATAAAATATTGATCATATATTAGGTAGATATCGAATCATAGATATTCTTATCACTTGAGTAGCAGTGATATATTGCTAGATACCGCTCACTGTCTATGACCCAAAATGAGTCATTATTAACGTAGTAAGAACCTATAGGGTCATACAAAAGGAGTAGAAATAAGATAATAATTAATTAAATTTTTTTAGTTGGACTAAAACTCAATTAATTAAACTTATTTTCGTGCATATATATATTATTATGATAATATATATTTGTTCACGTAATATATATATTATATTATATGATATTATTTGATATTAAAGTAATATCAGATAATTATATTATGAGATAATATTATTATTATCTAATATAAGATAATTATATGTCAATTTAATATTAGATAATTATATTATAAAATAATGTTATTATTATCTAATATTAGATAATTAATAAGATAAGTCATATCTCTCCTCACTCTCTTTAGGATAAGGATAAGGTGCAAGTTATTTAGTGTAATTAGGATTCTTGAAGCATTATCCTAGTAGGACTAGGATTGTGATATGCCTTAGTTCTATATAAGGACTTGAAGGCAGCACCTTTTAATTCATGCCATAAGCTTCATCAAACCCTAAAATCACTCTAAAACGTCAAATCCCAATCCTAGTGAGAAAAACGAACCTTAGCAGCTTCGCCGAGGGGAGAGGTTGTTGTTCACTTCTTGTGAATACCGTAAAGACGCTGTACATTCGGACGACGTTTGATTTGTGAATCAATCTCTTAAAAGAAAGAACACAAACACAAATAAGGTAAAACCCTAACCTTGGTTTATACCTTTTGTATGGATCCTAGGTAGATTCGGATCAAAATTTAAAAATTTCGCTACGTATGTTAATCTGTAACCTAACACCTACATCTTATGACTCATAAGCGGTTGCTTTATGCTCAACACTTCAGGTCATAGAGTGCTATTAATGTATCTATTGTTGCTAGAAAACTTTGCAAATGCAGGTCAGTATAGTTGGGAATCGGTGATTCTGGCTTACTTGAATAAAGAATTGTGTACCGCCATAAAATGTGATAAAATTAATATTGGTGGATGTCTGCACCTATTACATTTATGAGCATGAGATCGATTTCCCACTTTAGCATCGGCAAGACCACCGTATCCTTATCCTAGGCTAGATATCTACCCCTTGCTTTCACCATTAGGTTTCAGGTGTGGCTCTAAAATGATTTTCATATTGCATCTATTACAACAACTCAAAATATTCGAACAATTAATCCATAATGTATATTTCTCACAGGTGAAAAAATACTGGCTTACCTCCTCGACCGCCATCGAAGGCTTTACACTAATACAGAGTATTGCTTGATCAGATAAGGGCCGATGAGGTTAGAAGCACTGGTCTATTATGTCTAATTGTGCCAAGCTCAGATCTAGTGATATGCTTATTTATATTGTACTTCTTTGTAATTCAGATTATTTGGCACCCTTATGACATTTCCAGTATACCACAGCTTATATTAGGGTATTGCTTGACCTCGCTTGACATATGGCTCACATCAGTCCCTGTCATTTGCTTCCACATTGTGGAATGGCACCATGCAGACCGTATGCTCCGATAGTTTGGAAGGAGATAGCCAATCCCACAGGAGCCATTTAACCTCAATTTTTGTCATACCTTGCAGTTTCGGGGCAAAACATCAAAAGATTGGCGACATGAGCATCTGATATTCATTAGTGCTTAGAATGCATGGCGCAATATACTTTCATTGACTAACATAGAGATAAATGCTCTTCATTGTGACTCGGGCTATATGACATAGTACTGAAGACATACCAGACGATGGATCCATCCAACTAGCAATGGTCCAGGATTTGTGGTAACCAATGATATTCACACATTTATTTATGATTTCTTCAAGATATAATATGTATTAATTGTATCAAATGTACTTCTTTGTAAGTTGATATAGTTGAGAGACTACACAAGCTTAGTGCCAAGCATTCCCCTTCTTAGTCGTACAGTCAATTTAAGGAGACTATGGATTAGGAATGTCACCTCATGCTACATGCACTGGGAGAGCATCGAGATATGACTGCTACTCGATCTGCTTACCCTACTGATGAATTATCGAGACCACCCATTCCTAAGCTTAAGTGTGATAGGAGAGCCTACGGCTTCATGTCTTTTAGGGATCTCATATTGCCTGAGGAAGGGGATGATGATGAAAGTATATCTTATGCTCATCCATCGACGATACAAGCAAGTGTCCCTAACCCCTTCACTCCTTCATCGATGCATGCTAATATAGGGGTTGCGGGACTATTAACTTATACTCCATCATCACAATTCTTCACAGGTAGAGATGCTGGCCCATCTCACAGCATGACATTACCCCCACAATACCCCTATGATGCTTCACAGTTATCGTTCTTTACCCCATCATTATCACAATCAGCTCAGTAAGTCCCTAGTTTTTTAATGGCATTATTTGATGACCCATTTGCATTCACTACTAAGCATGCTAGCAGATCTATGGAGCAGCAACATCAAGGTTTTTTCACACCGAAAAATCCTATTCCACTATTTCAATCCTCCCTTTGGGACTTGAACTCTTCACCCTCTAAGGGTCAAACGCGCCTGACTCACGCAGATGATGATGAGGATAACGATGGAGATGAACAGTATCAACCCGTAGCTCAATGATCGCAATAAGCAAGGTGATGCCCTCGATGTGGAACTGGGAGCCATTATTTTAGTAATTGAGTATTTCATTATTGTAATATAGTGTTTTATCCAATTTTTTTATTTAATTGATTCATAACCTTTTTACTTTAGATTTAGTACTTTCTCATATTTCATTAACCATATTATCCACTTTTAGAGATAAATTGTACAATTTAACAATTATATATTTTACTTTTCTTCATTAATTCAAATCACATTATTGAATTCATTCCATTCATTATATTGTTATTTAAAGTTCAATGGAGCATTCTAAAATACTGGCCATTATGGTATAATTTTAAAAATATGCTTATACGTAATTATGAGAAATAATACCAATTACTCATGTAGAGGTAGTTATGGTAAATTACATTATTAAATTTAGCATCATTTAATTTTAGGAATTTGAACTTTGCACATTGAATTTTACTAGACTATTACTTAATATTCCTAAACCCTAATTAATTAGTATTTTATTAAGTGATGTGATTTTTTTTTATTTTTACATATGAATTGTAACATTATAATTTATAAAGGTTAACTTTTTGACCGTAGCACTTACCTTGGAAAAATAAATTTTCCTTATATTGTGCAGTAAAAAAAATTCCCTTATACCAATTTTATTACATTACATATATTATACAATATAATGATAGATAATAATATAGTTGATTATTATTTAAAACCTGGAATAATTAGTATAAAAAATCCAAAATTTCAAAAATTTAATCAAATATATATTAAGTGAAGGTTAAATATAAAGTAAAAAAAGGGCAATAAATTAAAAATAAGTTTATATTTTTAAAAAATTTTGGATGCAAATAAATAAAAAAAGTACAAATTGTGTAAATAAAAAAATTGATTAAAGTTAAATGAATTAAAAAACTTTCTACTTTGATCACGAGGGCCTATGTGCCCAGTTGATCACGGGGTCCTCCTTCATCACATTATTTTTGCATAATTAATTTTTTATAAATTTAATTGTATCACATTATGGACTAATATAGTTTACTAATAAAATATTTATTTTCATCATGTAAATTATATTCTAACTTCATGTTTTGCTAATTTTTTTTTTCAGATATACACATCACATTATGATAAAATATGATTTAAAATTTAAATTTATAATTTTAATCTTCCATCTAATATGTTTACAAGAGAAAAAGTAAAAGTCTAATATTTACAAAAATTTTAATTATATATATTACAATATTATGAAAATTAATACACTTATTAATTATTATTTAAAATCTTGAATGATTACTATCAAAGCAATATTCGAATTGTATAAAATTAAATTAAATATAATTTAAGTCAAAATTATAAATAAATAACAATTAGAAAAATAAATTATAAATAGGAAAATTTAAAAAAATTAATGTCATTTTGACATAATATATATATATATATATATATATATATATATATATATATATATATATATATATATATATATATATATATAGCAAGTGCCTCACGATAATTTAAAATAAAAAAATATTAATCACGGGGGGTGCCCCACATGATTGCTTGGTCATGGGGCTCCCCCTCCTATGATCACTATTTTTTCAAGAAAAAATATTTAAGCATTTCGATAAATAATTTTTACTATGCAGCAAATAGGTAATTTGCTTTGTTACATTAAGGGTGGTGGTCAAAATGTTGATAAAAAGGGATTGTTGCTGAGGATGGGGTGGTTTAGTGAAGGGCTGCTGGGGAAGGGGATTTTCTATTGCGTGAGAGTGTGAAAGGGGGATTTTCTACTAAAAGAAAGTGTGAAGGGCTGCTAGGGAGGGGGGTTTATAGGCGTCATTTGTGATCACGGGAGAATAAGGATGCGACATGTGACAACATAAGGAAAGAGAGAAGGGACACATGACAGCTGGAGGGCAA
This sequence comes from Sindora glabra, assembly GCA_020226215.1. Classification (NCBI taxonomy): domain Eukaryota; kingdom Viridiplantae; phylum Streptophyta; class Magnoliopsida; order Fabales; family Fabaceae; genus Sindora; species Sindora glabra. The sequence goes on from CM035233.1 coordinate 7,373,074, forward strand.
GGGAGGCGATACATGGTAACTCGGGGGTAGGGGACTGCAACTAGGTCACAGGATCAAGCCATGCGTGACTGGTCAATTTTGATCATAGGGGCTGACCGCTCATGATCAGGCCTGCAGTAGCTGCAGCACTGATCACGGGTTGAGCCCAATGTGATCAGGCTGACTGGTCACGTTGGGTTGCTTCTCGTGACCCAAAGTAATTTTGAAAAAAAAATTTAAGCATTCTAGTAAAAAGTTTTAACGACGTAGGGTTTCGATAAAATATTTTGCAAAATCGAGGTAAATAGTAAAAAATTCGATATTAGACCTTAGTAAGGCCTACTATTGAGCCTTGTCTCCAGTGTTTGGGACTAATGTTTATGTGGGTCATTCGAGTTGCAACAATGTTTTTTTTTTAAAGGAAAAAACATATAAGCCAACCAACACTTATAGCTACATCATTATAAGGGATAAACCTAGGAAAATAGACTAAGGAAGATTCTGCACATAATAAGAAAATTATATCTAATGAAGGACTACAAAATATAGAAAGTTTTGTTTAATCTTTCCTGCCTTTCTTAGCTAAATAATCAGCACAACTATTGACTTTTCTGTAAATGTGTTTAAGGTTTTTATGAGAAATCATCTCCATTAAGTGCTTGCATTCAATAATCAAAGCATTAATATAAGCATTAATCTTTAGATCACCTTTCATCAATTTAATAACTATTAGGGCATCCATTTTAATGTTTAGGTTATTAATCTTGCAGTCTATGGCTAACTTCAATCCTTCATAAAGGGCCTAAATTTCTGCTTACAAACTAAAGACAACACTTAGTCTTTTGGAGAATCAAGTAACCTATTGGCCAAAATGATTTTTAATCAATCCTCCGCCTCCAGCAAATTTGGATTTGTTACTTGTAGAACCATTCACATAAAGAGAAAACCAGTTCTCCTGAGGTAACTTCTATTTAACAAGGGACATAGTCTTCCTACACACACTAAGAGCAGTATTAACAGTAATTACAAAATTTTCTATTGCTTGACCTTTCACTTTGACAGGTAAGTGTTTAAGAAGGATAGACTTTTGTTAATTACCAATCTGGTTATTTTTATATGGTTTCTCAAAGAACAGATACACCATAAGGCTAAAGAAAAAATAAGATTCCAAGGCAGAGAGCTTTTAGAAGAATTAGCCTTATATTTATAGTTAAACTTGATCCATATCTTAAAATTAGTTGATATATTGACATTAATCGCATTTAAGGGACAAATGGATCTTTAAAAAAATTTTATGAATTCACAATCATGAAACAAATAAGATTGGGATTCTTTTGCCTAGTTACAGAAAGCACAAGCTGGGTTTATATTCAGATCCCTTCTGTTCAACATTAAATTAGTCTTAACACTATCATGTGTTAGGAGCCAAATCAACATTTAATTCTTAAGAGGAATAGGCACTTTCTAGATCCATTTTAGATTAATCATTTCTTGCTTTGCTTTTTTTTTCTTTTTCTTTTTCTTTTTTTTTGGTGGAAAGTTCTATCTATCATAACATAAGTAGCAGATGTATTAAACTAGCCATCTTGTGAAAGATTCCATACTAAACTATCATGGCCATTAGAAAAAATAGGATAAGACCTCTTCATTCCAAATACCAGGACTATTAATGAAATCAGCAACAAGCCATTTTTCTTGATCCCTATTTAAGGGACCAATAAAGTGATTTCGTAAAGTACCTAAACTTGTCCAATTATCAGACTAGAAATTTATATTTTTTCTATTAACAAGAATCCACCTCAAGCCTTGTTAAGTAAAAGAGTAAGCTTTTTCATTTCATGCCAAGTAGGGGCAACTTTAGCTCTAGAAGTGGTTCTATTGAGGACATATTTCTAATATAGATAAGATGCCTAAGGTTTATCTCTTTCATTTAAGAATCTCTAATTTAACTTAGTGAGAAGCATAAGGTTTTTAATATAGGCTTGTCGAATTCCTAACCCCTTTTCTCCCACTAGTTTGGAGATCTTATCCCATGCAACAAAGTGTATTTTACATTTTTCTTCACTAAAACCCTAAATAAAATTTCTTGAAATTTAGTTAATTTTCTTGCAAATTTTGATAAGTAAGAAAGAACACTGCATGAAGTGAAAATGAATACTTTCTAAAATAAATTTAACTAAGACTCTTCTTCCTGCCAAGTTGAGGAGTTTTGATTTCCATTCACTCAACTTAACCTCTAATTTATCCAAGATTAGATTATAGGATTCTCCTTTAATAGAAGTATGGAAAGGGATTCCCAGATAAGGATTAAATTTATCTATACTTTCAATACTAAGGATCTCCTTAATCTATTTCCTAACCAATTGGTTAATATTATTAGAAAACAAAATTCTAGATTTATTTTGGTTTATTTTTAGGCTAGAGATATTGAAGAAGGTCTTAAAAATAGTATTAATTGATTGAGTTGAGTATTAGAATTAGTAGCTTTCGAATTCAAAATAATATCATTAGCAAAAAGCAAGTGAGAAATAGTTAAAACCATTCCTAGACACAACAACCAGTTGCCATTTTCCTACATTCATTTTATTGTTTATTAAATAGCTCAAAAACTCCATACACAAGATAAATATGTAAAGAGGTAGAGGATCACCTTGCCTTAATCCTCTTGATAGATGAAAAGCATGTATTTTACCTCCATTAAATATAATAGAAATAGAGGTTAAAGTGATGTAGTTCATAATGAGATTTTTAAGATGAACTATAAAGTGAAACAGGATGAGAACATTCTCCACAAAACCCCATTCAATTCTATTATAAGTTTTTTCAAGATCAATCTTGATTATCATAATCCCTCATTTACCTTTCTTTTGTCTAACATAATAATAAACCTCCTGAGCCAATATAACATTATCACATGCATGTCTCTTTGTAATGAAAGCACCTTGGAAGGGGGAGACAAAATCATTCAAAAAAGTTCTTAATCTAGCAACTATGATTTTGGATAAGAATTTATAGATAGTAGTACATAGGCTAATAGATTTTATTTACTTAACAAATTAAGGGGATTTGGTTTTAGGAATAAGCACTAGTAAAATATCATTCAAAAAGGGAGGGACTACACTAGAACTGAAAATTTCATATATGGTTTTTATAATTTGACCTTTGGTACTAGCCTAAAATTTTTGGGAGAACCCTAAATCTAAATCATTCGGCCTTGGAGATTTATTTGCTTTTTAAGTAAATAAAGCTCCTTTAATTTCATCTTCATTAAGGAGAGAACATAAAATACTATCTACACTAGAAGGGAGAAAACAAGGCCAATTTACTTCTTATGGGATGGCAGAATGATCAAGAGTATGGTTAGAAGTGAAAAGATCTTTTAACTCCTAATCATATCCATAAGTTGATGGTGATCATGAACCTAAATATCAGCATCATTTTTAAGAGTATTTATAAAATTAGATCTTCTTCTTACAATGGTAGTGAATGAAAAAAGTAAGTGTTCTTGTCACCATCCAAAAACCAATTCGATTTGGATTTTATAAACCAAAATTCTTCTTCATTAACACTTTCTTCAGCCTTTTTTTAAGATTAAGAAGATCAACATTTAGATTAATAGCAAGCTTAATTTCTATTCTTCAAAGGTAAGCCAAAAGACTTTTTTTTTTCCTAATGAAAATGTTCCCAAAAATAGAAATGTTCCAAGATTTAGTAGCATCTATGAACTTGTTAATAGTCTAAGATAAATTAAGATTATTATCTCCCCAAAATTGCTCCACTAAAGTAAGAAAGGAAGGATGTGAAAACCATGTAGATTCCAATAAAAGGTTTAAGGAGCTTATAAAGAGAATCTTCCAAAGTGTTTAGAAGAACTAGATAATGATTTAAGGAGATTTGAGGAAGATGATGGATAACATAATTAGGAAACAACAGGATCCAATCAACATCGGCACAATTTTATCTAGTTTACATTGAATAAGAAAAAGGGGCTCCTAAATATTAGGTTAGGTAAAAAGAGATCCTTTAAACCCTAAATTAACTACTTTACAATCATCAAGATAGTTTCTAAATAATTAAGCTCTAAGTTGATTTAGAAGATTTCCACCTAACTTTTTATAACTATAAAGAATGTCATTAAAATCTCCCAAGATACACCAAAGGAGACCATAGAGTTTAGCTAAACGACTAAGGTTTTCCCATAATAATTTCCTTTCTTTAAGTCTAGGGCTATCATAAACAATAGAAAGTAACCATGGAGAATTTAAGGAGTATACCTGAATAACAATGTGAATATTTTGTTTAGTCATATTTAAAGCTTGACACTTCATTTTATCAACTTTCTAGAGAATCCAAATACCCTATGTATGTCATATAGTATTGGGCATAACAAAGTGATTAAAAGGAAGAGTGTTACAAATCATTAAAGCTCTTTCTCCAAATAGATGAGTTTCTATTAGGATGCGTATATCTAAAAAGTATTAGGAAATTATATCCCGAATAGAAGTTCTAAAAGAAGGTTTTGAAGCTTCTCTACAATTCCAAAGAAGTAGTCTCATCTTGAAGTCATCAAGAATGAAGCAACCTATCATAGCCCTATCAGGAATAATTGGAGGGGCTTCTCTAATCCAAAGATCATTTGGCATTCTGGGATTGTTCAATGTGCTCATTTGTAATCATTCTAATAACACAAAGTAATAGGTTATTTGAATGGCTATATTAAGCATTATTGTTAGATAGGTTGAAGGTGAAAATTGTTTTGCTCAGCATGAAAATGTATACTCTGTTCCAGTTGCCCATTATCACCACATTTGTTGGATATTGGAACTGATTCAATCTCTCCACCTCTATTTGCACCCTTGTCTCTTGCCTTAAGTTTAGAGATTCTACTCAAGTTTGTGCTTGAGATGGTTAAGATGATGACTTCAATTTTAGTTTTGAGAAGAGCTTAGGCATTCAGGTGTGTTCAAAGATTCAGGACAAAGATTGCCATCTTTTCCCTTGTTAAAACTAGGAGATCTTGTAGGTCTTCTACTACTATGACTAGGATTGCACCGGTCTATACACTCTTCAATTCTAGATCCATCCAATATGGATAATTGAGAGGATTCAAAGGAGTGTCTCCCAGTATTCTTCTATCAATCAACATTAGTTTTCCCTTAAATACTACTCCCCAGTTCTCCAATGGTTGATGATAAGCTATTGGCATTGGCTTCTATTTGATTCTAAGCAGGCGGTTGGGTATGGGAATTTCTCAACCTTCATTCCCTTCTCTCTCTGCTTAACCACTTCCCTCTAATTTGCCATCATATTGGCATAGTGTGACCTCTGAGCGAATTGCTGGTTCATAGTTTCTAGGAACACCACTAGTTTATTTGATAAAATTTTCTAAATTTAACTCCTTTGTAACTACTTCATTAGAATTTAAGTCCAACACCATGTCAGTATTATGATCTTGTAAGGACAGATTTCTTACATCTTTGCTTTGTTGGATTGCTAAAGCATTTTGCTATGTAATTGAGATGTCCTTTCTCATAGTGTCTTCGTTAAAAGTGACTAAACTCTAAGTTATATTGAGTAGTTTCTTCATAACCTAATATTTTTTTATCCTTAATAGACTTAGGTGAGCTTTTTTCTCATATATTATCTACTTGACTTGATATCGTATCAAACTTTTCATTTTGTTCATTTTCGACTTACATCTCTTTATTAGGCTTTGGCTTGTTCCTTCGCGAGAGGTTAATCGACCAACCCTCTTCAACATCATTATTTTTCATACTTAGGATTGGAGAAGCTACTTGAGGTTAGGTGGTGTTATCTAGGTATTCATTTTGTTGAGAAGAATTACCATGACTAATTTTTTTTATTACAAGGACAAGCTCCGGCTTTTTCTTTAATAACACCACAAGTTTGATAGAAAAAGTTAAGACCTTCACATTGGATATCCTACTTAATATATCCTATACGAAGTCTTTTGGGAAAAGGTTTGTCTAAATCAAGTTGAATACAAAACCTTGCATGCCTTCCTCTCTTTTCTGCTTTTGTATTTGCATCAATTCTTAGGACAAGTCCTATTTTGGCAACAATCTTTGTAAGTACTAGAGGGTCATAGTATTACACAGGTAGACCAAGAAGACAAACCCAAATAAATACTAAATGTAAAGTTACTTTGAACGTTTTAAAGTCTGGACTCCATTTTCTAATTATGAGGAAATGCTTAGCCACAAACCAAGGACCCCCTTTTCAAGCATTTTGTAAGTCTTTCTTAGAAGTAAATTTAGTTATAAAGTAACCTTGTCCAAGGCCCCTAATTTCTAAAAAACCTTTAGGTTGCCATAGAGCTTTGAGTTTCCAATCAAGATAATGAAATCCTACACTTTTTGCAAAAGCTTTAACAATCAAGGAGGTTTTTAATTTCTATCTGATTTGGTCTATTGCCTCTTTTGACAATTGGACTCTAATTTCATACTTTTTTAAAGGTTCCTTGTTTGTGCCTTCGTCCACTAACCAGTCCATTCCCGCATATTCATTTTGAAAGAAAGCTTGTTAATAAGCTCCTAGCAAGTGTCCAATTAAAGAATTTTTATATGAAATTGGTTTTCTTTCAGCTCTTGCCGGCATTGAAGGGATTCTATTGGGAACTAGATAATTCCCACTCTAATCATGGATTCTTTTAACCTTCTTGATGGATTGCTAAAGAATATCTTTTCTTTTGTTATTCTTTCTTCAATTGAAGAAACTTGGTTATTGTTCATTCTTGTAGAAAAGTTCCAAAGCAATAATAATGAAAATATGATATATGAATTGCAATAATATTAAGATTATGGAAAAGATTATAAGTAGCAAAAATAAATGTTGAAAATGAATTTCAAATGTTTAATATTTATGATTAAATTTTATAAACTTGCCTTACTATTTTATATTTAATAATAATTTTTAAGTTTTATTTAAAATTTAATTTTAAATTTTATTTTCAATACATACCACCTTGCTCATTAGGCTGTGGCCTAGGGCTATTTTGTTTAGTGATAACCATTAATAATGTCTATGGAGGATCACATGAAGTTGAATGTACGAATTTATGTGCTTTAATTGGCCCCAAAATACTTATGTGCGTTCATATTACCAAAGCTTGCATCTATTTGTGTGATGCACGGATATCATACCATATGAATACTTTTATTGAATTAGAAAAAATAATTACAAATATTCTATTTAACAAAATAATAAAATCTTAAAGAGTAAATACAACATCAATCACTCATTTATAAAGATATGAAATAAATTATTATATTCTCCAAATTTCACAATTAGTACTATTAATTTTTTAATTTTATTTTTCTTATAACTATTAATCATTTTGCTCTAAAATAAATGGTGAGACAAAAGATTATAAATTATAAAATAAATATATATATCATATTATTAAAGTGAGATTTAATAATTTATTTCAATATTTTTATTTATTTTAACATTATAAATAAATGGATGAATGAATAATTATAATAAAAGTAAAAAATAAAAAATAATAATATTAGAAGTGAAATTTTATGGATATAATAGTTATTATCTTTATAAATAAAGGATTAATTATTATATTTATTCAGTTGTAAAAAACTCATTTAAGTATTGAGCTATTTAAGAACAAAAATAACAATATAGATTTAAGTACACTTTTAATCTCACAATTTTACTAAAAATTACAATTACAATTTCAACCTGTGTCTTAATTTGAATAATGCAACTCTCCACATATTTTAGAAGTTACGATTAGCTTTGTTCATTCAACTAGCGTTTAAGAAAAGATGGAATTTAATTGGCATATATGTTGTTTATATGTGCATCATCTAAAATTTTCTCTTTATCGTATTTCATTTCTTTCTTATTCTTTATCTGTTTCCAGCCCTGATACTCGAACTAGCTAAAAAACACTTTTGTAGAATGGTTTGTCAAATCGTAGGCGATGGGAGAAATTAGTGTCAAAATAAAATGATTAGAGTTTAATTTTGAGCACAGTGGTCACTCGCTTGCAATCTACGCTCTATTTCTATAAAAAAAAATATTATTTGCATATAAAGAAATTATATATCATTCACATTGATAATTAAAAAATAATATCCAAAAATTTAAAAATTAAGGAAAGCAAATTCCTTCTTAAAATAGAAGAAGTTATTATTTTTAAATTTTTTTATATTTAACATTAAATAAGTAAAATATTTTCTTTCATTTTAATATTTTATAATTATATTTTGTCAAAAATACTTTTTGATGAAACAAACAAAAATATAATTGCCTCTGAATGCAGCTAGAGTTTTTTTGTCCTTTCTCCATAAATCTTTCTTAATTTATTTTATTAACATTGTTTTATAAGAATTATTGTTGTTGTTATTTTCAATGTCTTAAAAAAAAAAAAGAATAAGTAGGTTATTGTTTCAAATTTCAGAAAGTATAAAAATAAGAATTAAAATAATGCAATATGAAATCCCGTTGCGGTTAAGTAAAATAACTAATAAATTTTAAATACTAAAAGATAAGTAATAATTAATTTCTCAATAAAATATGTGAAGTCAACACCATTAAATTATTAAGGCCAAGATTTCGATATAAGGTTAATTTTTCTTAGATATCCATACCCTACTTATTAAAATAAAAGTAAACCATTAAACTAATCAATTATCAAGTAAACGGTTTCATTTAACTCTGTAATAACTTGATATATTGCTTTCAATGTCTTAAAGAGTTAATGTTAAATTAGTCACAAATTTTATTTGAATTTAATCGAAGCCCTATTCATATGAGTTATTAAAATTATGTCATACTAATTAATTATTTATTATATAACATATTTAATCAAACTATTTAATTTCATGCTAAATTCATCCATCCTTATTAATTATTTTGATTAAATGCTAAATTAATAAAATTGTTGAATTTCATCTTTAATTTAACTATTTAATATTATACTAAATTTATAAAAGGCAAGACTTAGGTATAGGTCGTTAGGTATTTACCGTAAGATTCTCCATTATATCTTAAAGGGTTAACATTAAATTTGTTACAAATTTTATTTGAATTTAAATGAACCCCTACTCATATGAGTTATTAGAATCACATCATATTAATTAACTATTTATTATATATCATTTTTAATCAAAATATTTAATTCCATGCTAAATTAATCAATCCTTATTTATTGTTTTGATTGAATGTTGAGTTAATAAAATTGTTGTATTTCATCTTTAATTTTACTATTTAATATTATACTAAATTTATGAAAGGTAAAACTTAGGTAAAGTTCATTGAATTTTTATCGTAAGATTCTTTTTTAAGATTACAATAAGTGTATTAATTGCTCTATTAACTATTAATAATTTTAGTTTAATGATTATAATAAATAACAATATTGTAAGTAAAATATATCAATTAATATACATGTCATAATCTAAATGAAAAAACTTATGGCAAATATTTAAAGAACTTTACTTAAGTTTTGTTCATTTATAACAATTCTTTAATTGTTTTGATTAAATGTTGATAATAATTTTTTATTTACATAATTAAAAGGAAAAAAAATGCAATTTACTCTCTGAACTTTAGTTGAGTGATAAAAATTGTACATGATCTTGAAAACTATATACTTTACCCCCATGACTTTTAACTAAGCAACAAAAATGATACATAAATTTTAAAATCTCATACTTTACTCTTTTTAAACTTTTAGAAAAAGTAAAAACATTAGCTTTAAATTAAATTTAGATTTCTATTTATTTGACTATTTTGATAGTATATAGGATAAGTAATTCAAAAATCATGAAGGTATTATGACAATCGTTAGAACTTAAAAAATGCATAATGTTAAAGTTTGATGTATTTCTATTTAATTGAAGTTTCTTTTTAAAAGGTTTTCAAATTTATATTTGTGAAAATCTAATGAAATTTATCTAATTTGTAGATTTGAAAATTAAATTATTTGACGAACACAATTTAAGAATATTATAGAAGTTTTTGTTTAAATTATTTTAATAAATTACAACCTGAAAGGTTAATATATAAATGAAAATTTTAATCTAGTGGGAACATGGTAGATTTGAGATTTAATGTTTAATTTATTTTATACATTCTTAAAATTTTAAGTAAACTAGAATAGTTAAAATAAATTATGTGTTTAAAGAAATATTATCTCAAATTTTAAAAGCAATTTTGAATCCTAATATCTTAGTTGTTCTTTGATTTTGTTGAAGAATTGATGATCAAACTTGAGTTTTTTTTCATTTGTCTTAACTAAAAAGTGATCTAATATAGTAGAAAAATAAGATCAATAGATGTTATCATGAGATTTAACCTGATTTAACCTAAAATTAACAGTTTCACTTTTAAAAAAAAAAATTAAGGGAGCAAAGTGTAAGATTTTAAAATTTATATATCATTTTTTTCACTTATCAAAATATAAGGAATATATTATATTTTCTCTAATTAAAAATTATCTTAATTAACTTGTTTCTAAAAAAAATGTGAAAGCTATCTTTTCTACTAAAAATATAATAGTTTTTTTTAATCTTTAACCCCTTTTTTGGTAACATATGACAAAACATCATAGAAAATAAATAGGTTTAATCAACTGTTAAAAAAAAAGTATAGACCATGCTAAGGAAATAAAGCAATCTAATGCCATTGTTAGCAACAATACACAAAACATTTAAAAAGAATATATATATATAATACTATAAATAAAGTACAAAGCTTTTACTAGAAATGATTGTGGGATTTTCATTTTAGTTAATTAATTTTTTAAATTGAACTTTCAAAATTTTGAATACATTAAGATAGTTTTGCATAGTCGCAAATGAAATTCAACTATCTTTTTTTTCTTGCCATAATATACATTATACAGCATGATATCATATGATATAATATTTTGTAACCTAAATTTTGGTAACTTACTATAGATAAACATGAATTCCACTTTATTTTTTAGATAAATTCTTATTGTTATTGATTGAATAATAACCGGAAAAATTGCAACATTCTAATAAAATTGCATGATCTTTCACCAAGCTTTTGATATATATTTCCTTGCATTGATAAAAGTGATGATAACTATAGTTTATATTGCAACAATATTAGTTTGTCCTCTTCTTATGCAGGCTAAGTAACAAATTTGTTGATAAATAACTAATATATCTTTGGTCATAAAAAAGTATAAATCATGTGGAAAAGACACTTTGGAAAAAAAATCTTATTCATTAGATTTAACTGAAAAAGTAAGAAAATCAAATTTATCACTTAATGGTCGTATTCATCTTGGACATAAATGAATTTTTTTCAGTAGAATCGAGTAAATTAATTTTGCTAATATAAATAAAATTAATTGAATAGGTAAAGAAATAAATGTAATGTGATTGAAAAGTTAAGATATGATTAAATCGATTTAGATAATAAAATTTAAATGAATAAAATATAAAAGCCTATTAAAATAATTAATTTCAACGAGGTAAAATTATGAGTAGATAAACAAATTTTAGCAAGTTATGGAATCATTTTTTGTGACATATGGAATAATCTAATTAAAATATTAAGTGAAGTATCCATGCCCAAAAAAATATCTAGAGTGAGGAAGTCTTGCCTAATCATTAAGCATAAGAAACATAAAATAATAATAAAAAAGAAAACTTCTTACAACATATTGATTGTTCTTATCATCATGCATTTAATTATGAAACTATTTACTGCCAATAATTATTTTAATGTCAATATTAGTATAGATCAATATTTGTGAAATTAATAGTCAACAATAATTATTGTTGAAACAAGAGAATACTACTATGTAACAAAAATATGTAAGAAATTGATAAATATTTATTGTAATGTGTTAATTAGTCGTAATTGTTGAAAGATATTTAAATAAAAAATGCTATAAGTTAGTTTTAAATATTTATGATATGCAATTATTCCCTACCATGTTTAATTGCCAAATGTATAGAAGTAATATCTTACTAAAAGATATCATTGCCAATTCCATTAAACTATTAAATACCAAAAACAAAATGTTAAAAAATAAAAAAAATACTTAAAACATACTAATTATACCAATTAATAATTAAATAAGTTACAAATTCTAAAATATTAATAGCTAACAATAAATATAATTATGAAATTGAATCCCACTAATAATTATTATAATTATCAACATTAGTTTAGATTTATAAGTAAGTAAAAAAATTAAGAAATATTTAATTTAACCATGAAATAATAATAATTGAAAGATATCTGAATAAAAAATACTAAAAATTAGTCCTCCAGAATATATAATAAATAATCCTATAATGAAAGAGATTGAAATTGATGATATTATAATATTTGGTTCGCAGAATCTTACATTTTCAAGAATGTAGGAAAGTGTACATTCCTGAGAATGTGATTCTTAGGAATTTAATTAATAGTAATATAATATTCCTATATTTAGTTCATTATAAATTTTCGTGGGAATGTTTTAATATTACATTCTCATTCTACGAGAATTTAAGATACCTACCTCCCTCTATGGGAATATTTTAGAGGAATGTTAGGTTAAAAAGATTACCGGGAATGTGACATTTTCAAACTTTTTTTTTCAAAACTTGAACCAAATACGGGAATATGATATTCCCTTAAAACATTCCTGGGAATGTTAAAAACATTCCGCGAACCAAACACTACTTATATTGATAAGTATCAGAAGCTTAAAATTGAAAAAAATAAGAAAATTAACATGCTAATTATTCTTAAATAAGAAATTGAGAAATATTAATAAACAATAATAATTATAATTGAAATTAGGAAATTTATGATAAAAATAGCTAAAAAAATTGAATACCTAATTTGATGTGTTAATAAATAGTCATCATTGGAAGATATTTAAGTATAAAATACAAAAAATTGATCTCAGACAAGTATGATATCAACAATAATTATATATGTAAAATTAATGGTCAATAATAATTATATCAATAATCATTATTAATAATTAATAAATAATTATAAGTTTTTATAAAATTAATGCATATAAAATAACATGCACTATTTTCTTTCTATATTGTATCGACATTTCTATTGGATTCAAATTTAGGCTTGATTTCCAATAATGCCTACAAAGTCAAAACTAAAAAATCAACAAAATGAGGAAATATATAAAAATATAAAGTGATCAAAATAAAATTGAAAAATCATGCAAATATCAAATATCATAAAAACTATTTTGAGTGATGCAAAATAGAATAGAAACAAATATGAAATATGCACCATAAAAGATAGATTATATAATTGCTAAAATATAACAAAGTCCAAAAAATCATTGCATATAAAACTAATGAATTACATATAAAACAAATGGTTGATGGTAGAGAACATAAATTAATTCTAATTCAAATATTCAATGTTTAGAGATAAAATTTGGAATTCATAATTATACAAATTACTCATTGAAAAATTAATTACTAGGTTGTAATGTGAAGAAAACCAATAAACCTACTTGAGTTTTAGGCAAGGCAAATTTGACATAGTGAACAAATTATTAGAATATTTTTGGAGTCTCACTATAAGCAAAATCAAAATCAATTAATTATGTAACAAGCTAATTTTTTTCTTCAAAAAACCCATAAATCAATCAATGACAAAATGAAATGACAGATGTTGAGTGAAACAAAGAGGAATAGTGATGGTGGCACTAAGCATAAGGTATGATAGGTTGGTAACAAAGAAAGAGAAGATAAGCTCAGATATGATCTAGTAAAAGAAAACATCAAATGACAAAGTTTTAATGCAATTGGTATCAAGTAAGAGAATTTGATCAAATGTTAGCCAATGTTATGAATGAGAGGGATAAAAATGGAAATGAAGAGGGAAGGGAGACCCATGATAGCAGAAAAAAGAATGATAAAGAACAAAGAATAAATAAGTTAACATTTTACCAAAAAGAGAGATTGTGAAAATGAAAAGGACAAAGGGAGAAAAGAAGAAGGATGAAGAGATAGGACATTGGCTTTAGTGGCTAGGATTTAGATTTTAGATTTAAGAAGAAATGTTGCCTATTAAATATAAATCAATAAGTAATAAATAATAATGAGTAAATAATAAATATAAATAAAAGAGAAAAAATGAAGATAAGGGAATAAAAAAATAATGTGACATGTGTATAGACGATACATGAATTTTTATATATAATATTGATTACATACATACATTAGAAAAAAGTAATTATGGTGTGCACCAAATTGATTCCTTATCTCTTTTTTTTTTAATTTGAAAGGTTTTTTTTTCTTTTTGAATTTTGCAAGGCCCAAGGTAAAACACTATGAAAGTTTAAGCTCTTTTTCTTGTTCCTGTTCGTATTCCCCAAGCTCTAACTTAGCATGAAAGTTCAATTTGTCTTTGATCTTTTTGATTTCCATTTACTATTACTAAAGATTTTCCCTCTACCATCATCATATTTACATTGGTTAAAATGAAAATTAACATATATAATAGTATGATGGTATTTTTATAAATAAGTACAACTTATCATATTAATTAGAATAATAAGTTAGCATTATAATATAATATTCTCTAATGGGAGATAAGAAGGTCTAGCATAAGGAAACTTAAGATGAAAGTTATATATTAAACTAACATTGAATATAAATACCACATTAACTTTTAATTAACTATCGTCTAAATAAATACCATATGGAATATTAGACATCAACTGTATATTAAACAAACGTTTAAAAGAATGTTAATAAGCAATTAATATTTATATTTATAATATTATTAAAAATTATAAAGAACATTTGTATTTTAGATATCAATTTTATATGAAACCATCATTTGAAGGAATGTCAACAACTAATTTATAATTATATTTATGATTTTATTGGAAATGTAAGGTTTTAGACATGGTTTTACTTAGAAAATGATGTGTAAAGGTTGTTTTAAGCTAATTAATATTTGTATTTATGGCATTATTTGGAAATGGTAAAACTTGGTTATATTTCAACAATTTGCTCATTTAAAATGCACTGTGGTATTCACAAGGTGAACACTTTTAATGTTAGTTATTAAAATAATAGACATCCAAAAAGTATATCAATGGACCCAGCATTAACAAATTTATTTATAAGATATTAATTATATGTTAATAACCGATGTTGGATATCTTGTATTACTTATAAATTGTGCTCCAATCTCCATTTAAAACATCTTTGGGATGCATTAACCTTTATTATCTAATTTTAGAGTTTAGTTCTAATTTAAAGTAGTCCCTATTCCATCTCATAAAGCTTGATTGGAGGTTATTGTAAATCTTGTCGAAGGATTTGCCTCTTTTTTTATATCTCAAGTCTTATAGTATGTGTTTTTTAATTAAAAACTAATATATAAGTCTTGAGATACTAGAGGGGAGACAAGTCTTGTGATAAGATTTGTAACCTTCTTTAAACAAGTTTCTTGAGATAGAAGGATAGGTTATTCTTGAATTTATTCTAAACTTTAGCATTAATAATGGAGGCAAATATATTATTAAGATGTTAAATATTTGTATTTGTTATTAGTTATTATTAAGATAGAAGCCTATGCTTCTAGCATTATTGAGTTGTATATATGTCATATCATGGGCCTTCTAACTCAAGCATAGAAAATTCAATAAAAGAGAATTAGCAGTGAAGAATATATTAAAGATGTGTACTTATTATTCTTAAGATAGGATCTTCCCTATGCCTCAATTTCTCCATAAGGTTGTAAAGAGAATGCCATCGTAGTAATACTAACTTGTATCAAATAAGCCTTTTAACTCAAAAAGCCTCAAAACATAGGAATTAGTTATTTATTGTATTAATGTGTTAGTGCACCAACATATATATAAAGTCGGCTATTTATTGTACTTTATCAATGTAATAATGGGAATAAGTTTATAAAAATAAATAAAATTGCAATATCATAATTCATCATTGTCTTATTTCTTATATATTTCTTCTCTTACATTCACAATTTTATGTATTTAGATGACTTCTTGTTTTTGAATTTTTATTGATTTCAATGCATAATAAATTTAAAATATTACTCTTTCTCTTTTAAAACATTTAAAAATAACTATTCAATATAAATTTCAAAATTTCGATCTTTGAATAAATAATTATTTCAATGTATAATAAATTTCTATTTTTGAATATATATTCTTCTCTTACATTCACAATTTTATGCATTTAGATGACTTTCTATTTTTGAAATTCTCTTTAAAACATTTAAAAATAACTATCAAAACTTCCTATCTTTAAATAGATAATCATTTCAATATATAATGAGTTAAAAATGTTACTTTTTCTCTTTAAAATATTTACAAATAATTATTCGATATAAGTTTTAAAGATATCAATATATTGACTTATTCTGTGCATAAATGTATGAAGAATAGAACATTTAGCTAAGAATAAAACATTTCAATTTGATATTAAAAAAACATGTGGGTTTCTTTATAAGAATTGATGTTGTTATGTTATTACATTGACTTTTTATAACAGCAAGAGTATTAAACTATATTTCATATATTTAAGAACTTGTTCCACAATAAAAATTACAAAACCATGTTAGATGTTTGTATTAGACTAACATGAACTATGTATTTAAAATGGTAGATGTTTGTTAACCTATATGTTATATTCAATAGTTAAATTTTTACATCAAATGTTGGATATTAAATGCAATTTTTAATATATAACCATTATGGAATATTCAATGATGTCATTTTACTTTTCAAATAATTCAAAAAAATGAAAGCGGGAGTTGAAATAGATGGTAATCTCTAATTCGGTGCTAAAAAGTAAAATGCAGAGTTCTTTGATCTTTCTCTTAAAATTTATTTTATGCTAAGGAAATACTTCCACCAATGTTTAAAAAAACTTGCATTCAACTTTTTGTTTATCCCCTAACTTTTTAAAGTCTTTTTTTTTATGTTAAAGTACGTTCATGATACTCATTTTTTTCCTAATCACAAAAAAGAATTATATAATGTTATGATTGTGTAACTTTATTTTTATTTAAATATTATATCTTTGATTTCTTTTTTTAGGATTTTGGATGAATTAGGTGTCGATATATATGTTATATAGCTTCATTAAAACTCTTATTTTGTTCATATGATTGTATATATATTCTTTGATATGGATTTCTTGCATTTCTACTTTAGTTTAGGTAGTAATGGATCATGAATGGATGTCTATTAATTGTTTAACCTTTGAATATGCCAAAAAGTTAAAAGTTTATTAGATTTACTATAGGTAAAAAGAAATAAAAAAAATTAGTAATGAGCTCATATTGTATCCTAGTAAGAAATGTATTTATGTTAGGATGCTTAGTCTAATAAGGATAAAAGCTCATCTATTTTTCATTAGCATTGACCAGGAGGTATAAGTGATGGATATTACATAAGGAAAGTGATTTATCTAGTTTATCTCATATTTATAAAGGCAAGAAAGCCTACAAAGATGATAATATAGATATAGGAGTGGATAATCAATTAAAGGGCATGTTTCATGACGTTGAAGATAATTTCACTAAGTGCTTGCGTGTCTTTCATAAGTTTTTAAATGATATGCACCAAATTTATATGGTTATCTATTATGCTGAGATTGTTGAACTTGAAGGTATGGAATGTTTGGACTAATAAAAGCTTTATAGTATTGTTGCAATTAATAAAAGAAATGTTTTTTCGAAGATAATGAGCTACTAAATTATATTTATGAGACCAAGAAATTTATTTGCTTAATAGGCATGGAGTACAAAAAGATAAATGATTGCTCTAATGATTGTATATTGTATTGAAACAAGATCAAAGCTTCAAAGGGATATCCAAAATGTGGCATACCACATTACAAATTGAGGACAAATGATGGCATCAATAATAAAGAGGCTTTAATTAAGGTGTTATGGTATATTTCAATAATATAAAGATTTAAACGAATGTTTTTTAATACAAGGGATGTTAAAAACTTAACATGGCATGCAAACCAAACATCATTTGATGGTAAGCTTTAGCATTCGACTAATTCTTCTCTATGGTGGATAGTTGATATATTATTCCTTGACTTCAGTAGTGAGCCAATAATTTTTTAGTTTGCACTAATGGAATGAACTTTCATGGTAATAAGAGTAACAAACATAGCGCATGGCCTATTATATTAATGATCTATATTTACCTTATTGGTTATGCATAAAGCATAAGTACATTATATTATCTTTATTGATTTCGAGGCCAAAACAACTAAGAAATAATGTAAATATCTTCTTAACACCACTTATTAAAGATATAAAGATAATGTGGGAAGAAGTTGTCTCAGTCTTTAATGCATATCATAATGAGTTTTTCAGTTTTCATGTCATGCTCTTTTGTACAATTAATAACTTCCTAGCTTACGGCAAGTTATCTGGCTATAGCATGAAAGAACATAGAACATGTCCTATTTGTGAAAATGGGACTTGTTCTTTTCAATTGAAGCATGGAAAAAAGATGGTGTATCTCAATCATTCAATATTTTTGCACCATAATCATCGATGTCACAAAGTAAGCAAAGCTTTTAATGGGTTTTTGGAAAAAGTAGTGGCTTTAACTCCATTAATTGGAGAGTAAGTGTAGATAAATGGTTATAATTAAAAAGTAATGGCTTTAACTCCGTTAATTGGAGAGTAAGTGTAGATAAATGGTTATAATTGAATTTTTAGAAGTAATACTCAATAAATGGTTATAATTGAATTTTTAAAAATAATACTGGTTTTATTATTGGCAGCTAAATAATGTCTTTAATTTATTAATTATATGTGATTTTTTATTTCAAGTTTATGAATAAGTTAAAACTGTCAATATCATTCTTGGTAAACCCTATAAACCCATAAATAGGATGCTTCATAGAATAAGAAGTCCATATTCTTTGATCTTCCATACTGAAAAAAGTTGTTAATGAGACATGACATTGTTACCATACATGTAGAGAAAAATATTTTTGATAATTTTATTAGAACATTATTAAACATATTGCAAAAGATCAAGAATAAGCTCAAAGTTAAGTTGGACTTAACTGAAATGTTCACTTGAAAAGATCTAATACTAGAAAGAAAGTGTTAATATATGTATCTTCTAACAACTTACTAAACTTTATCAAGAAAAAAGAAGACAAATTTTTGTGAGTGTTTACTTAGGGCTAAAGTGTCTCAAGGATAATTTTTTAAACATCAAGAGCCTATTCTTAATGAAAAACTTGAAGCTAATTAGTTTGAAATTTCATAATTATCATACTTTTATATAACAATTGCTATCGATAGTTATTTGATCAATCTTGCCTAAACATATTAAATATGCTATCATTAGACTTTAGTTCTTCTTTAATGCAATATATAGCAAAATTGTTGGCCTTGAAAAATTTAACAACTCATAAAAACAAGTTATGGTTATGCTATGTCTCTATGTTAATTGGAGATGTACTTCCTACCTTTTTTTTTATATAATGGTGCATTTAGTTATTCATTTAGTAAGAAAGATAAAACTATATAGGTTAGTTTACTTGATGTGGATGTACTCCTTTAAGCGATGTATGAAATCCTAAAAGGATATGTAAGGAATAGACATCAATCGAAAGGATGTATTATCGAAGGCTATATTACTAAAAAGGTGTCCAAGTTCTGTAGTGACTACCTATCAAATACAAATACTATTAAACTTCCAAAGTTTTGTCATGAGGGTAGAATTATAGGTAAAGGTGCATTGGATACCTATAAGTTAGTTTACTTGATGTGGATGTACTCCTTTCAGTGATATATAAAATCTTAAAAAGGCATGTAAAGAATAAACATCAATCAAAAGGATGTATTGTTGAAAACTATATTGCTAAAAAAGGTGGCTACATTCTATAGTGATTACCTATCAAATGCAGATACTATTAGACTTCTAAAGTTTTGTTATAAACATAAAATTATAGGTAAAGGTGTATTGGATACCTAAGCAGTGAGCATAAGTCGTGAAATGCTTATGTAGGCATGCCTTTGCATCTTTTATAATATTAATGAAGTTTAACCTTACGTGAACAAGTATAAGGGACAATATCACATAAAGAATGATTAATGAATCCAAGTTGAGCATAATTGATCATTCTTTTATATGAGTTTTTTGTTAAATGGCATAAAGACCAATAGATGTTATTTTTCATACCATTAGATGGTTAGTGCATAGGCTATGCATGGAAGTCATATCTTATCATAGATATGATATTAATAGGTATTCTTTCTATACAAAAAACCAGGATGATAACAATATTATGTAGAATAATGGGTTACTTTAATGGCTTGAGCCATGCATGTGAATAATTTCAAAAATAAGAATCTTATCTATATCAATACATCATATTATAGGGCCATTAAAGATATTTGGAAGCTTTACTACCTTATAATTAGAGAGCTTGTGTTTCAATGTAAATGGGTTAAGAATAAGAATGATATCTAATTTAATGAGTTAGGATTCACGTTGGTGGATTTCAATAAGAAAAGTCATAAAGGGAGCCATTCATGATGACATCTTAGGCAAAACAAGTATTCTATATTAGAGACCTATCCAATTATAAGTAGTGTGTAACTCTAACAAGGAAGAGACAAATTATTGGTGATGAGAATAAAAAAGACCTAAGAAATGATATTGAGGGGACTCATCCTTTGTCCATAGGAGTACCTCTAGTGGATGATGAAGGTGATGTGGAGAAGTTCTAGATGCAAAATGATCATAATAAGGGAATATAGGTTAAAAATCCTCCTAAACATATTAGAAAAGATTAAAAGTTATTATGTTCATATTTCTCATAACCATATTGTTTATATAATAGCTAATATTTTTTACTTATTAAATAATTTCTAATGTGTTTTAAATAAATGGCATTTTTGTATAATAAATAGCATTTCCATAATAATATTATTTGAATAATAATATAGTGATTGGATTCTGTAATTAAGTTTAGATATAACTCTAGGTGTAGTAGGGTATAAATGAATAAAGATAAAAAAATATTAAATAACATTAATCATGATAAAAGACTATGTCTTTGTTGTCATATTATGTTGGTTATTTAATAGAATTAATGTTATAGGTTATATTTATGTTATGGATGAAAGTTAATTTTCAACAATGATTCCTAAACTGATGTTATAGTTTGTATCCCATGTTCGTTAATTATAATTTATTACATCAGCTATATACTGTTGTTTAATGTAAACGATTATTTGATATCCAAGAACTAAACACATTGGTTTTCATGTAGTACAACCAACATCATCACCTATATTTCATGTCAGTTCAAAACCAATATTGAATATGCTAAAATATACATTGTTACCTATATATACGTCTGGTAGGAACAAATATTAAAGCTTTAAAACAACTAATGTTAAAGGAAAATTTTGTAGTAGTATATGTATCTAATCATTCTTGATTTCTTTCTTCACTTAGTTTGTTCCATGTAATTGTATTATATAAATGGTGAGAGTTCTTTCTCTTCACTTTCTTAAAATCTTCTTCAAATAAAGGTAATTTTCTTAATATCTTTTATTGTTTGTCATAAATGATATTTATCAAAACTTATTTACTTGAAATAGTTATCATGCAATCATCCATACAGATGTTATGTGTGTTTATGAGATAGGCATTATACATCATTTTTAGTTAGGATTTAGAACTATTCTTGGACTTATGAGATCATTCTAAGTTCAAAAATGAAACTTTAAAGGAAAATTTATATTTTAACAATTTAAAATTTTCTTCCTTTGGTGTTTTAAGCTTTCAAGCCATGGGTGATTGAAAATTCTTTTTTTAGCTTAAAGGATTTGGTGCATTTTTCTAATTGAATTTAAGACCTTATTATTTATCTAATATGCTTATTTAATTATCTTTGTTCATTTGTTTCTTTTATCAATAATTACATATATAGTTTTTGTAAAAAAAAAAAGAGCCATTAGTTAATTGTTTGTGTGATTGAAATTTGAAATAATTGATTGGGTTATTCTTATGCTAGTGAATTGATGCAATTAATTGTTGTTTGGAGGTTGAATTAGAGGGTAAACTTTATAATTTGTGCACTTATGGGATTATTTAGTTTATTTTAGTTGAATTTCACTCATCATTATCTATTTTATTTCTAGTCAACTTCGATTAGGTAATAATAAGGATTAGGTTTAATTAATTAGCTCTGATTTCTTAATTTTAATCACATTAACAAGTAGATTTAAGACTAATTTTGGGATTTCAAGTTATTTTCATTAATTGAATGATTAACTAAGCATTGCTTATGTTTTTTTTATCAATAATAAATTAGTAGATTGATGTATAATCTCTTGAACTGGAATTCTTTTTGCAATGAGTAATCCTAACTTTATTTTTTATTTTTAATTCATAAAAAGAATTAAAGATAACAAAGTTGAATGCACTTTAGTGTATTACAATGTGCATCATAAAAATAGCTACAAGTTGTGCAATCTTAAAGATAACAAAGTTAAAACTACCAATAATAAGTACCTTAAGCTATCCAAGTCAAGCATGAGTGCAATCTTAAAGATAATAAAGTTAAAATTACCAATGATAAGTACCTTAAGCTATACAAGTTGAGCATATGTTTAATAAATATATTGCACACTTAGTTAAATTGAAATCATTCATTCATTCAAAAAGCACTAAAAACACAACTCTAAGTATGTGGAAATTATACAAAAGCCGTTTAGGTAGAAAATAATTAAAAAGAATATTAAAATTTAAATTGTTTTGACCTTTAATTACCTTTAAATGACTCAAAATGAAGATTTAAAGCTTTGCCACTTGGCTATGGTAGTGTCTTTTTGTTTTTGTATAGCATGCCACTTAAATTTCAGTTTTTTATTTGGTTGTTTATGACCTCAAAAACTCTTTGGTTGTCACCTTAGCTCAACTAAATAGTGCTTACTCTTATTCATCAACAACCTTGAATGCACTTTCTAGTTTCAACTTTAAACATTAAGCTTGCTATAATTATGATTAAAGTTCTAAGATTTGTTATTGTAAGTTAGCAATACTTTTGGCATTCTACTCTATCTATCCTAGCTAGATCTGTAAAATTCAATTAATTTATCTTATCACTAAATAAAAGTTTGATAAGCATCTTCAACAATTAGTGTCTTATTGACAATTTTAATCATTTCAAGGATAGTTTTGATTAGGGATAGTATAAAGGATTTAAGGCCAACAGTGATTATTTGTTTGACATTAATGATCAACTATAGATTGGTTAAATTCGAGCTCAATCTCTCTCTAGCCTTGGTAGTGAGTAGAAGGTCTTCTAATTCTATGTCTAGAAAGCATATCGAGGTAGCCATAACTTTCTATACTTTTACTCTTCTTTAATTTTGAGTCATTATTAGCTTTGTGCAATTAAGGCCAAACCTAAAGTCCTAGCCAAAATAAGAAACCTTAAGATTGTAAAGGGATTTTCCTTATCATCTTCATTCTCAACCTATTATTTCTTTCGAATTTTACTCCTTCAAAGATTTTAGATCTTCATTTCTTCTTTTTCTCCTTCTTCAGTCTTTGCCACCTTAGCATCTATCTCACCCTTAGTGTTCTAGATGGATTAAGGTTAATAAGGTTTTTAACCATTATAATCATCACTTGGGTTCCTAAGATGATAATCCTCTTTATTGCTAATAGGCGACCCTAACTTAACTATATCATCTTCGATACTATTTTGTTGGTCAAGTATTGCATCCAACTTAGATTGCAAGCGAGCTTTCTTGATAATGTCCATTAACTTACTAGAATTGGTATAACTTGATGTAAAGCCACTATATGTTACCTTAACATTTGAAGGAACCTAAGTAGCAAGTCAGGTCAATTAAAGGGTGGAAGTTAAAGCTAAATAAGTACAGGGGGAATAAGGACCAAAGTGAGATTTTCTTAGAAGTAATAAAATATGTATATAAGCCAACAAATTGAAAAACTTAAATCATTAGAAAAAGTGAAGGATAACTCACTTAAGACTATGTAGTTTCTTTAATTTCGCCTCCACTAAAAGCCAAAGGCTGAGTAATTGAATTCCTTGATTACAAGAAAGTTAAAGCATCAATGAAGGCAGGCTTGGTAGGAATGTTAAACTAACTGGCAATAGTCGTTTTCTTACTACTCTTTCTTGGAAGCTTATTTACTATCTTAGACTGGATTATTTGACTGTATTTCATTTACTCATTCCCAAAGGAACTTTTTCCTTGCCCTTTGAAAACATTTGTTTGGTTTCCTCATGCAATAATTTTAGCTTAACTTTTTTCGCATCTTACTCTACAAAATCTAGAAAGTCAATGAGGATATAAGTTAATCATAACAAATGTCAAAGTTGAAAAAAAATGAAATTTACCAATATCGCTAAGAGGCTTTTCATATGTAACCACCCATTGAAAGAATGACATTTCAACTAGTAAATGAGCTTTATGGATTTGTATGGGTAATGAAAAGCAACTATAACATTTAGGGTCGATTCTAATATTTTTTTGGTATCAAAGGCAAACATTTTGAGATATTAAACATTTTGAGATATTAAAAGGGGTATTCAATAAAGGAATTGGTTTCGGCTTAAAGGGTGGCTTATGGATATTGAGGTCAATATTAAGGTTTTGGTGGAAGGCCTTGATCCATTTTCACTCATAATAGGCATTATGATTCTCTGTTTTCTTCCTAAGAGTTTTTTGGGCATTATAAAGAATGGCTTGAGGGTGTTAATAGTCACACTCATCCTTATAACATTTTTCAAAAGCTAAGATCATTGCATAGTGAATACTTGCAATTTTCTTTAATGCTCCATAATTTACACAATAAGAATATGAGTTAGCTTCTTATTTATAACCATCTCGAAATATTTGTAAGTGTTGGTAAACCACCAATCCTAGAAAACATTAGTGTAGGCATGATAAATAGAAAACTCGTATAGGTGAAAGGCACTGTGCATGTCCTGGTTATGTTTCTCAATTGAAAGGACATTGTTAACCATCAAGGTACATCCTTGAAAGTGCTTGTCAAGAGCTATGAGTAGCCTACCTTGCATTAAACTAAGTTTCTAAGCCGCAGTATTAGGTAGATACCTTTTGATCGATGAGGTCTTTTCTTAATATAGATTGGTATAAAGGTATTAAAGGCATAGTATATAAGCTCAAGTTTCAACACTTTGTAGATTATTAGGCTTAGGTTCAACTATAAACCAAGAAGGGCTAGTAAGCCTAAAAGCAAAAGGAGAAAACCATTATGTTGATCTTCAGGTAGTACAAGTATACAAACATTTGAAATATAAATTAAAAAGTTTGATTAAAAAAAATTCTTATACCTAGGATGAAGTCTTGATTATATATATATATTTAAAGCTAAAAATTAAGCCCTTTTTAGGACTTTTGGGAAAAGAGGGAATAGAAAAGTGTTCCAAAAAATAAGCTAAAAGCCATAATTAAAATTTTCTAAAATAGCACACCTAAGTTTAAAAAATGTTGTCAAGATTTCATATGAGTTATGACCAAGTTTATATTTTTAAAAGGACTAACCAAGATAGATCGACCTAAAGCCACTAGTTATCCTTCACTTAAAATTATGGCTAATAAAAGATAAGAAATAGATTATTTTTAAGGAAGAAGCAAAAAAAAAGATGTGTTCATAGATAATAGAAAAAAATACTACACATTTGATATCGAATCAGGTGTATTTGGTTAACTTATATACTTTTTTAGGAATGTCAAATAAGTCAAAGTTTTAGAATTAAGTTAAATTACGATTTGAAGTTTTAGTTTTTTGACATTAAAAGATAAGAAACTTGCTCACCAATAACAGGTAAGTCAACTAAGATTGAAATATAAAAATAGAATAAGCTTATCATCCCATAAGATAAATAGAGATTGTAAGTTACAAGTAACCAAAAGGTTAAGGTAGACCCTAACAATGATAAATTACATTTAAGCTAAAAACCAAAAAGTTAAATAATATTAAAGATAACCCAATTTTGCCAAAATGTTTCTTTTGAAGATTGAACATATTTTAGCTAAGTTAAAAATTCATTAATAAGATGTGGAAAATTTCTAACAAACATAGTACCTTTTGAAACCCAAGAAAACAAAGGAATAACATTGAAAGTAAAAAAAGAATTATTCTCTTCATTTAACATTCACAGATAGAAGACCTAAGTAAAAACTAGGTGTTGGTTATGAGGAATTTCAAAAGTAGAAGATAAAAAGAGTACTTGGAGTTTTAGAATAATAGAATTAGCTAAAGTAGGGCTAATGATTATGATTTATCCAAAGATTTAGCATGATAAAGCATAAGTGAAAGATTGGGATGTTAGTATTAGGATTTCTTAAGAAAAAGATGAAAATCAATGGAAAGCATGAATTCATAAAGAATAGTAAAAGAACAAAATTTTTAAAAATGAGCAAAAAGTAGAGATAGAAAATGAGGAAGAAATGACCATTTGAATGGAAGAAATGAATTAGTATTTATTAAAGAGTCATATTGTATGACGGTTTTTCCTTTGACTTAATTGAAAACGAACAAACAAAGTGCCTTTTTGTGCAATAATCATAATGGCTAACCTAAGGTGGCATAATAGATTGTAGGCTTGTATGCATTCCTTGCCATGCCATGCGTCCCTAAGTAGATTTCAAAAGATATGCCTATTGGAAGCATATAAAGAGCTACTCTATCAAAACGTTGTCATTTCTAAATGCAACATTTCTTAAAATTACATAAGTCATCCCAAACAAGTAGTCAAAATTGATAAGCTGAACATAGCATGGAACCAATAAATAAGTATCTATTTCAAGTGCTTCAACACACTCTAAAGTTAAGATTGATTCTTTCAACATTTTTTTTTTTACATTTTAGGGAATCAAAACTAGAGGGCCTTTATTAGCCTATATCATAAAGTTTCGGTAGTTGGTGGTTTGATATGATCAAATATTCTAGTACTTGTTTGGAATAAGCTAAAGTCAAAAGTTGATAAAAGGGTGATGCTTTGATTATATTTTTTGTTGACTTGTAAAGAAAAGTAGAAAAAAAGATCATGTGATCATGGTAATGAGATTCTCATAATAGTGTGCTTAAAGATGTGCAAAGGAGTTAGTTGTCAGTTTAACACTAGGTGGATAATGGCAAGATTTTAAGGATAAGGTCAGAGGCACTTACCAATATCAAGAGCATATGTACAACTGCTTTACAACATGGCTAACCACATCAGAAAATGGTAATTGCCTTTGATGTTAGTAGCTAGTAACCACCTTATAAAAGGCCTACAAATACCTTTATTACCACAAGTAAGGGGCTCATTTTTGCCACATTTGATGCCTACGTAATAAAAGCGCACATACATTTATATCTTAACATTCTACTAGCAAAACTTCTGTAACACTTCATTACCAATTACTTTTATTTTCTATGGTTTTTTATAATTACAAGTATTACTTTTGAATGTAAGCGAGGCCCCAAGTTTCTAAATTGTGCCATTTTGTGCTTGTTAATATACTCCTGGGTGTGGACTTTACAAATTATAGTAAAGATTATTATTGAACTGCTTTATTTTATGCACTTTTATGCATATTATGGTTAGTTATACTTACATGTCTATGCTCATTTATTTACTCCTTCTATTCAATTACATAGATCGGAAGGTTTTAGAACTCCACCAATAAATTGTGCATAACCCTTATCTAAAAAAAGAGTCAAATTGTCACCTTACAATTTTTTATCCCAATCACAATATATTTCCAAAATCTTTCTCCTTAGCTTTCTAAACACAATCTTAGATAAGAATTGAAAGAAAATAAGCGCATTAAACCTAATAAATTGTGAAGAACACTATGTTATACCTTTGTGATGTCTTTCAACATTTTTACATTGAATTTCTCTCCAACTACGCATAAAAAAAAAACAAATATTGTATGTATAAAATGACTGTGAGTTAGAGATGGTTTTTTTCCTTTTTATAGTGTCATCCAAAATAAATTGCTTAAATATATTTAAGACTGTTTGGTTGGAAGATTTTAAAGGGTTGGTAAGAAAATAAAAAAAATCAATTCTCTTATTAAATATTTGATTCATGTGTAGTAGAATATGGTATCATTACTTACTTTTAATTAAGTTCCTCTATTTGAAAATCCTTTTTCTTGAACCCTATGGTTAAAAAAATAAAAACCATTGAAAACAAAGATCACCTTTCTTTCTCCTTCTATAATACAATATCCATCAAAACATCTACCTTCATCACTCATCATCATTTTTGCCTAACATAACTTTTATCCTTATTATCAATCACTATAACCTCCATCATAGGCTAAATATTTATTTAAAAGAAGAGAGGCAAATTTTGAAAATTTTAAAAAGTTCTTAGTTGTAAATCATTTTATGAAACTTATCAAATGAAAACTTTTTTTAAAAAAAATATTATACTAAATATCTCTAAATGCTAGCTTATAATTTATTTATGATATTAATTAAGTATAAGTTAATTTATTTGTTGAGCTAAACACACTTATGAACTCAAGAAATCTTTTATACAAAATCAAAGACAAAAAGAGAAGAAAAGACAAAGAAATCACATTAAAAATTCAAAAGAAAAAACTTAGAAGTGCGAAAGAAATTCAAGAAGTAAAGTAAATAAATTTATTTAATTTTAATTTAAAAATATTTTTATAAAAAATAGGATATATGATTAATTATTTAAATCAATACCTTTTATATTAAATTCTTACTATATTTGATATTTTTATGAAGAAAATACATAATGTTATATCTATATTACTTAATGGTATTAATGTTTGAACCGTAAATGACAGGATTTGACATGAGAAAAAAATCATGTAATTAAGTGAATAAGAATAAGTGAAACAGAGTGTGAATGGTAAAGTAACAAAAGTTAAAAATAAAATATGTGATTAAATAATTTAATTAAATTAAATCTTTGATCTATTAAAAATATTTATATAAAAATAAAATATATATAATGTTATATTTATGGATAGTTCTTTTATATATAGGCTATAGTATCAATACCCTAACTAGCAAGCTAATAAAATAACGACATATTACTTGTATGAAAAAAGTTTTTAAATTAATTATTTCTTTATAAATATTTTAAATTATACTTTAAATTTATTTTATTTTTACTTTAGCTTCAAATCATTTTTTAACAAATTAATAGTTAAATAAAGAGTAAGGCCAAATGTTTTTTCTTTCTCTACATAAATTTAAAAATTAGACAATTTTAACATACCCAAACTAAAAGTCTAAGTATTGATACCTTGACTTTATTATAGAATAAGAACTGTTAAATTTTAATGAGATAAAAATGGATGGTTGATATTTATAATTAAGAGACTTATTTAATAGGTAAAAAATTAATAATATGATATTTCTATTTTAAACCATAATTTTTTTAATTTTAGATCCATCAATAACTTAAAATAAATAAATTAAGTAAATTACCTATATCAATTTATATGTATATTTTTACATTTCTTTACTATATAATATATCTAATTTAATGATTATTAACTCAAGTTTATTTATAATACATTGAAATTTAAAACTTTCAAAATTAAAATATTTTTAAAAAATTGCCATGTAATCATTTTAAAAATGTAAAATTTAGTTGATAGTTAATAACTTAAAAATCTAAACTTCTACTTCATGAAGCTATTTTTTATTTCTTCTTCTCTTTTTTTTAAATAATCTTCTTCACTTATTTTTTATACATTAATACACAATAAAATATTTTAAACTTAATTTAGTAATAAAATTTAGTATTATTTTTATAAAAATTTTAATATCCTTTGATACTTTTGAAAGAAATAATATTTATACATATTATTTTTCTTACATGTATCTAGACTTAAATTTTTTAAACTTATTTAAAATACATTATGTTTTATTTAAAAATTAAAGTATTATGAATAAACTTATAAAAATATAATATGTGTATTTTTTTTACTTTTTTATCTTATAAATTATATTAAACACAAGCTTTTAAAATGTACATACTATAATTTTCAAATAAAATATTTATTTTATTAATTTAATATATTATTAATGATTTTTATGCAAGATAATATAAAAAAATAAATAAGATAAATTGTTTTTCTCTTTGTAATGTGTGAAATTATAAAAAAATAGAGATTAACATTAAGAAAGAAAACATAACTAATAATTTAATGTATCAAGTTTGAAAATAGACTATTTGTATTAGCTTAAAATTATAATAACAAATTGCTTATATTTTTTAATCTTTAATTTTTAGGTGGAACATATTTGAATATACATACATAGATAAGTACGTGTATATGTATGTTAATTTTTTACTAATAATTTCTTAGTATTATTTGATTTTATATACAAACCTAAATAATTTAAAAGAACAAAAGATAAAAAATATGATATTATATTAAAAAATAATAACATGAATCCTATTTCCAAAATTAATTAGTTTAAATAAAAAAATTTAAAATTATTTGGATGTAGCACATTAATGTCTAAATATTATTTTATTGCATTGTATATAACAAAATTTTCTTCAATAAATTTACAACAATTAAAGATTTTATTATTGAAATAATAATGTTGCTGATAAGATAATTAAAATATAGAATTTTAAAATATAGTATATAGTTTTTTCCAATTTTTTGGATAAATAATAATTTGCTTCATTTAATGTAAATGTGTTAAGTTTTATATACATTTACGTTAATATAAATGAGTGTTTTTAAATAGTGGAATGTAATTTTTTATTTTATGCAATGTTTAAACAATGAATAATAATTTTTAATTATTTTTTATAATAATTAATATGTTATTCTATTTAATGAAATTATTATAAAATAATAATTTCATTACATACTTTTAAGGTTAAATACAAATATGAATTTTAAAATATGTGTGTGTGAAGCAAAAAGAGAGAAAGAAAGAGAGAGAGAATTTGAAACAAGAAGTTTTTAAATTTATATACAAAAATAAAAAAATATTTAGCCTTACTTTTTATTTAATTATTAATGCAGTAAAAAAAGACTTAAGGTTAAAATAAAATTAAAATAAATTTAAGATTTGATTTAAAATGTTTATAAAAAAATTAACTTGAAAACTTCTTTCACATAAGCAATATGTCATTATTTCATTAGTTTATTAATCAAGGTATTGATACCCATAATTATAATCTATGTATGAAAGAACTATCTTTAAAAATTTCTTATTTCAAATGTTTCTTTTCTCTCTTTCTCTCTCTTTTTTTGTTTCACACACACATATTTCTAAAATTTATATTTGTACTTAATGTAAAGAATACATAACAAAATTATTATTTTATTAAATAAAATAACATATTAATTATTGTAAAAAATTAATTAAAAATTATTTTTCATTATTTAAACATTACAAGAAATAAAAAATTACTTTCCATTTTTTAAATACGCTCGTTTATATTAAAGCAAATGTATATAAAATCTGGTACTTTTGCATTAAATAAAAAATTATCATTTATCCAAAAAATAAAAAAAGATATATACTATATCCTTAAGTGCTTTATTTTAATTATTTTATGAACAATAAAGTCTTTAGTTGTTATAAATTTGTTGAAGAAAATATTGTTATACACAATGCAATAAAATAATATTTAGACATTAATATACTACATCCAAACAATTTTAGAATTTTTTATTTAAACTAATCAATTTTTTCAATAGAAATCATGCTATTATTCTTTTTAATATAATGTAATATTTTTCACTTTTTGTTCTTTTAAATTATTTAGGCTTGTATATAAAATCAAATAATGTCAAGAAATTATTAGTAAAAATCTAATATACATATACACATATTTATGTATCTATGTACATATGTTCATATATGTTCCATGTAAAAATTAGAAATTAAAAATATAGATTTATTATTATAATTTTAACATGATACAAGTAGCCCATTTTCAAACTTGATATATTAAATTATTTGTTATATTTTATTTCTTGTTGTTAATATATGTTTTCTTTATAATTTCACATATTATGAAGAGAAAAATAATATATCTCATTTATTTTTTATTTTATCTTACATAAAAATCATTAATAACAATAAATTATATCAATAAAATAAATATTTTATTTGAAAATCATAGTATGTACATTATCAAAACTTGTGTTTAATATAAATCATAAGATGAAAAAGGTAAAAAGAAATACATATATTATATTTTTATAAGTATATACATAATACTTTAATTTTTAAATAAAACTTATGCAATATATTTTAAACAAGCTTATAAAATTTATGTCTAGATAGGTGTAAGAAAAATAATATATATAAATATTATTTCTTTTAAAAATATCAATGGATACTAAAATTTTTATTAAAAATAATACTAAATTTTATTACTAAATTAGGTATTTTAAAATATTTTATTGTGCATTAATGTGTAAGAAATAAGTGAAGGATATTATTTTAAAAAAAGAGAAGAAGAAATAAAAAAATAACTTCATAAAGTAAAAGTTTATATTTTTAATTTATTAACTAATAATTAAATTTTATATTTTTAAAATGATTATGTGGTAATTTTTTAAAAGCATTCTAATTTTGAAAGTTTTATATTACAATGTATTATAAATAACCTTGAGTTAATAATCATCAAATTAGATTTATTATATAGTAAAGAGGTATAAAAATATACATATAAATTAATGGATAATTTACTCAAATTACTTATTTTAAGTTATTGGTAGATTTAAAATTAAAAAAAAATTATAATTCAAAATAAAAATATTATGTCATTAAATCTTTACCTATTAAACAAGTATCTTAATCATAAATATTAACTATCCATTTTTATATCATTAAAATTTAACTATTCTCATTCTACTATAAAGTTAAAATATCAATACCTAAACTTTTAGTTTGAGTCTAGGTATGTTAGAATTATCCTTATATAATTTTTTTAAGGATAGTTTTTCAATATTCAAATTGAAGGTCAGGTATGGGTATCATGATTTGTAGATTAATGTATACATGATATTTGGATTCTTGCATACAATTAAACTTGTTCCACATATTTATTGAAGTAATAAGTTTAAAAATTATTTCTACTTATAATTTTATCCCTTTTTGAAGTTAATGTTAGTGTTATTATATTTTCTTAATTTTATTTATTTTATAATTTTTTTGAAATATTAATATCTTAATTTTTATTGACATGTTGTAAAAGAAAAGTTATTTTCATTTCTTTTATTTAATTTCTTCTGGTCCAATATGGATAATGATATATATATTCATATTAATTAAATGGGTAAATAAATAATAATTTTTTAACATGATTAAAGAATAAATATAGCATGTTATTTAAAAATATACAAGCTAGCAATTATAAAAAATAAATTAAAATAATTTAAGCATTTTTACATCTATATATCTAACACACACACACACACATGTGTGTGTGTGTGTGTGTGTGTGTGTGTGTGTGTGTGTGTGTGTGTGTGTGTGTGTATGAAAGTATAGAAAAAAATATGTTATACTTTTTGTTACACCCTTCTTAGTTATAAACAAAATAGAAATTTTGATATGAGGAAAAGTAGTTTAAGCAATCCATAAATTCATGTGAATTAAAAATATTATCTATAAATTGTGAAATAAAATAAAATTAATAAAAATAAGAGTGTAAGAATGTGATTCAGTTGAAATTTATTGGGGAAAAGTCTATTAGAATTTTAAGGTGTAAAGTTATATACTAATATAAGTGAATATATGAGTATGAAAGAGGTTTAGAAGCATTTTTTTAAAAATACCTTTGAGGCCTTATTTTCCCCTTTTTAGCTTTAAAAACCCTCACTTGTTCTTATTTGTCCATTTTTTCCACTCTCTCTACATAATCCTCTCACTACTTCATCAATCAAGAAAGGGAGACTTCAAATCTTCTTGATTTCTTCATTTAATTGAGGTAAGAACAATGTTTTCATTAAGAATCCCTCCTATTTCTTCTTGGTTGATAAAGGATTTGAAGTTTATTTGATTTTGTTGAGTATTTTAAATCTTAACTTTAGAAACCATAGATTTTGATGTGGTTATGGTTGAAGGTTCTTCAAATTAGTCTTCTAGTATCCTCTTCCATACAAGATGAGTGGATAATCTAGTTAAATCTATAAATTTTAAGGTTATATGAAGATATATATGAAATATGGGTTGATTTGTGACTTTGCTTAATTTTAATTTATTTTGATGTTATGGAAGTAACAAATGATAGAAAGAGGTGATATGAGATATTATATAAGTGTATTTATGATTAAACATAGGTTTAATGTGTATTATATGTGTTTATGAGATGTTTTGGATAAGTTGTACAGTGAAAATTTTGTAGAAAACTGTGTTTTTCATATATGAATCAATTCACCAATTGATTCTAGGGGTCCAAAGGCAAAACTAGGCTTCAGAATTGAGTAACCAAGTGATTCTGGGCTTCTATGGGTTGATGAATCGATTCTAAAAGTCCAGAGATGAAATTTTATACCAACTTTAAAGGGATATAACTCATTCATCTTATATTCGTTTTAAACAAACCACCAATCATTTTAAAGGTAATTGAGTCTACTTTCAAATGAAATTAGTTTCAAATCAAAATCATATATATATATATATATATATATATATATATATATATATATATATATATATATATATATATATGTATATATATATATTGAGATATCATTAAAATAGTAAGCAAATGTCATGAACTCTAAAATTCAAAAAAGAAAACTTTTATGTCAAACTTCAAAAAGACATGAGTCTTTCAAAACTTAGTTAATTTGAGCAAATAAGTAGTCAATGGAAAAATAATTGAACCTACTTTCATATGAAAAGAGTTTCATACATAATACATTTATAGTTTATAAGTTATCCTTAAGACGTCACTCATAGGTTAGAATTATGGTTATCATATAACCCATATTCAATCTATTTTATGTTTCCATATCTTATAATGGCCTAACATGGATATTTAGTCTCTAAGCAATAAAAGTATAGCAATTTATGATAAATATAGCATGAAAGCTATGATATGTATAAATGCTTATAGCCATACAAGAGGGTATGATGCTGATGGATATTATGATGTACATTGAATTGAATTATGATTGTATTGGATAGAGCTTAAGCTTTAATATCTAAAGTTGTACTATAAAACATACCGTGAATGGCAATAAATGTGAGAATGTAATGGGCGTGATGTTATGAATACCGGATAAAAAATTTTCAGTGACATGCTTGTGTAAGGTATAAGGCAAAGCTTAAAGGGACAAGGATGGAAAGCTTGTGTAGGGTATAAGGTTAACCTGGGAGACAAAAAGAGGAATGTATTTCATTTGTTGTTTATCCATTCAATGAAACATGGTATTGAGTGCATTTGTTCTGAATATCATTATATGATACATTGAAAATGAAATGAGTATATAATAATCTTAGTGTTGATGGCTCTTGCTTACTAATACATTTAATCATGATATAATTTGTTAAAGGAGAATAGTCCGGTGGGTAAATTATTGTATATTATTGTTATTTCTATAGATTATTCATTTGTTGAACCCCGGATTCACTCCTTTGTATTTTAATTTACAAATCCCCAGGTTGAGCTTCTATCACCACCTCCTCAGAGCTAAAGTTTAGGGGAACTCGTTATTGGTATTTTGATAGCACAAACTCATATAAATAAAAGTATATTTTGGGCCTTTTGTCTATCATAGAGTTAGATCAATGGAATATTAAACTGTTTCTTTAGAAGTTAGTTAGGCTCGCTTATTCTTATGTTAGGAAGATTATAAGCATTCTTAACTTTCATATCTTTTATAGAAATTTTGATGAATGCTATCTTTGAAATATTATTCTCTTCTATAAATGCTTCACATTTGATAAGTTAGCATTAAGTTAAGTATATATACATAGGCTGGTAGAAACTGGTAGAGGGGTTCCATGGTGGTTACAATCAGGTTAGAGTTGTGACACTTTTAAACATGTCAGGTGATATTAGGCATGTAAAACAAGCGGGGTGGACTTATACAAGTCTACCCTGTACAGGTTTTCACCCGTGCGGACTTGCCTGCATAAGCTTGCATATAAAAACGGGTAAAAAAAATTACTTGCATTACCTTACATGCGACGTGAACTTGCCTACGGGTGGCTTGTATAGTTTTATAATTTTATTAATTATTTTATTTTATAATTTATAAATTATATCTTAATATTTTAATATTTATTTAATTATTTGGGTAAGAAAAGTTAGATTGAAATATAGAAATTAGATTGAATTTGTTAGGAAGTAATTAGGTTGAATTTTTTTTAATATATTAGGTTAAGTGTAAGGAGAAAAAAAATTTTAAAAATTAATTTTTTACTCATGGTCAAGCCCACAATCATGCTTATACAAGCCCACATAAGCCTACATTAAATGTAGATTTTATACTAAGTCACCTGTATTGTCCTGTAACTGCAGACTGCTTGCATTGCATACAGTCACAAGGCCTATTTTACATATATAGGTGGTGTGAATAAACATACAAGCAAAATTATTCTCAAAAGTATTGAAAAGTTTTTTATTATTCATTTTGTATATTTAAATAAATCATATTTATAATTTTTGTGTGGTAAATTTTTTTTTTCAAATTTGCTAATTAAAAGTACTTTCATAATTCTAATATAAAGTTAAATACTACACATATAATTTCTACTTACAAATAAATTGATTTTATAATTATTTATGTTGAATTCAATGTGTTATGACAGGTTATGAAACTAAAAAGTCTATGCAAAGGTCATTGTAAATCCAAAAATTTTAGTTTGTTAAAGGTAAAATATACATGTAAAAATTAAAAGTAAAATCATTATGAGAAATGAATATTTAAATAAAACTAATATATTATTTTTAGAATAGTTCTATACTCAAAGTAGAAGTTGAGATATGGATACCTTGAGTAAATGATATATTTTGAATAATTTATTTTTTTATCATTAAATCCAAAGATTGTAACAATTTGATTGATAACTTATTTAACTAGTAAACTATATTTATTACAGAAAAACCCATAATTTCTTATCATTAATAAATTTTTCAGTCTTTTATTATATGTTATCCATTTATTCAAATTTTTACTTCACTTATTAATATTAGAGGAAAATTTTAAGTTTTTTAGATTTGAATCAAATGCTAATATAATTCAAAAATATAAATATAAATTCTTAAAATATTATTAAATATTAAATAAAATATTTATTACTTTTATAAATATAACTAATTATTATAATAATTTTAAAATTAATGGAGTCAATAGAGGAGTCTTGTATTTTTTTTTATACATGAACCCTCCCCCAAATCCCATTTCTTCTTGGAAAATAAAGAAGGATAAATTATATTTAGAGTGAATATAATAATTAATTATTATTTTTAAAAGCAATAATAATTATATTTTAAAATTTTTTTAAATAGAATCATTTGTTTTTTAGTTTTATTATATTTTTAATAGAAATTACAAGTGATTATTTTCATTTCACTAAAGAGATATTTATCTTAATTCTTTGATATATAATTGAATTGTATTCAATAGATAAAAAAAATTATCTAACACACTAATAAAAAATTGAATTTAATTGACTTCTATAAACATCAAAATACATGCCTTTTTATATTTATTACAGAATCATGGATAATTGTATAATTATCATATTATATTAATATGAATGATTAATTTCATGAAATATATTTTTTATATATAAAAGTAATTGAAAATATATCAATTAGTATTAATTAGATTAAAATAAAATCATTACATATATATTCATAATTTATTGATAGTAATGAGATGATGAATGAGACATGATAAGACCTGATTTTCATTTTATTTATTTAGTGAACGAATTCTTTTGTAATCAAATATTTAATAAATATTACAATCATTTAAAAATGTAAATATAAATATTTTTAATCAAATATAAATTTAAGAAAAAGTAAATTTAATTAAATAGATATTATATAAATTCATATATTAGGATAAGAGTACTTTTTAATAATTATTTAAGTAAAATTTAATATTAATTTATTTTATAAAATTTTATATTATCAATCACCATTAATTACCTGTTAATTGAGCTTCAAATACCATATTTGATATAATGAGCCCATGCCCTCATTTTCACTTTTCTCCTATATTTTAGTTATTTTTATAAAATTTTACATTAACCATATGATATATTTTTAATGTTATTAATGATGAAGAATTTAAGTCATTAAAAAAATAAAAATGAGTAAATTTTTTATTAAATATAGAAAAATTATAGCAATTTTTAATAACATAATAAGTGATATAACAAAATTTTGTTATATTCTTTTAACATGTTAAAAGAAAAAAATTTATTAAGTAAATTCATTTTTAGTTTGCAAATTTTAAATTAATTTATTAAATGCTATAAATAAAATAATTTTACACTATTATTTATCATCGATTTTACATTATTAAAAACCATTAAATTATTTTACAAAAAATAACAATTTATGATCATGTTTACTTTTTGTAATGACACGACACCTTTTAGCACAAATGAATTTTTGTTTCAATAATATAATATTATAATTATATATTAATTATTTATATATAAGATTAGATAAAAATTTAATTAATATATAACTAACAGCTTTAAAAAAAGTCATTCCTTCATTAATTATACTCAATACTTAAATAAATAATTTATTTGAAATTCAAATATTGTATTAATTAAATATTATTTTTTAATATAATTATTATCATTGATATTAATATTTAATAACATGATTTAAGATAAATTTTTTTTGTAATGGTAAAACATTTTTTATTTACTACATTACAACATTTTAAAGTAGTAATTTCATATTATGAATGAATATTTATTTTGATGATATAATATAATATAATAACTGTACATTAATTAGTTATAAAGAGGATTAGATGAAAAATTAATTAGTATATAGTCAATAACTCTAAAAAAAAGTTATTTCTCCAATTATAAGATATTTGAAAGAGAAGGTATCTAATAAAAGTAGTCATCTCTTTACTTATTTTGTTCAGCATTTAAGTAGATAATTAATTTTAAATTTATTTTACTAAAAAATTAATTTTGAATTTAACTATTATATTAATTAAATATTATTTTTAAGATAATTTTTATCAATAACATTAATATTTAATAACATAATTTATGATAAAAATAATTTTTTATGAGGGCAATACATTTTTTTATTTATTACATTATAGTATAAAATAAACTTTTGAAAGTAATAATTAAAATCCACAAATTATGACATACATGTTAACTAAAATTCAATATTTTGATATTAAATATTTTACATTTTTTAATTCAATGAAAGAGAGAAATAACTTTTGGTTGAAAACAATTAATGTTTGATTCATATTTAATATTTTCTAAAAACTGCATTATAATAAAGTTTCTTTCCTAAAATATAATAAAAAATATAAAATAGTAAACAAATAAAAAGTGTGTAGTGGATAATAAATCTTTAGAAAAAAATATATTAATCTATCCTTTAATCAAAATTTAAGAAAAATATATTAAGAACACAGAAAAGGAAAATAGGTGAGAGAAATAATATAATTATATAAGAACATAATAATAAAAAATAATTAAATAAATTATGAAATAAAAAATAAATTTACAATTACTATAGTGAAAATCTACTAAATGAAGATAAACTATTAAAGTATTTATTAATAGATGTCATTCGATAGATGGGTGTAAATGAGATTATTCATTTATTTATAAAAGTAAAAGTTAACTTTATCAAATAAAGATAAAGAGAGAATGCATTATAGATAAAATTTTATAAGTTTTAAATTAAATATAAAATAAGACAAAGATAAAGATAAATTTTTTTTAATCAAATCAAATAAAGATGAAAAATAAATTTTTTTTAAATAAAATCAAATAAAGATAGAGATAAAATGACCTTCAAATTTTATAATAGAAAATGTTGCATTTGTTAATTGTAATATTTATATACAAATTCAAGGTAATAAAAAATGACAATATATATAAATTGTCAATTACAATTTATAAATTTCATAATTGATAGTTCATATGTTTACATAATAGTTCTCTTTCTTCCCTAATTTCCTTTAAAATTGTGCTTTTCCTATTAAATAATATGAAATATTTTAAAATTTTACATAATAAAATAAAATATATAAACTATATAAAAATGTATGCTTTGTAATTTTACACATAAAAAATCTATCAAGTTAATAATAACTAATTAAACTATAAATTTTTTCTTGAAAAGTAAAAATCCAATGGAATAAAGCATTCATAATAAAAA
Source organism: Sindora glabra (assembly GCA_020226215.1). NCBI lineage: Eukaryota > Viridiplantae > Streptophyta > Magnoliopsida > Fabales > Fabaceae > Sindora > Sindora glabra. The sequence goes on from CM035233.1 coordinate 7,413,456, forward strand.
ATAATAATAATCAAATTGCAATTATAATCATATAAAAAAGAAGCAAAAGAAGTTATAATTAAATTGCAATAACAATAGTATAAAAAAGAAGTGAAATAAATTATAAAAAAGAATTTATATGATAGGAACTTGGATTAAGCAATTATAAACGGATGAAAATAATAAAAGATAATGCTTATAGATATTGAAGATGAAGATAAAAATTCTTATATAAAAAAAAATAATAACTTTGAAGTAATTAAAGGTGAAAAGAAAAAAGAAACAAAACTTAAATATAATTTGGGCTTCTTATGAGAATGAAATAATTTTTATAAGAATGAAATAATTAAGTAGTTGTGAACTTACAGATATTGAAGATAAAAATGAAAATTCTTATCTCAAATAAAATATTAAAATAATGACTTTGAAGTGACTGAAGGTAGAGAGAGAAAAAATAAAATATAAATATAATATAAAAATATTTTTATGATAACAAAATAAATAAGTACTTGTGAATTTTAGATGTAAATAAAGATTCAAATCCAAATTTTTATTAAAAAATTGATTTAATATTGGAAGGATAAATGAAAAGATCAATTAGTTGCTTTAAATTTATTACTCATTATTAATGGCTAATAAATATAAGAAAATTATTTTTTTATTTCATAATTTATATTTCAAATGGAAAAAAATTAAAAAATTAATTTTTAATTAAAAACGACAAATTGACAAGTAACAAATTATAAGGATAACACTCGTTATAATAGAAGGTAAGAAATATTGTAACTAATATATAATATAAAGATTTTTTCACTAATAATAGAATATATGAAATTCAAATATTAATACTACTAAATAATTACATTTTTATGATTTTTTTATATCATAAACTAACTAGCATTTGGTAGAATGTAAACTAAGAAAAAGAAAAAATATTGTGTAAACTAATTCGGGAAAATAAAAAATATTATATCTAATTTATTAAGGTGTGTGATTAGTAAATATAAAAAATAAGTGGGGTAAAAAGAGAATTTTATTTTACTATCTTATTTAAGTAATAAATAGTGTAGATCTTATAAAATAATATAAGTATCAAATAATTATGATTGTTGTCAGTTGAGGTATCTATACTCAAACTTTTAGTCTAGATATTATAAAATTATCCTAATTTTTATTTCTAACCTTCCCTTCATGTGTTTTAAAGTATATAACAAGTAAGATTTCAAATATTTTAATTTTTATATGGAGGAAAAATTTTCCTTTAACTGAATATTATAAAATATAAGAACAATGTTAAATAAATTGTAGGGGGAATATATATAATTAGTATTTATATGTTTGTAATTTTTTTTGGGACAATTGCCCCTAATACTTGTTTAGTAGATTTGTAACTGTACTAACTAATATGTACAACAGGTAAACGATTGATAAATTTATAATTATCATAAAAGTTGTGTTTATAATTATAAATATTATGCCCTGAGCTTTTAACCAGTTTAGCCAATCTCTTAGCCTTTTATCATAATCATTCATTTTAGCTTTATTAAAATTCAATGTTTCTCATATTATCATGTAATCAATTTATTGATATCCAGAATTTTTGTTTTAGTTTGTGTATGATAGAATTCTCCATTTTTTAAATGATTGGGTGATTTTAAATGATATTGTAATCATATTAATTAATGCAGAATATGACATAAATTCCATATTAGAATTTTCATTTTTCCACTCTCATCACAATTGGTGTATTAAAGATTCTTAGCTGCTTAAATTCTTCGATGATGATCAATGTTAAGATTTCCAAATTATATAAATTTCCTTTTATATTGTAATTAGTAATGAGTGGATCAAATTAAGCAAATCAGATGAGGCAAAAGCATAAACTTTATAATAGTTGTAATTAAGGGGTTTGGAGTGAGAAATAGTTCAATTTGGTTGGGTTCAAGCCTAATTAACCCTAATTGTTTCTAACCGAATTATAATTTAATATGCCCTTGGTGTTGTTGAATCATTTCTAATCGAAGTATTCAATTTTAAATGGTTTAAAATGCTTTGATTCGATTTTAACTTATATTTTTCAACTTCATTTTTGTCATAATACATGGTATTATATTGCAATGAATATATTATTATTTATGCAATGAATATACCATTTAAAATGATTTAAATTGTAAGTATATGTTTTCATACCCATATATGCCATACTCAATCACATTTACATGGTAAATATATCATTAACACCACTCATTCACAATCACCTGAAGGAGAGACTAAGAATGGATTTTTATCTCCAAAAATAGAAACAAATAGTATAAGCTGAGATTGAGTTAAAGAGACCGCATGCTTGAAATCTAAAGAGGTCTTTGTTTTTTTGGTTGGTTGCAATTTAAAATGGGTAACATATTATTCGTCCCTAATTGATTGATTCTAATAAAAAATTAACAAATTTTTTTCCAAATTAACCCATTTAAAACTTGCAATCGACTTAAATCAACTGAATATAAAATAATTTAATCAATTTATATAATTTTGCACGCTCCTATCTATAATGAACTTGTTAAGATGGCAGTACGGGAGGTGCCCACCCTCAATTGCCTTTGAGTTTGCCCATACTTGAAACTTTACCCAAACAAATATTTATAATTCAAAATACTTGTTTGATAAGTGATCCTAATTTTACCCTGATATAAAACCTAAATTAATTAAGAAGATAAATTATAATAGAAAATAATTACTATCAATTAGAATTTGAGTCAAATTTAACTCTTATATTTGATTTTAATTACCAAAGAACATTTGTTTTAGTTTTTAATGTTTTTATTTTATGATGCTTATTATACAATTCCGTCCACAGAGTAGATCATAAGCCAAGCCAAAAAGCAAAATTTTTTCATTAAATTATATATTATCTATGGTCCAAGTCAAGCGAGCCCTATTTTGTATTTAAAGAAATTGATGTGGCTCGACCCAATATTTATTCTTCTTAGCCTATGGCCTAGGTTCTTTTTTCAATTTTTCTAAAAATTTAATCTATGATTAAAATTTTTAAAATAAATATAATATTTTTTAAAAATATATTTTATTTAAGTAATAAGACATTTAAATATATATTATTATAAATTTAATTATGACTTATTATTACTATAAATTAATTTTATTCTATCACTCATTCATTTATTATCATGCCATTGTTAAATATTATTACTATTTGCAGAAATTATTAATTACAATTAATTTTTTAATGATGTGTCATATTTTCTTTTTTAGTGTAAAAAATCTTATACTAATAATGCATCAACTTTAAAATCATTATTAACTATATTAAATAATATAATTTTTTAATTCTAAAAATTAATAAATTATAACTATAACTATACTATATATTATATTACATGTTAAATTTATTTATAATACATTTTTTTAGATAAATGGGCCAAAGCCTGAGAGATACTATCAGTGATAAAAATCCCAACCACATCACTGAAAACCAAAAAACATTCAATCCAACGGATGACTGATAGAAGACGGAGAGACCAAGATCTCTCTCAAAATTGTAAGTGATTAATCAACCCGCACATTTTCTTCTCAATACATATGTTAAATAATTACCTATTATCAACTGTTGAGAAGATCCTCAAATATGGGGACCAAAGATCAATATTTAATCGAATCTTGACATATACCTTTTAAAATATTAATCAACCCGAAAGAATTAGATTCCAAAATAATCATCTTATAATCACATTGCTACGTCAATAATAGACCATGATAAGCTCCCAATATCTGAGCTGCAAGAGAGGAACAGATCCCAAATTACGAGGGAAACCAAAACTCCAATTACTATCTTCGCTTCTAATAAGACCCCACAACTGGTAATGCCCGGATTCGTTTTCGATGCTTCATCGATGTTAAAATTCACCCACTCAGCAGGATGGCTATACCACTTGACGTCTACTTGCATATACCATCCACCTGTTCTTTCATTTCATGTTGAAAATAAACCATTCAGTGGACTGCAACGTAAAGAATTAGAACGTGGCGAGTCTGCCTGGCTGAGTCTTCATATTAGTGAACACATTTCCTTGCGGACATCGTCATATAAACAGCTTACAACGCTCAGGGCTCTTCAACCTCCAAAGCAGCTTCCAGACTTGTTGTTCATCAGTGGAATAAGACGCCAAATGACACTAGGCCGATTTTACAGCAAAGCTGCCATCGGAGGACCTTTTCCAAACTATAGCATCATCGAGTAAGCTGTTGCTGGGAGGAGGGATGGCCGCAATGCGCAACAGTACAACACATATTCAAAAGGAAGCCATTGAGACAGCAAACCAAGATTCCAATGACCATCTTCATCAACGAAATATATAATTTTGGAGCTTAACATATACCCTCAGGTATACTTTGAATCGCAACAAGATAAGACATCCATCCTTCCCCAGCTATCAATTCAAAAATTAGGAGACAGTCCAGCAGAAACCCGTTTAGCTAAAGCCCAGAAAGTCTCCGGTCAAATCTTAGCCAAATGTTTCCAACTTTCCATAGAAACGAATTTAAATAATGAACCACAGCCCCACTTAACCAGTCTCCCTTTCTCAGATATTTTTCTCTCATAACAGTAATCTATAGAGGCTCTTCTCTTTTAATTAATCTCCAATTCAGTTCCATAAGGCACGCTTTATTCAATAATTGCAAATTTATATATAATACTTTATTTGATTTGAAACGGATAAATCCAATTGATTTTTCTGACTTAATTAATAATATGATTTAAAGAAAAAAGATTAAATGTTATGCAAACTGACTTTTAGAGCTGTGTATATGCACAAGCATCTATTATTTCTCTAACATAAAAATATTAAATATATGATAAAAGATTATAAAAATATTAAAATTTAATATACTATGTTTATTTTATAATTATATAATTAGAATTAAAATTAAAAACTTTTTAAAATGTGATATAAGAGTTAAAATATATGATATATATTTAGAAATATTTAATTAAATTAGATCTTTAACTTATTAAAAAAATTGTGATAAAAATTTTGTATTATATTTAGATCATTCGGTGATATTGGTGTGTAATATATAAACATATAAAGTGAAAAAAAAATAAAAACACGCAATAAATTAGAAAAAAAAATACGTGTGTGAGCCATATATAAAAAGAACAAAATTTCAATTAATATATATTTGTAGTAATGGTCCTTGTATATTGTATTAACAATCAAAAAATAGCTGAACAAAGTTTAAGACAACTGAAAATAGAATAACAAATATGATGAAATAAATTTATTAAGGCATTCCATGAATGTGCAAAATAACAAAATATTTATTAGTGAAAAAAAAGTGTAAAGTAGTTCAAAAAATTAATATTTCATTAAATTTTTAAAATTACAGACACATTTCTTTTAAATAAAACAAATAATATTAACAGATAGAGAAACTAATATAAAAATTAAATTGCTAATTTTTGTTATAGTTATGCTTTGGCATATACTTTTCAGAGTTTTTATGAAAATTCAGTATAAAAATTATAAAATTTTGCATTTTTAATGAAATAACAATAAATATGTACGAATTTTGCGTTTAATAAATGCACAAATAGACAACCTTATCAATTAAAGTTATACAAAAAATTCAGAAAAAGTTCATTATTAGATAAAAATTTAATTTAATTTTCAATAAAACTGTTTTAAGAAATTTTTTTAAAAAATTTGTAAAAAAATATTTCAGTAAAACATTTTTATAAATTTTTTTCCTTTTAAAGTGATGATGATGATAGAAAGCATCCATATTATCCATATTCTACGGAAGCGAAAACCCGTGCATGGTCGAATTAGAAGTGTCATGACCATTGATTTTTCTGCCACTCAACTAATCTGAAACGGAGGTGTAAAATGTACATGGCGGTACCGATGTGGAAAAGTCGTATATCTCTAATCTTTCTCTCCCTGTATTATATATATCATATATGGTTGAATTAAAAGTGCCATAAACACTGATTTTTCTAACAATCAACTAATCTGTATTATATATATATATATATATATATATAGTACTTAGTAATATTAATATCTATGTTGTAAGAGAAAAAATTGAAAAACATGGAATGAAAAAAAAAAAGAGAAAAATAATGGATGAATTGCATAATAATACAAAAATTAAAAATAGAATTCAATTAAATTAGATCTTTAACTTATTTAGAAAAATTTTATAACAAAAATGAAATATATATTATTGTATGTATACTTGCTTGTGAAATTAATACATAAGTTATAAAAAAATGGAAGTGGAAATTGTTGGAAGTATGAATTAAAATCACAAAAATATAAAATTAATCATAATAAATTATGAACGTACCTAAAGCATAATTTGATGAGGTCATGACTGATTTGAATAATGATGAGTAGAATTACAACCTACTTTACCCTTTAGGTTATCAAGATAGAGAGAAAAAGTAGAGAAAAATTTAGAAGAGTGGAAATCTTTATTTTTAGTGTGTTCAAATAATAACCCTGATCTCTCTATTTAAGGGCTCTCTATTTAAGGTCAGACTTGTGATAGGAAACTACTGATCACTAAAGGGCTGTAAGTTGGGACCTCTACCCATATGGGCTTATGCATGATCCAACCTATCATGGATCATACACATTAAACTAGAGCCCAATCTGTTCTATGCTTAATGTTAAAACACAAAACTAATTACTTAAATAAATATTTCAATAATTGATTAATGTTAATCCATATAATATTTCTAATAAAATTAATTATTTTATTTTTAAATACAACAATCTCCCACTTGGATAACATTAATTAATTATATGGAATAATTAAAAATATCAATAATTAAGCAATTAGTTATACATTAAGCTATAAACTTAATTCAGAGAATGAGACTACACAGGATCACTAAATCCGATAGGGAAACAAGTGATATAATATCTCATAATCTGAAAGGAATAGAATAACGTTTAGTCTTTCAACTATAACTCAGAAGAGAAACAACTTAAAATCATTGAATCCGATAGGGAAACAAATGATTTATATATGTATAAAACATATTACCAATGTTTCAATATCCAAACTGAGTGACGATTACAAAAGTGAAATAAGACCATACAGAATCACTGAATCCGATAGGAAGACAAGTGATGTTAAATTAATGTCTCATAATCCCAAAGAACTGGATATATATATAAGGTTACTGAGCAATGATTGCATAAGTGGAATGAGACCATACAAAATTATTGAATCCGATAAGGAGACAAGTGATGTTAAATTAATGTCTCATAATCCCAAAGGAACTTGATATATATATAAAGTTAATCTTTTGACTACAGCTCATATCATAAGAGAAACAACTTAAAATCATTGAATCCGATAGGGAAGCAAATGATTTATATATGTATAAAACATATCACCATTGTTTCAAAATGAGTAATTACTGGTCACAAATATCAATAAAATAAGATAAGCATATCTCAGACTCCCACTAAACTAAGGCTTCATAAAAATTTAACAAGACTCCTACGAGTTAGTTGATTTTAAATACTCCTATAGGTAAGCCTTAAGTCAACAGATCCCTTGCATGTCTCCACTAGGCTATGTTTAATGTGAATCTGAAATTTAGCAATCTTTTCTTTCTAACAAATAGGAGTTTATCATCAAAAATTGGACAATATGTCTAGAATTCCTATTGTTTTGAGAAAAGCACAAAAATAGAAGCCTTATCGCAATAAAATTTAGTAGAGATCGTGATATAGAATTAACTAATTGCATGCCAAATATCAACTTCCTCAACCTTATAGCCTGTCAAGTGGCCTCATAATATGCGATAAACTCTACTTCCATTGTTAAGGTAGCTGTGAGTGTCTCTTTAACACTTTCCTATAAAACAGCTCCTCCAAACATCATAAAAATGTATCTAGATATTGACTTACGATCATCTATGTACAAAGCATAATCAGAATCTGAATAACCAATACTTTCAAGTAAATTAGATTGTCTACAAGTTAACATATGATTCATAGTATCTTAAAGATACTACATATTACTATCTTGGTCACTCTCCAATGATCCATTCTAGGGTTACTTGATAATCTTCTAAGCACACTAATAGTATAAAGCTATATTTAAACGAATGCAGACCAGTGCATACATAAGATTATCAATAGCGGAAGCGTAAGAAATCTTATCCATTTTAAAATTTTTCAAGCATCCGTTCAATCCAATTGGCTTGGTACAAACCCAAAATACTATGAGTTCTGTCACGATGGATCTAAATTTCAAAATAAAAGATGTTTTGCCAGAGATCAAAATGACATGATAACATGCATTTTGACTCATCTAAATTAACTGAGTTTCTAGCCAACAAAATGTCATCAACATAAAGCACTAAGATGATAAAATTACTCTAATAAATTTATTAAAATTCCTGCAAGTACACAATATAGTCATATGATATTGCAAGTCTCTAAACCCTTTGAGTTCGTCTGAACTTAATGGCTAGCTGATTAGGTTCTTCAACATGAGGATCTTTATTTATATGAACTGGACTGTCAATATTATCTCCTCTAGTGGTGAAGGAATTAAAATAGGTATAGACAGAATGGTGGCCTTGTCATGTAAATTAATAGCCCTAAGCGTCGAACTCCCACTATCTAAGCCATCCTTAAAGAAAAATGTCCAATCAAACTTAGTTATCTTAGTACTATAAGTGGGATAAGAAAATCTATAACCCCTTGATCCAATTCAAAACCTAATGAAGAATCCACTGATTGATCTAGAGTCTAACTTTTTCAATTAGAGATTATATGGTCTCATATTTACTTTACAATCCTAAAATCGAAAAGATTTCAAAATTTAAGAAATCTAGATCTAATAACATACCTTTATTTTACCAATCTTTCTAATCTCTCTTTAGAAAAATGGCCTAAAATTGATCCCATAGAATGGAAGAATTTTAACTCATTCTAAGTTATTTATGCCTAATTATAGCATTGATGGGAATATCAAAAGATGCAACGGGATAATCTTTTAAATTTAAATGATATAGATCATTTTGTAAGGTGACATTACCAACAATAGCAAAATCATTATGAATCTCAATCTTTCCACTTCTTTGCCAAAGGGAATAACCACAATTATCCAAAACAGAATTAGAAATCAAATTCCTTCTGGTAGAAGGTACATAAATAACATTGTTTAGATCCAAAATATGTCCAGATGACAAACATAAGGAAATTGATCCTATGTATTGAACCTCAACCTTATGACCGCTACTCCTAAGACATTTTTCTTTCTCTTATTTAGGATCCATTGGTTCTTGAGCCCCTTTAAAGAATTTATAACATGAACAGTTTCACCAAAATCCAACCACCAAAATTCAGAAGATATTTCAAGTTTATTGGACTTAAAATACACTAAAGTCAGATAGGGAGAATTGAATTTCTCTTCAACAACTTTCATGTACATCATAATAGTGTCCTTATCTGGGATACTCTCTTTAATTCTCTTTTCAATAGTGAACTTAATCACTACCAAACAAATCCAATTTGACTCATATCGTTGTTTATAATAGGTCTTATCTACAGCACTAGACTCGGGTAAGAGATCAGCCGGCTTTGGTTCTCTAAGAGCTAAATCCTCCTTAAAGATTGTTAGGTACATGTTCAAGGACTCTTTCCATTCATCATAATTTGTTCTATTAAGAGTCCTCACCACAGACAGTTGTTGAAAGGCCGAGACTGATGCAACAAGATTGGGAAATTATTAATTATGCATGCATAACATAATTACAATACAAGATTTCTAATTAAACAAATAAGTCAAACAACTATCTAATAAAGTGCTATCTAAAATACATGTACCATAGATTTGGCTTGTACAAAAGTCTACATAAAAATGTAATCAATATAACCATACCGATAGGGTATTGAAATATTATAATTACTGCATGCCTATTCTAAGGAGTTTAAACCCTAAAATTACATTAATAATATCACACCGATAGGGTGTATCTATCATCAATGCAATGTACTCATAAAAATCCCAGAAGGACAGTATTTTATGGAAAATAATCTTATTATATCACTAATCTATCACTGGTGTGAAATAAATAGTTTTATGTATCTTTATATGTACAATTTACATAATCAAGAATTCTAAATTTATCAAATATGACTATGCTCACAATTAAAGAAAGTGACTCTTCATTAAGCCTAAAAATATTGTGTAGAATACTCAGGAATTTTTATAGGCCAAAATTTTAAAAATAAAATATATTTTCATACACTATAAATCTTACAATAAAATAAAATAAATATTTATTGGCCACAAAAATTTTGAAAAAAATTATAAATAAATAAAAAAATTAAATTCTACACAATTGAGTCAAAATCTTAATCAACTTCCTTAGAAATCCACTCATAAAACATGAATTTCATAAGACATAAAATCTTCATGCAAAATACAATTTTCAAAAAAATATGGATGACATAAAATCACGTAATTTATTAAAAAAATAAAATTATTTAAATAAGGAAATCACGTAATGTGAAATTTGATAACGTGAAATCAAGTAATTCATTCTCAAAAAATAACATTATTTAAGTTTTGACTGGTGTATACATGATAGGGATCAACAAAGCAACCCCCGCTGCTAAAGATGTCATCTATTATGATATTAATGTAGGCTAATTCGCTCATGAATCCTAACAAAATCAGCTTCTCGTCATAGATAACGGATTCTTTAATGTAAATTGAATCAAACCATCTGGGACAAACACTGAGGTAGATATTTCATTCCATTGGCCGACCTTAGAACAGAAGATTTCCAATTTGATTTTGGTGGTAGGAACATATTCCTGTGGAACCCTTACTACCCTAAACGTGTACTGATAATGCTTTTTCTTGTCATCTTTCTTTAATTCGCATATAAAATCAACACAGGTGCCTCATGATTCAGGGTGAGGAATTGGAGAAAGAGAAACCCACTACCTTGTGAGTGGATTGCATACGTAATATGAGTTTTTCAACAATTGAATTGATGACACGAAATAAAATCGTTGTGGGCCTTGAGAATTCGGATTCCAGGAGAATCTCTTCGTGGGGTTTTAGAGTAGAAAGGATGATTTTTTTTTTATGAATTTTACCAAGATTACTTAGAATTGCTTATAATTAAAAAAAATTCATACTATCAACATGCTTTGATACCAATTTGTTGGAAGTATGAATTAAAATCACAAAAATATAAAATTAATCATAATAAATTATGAGCGTACCTGGAGCATAATTTGATGAGGTCATGACTGATCTGAATAATGATGAGTAGAATTACAACCTACTTTGCCCTTTAAGTTATCAAGATAGAGAGAAAAGGTAGAGAAAAATTTAGAAGAGTGGGAATCCTTATTTTTAGTATGTTCAAATAATAACCCTGATCTCTCTATTTAAGGTCAGACTTGTGATAGGAAACTACTGACCACTAAAGGGCTGTAAGTTGGGACCTCTACCCATATGGGTTTATGCATGATCTAACCTATCATGGATCATACACATTAAACTAGGGCCCAATCTGTTATATGCTTAATGTTAAAACACAAAACTAATTACTTAAATAAATATTTCAATAATTGATTAATGCTAATCCATATAATATTTCTAATAAAATTAATTATTTTATTTTTAAATACAACATAAATGAGGAATGGAAAGAAAGAAGGATCGATTTAATAAAATGAAGAGAAGCAATTAGTAAATAGTAAAATAATATAATACTTAAAAATAAAATATATACTTAAATAATTTAATCAAATACAAATTAAAATTTTAACTTCTATGAGATATTTTCATAATAAAAATAAAATATGATATGTTATATTTATACTACTAAAATGATGTTGACATATGAGTGGTATATAATAATGAGTGAATACGAAGAGAAAAGAAAATATATGTAATGAAATTGATAAAAAAATAAAATAGTGCATAAGCTATAAGCCTTGATAAAATCCCACTTAATTTATAATTAATTTAAAACATGAAAATTAAAAATTGATGGGAAGAAAATATTTATAAAATGTAATTACATAAATTTGATTTTAATTTTGAAATATTTTTAAACAATGGATCATATAATTGATAGATTATAAATAAAAGGAGTGAGCCTGTAACAAAAAATATATGCAATAAAGTATATATTAGCATATAAATTATATGTAATGAAGTAGATAAAAAATATATTTGACTTATAAAGTAATAAAGTAATGGGACAAATAAAGAAAAGAGAGTGCACAAAAATTAAAAATAGAATATATAATTGAAGGATACAATTAAATTATATTTGAACTTCTATAAAATATTTTTAGAATAAAAAATATTATGTTATATGTATATTGCCCAATGATATTTGTATGTTATATTATACTAGTGAGCAATATTACCTTCTAAATCATAAATAGTTAAAGTAAGTATGAAAAAAAAGCAATAAGATTGATAAAAGAAACTAAAATAATGCATGAGTTATAAAGTAATGATAAATCTCAATTAATGTATATTTAATTTGAAATATAATATTAAAAATTGATATCAAAATAATATTTTCACAATTAAAACAAATAATTTGGTTTTTTTGACATTTTGATTAAAAAATATAATATAAAATTAATTATTTCACTTAATACCCTTTATATAAAATTTTTTAACTTATTTAAAATATATTTTAAAAAATAAAAAATATCATGATATAAATAGAAAATAATAGTGGATATGAAAATAAAAAGAAGAAAAACATACTATAGAGTAACAAATAAAAAAAATAAATAATAAATAAATTGTAAAGTAATATAAAAGTAAAAGTAGAATATGTATTTAAGTAATTCAATTCAGTTAAATATTTTAATTTATTTTAATATTTTTATAATAAAAAATAAAGCGTATACTTCTTATTCATTTTAGATTTTGAGTTGTAAACAATAACTTTAAACACACAAAAAAAATGAAAAATATGCAATGAAATAAATGAAAAAAATAATAGGTGAGTTGTAAAATAATATAAAAAATAAAAAATAGAATATATAAGTAGATAATTCAATTAGATTAAAATTTCAATTTAAATAAAATATTTTCATAGTTAAAATAAAATATATCATATAACATTTATATTTATATTTAGTAATATTAACTTTAAAATTGTAAATAACAGAAAGGAAAAAAAAACTTTGTATACTAACAAATTGGACTGAAAATGTGTGCTGAAATTGTTAAGGAGACGTACTTCCGTGTGAAATGCGCGAGTGCTCTATATGTTTGGTTACTTTACTGTAGATAGATTTATATTTCGGGGATGTTTAGTAAACGACGTCTTAGATAGCTTTTAGCTGGCAAAAGTAAATTTGACTGATTGATTTATTAAATTAGTTGAATTAACTGTTCCACAAGCAATTGTTTAGAATAGCTTCTAGCTCTTAAATAGTTATTTTTGAAAACGTTATGTGTTGCAACATTTTAAGTTCAACTAGTATATATAAATTTATAAATGGCTAAATCATCCCTCATGGCTGAATCAGTTGAATTAATTGTTTGATAAACAATTATTTGGAAGAGCTTCTGCCTCTCAAAAAACTATTTTTAAAAAACATTGACTTCAATTAGTATATATAAATTTAGAAATGACTAAATTACCTTCGTGGTGCTTTTGCATATTCCTTCCCAGGGATAGCTGCGTATCTCCTAAAAAGAACACTAGTCCTCTCTTTACTCCTTTCTCTATCCTCTCTTATATTTCTAATTTATTTACCCTTACCATTTGGTACGACACAGCAATAAGGCTTGGAATATATGATATTAATTTTATTTGTGCCAACTTTTAGCCGATTTTCGTTTTTATAGTTATCGATTTTTTATTAATAAATTTATTTATTATAAAAATTATATTAATTTAATTTAAAAATATTTAATATATAATAAATTATAATCATATATTAGTTAAAAAAATTAATCTATTAAATAATGTATAAAACTAAAAATATTAAAACAAAAATATTTAAATAATTCATAAAATATATTCATATTCTTATTTATTATTTTATATATAAATAATTAATTATAAATAAATAATTTTATTTAAGTAACTAATACAATTAACTAATTATATTAATTAACAGAATTAATTATCAATTAATTACCGATTATTTGTCAAATAAGCTCGGACTCAATTTTACGAGTCGGGAGGGGTGGGTCGCGAGGGTTCAGGGCTGGTAGACCATAGACTTACTAAAAAAAAAGGAGAAGATGATAGCATCCAAAAGACAACAAGGAAACAACCGAAACCGTCCAAATCCTCCTATCGACGTTTCAAAATTGCGGATGTAAGCAGACACGGATCGATAATCTGCACCATCGATTAGCCTAAATCTAACGAACCTCAATCAAGACCTTTTCTTCCCGCTCTCTGTTTTTAGACCCAAACCCAATTCGTATAAAATCCCCAATTTTCCTCCGTCTTCTCCATCACATTCAGATTTTTTTCTAGTCCTGATCCCGATTTGAATTTTGCATTCAGTTCAGTTTCTAGGGTAGATTGAGGATGTCAGGTCGCGGAAAGGGAGGCAAAGGATTGGGAAAGGGAGGAGCAAAGAGGCATCGTAAGGTACTGCGCGATAATATTCAGGGAATCACGAAGCCTGCGATTCGCAGATTGGCGAGAAGAGGTGGAGTCAAGAGGATTAGTGGGTTGATCTACGAGGAGACCAGAGGCGTTCTCAAGATTTTCTTGGAAAATGTGATTCGCGATGCTGTCACTTACACAGAGCATGCTAGGAGGAAAACTGTCACCGCCATGGATGTTGTTTATGCTCTTAAGAGGCAGGGTAGGACCTTGTATGGCTTTGGCGGCTGAGTCATTTCTCCTTCTTCTCAGTGTTCTCTAAGGCTTATGATTGAATGGAGGAATATGTATTTGGTTGAGGGGAAAGTTGTAAGCCTTTTGTTGTAGGGTGAGTGTGTGATTTATCTTCTTCAATGTACTAATCATGCATATCTGTAAGGATTGAAGAATTTGAAAAATCAAATGTCAGTTCTTTGAAATGTCTTATGTTTAAATGCAGCTTGGTTGTAGTAATGGGTATTTTTCTCTAGAAACTATTGTCACCGATAGTTATCTTACTGCTGCTGATCACGAGTGTAACTAATATTTCTCCTTTCACACCACCTAAATTTCTCAATCAAGCCTGAAGTCGATTCCCTAGATTATTGATTGGGGCTAATGTAGTTTTCCCGTAGACGTTCTAGTCCAGTAACATCATCCTCTACCAATTGAGAAGCCAATGCTGTAGTTTCCAATGATATGGCCATCTTTTTTCGTAAATAGTTGAGCGCCTGAGCATAGAGTGCTTTTCTTCTTGACCTTAGTTGTGATTAAGATATTCCTAAATTGTATCCTATTGGAGTAATAGATAATATATTCAAGCCACACAAACGTTTCCATTGGGTCAAGCTTAGATGACAGTATCAAAGCTGTATTTCATTGACTGTTGTACTCTATCCAATGTGAAACTTGAGGAGGCGTAAGTAGCATCAGCCGTCTCCAGCTACATTTCCTGCACTATTTTGTATTGAGGTTTAAGAATTAAGAACAAGAAGGCATTGTCTTTCTTTTTGATGTATTTGATCACCAATGGGGAGATTATAGTGTGAGAACAAAGAAACGGGATGCTATTTGAGCTCCTGTTGATCAGTTACCCACTTGAAATGTCAGATAGTAAGCGTATTTGCAAGCTATGGGTCTTATTTGAATTGAAAACAGCTATCATTTATACACTTTGCCATCTGCTTTCTCCTTTGAGCCCTTCATTTTTCTTTCAGTGCTAATCGTGGACAATTGTTTAGTACATTGATAAGAAGCTACCTATTCATTCGTTTTGCTTTCCCTTGGATTTGAATTCT
Source organism: Sindora glabra (assembly GCA_020226215.1). Classification (NCBI taxonomy): domain Eukaryota; kingdom Viridiplantae; phylum Streptophyta; class Magnoliopsida; order Fabales; family Fabaceae; genus Sindora; species Sindora glabra. Next base: position 7,429,386 of record CM035233.1, read on the forward strand.
TGTTTACACTAATTTTTTTGCTCCCTATTTTGGGTGCATGTTGAAGAGATTAGGCTTTCATGTCTCTTGATCGCCGTGTTGTGTCTGACTTTCTCCTTGTCCACAAATTGCAGGTTTGACTGTGTGCGGATAACTCTAGAGTTTTGGAGTGTGGGCGCGCGCGAGTATGAATATTTATCAAACTACTTGATTATCAATTGTTGTAAATTTAAGTTTGATTTAATATCTTGTAATTAATAAGAGATAATTATTATTACTATGATAGTTATCAATTGATGTCCAGAAAGTTTATAAATATAAAAGGTTGTAAAAGGATTTTATACATTCATAAGAGAATCTACTATTCTTATATTATTTTAATTTAAAATTTATTTGTCATTTTACTTTTATTTCCATAACATCTATTATTTAAAATATTCTCACAAATTTTTAAAAATTACTCCCACTTGAATATTAATATTCCTTGACATACTTCTTCCATTGCGGTAAATTGTTCCGAATAAATTGTTTTGAACTTTATTTTTAGGGAGTATTTGGTTTGTGAAATCTTGTATTCTCAGAAAAGTGTACAATTCTAAAAATATAATTTTTAGGTATATAATTTTTAGGAATGTAAAATTCTTATGTTTAATTTAATATATATATATTTATGAGAATATTTTTTTATATTCCTAAATATATTATATTTTTATGTTTAATTCAAAATTTATATTTTTAGGAATCTTATTACTTTTTTTTAAAAAATAGCCTTATCAATGTTTTGTTATAAATTAAAATAAATTATAGATTTAATTAAAAATATATGAATAAAATTTTTTTAAGACTTAATAAATTAATATTTAAATTTTATTTGATCAAAATATAATAAATAATTTAATATATAAAATATTAAAATTTTTAAGAATTTAAATTTAAATTTTTATATAATTAATTATATAAAATAAATAAGTAATTTCTCCATTGTTGACAAAAATTTTTTATTTTCTTTGAAAAGAAAATAAGAGAGAAAAGAGAGAAATAATTTCTTTAAAATTTAAATTGACAAGAAAATAAAAATTTTAAATAATTCAAATATTTTATCTTTAAATGTTCTTTTTTCATCCTTTTTTTTCATTCAAATAAGAGAAGAAATTATGTATTCATTTATTTTATTGATAAATAATTTTATAAAAATATTATTTATATATATTTATAAAGGGATGATATATTATTTATATTAATTATTAAAAAATAATATCTAAAAATTTAAAAATAAAAAAATTAAATTTTAATTTTTAATTCTTAAGTAAGTTAGCAAATCAACATTTTAAATCAATCCTAATCTAATCTATTAATTATTCAAATTATATAAATTAATTTACTTATAATCTCAATTCATATAATCTCAATCCTAATATCATATTTATATCAAATTATTATTAGTTTTCAATGTTATATTTCAAATTAAATTATATATATAATATTTTAAATAATTTATCATTTTAATATAAAATTTTAATTGAAGTAATTATAGATTATAATTTTATAAAATCATTTAAAAATTAAAATTAAAATTTATTTATTTAATTTTTATTAATATTTTATATTAAAATTTAAGAATTATATTTCAAATTAAATATATATAAATCAGAATCTGATTAATGTTCTATAACTCACTTCTAATATTTAGAATATTAAAAAATTATTATTTATAAAATTAAATGAATAAATTTTAAAATAAATATAAAAAATTAAATTTCAACATCTTGTAACTTTTTCTTTTATTACATATAAATTATTTTTATGTTAACATTAAAAAAATTAACAAATACCTATATGGGGCATGAGTTAAAATGTTAGGTTAACTTAATTAGAATGATAAGTTTAGATCACAACCTAACATAGTCTTAAATGAGTTATATCATATTTTTTGGTGAAGTCTGAAACTTTAACTTAGGATTAAAAGTCGATTATAACTAAATTAGTAAAAAATTATGATTTTTTTAATAATTTTGATTTAAGATATTATAATTTTTTATAAATTAAATATAAAAATCATGAACTTTAAATAAAATTATAGAAATTTATTTTTAAAAGTTGTAACACAAATTATTCATACTTTCAAAAGTTAGAATTTAGAAATCATTTATTTATATTTTAATTATTTAATATAATTATTCTTGTTATCATGAAAAAAATTAAAAATAAAAATATAAGTTAAAAATAAAATTAAAAAATGAAAAATTTAAAACTAAATTAGAATTGGAATATAGAAATTATCATTTTTTTACTTATTTAATATAATTATAGTTGTTATAAAAATTAAAAATAAAAAATATAAGTTAAAATTTAAAAAGTAAAAATAAAGATTTTTTAAAATAAATGAAGCATAAAAAGATGGAGGTAAAATTATTTTTTTATTTTAATATTAACATTCTTACACAATGGGAATATAAAATACCCACTTCCCCGATAAGAATGTTTAGGAGGAAAGTTAGGCTCTAAAACATTTCCCAAAATTTTTTTAAAAAATTTTAGTTAAATATGATAATATAATATTCTCATGAAATATTTTCAAGAATATAAAAAATATTTCGTGAACTAAATACCTCATATCACACATGTAATTTAATATTAAATCAACGGCTAATAAAATAGCTTTGTTTTAGAATGCTTCCGGCTCCTATTTGTCGGAAGCACTAGTATTTTCCTTTTCCATTAAAACCAAATTTATAATTATACATTCTAAATTATTTCTTTTTAACCAAGTATGGACACAAAAAAATATGTAAGCATTTTATTAGTAAGGTAAGTCGTAATCAAAATAGGATAATAGAAAGGTGTAGGCATCAGTAGCCAGTTGGTAAACATGGGCACCATTCATTTGACCAGATGAAAAACTAAAGGTTGTTTTTATTGATTGGCAACCTTGAAAATAGGTAAAAGTGCATTCCATTTTTCAACTGATAACCTAGATCAATTTCCATATTAAAAATAGATGAAATAGTATAATTTGGTCAAAAATACAATGGAATGTTAATATCATGCTTTCAAACCGAACTAGCATGAGTCTCATGTGTTAGCACAAGTACTTATATTTTGATATTATAATAATTGAGATATTATCATTTTTATATTATAGTAATTAAGATATTATCATGCTTTCGGTCATGGCCAGATAATTTTCAGCTTAAAAAATACATATACTTCTTTTTAGCATTCAAAAGAGAAAAGACATAATTTTTAATTTTAAAAAACAATTTATTCACTAAAATTTCCCGTTGTATCACGAAAAGTTTTATATATTTAATTTTCTCCCAAATTCATGTTATTCAGAAAATGCAAATCCATAAAAATAACGTGGGATATGTAGCCAGATTTTGAGAAGTTTAAAAGTGCTAATGATATATAATTTAGATTGTTATCTATGGTTAATACTAAGCTAAAATACAATATTTATCTTGTCATGTTTATCTCTAAAGTTATAATGAAAAAATATTTGAAAACTTTTGAATTTTGAATGAAAAATATTTAATTATAGAAAAATTATCCCTTTTATTTTTTTAAGTATCCTAAGCCCTTTTTCCAGTTTAGATAGAGGAAAATATACTCGAGTTTAGTGATAAATTCTTTAAGAAAATCATAAAGGAGTTAAGAGATTATGATTCAAAATTATTTCTAAATTTTGAGGTAAATTTTTCTCTAAAGACATAATTTATTTTAATTATATCAATTTGTTCAAAATATTAAGTTTCAAATTCATTTTACCTCCCCTAAATCAAAACTATCATTTATACACTAATGTTTTAGACAAATATTTTTTGGAAAAATTTAAATAATTTTTTTTATAAAGTTCTTTAACTATGTTACTCAAATACAATTAGTTTTCAAATTTATAAATCAAATGTAATTCATCAAACTTTAACAAATATGAATTTTTGAGACCTTTTAAAAAAATTTCTTTAGATACAAATGAATTAAATTTCAAAATTATGTATTCTTCAAGTTCCAACAATAGTAACAATACTTTTATGATTTCTAAATCACTTACTTCTTATATTGTTAAAATAATAGAGTTAATAGAAGTTTCCATTTCAGTCTAAGGCTAATTGTTTCATCTTTACTAAAAGTTTAGGAGAGTAGGATATAAAGTTTTAAATTTTATATACTGTTTTCATCTCTTAGTCAAAATTTAGGGGATAAAATATAATATTTTAAAATTTATGCACTATTTTTATTATTCAATAAAAATTTAGGGGATAAATTATCTTTTCTTGTTGAAATTACTTCCTAACAACAATAATGATGTATACATGGTAAAACGATAGAATTTTAATGCACTCTTTATAGATTGTATACCTCTTAATAAAATGATGAGTCTGTGAAAAAAAATCAAAATTTTCTCACTTGGTTACCAATTGATTGAGGAATTCTACAATTTTTTTTTATAAAAATTGATGGGTTTATAAAAAAAAAATGAAATCCATATCGCTTGATATAGAAAATATACTTGAATATTTTCTTGTTTAGGGATCTATTTACAGAAAAAAATTTTAGTTTCGATACTACTTCCATACAAATATTTTTAAGTATATTATTTTTTTAGTTTAACAATCTAATTTTATAAAAAATAACCAATTTTCTGTTAGATCAAATTATTAAGTTAAAAAAAAGTAAAATTGGAAATACTTGTATGGAAATAACATTGAGTTTTTAATACTAAAATAGCACTAAAAGTTTTCTTCTATTTGACTAAACATTTCAAATAAATATTTTGAGAATTTTTTTAAAAAATATATACTGTTGATAGGAGGATAAATTATAAGAAGGTCAACCTCTTAAAAGAATTAAATATTTTTACTGTTAAATTATATTTTTTTTTAAATTGAATTTGAGGTTTTTTAGTTGGCTTATCCACTTCAAAATTTAAAAAAGGACAACTTAACGACGAAAAATTCAATCCCCTCATAGGTCGAATTCCTTCTAAAATTACTCCTGGATAGTATTAAACAGAGATTTAAATTGCGGTTGCAGTCACAATCATGATTGTATCGCGATGTGGACTAATGCAAAAAAAAGTGGTCATAACGGTCTAAAATTGTGAAAAATTACAAATGCAGTCTGCTCCAAAAATGTAATATTACAGACAATATTGTGGTCGCGAACCATTTTTTAAATCCTAGGTATCAAAGTAGGTCAATGAATACTTTAGCACTTATTTATTTGTATTTTTCTTTTTTCTCCCTTACTGCAAATATTATCGCCATGCAAATGATCAATTTAAGTAATTTTAAATTCAATTTAATGAATTAGCCATTAAGTAATATGAATTTAATTTTGTATAAACACATAATTTTTTCTTAAAAGTATATAATGTGTAAATAATATATTTTAAAAAAATTATTATGTTATATATATGTATATATCATTGTTGTTATTAAAAAATAATTTTAATAAAAAATTTAATATAAAATAACTAATAATTTTTTTAAAAAAAGCAATAATTCAATAGAGTTAAAAAATTGCGCAAAGTAAAATTTTTCAAAAAATTAAAAAAATTGCATGGAGTTTCAAAACAATATTATTATTATTATTATTATTATTATTATTATTATTATTATTATTATTATTATTATTATTTGATAAAAGAAAACTCAATCCCAACTGAACTCACATACGTGTTAAGTGACGGGTTGAGGCAGCGCCTTCACGCTGCTGCCTTGGGCAGGAGGCAGGAGCTAATTTTATTCCTTAATTATATGATTTTACATAGAATATTTGAGAATAGAACTCACCAGTTTGTTTGCTTAAGATTACTTCTTCGGAAAGTAAAAAATATAAAATTTGTTCCTTTTACGCTGTCTTTGAAAGGCTTGGTTATTTAAGGGTAGTGTGCTTACCTAAACAGGTCACTATCATCAGCTTCTCCTCCTCTCTTCTTTCACTTTCTTCATCCTTTGATTAATCTCATCATCCATCTATGGATCTGCGTGCTCGTCTTCGAGTCCAAATCACAGCAGCCGATCAAATTCAAGATCACCAAAACCCACTTCCTTAGGATTTCTTTGCCGTCAACTTGTCGTATATCAAAGTAGTTAAGATCACTCACTCCACACAATTTAATCATTATGTATCCATAGCCTCTTCCGACACCTGCTTCGAGTTCAAATATTCCAGCAAATTCCTCTCCGGACGCATCGTTCGCAAAGGGCTGTCCGACGCAATCCCTCTCTCCTCTAAGGTGTTGGACATTGTTGTGCCGCGAATACTATTGTGCGCAAATAACAATCAACGTACCTTCGACACCATCAATGTGATTCTGATAGCAACCGTAATTAACGCATTGGAGAAAGTAGAAGCTCAAGAATATGCTTCGGAAAATTGTTGTATTTGTTTGGAGGAGTTGTTTGATGAATCTTCGACATGTACGGAGGTTGTTCGGAGCAATTGCCGCCATGTTTTCCATCAGGATTGTATTCTTCGCTGGCTGAATGCTAACAATTGTTGCCCTTTATGCCGCTTTGAATTATCATGTTAATAGCTTGGGTTCTCTGGTCTGGTATTATCATACTACAGTTAGCTATTTTGGGACAAAAGAACAAACTCACACTGGTATTTTTTGTTTCTTTGAATTGCGTTAATAGTATAATACCAACAATACAGTGAAATTTTATTTTATTTTTTATGCTTTCCTTTCTTGGTATCTTGTATCTATGATCCTAATTACCCATGAAGTTGTTATATACTTTAATCATATAAGGTGTCCTACTTAATAAAGAAAGATTAAATACTAATTCGAAAAATCAGATTTCTAGTAAAGATTTTTTTTTGTCTGTTCAGCAAAGTAATAAAGAAAAAATCAATGTTATTTTTCATTCATTATTTTTCTTCTAGCATCTTACATTTAAATTTATGACATTATGAATAAGTAGACTTGGTAAAATAGGTTAATTAAGCTTTATCAGACTAACTTAACAAGTAAAAGTTATATATCAAATCAATTTGAAATCAGGCTACTTATTTAATATGTCAAAACCATGTTGAATTGTTACAACACTACTCCTTGTCCAAGGTTAAAATTTATTATGTAATATTAGACAAATTTCATAATCTATTACATCATAAATATTAACATCACATTAGTTAATAGTTAATTGAAATTTATTATTATAATTATTATTTCAAATAAAATATATTTATTTTTTGGTTAAAATGAAATTATATTTAAGAAACAATAACTATAAAAAACAAGTTTTTTAAAAAATAGAAGCCAAACTTCCACTAGCATTAGAAAAAATTTGTTTGAAATTTTTTTAAACTTATATATTGTAACTTTAATATAAAATATTTTTTTTTCAAAATAATTAGTCTAACTTTAATGAAATTATAAATTTTTATTATTGGCGTTAATCTTGAATATGGTTAATATTAAAATTGTAAGAAAGTAAATCAAGACATTATTTTTTACATGAAAACCTGCCATTTATAGAGGTAATAATCACATAATTTAGTTTAGAAAATTTTCACTACTTGCAAATAAAATAGGTGCAAATATTTTGCTAATTAATTTTATAGTATATAAATATATTACTATTTTTAATTTTCATCTCATCATGTTCCAGATGATGATCTATCTTCTCTTAAATTATTTTATTGTTATTTTTCACATTATGTCATTTTTTTGAATAAATAGTTATCTTTATATTCACATGACTTATTAATAGATGTTTATCATTCAAAATTTGTTTGCCAAAAAAAAAAAAAGCTTTCTGATGCCACTAAGAATATTGAAAGGATTAACATATCATGACTTATAAAAGAAAATATAGGATAATGTCTTTTGTACTTTCCAGCATAAAATATCAAAATTTGACATATTAACTATAGTAGGATTAAATAAGTAAGAATTAAGCTCATTGTTGATCAAGAAATAATTATTATTAGTTAAACTTAAGAAGTTATCATATTTTTTAAAATACGGGATAAATTTAGTATTTTATCAAATATATATTTTAAAATATATGTACATACACTATTCAATTAATTATCTATTACTTATTATATATTACCAAACTAACAAACTAATCCAATAGCTTAATAGGATAGCATTTTCTAATCCCAATTTCTTATTGAGTCAGTTTATTAGCATTATTTTTCATACAAATCTCAAATCTAGCCTAGACAAAATTATTCTAATGCCAATTCAACTCATTAAATCTAACTTGTTTTGGCAACTCTATGTATAAGAAATTGTTATATGCTCTATGACACATAAAGTTGTCCTATTCAGAAAATAAAAACTAAATACTAACTTGAAAAATTAGATTTGTAATGCTTGTATCTTGTAAGCCTAATATATATGGGAATCAAATACAACCTAATTTGAAGCCCGTCTTTTCCCCATCCTGGGCGTGCATGACCTGTGACCATCTATATGGGAATTAAATGTTTGTATCCGAGTTATGATTTAATCAATTTATTTACGCTTATTATTTTTTACACGCAGAAATTTTGATGGCATCTTCCCGTAATTCTATAAATGTGTAAACTATACATTGATTTAGAGTTGTAGTTCTTTAAATGTGTAAACTATATATTAGTATAGTTCATACTCAGAAAATAATTAGAATGTCAAGAAATTTCTATAATATCAAATAAGAACTAAATAAATTGTTAATAATAATTACAAGATATATCTCAAACTATCTAATTTTGTGGGATAATTTAAGTGTTGGTAGGTGTATAGAAATCAATCAACCCTTGAATGGGTTTAAATTTACAATGCAAATGCAAAAAATATAATTCTATTTAAAATTATTATAAAAATATTTCTACAATAATTTTAAACTTAAATTACTATATTTTATGAGTACTGTTATTCAAATCTATTATTGTTTACATTGTTAAAACTTTTAATTATCCCCACAAATTGTTATGTTTAATATCTTGGAATTAGGAATTTAGTCTTGAACCCTACTCTTTTACATTCATAAGATGCATAGCTTAACTTTTTCAACAAAAACATATATTTTATGAGTACTGATAATTTTTTAAGCATTCAAAGTTTTCAAATTTTTATAATTATATAATCATTAAATTAACATATATTATATTTTGTATGAGAATTTTTAATGATGTAGGAATTTAAATTCTTGCAATCTTCTTAAAATTTTTATTCATATCATTGTAATATCTTTATTAAATACATTTGTAGGATTGAAATTTTTTATTTATATATTTTTATTAAAATATAGTTACTGAGTTTTATTTTTGTGATATATAATTTTATATCAAAATTATCACAAACTATTTTGTTATAATATTTTTATGATTTGTGATTTTCTTAAAATATATAATTATATGTAATCTTATTGTTATTACTCTATGTATAATTTTCATATTTTTAATTTTTACTATGTATTTATACAATATTTACTATTGATGAATATATAAAAAATTTAATTTTCAAATATTTAATAATTTGTATTCATGTATTCAAATTAAACATTTTTAGATATTTAAGTTTCAAATATTTAATATTTTTATTCATATATTCAACTGAAACATTTTTAGATATTTAAGTTTCAAATATTTAATATTTTTTATTCATATGCTCAAACCACACATTATCGAATAAGTTTTATTGTATTTATACAATATCCTCTGATATTTGATTTTATTGATCATTGTATAAAAATATTAACTTTTCCAAATCATTGAAATGATTTATTTGTATATTCAATATTTTTTTATGTTTTCCATTTTGAATATCTCAATATTTTCTAACTCATTTAATATATGCAATTTGTTATTTACGTATATAATTGTTTTAAAATTTTGAAACTTTCAAAATATCTTATTTATAGTATTTTCATTAAATATATTTATAACATTTTCTTTGAAATATTTTCACTAAGTTATATTGAAGAGATTTAATTACATACCTTAAAGTTTATTCCCATGTCAATATATTTTTTAAAAAATATTTATATAATTATTCTAATTTCATGCATTATATTATTTCAATGAAATTAAAAATTTTGTATTTTAAAACTACATCCTAAATTTTAAGGTTTGTAAATAAAACCTCATAACAACTCTTTCTCATATTAACTTAATTAAATAATTTATACACATATCATATTATACAAAATTACAAATTTACTTAGTAATGTAACAATAACAAAATTTATATTCATAAATTGTACATGAAAGCAAAATTATGTACACACATTTAACATTTATAACATATGACACCAAACAATATTAATTTCATACCAAAGTAGTTATATCAGCAAACTAAATAAATTTATTACATATCATCAAACTAAATAATTTCATTTCATTTTATTCATATCATAAATTGTATATTCAAATAAAATATTATAAAATTTAATTCACATATCTTAATGAAATAAATCTATTGAACAATATCTCTCTTGTGTCCAACACAATCAACAATGAACAACAATAATAACTAACAAATTAAAATAATATAAATAATAAATAATACTATATTATAAAAATATATAAAGAGAAAATAAATTATATTATAAAAAAATGATATACTTGCTCGCCTGCTTCTTCCCTCCTTATCATGCAAAATGAGAGTGGAAGAGCACTAGGTAGGTTTTTATGGACAGACCTTTTAGTAACAATAAGATTTCTCGCTTGTCATTTAAAGGTGGTTGTTAAAAAGTGAAAGTTTCACCAATAATATTGTTGTCAATATAAATGGAATATTTAATGACACAATTTCTTACTATCATTTTCACTTATGACAATAGTTGTCAATAAAAGTCAAGAATTTTCACTGACAACTTTATCATCACTAAAGAAAGGTATAAAAAATTATGCTATCGCTTTCAATAATAATATTGTTAGTAAAGGTCCCAACATTTAGTAATGACAATTGTCATGGGTGAATGCTGGCATAGGAACTTGTGCCTTTTATTTCAGCAACAATAATTGTTGCCGATAAAGGTTGGGACCTTCATAAATGACAATGTCATTGCTGAAAGGTTAATTTTTCACTTATATATTTGAATTTAGTCTTTATTAATTACATTTATCGTCAATGAAAATTTAGTAACTTTTATTGACAATATTTGTTGTTGTTGAAGGTTTTCATATCCTACCCATCTAGAAAATATGGCGCCTCTTGATTTTCTAAGCATCACTGATGACTTTATTGTTAGTAAAAATCTATTAATGAATCACTAATAATTGAATATTTGTTGCTGTTGAAAGTGTTGTTGGTGTTGGCTTTTTTTCTTGTAGTGAATAATTGAATGGAGTTAAAAAAGTGCGCTAAGTAAAATTTAAAAAAATACAAAATTGCACGGAGTTTCAAAAGAAAACTCAATCCCAACCGAACTCACGTGATTTTTAAGTTTATTGTTACTTGTTAAGTGGTGGGTTGGAGCGGCACCTTCACGTTGCCGCCTTGGGCAGGAGCTAATTTTTCCCCTTAATTATATGATTTTACATAAAAGATTTGGTCAAGAATAGGACTTACCTGTTTGTTTGCTTGAACTTACTACTTCGGAAAGTGAAAAATATAAAATTGTTCCTTTTACGTAGCTGTCTTTGAAAGGCTTGCCTATTTGAGAGCAGTGTGCTCTTACATAAAAATATAAAACTAATAGATCACTCTAATCAGCTCCTCCTCCTCTCTTCCTCCTTTGATTAATCTCATCATCCATCTATGGATCTGCGTGCTCGTCTTCGCGTCCAAATCACAGCAGCCGATCAAATTCAAGATCGCCATAACCCACTTCCTTCGGATTTCTTTGCCGTTTGCTTGTCGTATATCAAAGTAGTTAAGATCACTCACTCCACACAATCTAATCAGTATGTATCAATAGCCTCTTCCGACACCCACTTCGAGTTCAAATATGCCAGCAAATTCCTCTCCGGACGCATCGTTCGCAAAGAGCTATCAGACGTAATCCCTCTTTCCCCTAGGATGTTGGACATTGTCGTGCCGCGAATTCTATTGTGCGCAAATAACAATCAACGTACATTCGACGCCATCAATATGGCTCCGATGGCAACCGTATTTAACACATTGGAGAAAGTTGAAGCTCAAGAATATGCTTCGGAAAATTATTGTATTTGTTTGGAGGAGTTGTTTGATGAATCTTCGACATGTTCGGAGGTTGTTCGGAGCAATTGACGCTATGTTCGGAAAATTAAATTGTTGTGTTTGATAATATATTATAATTGGGACAAAAGAACAAACTCTTGTATTTTTTGTTTCTTTGAATTGTGTTAACAGTATAATACCGGCAATACAGTGAAATTTAATGTTATGTTTTTTACTTCCGTTCTCAGTACCTTGTATCTATATATGATCTTAATTACCCATGACGTTGCTGTATACTTTAATCATATAAGTGCCCTACTTAATAAATAAAGATTAAATACTAGTTCGAAAAATCAGATTTCTAATAAAGATTTTTTTTTTGTGTTTAACAAAGTAATAAAGAAATATTCAATGTTATTTTTCAGTCATTCATTTTTTTTTCCAGCATCTTATATTTAAATTTATGACATTTCGAATAAGTAGGCTTGTTAAAACAAGCTAATCAATCCTTATCAAATTAACTTAATAAGTAAAAGTTATACATCAAATTAGTCTCAAATTAGGGCATTTGTTCATTATGTCAAAATTTTGTTTAGTTGTTACAATACTACTCCCAATCTAAAGTTGAAATTTACTATGCAGTATTTGACAAGTATTATAACATGTTACCTTGTAAATATTAACTTCACATTAACTAGTAGTTAATTAAAATTTATTATTATTTCAAATAATATTTGTTTATTTTTTGATTAAAATGAAATTATATTTAAGAAACAATAACTACAAAGAACAAGTTTTTTAAAAAATCACATTCCAAACTTTTATTACTGTTAAAAAAATTGTATTTGAAATTTTTTTAAACTTATATATTGTAACTTTAATATAAAATATTGAAACTTTTTCAAAATAATTAGTTCAACTTTGATGAAATTATAAATTTTTATTATTAGCATTAATCTTCAATATGATTAATATTAAAATTGTAAGAAAGTAAATCAAGGCATGTTATTTTTACATGAAAAATCCTCAATTATAGAGGTAAAGATCACGGGACTTAATTTAAAAAATTTTAACTACTTGCAAACAAAATAGGTACAAATATTTTACTAACTAATTTTACAATATATAAATATATTGCTATTTCCAATTTTCATCTCATGTATCTGATGATTCATCTTCTTTTAAATTGTTTTGTTATTTATCTCTCATATTATATCTTTCCTTTGAATAAACAATCATCTTTATATTCTTGTAACTCATTAATAAATGTTTACCATTCAAAATTTGTTTGCCAAAAGGAAAAAATACAAAACAACACTATGTATCATTGAGAATATTGAAAAAAATTAATATATCATGGCTTATAAAAGAAAGTATAGGATAGTGTCTTTTGTGCTTTCCATCTTGAAATATCAAAATTTGATATATTAAGTAAAAATTAAACTCATTTTGTTTAAGGAATAATTATTAGTTAAACCTAAGAAGTTATCGTATTTTTCAAAATATGAGATAAATTTAATATTTTAACAAATATATTTTTTAAATAAATGTACACATATTAATGAATTAATTCTATATTATTTATTATATATTATTAGACTAACAGATTAATCTAACAGTCTAATAAGATAGTACTTTCTAAATTCAATTTCTTATCAGATCAAATTGACTAATTTTAATTTTTTATTGAATCAAGTTATCATTATCGTTTTTAATACAAATTTCAATTTTAGCCTTGAAAAAATTATTCTCATTTCAAACTAATTTATTAAATCCAACTCATTTTGATAAGTTTATGTATAAGAAATTGTTATATGCTCTATGATATAAAGTTATCCTATTCAGAAAATAAAAACTAAATACTCACTTGAAAAATTAGATTTGTATTGCTTGTATCTCGTAAGCCTAACATATATGGGAAATAAATGCGACCTAATTGAAGCCCGTCTTTTCCCCATCCTCTTTTCTCTCTGCCTCCCTAGTTATTTCCTCTCTTATCTCTCGTGAAAAAAATATTATCAGCCTTGCTCTACAGTTAATAGTATATCAAAATCAAGAAAGTAAAGATTGAAAGGTTGTGGTCCGAGGAATGTATCTAACATTTGTTTGGAAGTGTTAAAGAGGGAATGGAGGGTTCGAGCATGCATGACTTGGGATCATCTATATCACAAAAAATGCATTACAAATTGGCTTTAGAAGAGTAATAAGCATTCGTGTGTCATTGCTCAATGCCGGTGGATAGAATCATTGATTAGAATATGTTGTGTTATGATACACTAATATATATGTGTGTGGAAGCGATAGGAATAACCACTCACTTAACACATAATTCAATTACTGCACCACTAAAAGGGTGTCAATGTTTATATAAAATAAATAAACTGATTAATTAGTTAAGTGGCCGTCACTTGTAAATTTCAAGATTGTGTGTGTGTGTGTGTGTGTATTTGATGGATTGGTTGGACGTTGCAGAATAGAATGAGAATGAGTGAAAAAGGAGTGTCATGGTATAATCATTCCTTATTTTTATGTCTTAAAGAGAAGGAAAAAAAGTTTACCAAAAAAAAACAAAAAGCAGGAAAAGAAAATAAGTAGTTATGGTTAATTTTCCAATACTCAATTTTCTGGGTTCCTCGAACGTGGGATTTTTTTCTAGGAATTATCTGTTTAATTTTATTATTTTAACCTTCTATAGTATTTGAATTTATATTTTTAATTAATTATAGTCAACACTTATTAATAAAATAACATAATAGAAAGGAAAAATGATAAAAAAAGTATACTTAAACATGCATTTTAATTTAAGCTTCTATTATTATTTCTTATGTAATTTTATATATTCAAGTAAAAGGAGAAGAACTCATAATTTAACTATTTATTCTCTTTCATCTATTATTATTTCGTATGTAATTTTACATATTCAAGTAAAAGGAGAAGAACTCATAATTTAACTATTTATTCTCTTCCATTTTCTCTTTATCTTTCTTTCCTCTTGATTTTTATTCACAAATATATATATATATATATAGAGAGAGAGAGAGAGAGAGAGAGAGAGAGAGGAGGGGGAAGGGAGGGAGGGGGCGTTTAATTCCAAATTTTAAAGTTAAGGGAGACGTAATTTAACACCGTTATTGTAATTTTCTTTTTGTTTTTCCTTGCAAAAATTTGTAACAACGCATTTTAAGATATCTTAATTCTTACATTCTTACAGTTTTGAAAAAAGAAAGGATTATAGGATATATTTGGATGTATTTTTATTTTTATATTTTTAAAAATTATTTTTTATTTTTAAAAATCATTTTTAAATATAAAAATAAAAAATAGAGAATAGTCAATATTATAAATAAAAAATATTTTATTTAATTATAAAATTAATATTTAGAATAAAAATTTAAAAAAAAAACTTTTATTTTTCTATTTTTAAACCTTGTCACCTATGCGACTTTAACAAGTTTCCAAGTACTTGTCAACCAGTTAATTCATAAAAGCAACAAATAAAGATAGCAAGTTATATACTTGATTAGATTGTGACCTATGGTCATTAAGGCAGAATATAGTACTATCAAGTCCTGTCATATTTAATTATCTTTGAAATTATCATAAAAATATTTAAAAAAATTTCAATTTTATACGAAAATATATAAATTGATATACTATCTAAACAAATTGATTATAAGGTCACATGTACAAAACATGGATTTACAAATCGGAATTACTTCTTCGGAAAGTAAAAGTTAACACATAATTAGTGCCGCTGGGCTTTGCTATTTAAGAGCAGTGGGTTTCAAAACAGAACTACAATTCTCCTTTCCTACTCCTTTGATTAATTAATCTGGGCATCCATCTATGGATCACTATGCTTTTGTTCAATTGCTAGTCACACCATCCAACCAAAACCCACTGCCTTCGGGTTTCATCGCAGTCAACTTTTGGTACACCAAAGTAGCTCAGATTGATTGTTATGCGCCCATAGCTTCCTCCAACACTTCCTTCGACTTTGAATTTCCGACCGACTTCCTCTGCGGATGCATCCTCCGTGAACAGCTGTCGAACGCTGTCCCTATTTCCTCTCAGTTGTTGGACATCGTCGTGCCTCGAATTCTTTCTTCCGCTCATATCTATGGACGGACATCCAACGCCATCAATGTGATTCTGAAAGCAATCCTGTTTGACGCGTTGGAGAGAGTTGAAGCCCAAGAATGCGCTTCGGAAGATTGTTGTATTTGTCTGGAGAAGTTCTTTGATGAGTCGTCAGCGAGTAAGAAGGTTGTTCGGAGCGTCTGCCGCCATTTTTTCCATCAAGATTGTATTCTTCAGTGGCTCAATGCTAGCAATTGCTGCCCGCTATGCCGATTCAAGTTATCTGTTTGATTGATTGGGTTCTCTAGACAGTATTTTTTTTCAGACTATGGATAGCTAGCCTTTTAGTTCTAGCCAAAAGATCAAGGTCTTGTTTATAGATTGTTTCGTTAAATTGTGTTAACACCAGTAATAGAGTGAAATATTCAATGTTATTTTCTTACTCTTTTCAGTGTTATGTATTGAAATCTAAGATGATGCCTATGAAGAAAAAATTTATGTGCTCTAACTCTAAAACGTTTTTAAGGATTCTGTTCGGATAAAAAGAAAAAGTTCTTAGAAACGTTCCCTTGAGGATTGGTTCAACAGTGTTAGATCACCGGTTAATTTCTTCCTGTTCTTCCCAATGCGTGATATCCATATTTTTTATCCCAATTTAATCAGTTCCTTCTTCGTTAGGATCCTATTGTTATATATCTGATTATTATCTTTAAGTTTTTAGGAGAAAAGTGGTGATTTTTATTCAGTTGTTTTTTTAAAAAAATTGAATTTAATTTGGTGTAAATATATTTGCAGTAATAATTTCCATTTAGACTAGAACTTGTAAACAGGCTACATTCAGAACCCATAAACTGGTTACATTAACCACGTTTCAAAAAAGGTCAGGTTCACCATTTTTTGAGACGGAGTTAAAATTAGTTATGTATCTTTGTCAAACACTAGAAGGACGAGTATATAATATTACTGCATCCTGAGCATAATAGCTTCTCTGAAAAAAAAAAAAAGGTAAAAGTATACTACCACTCAAAAATGGATGTTATATTAAAATTCTTTTTTTTTTTTTGAAAAATTGTTTCATATCCCTAACTATAATTTTAAGAAAAATTTGATGTAATATTTATCATTTCAATAGCGCATATTTAAAATAAAAATTGGAGGTTTACACACTTATATAATATAAAATAAATTTTTAAGAAAAATCTAATGTAACATGTATACCTTTCAAAGGCTCATTTAATAATTTATTCGAAAAAATAGTTGATGATAGAAGGGAAGGCCCAACAAAATTTTTTATTCCTTCTCCCTTTATTATACAAAAATATTGCAGATATTAAAAATAAAATTTAAAATCTTTTATATCAATTGAATTAAACTTTATAAATTTATCTCACCTTTTTATATTTAATGATAATTCTTAATTTTTATTTAAAATCTAATTTTAAATTTAATTTTTAGTTTAGAATATAAACCCGAGAACCTATACGAACAAGCTAATAAGAAAGAAAGTTTATTAATTAATTCAACGAAATTAATTATTTAATATATACTTTGACATGAGAATTAAATTTTTGGTACAAATTTGTGCTTGTAATACTGAGGCAACTGCATATATTAATAAATGTCATAAGAATGAAATGCTTTTAGAATAATTTGACTATGATTTTATTTTTGAACTAAGTACGACTAAAAATCACAGGAGCTAAGAAGACTAAACTTTGTAAGGATACCCCTCTTATCCTGAAGAAAGAAAGATAAGAAGGCAACTGGCCACAGGTGAGTAGCACAAAACATGCAAACTAGGAGATGCACTTAAGTTAAAATTTCTTAAAAGAAAAATCATCAATTTCACTTTAGTTTTTTTACTTTAAGATTTTAAAATATTTACGTTAAACAGAGAGAACTTGAGACTAAAGTTATAAAGTTATTAAAAATTAATTTATACAGTTATGTTAGAAATTTGGTGATATCTACCAAGCAATCAACATTGCCTCTTTTTTTTCTTTTTAAAGATTTGTATGTCCTATAAAGTTAATAAATAAATAATGTTATTTATTTATATTATATGTATTGGATATACATTGGTAAAAGGGATAATAAATAATATATTCATGCATTGACTGAATGATTGAATTTATGAATCTAATCAATATTTGATATGTGTATTGGACATACATTAATAAGGAAAAAATAATTTATTTTCTAAATAAATACTTAAT
The DNA here is from genome assembly GCA_020226215.1 of Sindora glabra. Lineage (NCBI taxonomy): Eukaryota > Viridiplantae > Streptophyta > Magnoliopsida > Fabales > Fabaceae > Sindora > Sindora glabra. Next base: position 7,447,749 of record CM035233.1, read on the forward strand.
CAAGTATTTATTGAATCTATCATATTAAAAGACTTTGAGAGTTACTCTCTTTGCTATAAAAGAATAAGATTATGGGAGAATAATTACAAGTTATTCATTCTATCTCTTCCTTTCTAAACAATATCAAAGGGGTTTCAAAATAGTGGAAAGTGGAAAGTCCAAAGTTAGAGGAAGTGTGCATATGTGCTCTTAAAAACTTTGTATTTGTGAAGTACAATGAGATTGTACAAAAGAACACTCTTGCTAAGTTCAAAACTAGTAGGATTACGTTAAAAGAAAGCTTGTGAAAATTTCTCTTATTAAAGTTTATTTTTCTTTGAGCTACATTAAAACTTAATTTACTAATATAAATATATGTAAACGACCTAAAGAAATTTATCAAATTGCTATTTTTGTGATATATTCCAACAATGGTACTAGAGCCTAACGCATGTATTTATATTGGTTTATTATTTTAATAGCTTGATTTTTTAAGCTTCTACACCTAAATTGTAGTCAATTAGAAAAAAGGCTATTTATCAAAGTTTAAAGTCCTACATGGAAAATAAGTAGGCTCACAAAAATCTCTTAAGTGACAAATCAAATTATGTCATGTGTGCATGATGACATAAGTGATTCAATTAAAATAAAGTTATGCATTAATAATATTGGTTGACAAAAAAGAAGTCGTCATGTATCATGGTGCATCATCCCAACTAATAAAAAAATTTGCCTATTTAATAAATTAAATGGAAATAAATATTAAAAAAATAAAATGTTTACCTCTAGTCACCCCTAACAAAAGTAGAGAGCTTATTTATACTATTCACAACAACAAGGTGTCAAAAGAAGAGTTGTCAAGTTTTGAAACTCTCCTAAAGTTCTGCCAACTAAGATTGAAGCATTAAATCTCCAACTTCCATTAAGAACATCTATTTTAAGTTGAAGATTTCAACATTGTTCAAGTCCTTGAATCTTTTTCAAGTGTGAAGCTTTTATGAAGATTCAACCTTTAATTAGAAATGAAGCTTTTTCAAACCTTCCATTGAAACCAAACCTTTCATTGAAACCAAGTGTTCAACCTTCAAGTTGAGATCAAACTCACTCAAGCCCTTGTTCGAAGTTAAGGCTCAATTATTTTATCTAAAATCAAGCTTTCTTGAAGCCTTTAATCGAAACAAAGTATCCATCATTTGATTCGAGATTGAGCTTCCTAAAACCTTCAATCAAAATTTATTAAAGAGAAGAGTAAAATGATTTATTGTTGTCTTTAGGCTTAAATACATTTTTAGTCCCCCTAATATGTAAATTGATTGAGTTTGGTCCTCCTCAAAATGAAAAATCAATTTTGTTCCCTCTAAAAGCCAAATTGGGCCACATTTAGTCCAATTTGTTAAAATTCCAATAGATCTAGTTACTTGGACAATGAAAGTCCATCATGGTAGTAATGCACTCATTAAATATTGTAATTCTCCTCCTAAAATTTATAACATTTAATTATATGGAATGTTTCAAAAACTAAATAAAAAGCTTTAAAAAAATAAATGAAAACTGAAAATAAAAATTAAAAGCTTTAAAACAAAAATTGAAACTAAGCCTAATGCTCTAAATTGTATTTGATATGAATTCTTTCTAGAGAGGAAAACTAGGTAATGAATCCAAACCCATGCCTCCAAGCTGTGTGATGCTAATAGTTGGGATTATTGGTTTCAAGACACACCTAGTTATAAATGTAGGTATTTTATTTTAATTGGCAAAAGGCTTTTTTTTATCACTTTGTGGCTTTCTAGTGTTTTTTATAACAAGTATTCTTTTTGACAACATTTTGGGGTTTTGGGGGCTAAATATTGCTTTATTTAGGTTTTGAAAATAGGTGTTGTAATTGATGTGGCTTTATTAAGTTAGGAATAAACTATTTTTTTTTGTGGATTTTGTGTAAATTTTGCTTACTACTTAAATTGGTCCTTTAGTCCTTTTTAGATTATCTTTTTATTTCGGATTCTTACAAGTAGGAATATTTTAATGCTTTTTTCTAATTGAGCTACTATGTTTAATAAGTAATTTGAGCAAAAGTTATTGTATGAATATTTTTTAATTTTTAATTATTTTATTAATTAAAAATTCATTATTTAATTAACTTATAAAAAATTTTTATCATAAATTATTAAGTCTAAGTATTTTAACTTGGTTATTCACCATGGATAGAGATTTATTGTGAAACTTAGCCTAAATTATGTAAGGGGAAAAGTGTGAAAATTAACCTAACAAGTTTTGTTTTAAGATCTAATAGAACTTATAAAGCAACTAAAATATCTATTATATAGAGCTTTATGGTAGAAAATACTTGGCCATACCTTAGCTATAGGAAGACAACCATTAAATGGTGATTTAGATATAAGAAATCTAATGGCATGTGTTAAAAGGCATGCATATATTAAAGTATTCATTGAACTTGAAGTAGATTTTTCTAAATTTTTAGCACTTATTTAGAGATTGGTAACCACTAAAGATGAGTTGCAAGTAGGTGAATAAGCTGAAAAAGCTAATGTTAAAGGTGATGATGTTATAGGCTTGGATGAGTAAGTAAATGTTGGCAAATGTGATGTTGAGGGCTTAAGTGAACATGTTAATGATATGGACTTAAGCCAACAAGTTGATAATAAGGATGATGATGTTGTGGTTAAGGTAGATATGGACTATAATGAGTATTAATATGAGGAATATGAAGTTAGAAGAGCTATTAATGTGGAGTAACAAAGTGTAAGCTTTAATGAATTTTGTAAAGAAAAAAGCTATATTAAAAATTGGCAATGGGATGAAGAAGATGTTGAGTTAGAAGATGAACAAAAAAAGGTTGCTCATAATAATTTGTAGGGGCCTAAAATTGAATCAACTAAAGCAAATGAAGGAAAGCCAACCTTTGTTGTAAATTGGATAGATGAGGATGAAAATTTTGATGACTTATATATCCCTAAGGTATTTTTTAAAAAAAGAAGCAAAAAATGGTGATGGGGCTAAGAGAAAAATCTCTAATGTATAAAAAATTTCCTAAATTTAAAATACCAGTGGATAAGAAGTAAGTGAGGTTTGAACTTGGTCTTGACCTTACTTCAAAGGCTATTGCAAAGGAAGCAATCAATAACTGCGATTTTTCCTAAGGAAATTCTGTTTGGATAAATAAAGATAACAAGAAAAGAAAAGTGTAGAAAAGGTTACCCCATACTACATGAGAGTAAGCTTAGACACTTATAGAGAGGTATAGTAAGTGAAAAATGATATGCATACCTGTCCAAAGCAAATTAAGAATCCACAAGCTAAGATAAAATTGTTGGGATAAAGTTCATAAATAAGGTTAAAGAAAACCTAAATATGAGTTATAAAGATCTAAAATTAGATGTAAAAAAAAAAGAATAAGGTGTTCACTTGTCAAAAAGGCAAGTATATATTCTAAAAAAAGGCTTTAGAACTTATGGAAAAGATTTCAAAAAATTAATATTGCAATTTAAAGAGTTATACAAAAGGGCTTATAAGAAGAAATAAAAGTACTTTTATGATGATTAATATGATTAAGCCAAGTTTGCAAGCCTTACTTGAGCTTCAAAGAATGTATGTATGCTTTAAAGGATGAAAAAAAAAGCCTTTTTAAAAGTATTTTAAGCCCTTAATTAGTTTAGATGGGTGTTTTCTAAAAAAGGTGTATAAAGGTAACTACTTGTAGCAATTAATAAACATAAAAATAATAAGATGTTTCCAATTATATTTGCAACTATGGAGGCTGAAGTTAAAGATTTTTGGAAATAATTCTTAGAAAGGCTAATCAATAATTTAAGGCTATTTTTTTAACATAAATAGCCTTTCATATCAAACCAATGAAAGGTATATTTCTTGAAAACCTATTATATTTTTATATTTCCTTATTGTCGGATATTTTGTCATTATTATTTAACATCTGCACTTTTAACTTTTGTTTGCATGGGTTGGAATATGCAATCCTAAAATTAGGAAAAAGGATTAAGCACTATTTCTATGTTAAGCATTTGGCATCAAATTTCAAGAAGAAATATCTTGGTGATAACCTTAAATTTATTGTATGGGAAGCTGCAATAGCAACAACTAACGTTAAGTTTGAGGTAGCCATGGATTGATTGAAGGTTTAGGGTGATAAAGGTTAAGTTCACATGATGGGCATTCCTCTATCACAGTGGAGTAGGTTAGCTTTTAGCATATACACTAAATCCTATCTACAGGTAAACAAGATATGTGAGGCATTTAATAAGTCAATTTTAGAGTATAGAGACAAGCTAATCATTCAATTAGTATAAAATATCAAGCATTACTTAATAAAGAGGTTTATTATAAATAAGAAAAGGATTTTAAGATACAAAGGTACTTAGTGTTAGGAATTCGGATTATCATATGCAGCAGAAATTCAAAAATTTAATTCAAATTCTACCTAGGATCCATGCAAAAGATAATCAATCATTAAGGTTTTACCTATTAGACACTCGTGTTTTTACTGATCAAAATTTGAGAGAGCAAATAAATCAAACGCCGACCGGAAGGTACAACATTTCTATAATATCCACATGGAGTGAACAACAACCTTTCACCCTCCACAAATCTGTTAGGATGTGTTTCTCTCTCTAGGATTAGGATTGGGTATTTTTTGAGTAATTTAGGATTTTATGGAAACTTATGAGAGTGTGTAAAAGTGTTACCCTTAAGTCCCTTTTTATAGAACTTAGGCAAGTCACAATTCTAGTCCTACTAGGATAATGCCTCCAAAATTCTAATCACACTTAATAACTTATCTTATCCTTATCCTAGAGAGAGTGAGGAGAGATATGACTTATCTATTAATTATCTAATATTAGATAATAATATTATCTCATAATATAAATATCTTAATATTTAGATAATTGCATATAGTTATCAAATATCAAAATAATATTATCTCATAATATATTTATCTAATATCTGATAACATAATTATTTGATATTACTTTAATATCAAATAATATCACATAATATTATATATATATTACGCGAACAACATATTATTATTCTTAATAATAATATATATGCACAAAAATAAATTTAATTAATTAGATATTAATATAATTAAAATTTAATTAATTATTATCTTACTCCTACTCCTTTTGTGTGACCCTGTAGCTTTTTACTACATTGACAATGACTCATTATTGAACCATAGACAGTGAGCGGTATTTAGCAATACATCACTACCACTCAAGTAGTAAGAATGTTTATGATTCGACATCCATCTAATACATGATCAATGCTTTGCATCATAATTCTTTTTATAATAATATCCAAATTAAACTGAAGGCATGGAGTGTGTCATCCTTGTCAATATTCAATTTATATTTCTTAATATTGAGTAGACTTTAAAATAAATAATCAATATCACATATTGATCCATTTGAGTATGGTCATGCATTTCTAAATCTTACTCAATCAAGGGACCCAAGGATATATCTCTTTTTTATAAGAGTAATAAAATTCCATCTACATCACCACTTCCCTCTGCATGATTCGTGACACACCCAATCAACACTCTACTCGTCATCCCGATTAAAGGTGACATAAGACGACATTAAAGTTAGTAACCCTTCATGTAGGGAACTATAGTGACTTCAAGTCAAAGGACTATACGCAATTGTTACTATATGAGAACTACTAATGACACAAGTATTATCCATGCAATATTCTCATAGTGGGCTAGTCCAGTACATTTGTTCACTAACAATGTACTCATGTATTGACTTGATATCATATATCCATAATTCATAATCATCAATCACTATACATGCCAGTCTCGATATACTATTATTATCCCTGTCATAATAATACTTAACTAGGGGCATTTTAAGAATAGTAAAATTATTTCAGGAATAATTATTTTATTAAGTTATAAATTGCGTAAAAAAATTAAAAATAAAATATAATAATTGCATTGCCTAAAATAAAATATAATACATTATGTATTATTTCAATCATCTATATGATTAGTTCCTAAGACATATACCAATACTTAGTGCTAGTGATATGAGAGATCTTAAAAGATATTAAGGAAAGTAGCAACAAATGAACACCTATTTAGGCTGGTGATTAGGTATGTGTCTTGTTTAAGGTTGGAAAAAAAATTAACAAGCTTGTTGTAAACTTGGTAAATAAAACTTATTCTTGTAGTTTGTGGGATCTCATTAGGACACTTTATTGCCATTCTATGGTTGCAATGGCATGGTGCAACCATAAACCTAAAGATTATATTCACTTATACTATAGGTATTTCATCATAACTTAAACACCTTTCATTTTTAATTTGTAACTAATATGTCTATAATTTCTACTTGAAATAAAGAGATATATCTTAAATTTTACTCAAACATCATTTATTGTATCACTGGGCAAAGTTATGGCCAAAGGTAGAAGGTGATCTTATTCAACCTTCAATCTTAAGGAAACCAACTTGGCAAACTAAGGAAAATGAGAATAAAGGATGCTGATGAGTAGAGAAGAGACTCCAACATGTTTCCAAGACAATATTCAAAATGCAAGTGCATCAAATGCCATAAGTATAGGCATAACATTAGAAGCTGCATGGGAAAAATAACATCTAATAAATAAATGCCAATTGAAGGGAATGAGGCAACCTAATAAGCTTTCTTACAATAATTTTAGGCTTCCTATGAAGCATCTCAATAATCACATCACCACCTATGCAACTAAATAAGAAGCTCAACTGTCCTACCTACCAATTCAAGTAAAAGAACTTGTGCAAAAAATCAATAAAGGAAATAAAGATACTACTTTAGCACATTACAAGAAGGAGTTAAGAAATAGGTCATTTATAAAAAAAAGGAAAGCATTGTGTCACTAAGGAAACCTTGTAGTTAATAGGTGAAGGTAATAGGAAAAGGTTGGAGAAAATATTCTATAACACTTAAGAATCCCATTAATTCCAATAAAAAGGCTTCTTAGCTCATATTATGAGATTTCTATTATTTTTCAATTGAAGTATTTTACTAGGAATATAAATAATGCCCTTTTGTTGATAGTTATAGATAATTCCTTTTTATGGATATTAATAGATTTGATAAGAAGATAGGTAATTGGCCATTTGTTGGTTAGTTTGTTTTACTCCAAAGATTACACAATTATCAACAATATTGTTTACTTATTTCTATAACGAATTTTCAATTTATTTAATAACAATGTTGTATGGTTAAATGATCAATTTTTTTACTTCTCTAGGTTTCTATAAGGTTAGTGTGGTTTTTTTTAAAAAATCTAGCTAGTTGGTATTATTTGCACTGATAATGAAACACAAGTATTGCTTAAGTATATGTGTTGCTTATTATCTAGTGCTCTTAATTATTTTACTACTTTAAATGTAAAATGCTTTTGATATCATGCTACTAAATGTGTAGTAATCTCATTATTAGTAGGGGCTTTATCTATTGTGTGATATAATATGAGTATAGTACAAAAATTATCCTTATTTAGTTTTACATGCTTGGTTATGTAGTCAGCTAGCAATTCATAGCCAACATATGTAAGTTATAATTAGATAAGTTTATGTCATCCATTATGCAATTAATTGTTAGTTATGCAGTCTTGTATTTTAACTAAATTTACTCATCATTGTATGTCCATTTTATAATAATGCTTCAAATGAGTTTTAATCTTATGACTAGTTTATTGGTTAAAAGACAAGACAAAAAGTATTACAAAAGATTTGCATCTAATAGGGCTTATATTTAGTTGTATTAGTTATGAACTATAATGTATAAGTTATGTGTGCATTTAATGGTGTTTATATGAACAAAGTGTACAAAGCTTGTAATCTTTGTTTGCCTTAATATGATATTCAAATAAAAAGCTAACCATATCATCCAACTTACTTCTTAACATCGATTGTTATTCTTATTTAAGCTCTTTTGAGTCACCACATAGTGACTATGTTTTAAAAATTTTTCACAAGAATTAAAGTTAGCTAATAAACTAGCTCTTATAGAACTCTCTGCAACAAGGAATAATGGAAAGCAAAGTCTATTTTTAGGTGAGTTAAGCATATACATAAAATGCACACAACATATAACTATTCTTGTTTTCCTACATAATATAACTAACCACTCCTATTTATAATAGATAGTCATTCCCATTTATAACAAGTTTTTGTATAATATAGAAAGCCATTCCTATTTATGATGAGTTGCCATTCCCATTTATAATAAGTTTTTACATAATATAGAAAGTTGAAGATTAATCATCTAAGTCAATAGATAGTTACTTCCATTTACAATAAGTTTCTATATAATACTCTAGTTCTCTTATATTATGTTCTTTTAGCCATAAAAGCTTTTTGACTTCCTCGTAGAAAGAGATATGGCTAACGAAAAAGATTACTAAATCAGGAGATGTTTTAGCTTATATTCCTTCTAATGTAATTTCCATTACAGATAGCCAAATATTCTTATCCGCTGATCTATTCAATGTTGGAATCCGAACTATAATATTTGTGAGAAGGGATTTCATTCTAACAAAACAAGGTTACCAACAAAACAAAATATACAATTTCCATTTAATAATGAATGTCCAAAGCTAATTTACAATAAGCTTGCTAATTTGGCATAACGTTATAGATTCATTACAAATTTCCAAAGAATTAAAATTACAAATTCCATACTCATTTTTTCATAGCATTACAAGTTAGCTCATAGTGGTATAATGCTTGTAATCTTTGTTATTTGCTATCATAATCCTAAATCACTAAATCATTTACCTATAGCCTTCAAAAGCACAAGTGCTAGCAAGAAAACAATAATAACATGCAATCAAAGCCCCAATGAATAACTTTAAACAATCTTCTACAGCATTAAGCCTTTAAATTAAATCACTAGTTATATTTTGCTCACATTCACCTATCTCACCATCATGTCAACAAAAATAGCTACATCCTTCCCTACCTTTGTAACAACTAAAAAAATAATGCTCAAGGTTATTCTTCAGTCTAAGAAGTTTTCAAGCTAGCCTCCACGTCGTATCTACATGTACAATGAGCTTTATTCTTAAAACTTGATGCTTTAAATGGTTTACTTTCTCCTCCTGTCACCATTTTTGTTAAATAAGAGATTAGACAGGTAAAGAATTTTGAAGAAGAGGAGTTACAAATGAAAGTTCTAAATAAGGGTTTTAATAATGAAGAAAATTAAGGAATGAGGAAATACTAAATAATAAAATCAAAATTAAGAAAATAATAAATAAGAAAAATCAAGAAATAATAAAATAATAAATAAGGAAATAAAAAATAAAGGAATGAAAAAATAATAAATAAAAAAAATCAAGAAATAAGGAAATAACTTATTTCAAAGGACAAATCAATTTTAGGAAAAATTAGTTACCTAATTTTTGCAATACTTAATGAGTCCACTAATGCCATGATAGACTTCCATTATCCAAGGGGTAAATTTGTTAAAATTTTAACGAATTGGACTAGATATGGCCTAATTTGACTTTTACAGGGACCAAAATCAATTTTTCATTATTAGGGAGACCAAACTCAATCAATTTACATATTAAAGGAACTAAAAGTGTATTTGAGCCTATTCTTTATTAGGAATTACAAAGTTAAAAATGTAATTGTATCATAAAAAAATTAATAAAATTATTTATTCCATATTTTTCTTATCTTATAAATTCTTTATTAATAATTTTTTATGAACAAATTTCTAGCATATCCAATAAGATAATCTTTACCTTTTATCTCTTGCCTTTGAAATTAGATTTGTCCAAGCAAGTTTAAATGGCATAAAAAAAGCAAGTCTTTAGCAACCCGCTATTCAATGCACATGAAACAAATCTTCCAATCAATTTAGTAAGTTCTAATTCTTAAGGTCCTATAACTCGAAACAAAATAAGAACTCTTGCAAATATATATGATTGAACAATTGTTATACCAAATCCAACTCTCGTCTTCACAAGTTTATCATCATGGAAATCACTTTCACCTATATATGTGATAAAGGCAAAGTCAAATGTAGCTAATATTCTTAATAATGTCTTAACTTAACTTGATTTATCTAAAAGTTTTGAATCAATAATAGAACCTATAACTGTTGGAAAATCTAGTAAGGCTAATAGTATCCATTTTGCTCTAGACACTCCAATGTCTGAATTAAATGAACATTCTTTAAAAAATAAATGTCTTAACTCTTCTAGATCTTTAAGTTCAACTAGCAATGTTTGTTATGGTGATAAGTGCAACTTCTCTAAAGGAGCAAGTTTTAGCTATTGCAAAGATACTTGAAGCACTAATGAAGTTCTTCCAAGAAAAAGAAACTTTGAAAGGCAAGTAGATCTTTTACATCTTACAAAAAGTTAGTAGATATTCCAAATTGCATGATGATTTAAGTGATGTATCCATTTTGCTTCAAGCACTCCGATATTCGAATTGAAAGGACATTCTTCAAATGATCACTTTCCTAACTCTTCTAGATCCCCAAGTTCAACCTCCATGCTTATCATGGTGACAAGTGCAACTTCTCTATAAAAGCAAATTTCAATTATTGCAAAGACACTTAAAGCATTGATGAAGTCCATCCAAGAAAAATAATCTTTGAAAGATAAATATATTTCTAACATCTTATATAAGGTTAGTGGATTTTCCAAATTGCATGATGATTTAAGCGATGCATCTAACGATAAGTTATGCTAAGAAAGTCAAAATAAAGCTATAAAGGAACAAAGTGGCTCCAAGAATAAGGAGTATTATCCAAATGGTGTCCTTTTTTATAACCAATTGAAATAATTCATCAAAAAACCCATTGAAAACTAAGTGAAAAAGGGCATACAGTCTTCTTATTCCTATGTTAAGGCATATATCTAAAGGATTAATCTTCTAAAAGTGCCTCAGAATTATCAACCACCTAAGTTTCAATAGTTCGATAGGAAAGGAAATCCTTAGCAAACTATATTGCTCACTTCATTGAAATTTGTAATAATATTGGAATTAATGGAGACCTTATGGTAATTTATGGACTCCCTTAATGGAAATGCCTTTGACTGGTACACAAACTTGACACTTAGATCCATTGATAGGTGAGAATAACTTAAGTATGAGTTTCTAAATCAATTCCATAACACTTGTCACATTATAAGCATGCTTAAGCTTACAAAGACTTAGTAGTTAAAAGATGAGTCAATCATTAACTATGTTCAATGGTGGATAAACCTAAGTCTTGACTATAAAGATCAATGTTCAAAATCTTCTACTATTGAAATGTGCATACAAGGGATGAATTGGAGCCTAGGGTACATTCTTTAAGCAATCAAGCCTCGAATATTTGAAAAATTAGCAACAAAGGCATACGACATAGAACTCAATATTGCTAATAATGCTAATAAAAAGTCATTAATCCTAAATAAGGTGGAAGAATGGCATGAATTTCACATGATGAATTAGCCATCATTTTCAAAGTATGAAACCAAGCAATCAATGATTGTGTTTGCTTCACCAATCAAGATGACTCTTAGGTTAAACAAGAAAGATGACAAAGTCATTAGTGCTCTTGATAAAAGAAGAAAGGCTACATTAAAGGAAGGGTTAAACAAAGAATACCCATTTCTAAATTCCTACATTTCCTTAATGTTAGAATCTTTACTTGAAGTTAACTTGATTAAATTACCAAAGATAAAATAACTTGATAGGGCAAGTAAAATGGATGATCTAGACTTTTGTAAGTACCATTAACTAATTGGTCACCTAATTGAAAAATGCTTCATGTTAAAAAAATCATGGAATTGGCTAAAGAAGGGAAAAATAAATTTGACGAAGATAATGCTACTTGTGACATAATCACGATAGCTCCATCTTCACCATGAATTAACCTTTATCTTCCAATGATTAAATTTGATTCATTTAAGTCAATAATGCTTAGAAAAAAGATTAAACTTCCAACATCTAAGACAATCTCTCATGGGAATGGAGACAAGTATAATGACAAGTTAAAATCTACCTTGAATGATGAAAAAAAATTGGCTGCAACCATACATAAAAGAAATTAAAAAAAAGAGTCACCATATGTCTTCCAAAGCAAGTCCAAGAAAGCAAACTATGAAAACAAAGAATAAATCTTCCAAAGATGAAAAGATTGCATCTACTTAGAATGTTTTAACAAATTTAGATAATGATAATCTTCTAATTAGGCAAATGAAAATGGCCTTGCCATCATTAGAAGAAGGTTTCTAAGGGATATAATAATTACCACTTTTATAATTGAGAGACTAAAAGTAAGTTTACTTTAAAAAATTATGGCAATAACTTGATTTAGTCATTATATTTTCTCATTTATTTCTTTAAACTTCAATATTTAATAATGTTATTACCGAGAAATTTGAAAGAGAAAAATCCAAAATTAATAAAGATAAGCCATATATCCTTTTATTTTTTTAAGATCCATGGCATTAAATAATGTAAATAAGATGAGTGGGAATGAAAATCAAAGAATCAAAAGATTATAATATAAAACTGACTAATCCAAACGTATAAAATACAAATTAGATATTCATATTGACTAGAAGACTAATTGGAAATTTAAAAAAATATAAAGAAAATTGCAATCTAAATAAATAATAATATAAAGCACACTAGAAGACCAACTAGAATCATTCGATCGACCCAAGTATCAAGATAATCATAACATGATATTCATATCATTGTTTGCTTGACTATTTTATAAACTAGTTAAGGACAATTAAAGGAAAATAAGTCCAAAAACATAACTTGAACAAATTTATCACAAACATATAGTAAACATACCTTCTATTTTGCATTTTTCCTATACTACAAAGCATATATGGATCCCAAAGTAGATATAGCAACAAGTCCTCCTAGCAAAACAAGGCTAAAACCATAGGCTTTTTGCATTTATCAAATTAGCACTGTTTAATTGTATATCAATATGCTTTTTGTTAACACTCAACATCATGCACATTTTGTGAAAATAATATAACAATAAAGAGGTATTTATTGCACGAGTTAGAAATAGTCACTAAGTGAACTTACATCTTGGTTCATTTTGATCACGAAGGATAAATATCTACCTTCCTTTCCCATCAACACTATTTGTTATTTCAATTAAAGTTGTCTGACTACTCCATATCTCACAACTAGTGTCATACTAGTCGTTTGTGGAAGCATAGGCAATACATGTACAATTCTTCTAACATGTGGCTTCACAATCATTGCTAGTTTGATTCTCACTCTCCTTAAATTTGTAACCTCCATTGGACATGAAATCTCTTGATTCATCAAAATATTAAGCATAAAAAGATTTGCATTCAGAAAGCCTTTCCACACATCCATAATACTTGTAAATTTGGTTGTAGAGAGCATAAGACAATTGATCATAAACCTTAAAAGTAAGAGTTAAAGTTGGAACTCCTTGATTTGGTCCCAAGAACAATTGAGTTTTATTGATTTAATAGCTAAATAAACTTTATCTTTAGTGGAGTTGATGAGCGCTACTGGTAAGTTTATGCTGAAATGTTGTTGTGTTAATAACAAACAAACTTAAAGGCTTACTAGCATAAACATCATTGGATGTACATCAATTATCATTATCACCAATATCTATTTTAACGTAATAAAATGGATAATAATTTAATGACTAAAATACTATTTTAGTTTTTCAAATATGCAAATTTTCTTAGTTTAATCCTTATTTAATTTTTATTCTCAATCTAATCCTTGAAATGTCTAATTGATTCAATTAACTAATATTTTTCAACAAAATTGAAGGCATAAAAACCTAAAATCTAATGTAACATCACCCAATGCTTATGGAACTCCCTTCATACTCCATATTAACCATATGGCTTTAACTTAAAAATAAAATAAAAATATGTTATAATAACTTTAATTATATCATTTCTTGTCATTTATTATAATATTATATTAATTTAATTATTAAGATACTTACTCTTTTACAAGTCATATTTTTAGCATTCATGTAAGAATCAAATTGCTCCAAATCAAATTTTGAGCTTTTATATCATTATTTTAGTAAATATAGTTTGAAGTAAATGGGGAAGACTTAATTAAAGGAAATTGAATTTGTCAAAAACTAAAGTGAGAAAGAAAATTAAATAAAGACTAAATTGAGAAAATTAGCATCTATAAAGGACCAAAATAATGTTTTAGTCTTAATTATATTTGATGTCTATATTGATGCATTAATATTCTTTAAAATAGTGAGAAAGTTACAACATCTATTTTAAACTTAACTAATGTTTAAAATCAAGGTTTTACATAGTTTTGAAAAAGTCCGAAAGCTTAGGACATAGGTTTTCAATATAACCATCATTCAAAGGTAGTTTAAGTGTTTTGCTAGGAAATCTAAAAAATTTTGCATATTGATTTTTGAGTTAAACAATATCTAGATATCATTTTTATAAAGTGTATAGAAGAAGTTCTCAAAAAAAAAAAGGCGTTGATTTCTTTAATGAACTAATATTAAAGTATTATGATATCATTTTTTATTTAATAATCAATGTTAAAATTTATTTAATAAAATGACATCATATAATTATAAACATAATTATTTTTTGACCTTAACCCACCTTTAATATCTAATGTGACCTTAGCAATTCAATTTTCAATGTGAAAAATTTTACACCTTAGTCCAACTTAAAAATTAAAAAGGATAAATCATAACAAGAGTTGAAAATAAATATATAAAAAAAATAATGTATAACATCATTTACAAATTTTATCTCAAAAATTCTAATCCAAGTCTAACATTTGGGTTTGAAAATTTCTTTCTCTTTTAGGATAGCAGACAATATGCTACTTAACACTGCATTTTGAGTTTAAACACGAATCTAATAAAACATTGATTGCCACTATATCAAAAATTCAGGAATTCAGGCTAAATTTTGGTTTATATCTAGATGCATACATTAAAGAAAATTACATTTTAGAGTTTCATTTTATTTTTGTGATAGCTTGATGTAAAGATTCAATGAAGACTGGTTCAAGTCCCCATACAATCACTTTGAAAGCTATGGGGTGTGGTATGCGGAAGAGAAAAAAACAAGCGGCTTCACCAAAAACCTTCTGAGCTGATTGATTAACTCCCAGAATGCGCCACAAAGCTCCCATAGTGTCACATTTTGCTTCAACAGAAAGCTGGTACTGAGACCCAGAAACACCGCTACCATTCTACGTTTTAAAATCTCAACCAACGTGTTAATTCGTCTAGATGAGCCAGGTAAAAGTAAAGATTAGACAATCACTTCATGATTCTAAATAAACAGTCCTAACAGAATAACTATAATGGTAATTGACCATCCAAGATGCACACTTGAAGATTTAAGACATCATTGTTTTCTGTCTGTCAACAGATTACATGCCACCCAGCAGCAAACCGGATCATACCATTCAGGAAAAGTTTGCGACAAATAAAGAATAGCTATTTATTAAAATTAAAACTGAGCTTGAAACAAAGGGGGAAAAAATGCCAAGAAACCTGTGAAACGTCGTTCAATTATCAGACAAGATAATATCCTAAGAACCCCAAGGCCATGTATATCAGACACCAGAAAAAGGCAATACAGAAGTCACACCATTAACTGAGCGGATTGAAGCTTGATTTGCCTCAGCCTTCTTCAATAGAGAGACCAAGCAATCCCATGCAATAGCTGTTGTAGCTTCAACTTCAAAAATAAGAACTTCCCAGAACCAGACTCCATTAGCTTAGGTGAGGTGACTATAGCTTCCTTATTGTCCAAATGTTTCTCGAAATATCCCAAGTTTGAGCTTGATTTTCCCTCAAACTGATTCAAGTTGTCATCCAGTTTATCTGAACCCAAAAGAAACCTGTGTTGTTTCAGTTCATCTAACAGAGCTTCCAACACTCCAACTTCGATCAGCACTTTTTTGCACCGTTAGTCAAGGGACAAGAGTTCTACGGAAAAAAGAAAGTATTGTCTGCTTTAAATCTGAAGTTATTGGTTGCTGCAATAGGCAGCAAAGTGATAGTAACTCTTGCTCAGAAACACAATTTACTACAGTGACAGCACACTGAAGAATTTTCAAGATTTTTTGCAAAGATGAAGGAAAACCAGCTATATTTAAAATGAAAAGTGGAATGGTTCTTAATTGCTGGCACAGCGTATAGTTATCTAGGTGACTTGAAAAGATTTTAAGCATTATGTTTGACACTTCTGCTTTCAATTCCCTGCAGTTAGCCTTAAGGATATTATCTAGTAACATCTAGACTGGTTCCAAGTCCTCAATTTTATCATTTGTCCTTTTCCCATAATTCATCGCCAAGTCGATCAGAAGATAATGTACAATTCTGTTATGCCCACCAACATTGTTTTGAGAAGATTAAGAACCCTTGCCTCCATAAGACCGTGGAGACTCATTCACTCGTTTGTGCTAAACTCTTAAGAACATCAAACAACCGAGACAGTGAGGGTGAGAGAGATTGAAAGGAGGAATTTTCTTGTCCACTGGAATTCTGTCCAGTGTCATTCAATGATTGGGAGACATCTGAAGAAAAATCTTGATTGCCAAATGACTTGGAATGAATTGACTGAAACCCCCGACTATTTGTCAAGTTGGAAAGAGTAAGTGCAAATTGAACAAGCAAATGATATCCTTGGGCGTTGTGTATATCCTCCCTCAGTCTGACACCACCAGCCTCTACGAATCAAAGTTGTTAGAAATCAGCACTACTCAAAGAAAGATAGGCAATTAGATAGCCCTTAAAATTTCACTAGCACTATCATGGCAAAACAAAAAGAAGCACATTCAAATAAAAAACAGTTATAACTTCTTACGTCTAAGCAAAACCTATTCATATAGGTCCACTGGGTTTTCATAAAAGAATCCCATTTCGTAGTCATGTTGTAGCTACGCATTGAAAAACAAAAGAACAAATTACCGGGTCTGTATGACAATTCCACACACTGAAGTAACAAGTCACCAAAACCCATGGTATAAGCAGAATCTCCACAATTAGGATCAAAATATTTCACTGCTGATAATAGAACTTTCATCTGCACATAGGAAAGATACATCATAAGAAAGATTAATTTCAAATTTATAAAAGGGATACTATGAACAATGTAAACCACAATATCCCACCAATATACACAACGTAAATCTTCTTTAGCACCAAGTATAAGGGGCATAATGTAATGTGTATTAAATGTAAAAAATCTGACAACCTTCAGGAATAGTTTTCTCTTATTTGACATTAGATGATAAAATGAGCAGCCATTATATATTCACAAGGGGATCCTTGATCACAGTATTTGAATTAAATCCCTCATCTACATCATACCACCCCTTCAGTCAAAGCCTAAAAATGAATTTCTATCCTAGCAGACCTGGACAAATATGTTACATCTTCAAAATAATGCATCTGAAGCTGTATATGAGTGGCATGTGCTAGTACAGTGTGGTCAAGTTAAAAATAATCTTGATGATGATTATAATTATAATATAAATAAATGCCTAAGACCTAAAGTGAGATAAGTTCCTTGATTTATAATTAAGAATTGAAAGCTGATGACATACCAAACGATGCTTGCGGATGTACTTGGCTGTGCTCCCGTTGTCACTGACCAAAAGAAGACCAAGAATCTGAAACTATACGAGAAGCGACAACATGAATATTAAACTATCAGAATTGCTTAACCAACTCAAAATAATTATAAAAAATGGAACAAGTCCCTCCTTATAATGAGAGAAAACAAGTGCATAAGTCCCTCCTATCGCATGTCGATGAAGTTGTATGCCTGCATACTATGTCGAGAAAACAAGTATGCATTCCAGCAATTTATTGTTTTCACTATACTTGCATAGCATGTCGATGAAGTTGTATGCCATGCAATGGAAAAAGTCCCTCCTAATAAGGAGAGAAAACAATCAAGGACCTCATGGCTGCCATTAGAAAGAGCAACTGAAGTGAATCATCTTCCGTCAAACACTGTGCTGCTGACAGACGGCTGGCTGGCTGATGCCTTCATGACATGCAAAACACTTCCTTCAACCTGCATAAGTTAAATTATTTTATTGATAATTCACCAAGTGCACAAATATGACCTTGGGAGTATCTCCATTATTTACGAGTCAACTGAGAAATTTGAGGTTCTATGTTCAATGGGCAGTGCTGACAACAATCATCATATAAAGACTGCAATAATGGAGTAAACAATTAAAAGGTCAGGTTTTAATATTTATAAAAAGCCGGCATAGCTGATAACTAGGTTACTAAAAAAGGCTTGTTACAAAATAGCACTAGACCTCATGCACCTAGCTAGAATTGCAGGTTATGCAGAAATAGGAAACAGAGACAGACATGTAAAATAATAGGAGAAAAAGAAACCTCTAGCTGGCAGACATGCCCAACGTCACTGCTAGAACCTCTTTGCAATACAAAGGGTCCTTCACGATCAATAGCAGCATTTGACCATTTGAACGGTTACATCAGCATCTAGAAGGGCATTGATAATATGAATGAGACAGGAAAATATCCCCGAGTCAATTAGAAATTGTTTGTTGACATGCTGCAAAAGATACAAACATGTGAACTGTTTAATGGTAAAGTTGAAGAAATTATATCCCATAATGAAGGAATTTGGAATTTTATGAAGTTCATGAGTTTCAAGTTCCATTGAACAAATAAACTAAAGCACTCCCCATTTTACACGATAAACACAATCCCTTGCATAAAAACAGTCATTCTTCACAGTTTGTAAAGAAAACTGCTAAGTGATTTGGCATTCCCGACTCCTCAACAAGATCACTAATCTTGACTAAACTGAAATTTCCATCAACATGATAACAGATGTTCTAAGAAAATGCAACACAAGGATTTCCAGTTCAGTTAGCAAATTTGCCCCAGGAGAGATGCCATCCTGCAAAGAAGTGTATCAACTAAAAAATAATTTAAAAAAATAGATAATTGGAAAAATAATGACCACAACCAGGGGAAACATCAGTGACGAACCATGAATTCTGTGAAAAACTTGAGCTACTTCCATAGATCTTGCTTTGCTGCTGATCTTAAACTTACCTACATCTGTTACAAATGCTCTTCCCACAACAAAAGCGAATATATGTGTTTCAACTAACCTGTACAGCATCATTGTTTGTCTGAAGTCGTTTAAAACACTCCAATCCAGTAGATAAATAACATACAGGAGCCAGGTCCAAGTGACATAATTACTATACAGGAAGCAATCAGTTAACACATTCCACCATATGCGTAATCTAAAGTGTGGAACCTCATTAACAAAAATAAGAAATAAAAGCACAATATGATTGTTGATCCAGGGAACAACTTTTAATGGATTCCACCATATGCATAATCTAAAGAAAAATCATTCAAACCAAAAGCAAACATGGTAACAGAGTATATCTTCAATTGGAATTGTTAATAGATGCCTTGAAAATACAATGACAAAAGACCGACTTTTGGAGCCTAAATGGACCGGTGAACAGCCTGAAGGATGTACGTAAGTAATAAACATGTAAACAGACATAAAGGAAGCTGAGTGAAGGACAAAATTGAAGTTCAACAATGAAAGACCCAACCAATGCGTCATCTGTCAGCAGGTTTAAGCCGATCAGCTCCAGATTAGAACTCATGATACAGCCATCATTTTAGAGCTAATAACTGGTTTAATTTGGAATTTTACATGCCAATCAAGCACTCGGATAGCTGAGAAAAAGCGCAAATCCAATCATACAACAGCCTAAGTTTCAATTTTCAATCTTATTATTGATCACGTAATTGGATGTTCTAAACAAGATATGTAATTTACTTAACAAACTAGTTTACGTAAAAAGTGATCAACACCAAGGAACACGGAATCATTCCAACTACAAGGTTTACTGAAAACATACACTAAAGTACTAAGCATTATTCAATTTTTTCTGATTAAATCAAAGAGAAAAGCAATCCTACCTGTGATTGGAACAGAAGTAGAAACTGTAAACCAAAGGTAACTACAGCCAAGGGAGGCAACCACCAAATAGCCAAAGCCCCAAATCATCAGCAGCAATCGATTGTTATGGCCGAAATTTCAGCAATTAAAGCAAATGAAAAATGCAAAAACGGCATTATAGAATCTGAATAGACTGCAACTCTTGCAAAATCAAATAATACTCAAGTTCTTCCAGTCAGCTTACTGATTTTTAACAGAATACAGTGGAATATACTAAAATCTGAGTTACTGTTGCACTTCGTAACAATTGCCCTCAATTGCTGTCACCGTCTGCTGTTGTCGAGGGGGTCATTTCACAATTTAATTAATCTGGACAGCAGCAGTTGACCCAACTCATACGATCTCACAATCTCACGCCAGCCATTGATGAAGTGGTGTATCCCTACGCCAATATTTTGTTGGTGCACCAAAGTCTTTTCCAAATTTTAATAATATATAAATGTCATCATGCATTAACCCACGACTCGGCTATCAATAATTTTCCTCTTCAAAATATTAATAGACTATATAGCAAAATCACTCATACGGGCAACTGATAATTTAGGCTTAGACCATAATACATCAGTAGATTTAGGGTATTCTGGCCCTTGGATTTAACAAGACTAGTGATTGTCGTGAATATACTATTAAGATATTGTATTCCTCGCCTACTTTGCAACATGTTCCTTTTGTTTTACTCATTCGGAGCCGATTGCCTGAACGTCCAAACTACCAATTGATATTCAACAGCAAAATTTAATATCGACTTCTTCCCACACGTTGAACAGAACACTAATCCTTTTTCACAGTTAATTCACACTGCTTTGTACTCAAATTTACAATCAGCAAACATAAAATCATGTGCTCTTTGGAGAAGAGAGGCAATCTCTTCATTCTCACTCTAGCCGGCACTGATGAACACAGGCTTAACCCCACACTTCTCGAGGCTATCAAATCCGCTCTCCTCCTCGTCCGAGCCGAAGCCACCCCCTCCTCCGCCCTAATCACCACCGCCCACGGCAAATTCTTCTCCAATGGCTACGACCTTGCCTGGGCTCAAGCTCAGCAATCCCAATTCTTAGAACGACGTAAGATCCTTATGGATTCCAAGCTCCGATCCGTCGTGGCTGAACTCGTTTCCCTCCCCATGCCAACAATCGCCGCCGTCACAGGCCACGCCTCCGCCGCCGGCTACATCCTTGCCTTGAGCCACGACTACATCCTGATGAGAAATGATAGGGGATTCCTCTACATGAGCGAGCTCGATATCAAGCTTGTCATTCCAGCTTGGTTCATCGCCCTGGTCAACTCCAAGATCGGCTCACCGGAAGCTCGGCGCGAGGTCGTTTTGAAGGCGGCTAAGTTGACGGCTAAGCAGGCGCTGGAGTTTGGGATCATCGACTCGGCTCATGGCAGCGCCGAGGAGACTTTGAAGGCTGCGGTGGCTTTGGGGGAGAGCTTGATGAAGAGGGGATGGGATGGACACGTGTACGGTGAGATACGGAAGACGATGTTGGCCGAGGTATTGTATAGTATTGGCAGGGACATTGGCACCGGATCGCGGCTTTAGAATTTTTCGGTAAATTAAAATAAGTTTTTTTTTTCCTTGTCTAATGTTTGGGCCTAATTTCTTTGTAGCCCATTCGAATTGCAACAATATTAGGCTACACAGTAGTTATGGCCTGGGGCTATTTTGTTTGGCAGTGACCATTAAAAGTATGCGTGGGATCACTTGTAGTTAAATGTACGAATTAACGGGCTTCTGTTGGCCCAAAAACAATTATGTGCTTTTATATTATCAAAACTAGCCTCAAATTGTGTGATGCACAGATATCACACCGTATGAATACTTTACTTGGATTTTTAAAAAATAATTATATTATATTTAACAAAATAATAAAATCTTAGAGAATAAATATAATAATCAGCGGCAATAATTATTATATCCTTTAAATTTTATAAATAATACTATTAATTTTTATTTTTATTTTTAATTTTATTATAATTACCCGATTATCCCCCTCACTCATAGTATTGAAGTAAATAGTGAGAAGAAAGAATATAAGTAAAAATAAGTATATATATATTTGACACTACAAAAATAAAATTTAATAATTTATTTCAATATTTTTTATTTATTTTAATATTATAAATTAACGGAGCAATAAATAATTATAATCAGTAAAATTACATAATTTATAATACTAGTTATAAAATTTAAAGGATATAATATTCACCATCTTCATAAATAATGGATTAATTGTTGTGTTTATTCAATTTTAAAACTTATTTTAGTATAAAGTATTGAATTATAAAAGAACAAAAATAATAGTACTAAAGTTTTTTAATGATATCTTTTTAAAAAAATTCATGTATACCTATATAAATAAATAAGTGATATATTATATTCATACCTTATTATTAAAAAAGAAAAGTAATATCTAAAGCAATAGTAATGAAAGAAAATAATTTCCTCTTTTAAAATGTGAAAGTTGTGTCCACCAAAATTCTTATATTTAATATTGAATATAAAAAATATTTTTATTATTTTAATAATTTATAATTATAATCTTAAGAAAGATGTTTTCCTCCAAAAATAAATAAAACCAAAGGTTTAAATACATTTATAATCTCTCAATTTTACTAAAAATTACAATTTCAACCTATTTTGATTTTTTTAACATAATGGCTAATTAAATCAGTGAATGAATATATGAAAAAATCAATAATCAAATATTGGATATAGAAAAAGATATGAAAATTTAAAAAAATATTAAGTATCACTTTGCTCTCAACTAATACAACACTCCAACTTTTTTTTTTGGAGTTATAATTAGCTTTCTCGTTCAGCGTGCCTTTAAGAAAAGATGGAACTTGTTGATTGGAAATTTATCTGGCACATTTGTTTTTTATATGTGCTTAAATTAAAATTTTCTCTTTATCATATTTCGTTTCTTTCTTATTCCTTTTTTTTTTCCAACCTTGATATTTGAACAAACTAAAAAAAAATGGTTAGCAAATTGAAGGCCATCAAAGAAATTAATGCCAAGATGAAATGATTAGTGTTTAATTTTAGGTATAATGGTCACTTCCTTGTAACTCCCTTCATTGAGGGTAATTTTTTTAACTCTTTCCCTTTGATTATACAAACAAAGTATTTGTCACGTTGATGTCATGTTAATTAAATTGACATCATGTTAATTAAACAAGGCCAGCAGAGGGAAAGTCTTTTGTTCATATTCTTTCTTTGGAGGTTTTATACTTTTTATTTTATCCAAAGTTGAATAATAAATTTGAACATGAGAGCGTCAAATTGTTTAAATATTTTTATCATTAAAAAAATTAAATAGGAGTTATTAATGAGTTTTGTCTTTTCTTTTTCAATAATAGATAAACGTGAGGAAGAGTTAATTTTAATCTTTTAAAAAAATATGAAAGGTATTATTATTTAAATTAGAGAAATAGAAGGATGAAAATATAGAGAGCTTTATGAAATCCCCGTACCATCACCTGGGCAATTTTAATTTTCCATCTCAGTCCTTGGATTAAATTGAGACCCAAAAAGAGATACCCTTATTTGAAAAGACAAGACTTGGAGCCAAGAAAGAAAAAAGTTATATTCAAACCATTTAATGCAGTTGATATATATAGAGAGAAATATTTGATATTTTGTTAAGTGTATTATACACTCCTTATTAACAGACAATAAAATTCACAAAATTATAAAAATTATAGATCCATATAGAAGTGAATTTAAAATTTATATAAGACAACATATGAAGAAGAACCCTAATTTATACTTCTAGCTAGAATGAAAGGTTGTGTTGTCAAAGTCCAAGGTTAAAAAAGGTGAAGCGGGACATAGGATTAGAAGGTTCTTACTCACACCGATATAAACTTTTTCAAATTTTAATTCCAAATCCTTTTTTTTTTCTTTCTGTCCAAGAACCCTCTAATATCCAGTAATCAAATTGAATCCGAACTTATCAAAAATCAAGTTGGATTAGGTATAATATAGGGAATACTTCTTGCAGTACTTTTTTCTTATTCACAAAATTCAAATTTAAGATCTTATTTAAAAAGTAATGAAATCCAACTATTTAGACCTAGCAATTTCAACTTTAACATGAAGATTGAGTCTGGTACATGATGTTAGTAATTTTGATGAAGTATGAGATCCAAATACACAACAAAAATAAATTGAAACAATAACTTCAAATATTTACCATTAGCATATTCAAAGATAAAACAGAGAAAGAAATAAGATAAAAAAAAATTGAAACTTTAATATATCTATTCAATTAGTTTATAATTGAATGAATGACCCACATATTCACAATAATGAGTGGCTTGATTTACAAATGAAATAATTCCAACTTTATCATTAAGATTGGGTCTAACACACAATGTAAGTAATTTTGATGAAGTACAAGATCCAAAGACACAACAAAAGTAAATTAAATTGGAATGATATCTTCAAATATTCACTGTTGGCACATTCAAAAATAAAAAAAATAAAAAATAAGATTAGAAAAACTCAAACTTCCATGGCACGTTCAAAGATACAATAAAGTAAAAAATAAGATAAGAAAAATTGAAAATTTAATGTATCTGTTCAATTGGTTTATAATTGAATGAATAAGCGACATATTCATAATAAGAAGTGGTTTGATTTACAAAAGAAATAAGATGTTAGAGGAAAACTTCCTAACAAATAAATTTACTTCTTTTTTTTTGTGAATTCTCTTAAAAGTAATAGAAGTTATTCAATTAATAACAAAGAAATGATACTTTTTGAGAATTAATTTTTTATATTTTATTTAGTTTAATTTCAAATTTCTTAAGAATTATGATTAGAATGACTAATATACTCTTAAGAACTATAATACCAAAACATTATAAATATTAATAAATTTTAATTATTTCTAATTTCTTTTCTTTGAATTCATATCTCTAGTCTTTCTCTCTATTATAAATTTTTTAAAATTGTAATTTTTTATCATTTAATTTAGCATAAAAATTTAATTTAACTTATATACCATAGTTTATCAATACTATATATAAAAGTCCGTGCCTCTTTTCTATCAAATTTTTCCACTTTTTCGCTCCTCTCATTTTTCATTTTTCTTTCTATTTATTTTTATTACTTTTTTACTTTTTAATATTTATATTCTCTTTTGTACACATGTTTGATTATAATTAATTTTTTCCATTCTTTTTATCCCTTTATCTTGCTTTTTTTCTTTTATTTATCATTTATTACTTATTAAGTTATATTTATAATGCAATATTTCTTTTTAAATTTGTAATCTAAACCTTCCAACAAAAGCCACTATCCCACTTTTCTATCCTATTATCCTTTTCGTTCTCTCAACCTCTCTCTAATAAAATGTTGACTTATTCTTTTTTTTTCTCCTCTCTATCATTCTTTTCCCTAATAGGTTTCTCCTCACTCCTTCTTGCCATTTCTATCCTTCTTATTGATAACTACTAATTCCATCAAACCTTTGCCATTTGATGCTTTCTTTTATTAGATTTACTAACCTATCATCCCAATTGAATGTAAATGGTATTCAGAATGAAGAGAGATTCTAAAGGAAATATTGATCAGTATAAGGTTAGACTTACTAGTAAAACATTTGTCTAGAGAACCCAAACTTTTCAATATAGAGTTAGGCATTAGTCATCTTTATATTGGTAAACTCAAGAAAAGCCACAATGGCCCTAGCTTATTCTTCATCTAGTCATGTCCTAGAAACTATTAAGCTTCCTAAGCATCATCATAAAAGAACAATCACAAGTGAGGATATATTAAGGATCTAAGTGGTAACCATCAATCATTAGTATATGCATAATAATGAAAAGGTTGAGCCTTATTCCTATACCTAGTGCCACCATCATCATCCTTCTTTATTTCACTTAGCATTTATCATGTCATTGTTCTTGGATGGCTACGATGATGCAAAAGTGTGCTACCATAATTCAAGGTGAAATAAATAGTAAATCAGCATATACAAATATTTAATGTGATTTGGCTTTCAACCTACTCAACAAGCAAAGAAAAATAAATAAATCCCCTAATTTAGGAAAATTATGGAGAAAACACAAATGACATAATAATTTTCAAATTCACGCTTCAAATACACCTAAAATACCTTAGTCTTTTCTAATTGATGGTACATATTAACACAATCAATATATATGTTGTTTGCTCAATACAAATTATCTCACTAAAAGAATAAGTGTTAACTATAAAATCTTAGGTAAACCAATGGGAGTATAAATACAAACTCTCACTTATTGGTATCTATGACAAATTGTTTTTCCTAAAATACAATGTATTTATAAGCTTTAAAGAGTTGTTTGATAAGAAAATCGTAATTTGAATAAGATTATCATTTACAAAAGGAAATAATCATAAATTGATGATAATTAGAATTTAGGTCAAATTCTAATAGTTGATTGATTTGCACATTTTATAAAAAAATAGTTTATGTCATATAATTGCTTGATTTTGATTTTTCTTTTGATGGGGATTTAGAAATATTATAAGAAGTTTTTTGCTATATCGCAAACTCAAGGAACTAATTTTTCAATGAGTAGTCCGTATGACTATGAATTCCAAAATTTTTATTTTGAACATTGAATATGTGAATTGGATTTTGTTTACATTCATTCTACTATCAACCATTTATTTTATATACAATGATTTTCTAAGTTTTGTTATATAAGAGAACTTGAAAGTAAAACATCTTAGAAGACTTTTTAGCATTTTATATTCAAATACCTTTCAAAATCAAATGTTCCTCAATTTCTTACTTTTTTGTCACAAATTTTTCATTTTTAATTATAATCATTAATAGTCATTAATTTTATACTTATAATTATTTATTAATTATTATTAATGATTAGTGATTATTAACATAATTATTGTTCACCATTGATTTTATATATATAATTATTGTCGATATCATATTTGTCTAAAATCAATTTTTAGTATTTTATTCTCAAATAAATTTCAAAGATAATTATTAATTAACACATTAAATTAAACATTCAATTTCTTACTAATTTTAAACATATATTTTCTAATTTTAATTATAATTATTGTTGGTTATTAATTTAAAAAATACTCATAATTTTATATTGATGCTGTCCATTAATATAATAATTACTAACTATTAATTGCATAATTATTATTATTGGCTATAAATATTTCTCAATTTCTTATTTGTGAATAATTTTTCTCATTATTACTATTTAATATTTAAATTAAATATTTCTTATCTATTTTTATTACATATTTTACTATTTTAATAATGATTACCGTTGACCATTAATTTTATAATCACTTGTTATTCTAAACTAATGCTGACAATTACAACAATTACTAGTGACATTAATTTCATAATTATAGCTATTGTTAGTCATTAATATTTTGGAATTTATTATTTATTTAAATATTGATGGGAATAATTAGCATATTTTAAGGAGTTTTTCATTTTTAATATTTCATTTTCAATACTTTATGATTTAATGAAGTTGACGATAATATTTTTTAAGAGATTACTTTTATACATTTGGTAATTGAGCATGGTAGGGAATAGTTACATATCATAAATTTTTAAAACCAATTTTAGTATTTTTTTAAATATCTTTTAATAATTACTATTAATTAACGCATTCCAATAAACATTATATATTCTCTTGTTTCAATTATAATTATTGCTAGCAAATAATTTTATAATTATAATTATTTATTATTATTTTTCAATTTATTACCTATTTATATGGGCTAATTAGCATAATTAATATG
The DNA here is from genome assembly GCA_020226215.1 of Sindora glabra. Classification (NCBI taxonomy): domain Eukaryota; kingdom Viridiplantae; phylum Streptophyta; class Magnoliopsida; order Fabales; family Fabaceae; genus Sindora; species Sindora glabra. The sequence goes on from CM035233.1 coordinate 7,475,572, forward strand.
TCATAAGAACTTTAATTTTCTTCCTTTTTTAAAAAAAAAATTATGTTTCCTATGCTTCATGATTTAATGGAATTAGCTCTATGTTTTAATACATCTTTCATAGTGAAATTATTTAATGTTTGAAATTTATTATTAGTTATTCTACTTAATTGCGATGCAATTTCATGCCACGTATGTTTTATTTCTTATTTTTATATTTGTTGAAATTTTTGACATAACCCTATTTATTCTTTATTTTTTAAAGAAAGTGAAAATTCTATAATATTAACAATAGTGATATATCTTATTGAAAAATATTAATAAATAAATAAAACTATACGAAACACAAATAAAAAAATGTAATACATTATACATTTCAAAGGCATGTATATATATAGCGTGTATGTATGTATGTATTTATATATGCCGGCATTAAAACCTTATTAAAACCTAAAAGTAATGATAACAAATTTTTTATTATAAAGGAAATTGAAATTGAAATGTGAAACTAGTATTGCTACAATATATGAAATTTTTTTTAGAAACATTTATATATAATTTATCATGTTGCTCATTAGATGGCATTTTGATTGTACGCTAAGAATTAATGCGAAATTGCCTTGTACCTTATTTTGATACATTCTGTAAAAAGATTACAAATATAATTGACAATTATAATTAGTAAAAATTTTGGTAATAGTTGTGTATTAATGTCCCATAAAAAGTATATGAAGTTTTCCTTAACAAGGGGTGAGTGAGTAATTTTCTATATCATATAGGAGATCCTACTTTTTGAAAAAAATTCCAATGCTATATTAGTATTGAAAATTCAATTCTATCTTTGTACAAATGTTACCAAGTGTATTATTTTTCAATTGAGTAATTTGATTTCTACAAAAATAGTTAATTTTTTTTGTCAAAAATAGATGATTTTTTATGGAGTCATATTGTTGAGTTAGAAAAATATTACAATTGACAATATTTATATAGGAGTAATATTAAGTTTTCAATACTGATCTAGCATTAGAAGTTTTTTTCTACTTCTTCCATATTTGTTAATCAATAATAATCAATTGAACAATTCACCTATCTTTTACTTTACATAAAGTTGTACTTTTCTTATAATTTTCCACCAATCAAATGATTTCTAAAACTAAACCTAATGATATAAGGATTAACTTAAACTTAAATATTGGCTAACCAAATGATATCTAAAAGTAAACCTAATCATATAATGGCTAATTGAGACATAAATCTAAAAAAAAATTACATTTCACATGCTTAAAGTTTCATTTACAAGTTACCTTATTAAAATTTGAAAACTTACATATTATACCACTTAAACCTCAAAAGAAAAAAATGTTACCAATTACTCTCTTAAAGTTTAAAATAAATTATGAAAATATTAATTGATTATTAATTTTAACTAAAAACTAGATATATTCCTTTATTAAGAAATTTATTTTGTTTCTTCATCAGTGTGGAATTCAAATTAAATACTTTATTTCACCACCAAAATATAAGTTTGGACAATGGTTTAGACAAATAATGCATTTAGTGTGATTTTATGCCATTTAGGAGAAGGAAAAAAAAACTCAATAATGTATCTATAGTGTGTTTACTCTTTAAGATTCAAAACTAATAATCAGTTCATGCTTTTATAATTTTTTTAAGTGTACAATTTATAAGGTTTTAAAGTTTAAGAAAATAATTTTTCCATTCATGAAAACTTTAAGAAAGTTAAGTGTAATTTTTTCCTAATTATAATAGCTGAATATAATTAAAACCAATCAAGTAAAATTTGGATGAAATAATATCTTTTAAGGAATATATATCCCCTTAGTTTTTGAAAGAAATTTAGAAAAAAGTTAGATGTTGAAATATTTTTAATATAATTGTTGATCTTAATAAAAAAATTATAGATTCTAGAAATAAAAGATTGTGTCTTTATTTTTTCAAAATTGAAAAAAAAATATTTGACAAATTAAAAATTAAGAAGACCAGATCTCCTAAGAAATAACTATTTTAATACATATCCCACTTAATTTACTTTATCCTTTTATACTTATATAGTTCTTCCATACTTCACTTTTTATAAATAAAGAATAAAACATAGTCAAAATTAGAATGGAAAGACATAAAGAGTTCGTTATAAATACCATCAAATCTTGTTCCTTTACAATAGAACAATAAATATTAGTACCCACATTTTGTGATGAGAAAAAAAAGATCCATTGCATTGGAAATTATTATTATTATTATTATTATTATTATTATTATTATTATTATTATTATTATTATTATTATTATTATGCTAATAATGGTTAGGATTGTAAAATGAGTTAGTCCGTGTAGATACGAACTAGTCCCGTGACGGGTCAAGTTCATGATGGATCCGTCCATATTACTCGTGTTTAAAATGGATTCAATTTTAGGAGGTTCAAACTCGTCAAAACCCATAATAGGTACTGGATGATTCACATGCATTAATTGAAAGTCTGCAGACTTCGTGGATATGAGTCAATTTATTGTGGATCAGGTCCATAACGAGTCAATTCATATTACCCACATTAGAAGCCAAACTTAATTTTAAAGGCCTATATCCGTAAAAATGGATTATAAGCTACAAGCCGCCCTCGAGCCGCAACCTATTTTACAGCCCTAACAACGGCACCCAACCTTTAAAAAATAATAGCCTTTGGATATAATTTTACTATCATTGTTTAATTTTAATGACTCATATTCATGGCATTTCTAGTCCAAGTAATTTCATTATTGTCAATTGTTGCCCTTAATATTAAACCTAACCTTTAGGCTTAAGCTTGAAAAAACTAATAAATAGCCTTTGAATGTATAATAAACAAAGCAAAACTAGAATAATTTTTTTTTTTTTGGAAAACTAGAATTGAAGTTACTTTCTTAATGCAATACATGCTCTTCCTCCACCCAATATTTTAACTCAATTATATTTTATTTCAAAAAAGATATCATCATTCATAAATAAAGTCATCATTTTTTGTTCCTTTTGCAATAGTGAGCCTTTTCCTATCAAATTTCGATTGTTTTATGAATAGAATACACTAGTATTACTTACTACAAGCGACCTTTTAATGAAGAAATTTGGAAAAAAAAAATACTAAGGCATATGGAATTGCATCACATTTTAAATGATGGAAATAGCTTAAAACACAATAGTGAGGACACATCTTATTCATGCAATAATAACTTTTCAAAATTCATATAATAATTATCCTAAACCTAATTGGTAACAAATTGTAAGAATTTGAATATAGCATGTCTCCCTAATATATCTTTAGCAATACTCTTATTATGTATCTTTAGTATGTTTTATTATGGAAAGAATTATTTTTATAACTAAATATTTTAAATAGAAATTTATTGGTTTAGAAAAATATCAACCAAGGTATTACTAATATTTTCTCATCACACATTGCTAAAATCTTTTAGAACAAATGGCAAAGTTTTTGCCATTACAATAAACTTACAAATTGATAAAAAACCATTCTTTTTTTTATTTCAGCCTTGAAAAGCACTAAAGATTTTCCTTTACACTAAAATTTCTAATGAATGACTTAAGGAAGTATTACAATTCAAAAAGGAGATACAACAAAAAATGAATCAATAAAGCTTAATCCCCTTAAAAATGTGCAACCTAAGTTCAAAATCACCCTCATTCAATAGAAACTTAAAAATATGCTCTATCCATCAAATTAGTGCAAAACCATAATAGATAAAAAAAAAAGTGTTAAAGGAGGAGGAATCATTTTCTTTCCCACTAATAATCGGCATTAGTTAGCATATATAAACTTTAAATACAATAAGATATATATATATAAACTTTATTTGTTTTATTAGAAAGTATTTTCTATAAAATATAGTTATAAAATATTAAAATAAAGGGAAAGTATTTTACTTGTTTAATGTTAAATATAAAGAATTTGAAAAATGCAATTTCTCTTATTCCAAGAAGGAATTTATTTTTCTCTATTTCTAAGCTTTTATTTATCATTTTTTTAATCATCAATATAAATGGCATATCATCCCTTCTTTAGTATATATATATAAATGACATTTTCCTTTGGAAAATACTTTTGAACGAAACAAATAGGGCGATAGTAACTAAGTAACTCCTTGACATTTACATATAACTCTAGTTTCATGAATCTAAGCATACATAAATTACATAAATTTTTAATAGTACGTGTTCATACAATTAACCTAATTAATAGAAACCTGATAAACACATAAACTTAAACACATAGAAATTATAAAATTATTATTTGCAACATCCCCTTAATTTTGAAACTCCTACACTTAAAGTCTTTGTCTTGTCCATAATCTTTGAACTTTAAGGCCTTTTTAAAAAATTGTGTATTGTGTTCTAGAACCAAAATCTTCTCACAATCAACCCAAGGGTTTTGCTTGTGACATTTTGTAACAATGCTTGTATTTAGTCTTTTCACATCTTGTTTAACATTTTTGCTTATCTTAAATATCACATTAACTCCAATACCATTAGGACCTTTGGGATATTCCTAAGTATTTTGCTTTAATATGCTTTTAATCTATTCATCTATAACATTTCCCCATGGAATATTTTTCACATATCTTATAAATTCCTATTGTATGTTCTCTATAACAAAACTAAGCAAACCAATATTGCCAATAATTTTAATTGGATAAAATTTACTAAAAATTATCATGGCCTTTCACTTGAACTTCCTTAAAATATTGATAATGTTTCATAAGTTGAAGGCTTTTCCATATATGCTATAGATTTTTGGTCTTCTCTTATTTTTTAATGTCCTTTAACCAATTAAATTCCTCTCTTTATATTATGAAAAGTGATATAATTGAATCTTTTTCCTTATTCTTGGTTACAATTGCAAGTTCTTCATCTTTGAAGAAACTAGACAAATCATATGTTGTCTCTTTATAGATTCATTCTTAATCATCTTCTTCAAAAAGATAACATAAATCATAGATTATTACTTCTATATTAGCCATGATAGTGTCTTCTTTATCTTTACAAATCATAGATTATCACTTCTTGGATTCTTTAATTCTAAGATGGCTTTTCATACTTAAAATCTTCTATAGATCTTAGATATTATAGTCTTTCCATCCTTTTTAATGATGCATGACAATTCTTAAATCATATCTTTTATAGATTTTGAAGTCTATTATTCCTCCTTAACTTTTGAATCCTTTTATTTTTCCAAACATCACAAATATATCATAATCCATCTTTTAGAATTTTTCATTATTAATTCCCTATTTAAACTCAATATCTTTTTTTGCAAGAGTTGAGGCATTCTCTACCTTAACCTTAAACGCACAAAACAAATAACTCTCTATCTTTTTTTGGACTTCACAACTCTAAGTTAATTTTTCCACTTTAGCATCTTCTTTTTTTAAGTGATGTGATATCTTCTTTCTCTTCTTGAACTTTGCAACTGAAAGTTACTTTTTCATAAAATTCAACATCATTTTTGTTCAATTTCTCATTATCTTATTTTTCTTCTTGTCTTCTCTTTTCCTCCTTTTCCACCTTTTGCTCTTTCATGATTTCCATTTTCTCTTCCTTCATTTTGATAGAGACTAATGAAAACAGTAAGAATTTAAAAAAGAGCAGGGAAACCATAAAGAATTTTAAAGAGAGAGAGAGGAAGATAGAGATCCTCATCAAGTGTCACATAATTCACTAAATCAATCAATACACATACTTTATTCTCCTTATTATTTTACTAATAATTCTAACAAAGCTTATGAAATTCAACTCCTTGCAAAAAATGAAATAAATGAGAGCATTAAATAGGTTATTACAAATAAAAGACAAAGCCCACATCATTTCAAGCTATTAATATCTAGCTTATATCAAATGCTCCCTTTGCAAACAATCTTTGTCCTCAAGGATTGAAATCAAGGTATTATTATTACAAATCATATAGAATTTGCCATATAACATCCTTAGGAAAAGAATTAGATCATCAAATCAACACTTCATAGAGATAATAGGGTTGAATGATTAGGAAGGGGCAAAAGATATGTTTGTAAGGGATTTAGGGCAATTAAAAAAATCTCTTAATTAAGGGTAAGATCGTTCACTGATAAGTAGTAAAGTTGGGATTTCACACATTTGTGGTTAGATGAATATTTGCTCTCACACTAAAAATAAAGTTTTTTTTTTCATATCCTCTATTTCTATTAGAGATAAATGTTTAGATTTGGAAGGGAAGTGGTGCATAATTTGAGGCCTTGAGCATGATGTTTTAGTAAAGGTGTAGGTTTAAAATTGAGGTTGTAGAAATGAAGTGGAATTTTAGGAATAGGAAGCAAAAATGGCAAAGGTCTGGATTTTAGAATTAATATTGTATAGGGTAGGTTTCAAAAGCAATGGAGTAAAAGTGTGGAAGGATGTTAATAAGAAGGATAAATGTTTAGATAGACATTTACTATGAAAGTGTTTAGATAGGTAGTATAAAGGGAAAAAGAATTTTCATAGGGAAGAGTAAGTTTTTTTTTTCAATATAGTGTAGAATAGATTCCAATTTTTTAGGTAAGTTGAAGGCTACTTTAAGGGAAGAGATTGCAGTAAATAGATAAGTTAAGAAATGTCTTCTTTGAAATTACTTTAAAAAAATACTTAGAGCATATTCCTTAGATTAGTGTAGTAGATTCAACAATCCCTCAAATGCATCATAATACTCATTAACAATGGTAATATGTTTATGAGTTACCAAATTAGACATTGGCTTAACAAATTCATGATTAATGAACCTACTTTTCATCACTTAGAGATATAATGGCCATTATACTTACTATAAACCTCCACAATCATGAACAAGATGTTAATTCCACTAGGGTGCCCTACTATCCAAATGTAACAAAACCTTAAGAACTTTTTCAGAATCTTAGATGCCTTTGGTAGTTAAATACTAGTCTAATGCCAAAAACTAGCCCTAAATTAATCCTATCAAATTGAGGCAATCATGTTTAGAGTGCTTCTAAAGAGAGTCAGAATTACAATTAACATCATGTTAATGAGGAGGGTATAAGGGAAAGGAAAGAAAATAAGTGAAAAAGGATCTAGACTTTAAAGAATTAATCATTTCAATAAGGGTGTGAAATTTAGTATCAATCTTAGTAGAAAAAGACTAAAATTTAAAGGCAAAATCAATGGAAATGGACTATTTTTTAATTCACAATGAGAAATGGTAACATTGAGTTTGTTGTCTAATTTTTCAATATCTTTTTAAGCTTAAGCTAGTTGATTTTAAGTTCAACTAGCAAGACCTTCAAAAAAAGCAACCATTGAAGAATTGGCCAAAAAAGTGAAATTGATATTACTTGATAGAGACTATTGTATGTAAAAGAATTTTTTAATTTCTTACCTATTTATATGCATTAATTAGAATAATTTTTATATTGTAAGGATTTTTCTTTTCTTTTTTTTTTAATTACATTTTCTATGCTTAATAATTTAATGAGTTAAATTACTTATCTTTTAGTATTTAAAATTCATTACTAGTTGTTCTACTAAATTGCGATAGGATCTCATGCCATACATGTTTTGCTTCTTATTTTTATATTTGCTAAAATTTTTAACAACAACATATTTATTCTTTATTTTTTTTAGAAAGTGAAAATTGTATAATATTAATAGTCATATATCTTTGTAAACAATATTATTAAAATAAATAAATAAAATCATACAAAATTTAGACAAAAAGTTTAATATATTTTTTCTAACTCATACTTATGGTATAAATAGAGGCATTTCAATTCTTATATATAAAGGAAATTAAATATGGAACTAGTAATGCTACAAGTTTATCACACCAGTGTGAATTTTTTGTGTAACATCTATATCTATAATTTATAATTATAATTTTGCACATTAAACGACTATTTTGTTGTATGTAAAGAATTGTTACGAAATCCTTTTATTCCTTATTTCAATACAATCTCTAAAAAGGTTACAAATATAATTGAAAATTGTAAGTAGTTAAATTTTGTAAAAGTAGTTTTTTATTAATGTCCTATAAATGGTATATGAAGTTTTTCTTATCAAGTAGTGGGATGAATAACTAACTTTTAAGATCATATGGGAAGTCCTACTTATTCCACATTTTATTAATCAATGTGATCAATCAAACAATTTATCTATTTTTTATTTACATGAAATTGAACATTTATACTTCTTTTATACTTGTTTATTAATCAAAATGACCTCTAAAAATAAACCTAATGATATTATGGATTAACTTCAACATAAATCCTTACTAATTAAATGATATCTAAATGTAAACCTGGTCATATAACAACTACTTGAAACATAAATCCAAGAAAAATAAATAAATTTAATATCCTTGAAGTTTCATTTACAAATTGCCTCCTTTAATTTTGAAAACTTACATAGTACATCCTAAACTTCAAAAAAAATATCAATTACTCCCTTAAAATTTAAAGAAAGTTATGAAAATATTAATTGGTTATTAATTTTAATTAAAAATTAGAAAAATATACTATATATATTTTGTTGAGAGATTTTGTTTCTTTGTTGGAATTCACATTAAATGTTTTATTTCATTACCAAAATGTGAGTTTGGAGAATAGTTTAGACAAATAATGAATTCGGTGTGATTTTGTGCCTTTTAGGAGAAGAAAAAAGACCTTAACAATATATATCTAGTGTAGTTTGAGATTCAAAACTAATAATATTTTATATTTTTTAAACATGTAATTTATAAGGTTTTAAAGTTTAATAGAATAATTTGTCATTTACCAAAACTTTAAAGATGTTGAGTGTATTTTTTTTCTAAATATAATAACTAAACATAACTAAAATTGATTAAGTAAAATCTAAATGAAACAATATCTCTTAAGGAATATATATGCCCTTAATTTAAAAAAAATAGAAAGTGAGATAAATGCTGAAGTTTTTTTCTAATGAAATGGTAGGTCTCAATTAAAAATTATGAGTTCTAGAATTAAAGATTGTGTCTTTATTTCATAAAAATCAAAGAAATTTAACAAATAAGAAATAAAGGAGATGACACCTCCTAAGAAATAACTATTTTAGTACATTATCTTATCTTCATCAACAACTATATTTCCTTCCTTATAATAAACACCTAAGGTCTTAGGCTACACTTTCTAGTTTTGCTTTACTTTATTCTATAAATAAAGAAAATATATTGTCAAAACTAGTATAAGAAGACATAAAGAATTTGTTATAAATACTATTTCATATCCCCTATTCCTTCATAATAGAATAATAAATACTAGTACCCATAATTTATGAAGGAAGATCCATTGCATTAGACATATTTACAATAATAATAATAATAATATGCTAACATGACACCTAACTTTTAAAAAACAATAGCCTTTTGATATTATTTTACCATCTTTATTTGATGTTACTGACTTTTATTCATGGCATTCCTATCCAAAGCAATTTCACTGTTGCTAGTTGTTACTCTCAATATTAAACCTTACCTTTAGGCCCAACCTTGAAAAAAAAAAGTAACAAATAACCTTTGAATGTGTAACAAACAAAGCAAAAGTAAAAGTTACTTTCTTAATGCAATACACACTCCTCCTTCTTCCTCCAATATTTTAACTCAAAAAGGATATCATCATTCATGAATAAAGTCATTCTATTTTTTATTCCTTTTATGATAGTGAGCCTTCTCCTACCAAATTTGGAAGGTCTTTTACTCTTGAATACACTAAATACACTAGTATTTCTTATCATAAGTAAAGTTTTAATGAAGGAATTTGAAAAAAAAATCATATTATATTTTAGAGGATGGAAAAAGGAATAATAATGATGTGTCCTATTCACACTATTAGTAACTTTTAAAGTATATGTGGTAATTATCCTAAACCTAGTAGTAACAAATTGTAGGAATGTGAATAGAGTGTGTCTTCCTAATGTGTCTTTAGTAATACTCTTAGAGGATATCATGTAACTATAGTATATTTTTATTATGGAAAGAATTATTTTTATAATGTAATGCCCTAATAGAGTAAGAAAATTTAAGAAGAAATTTTAAGTAGAAACCAACTTAACAAAAACTTAATAACGTAATCGGATAAAGTTTAGATAAACTGTAAAGATCATAGAAATTATATTAAATATTAGTATAGGTCAAAATATCATAAAAAACCTAACATCAAGTTTGGAAAAATTATATGAAGGCCTAATCAGAATTAGAGGCCTGGTAGCCCAAAATTGACCTAAATAGTAAAAAAATCTAAAGAGTGAGTTTGAAATTGAAATAAATTATTTTGGCTTGCTTAGGCTGATTTGGCCTAAATATGATTTTTGGAATAAAAAAATTTAGGCCAAACAAAGTCATATCTTGTGAAAGAAGCTCATGGCAAATCAATAAATAAATGAAAAATTAGGGACATTAGTTACTAATTATTTTTAGGAATTTTATTTAGTTGCATTTTAGTATATTTAAGAAGAAAATTATTCTAATTTTAAGTTAGAAAAACCATGCCTCATGTTCTAGAATTATTAGCCATGTTTTTATAAAAATAAAAATTAGAAAGCTTATGATAAAAGCCTTAGAAATTACAATTTTATGTAAAGTCATTTTAGGTCATTTTTGCACAAAATTATACTTATTTCTCATCTTAGAACCATGAATTCCTAAGGGCTCATTATTAGGATTTTCAACTCTTCAATTATTCTTAAACTAGTTTCATCAAATTCTTAAAAGGTAACCTAGATTTTCCTTTATCTTCTTTAAGTTTTCATGATTATCTTCTCTCTAAAATTTGATTTATTTTAATGAAGCTATTCTTTTGATATTATAAAATGTATTTGAAAGGTTAAATAATTAAAGATTTTAAATGAGTGGCAATTATCCCTTGTTTTATTAAGTTTTTCCTATGAAAGATGAAGAGACTTGATGATATTTGCTATTGTAAATGTAAATTGAGTTGTAATATTGAATGGTTTAGTTTTGACATTGCATAAATGTTAATATAAGGATATGATGTTGATATTATGGTGTTAAAATGAGTAAAAGATCATTTATTAAGTTTTTTCTCAGGAAATGACCATAAGAAAATGTAGAAACAAAATTCTATCAAGAGAGTTTAGTGGTATGTTTCTATTTCTCTTAAGAATTAAGGATTAGAAGCTATTTAAATTTAATTTATAGTATAATCATACTATAAATAGTGTTAGGATAGGTGTGCAAAGAATTAGAAATTTTTAGATAATTTTAGAGTTATGAAAAATGTATTTGAATGGACTTTAGTTACAATAGTTTAAAATAGAATTTTAGATATTGTATGTTATTATTTGGTGTTGTTTATGTCATAATTTGATTGAAAAAAATTAAAGTGATTGATGTTCTTTGATTTTTAATATGTTAGTAGTCTTGCATAGAAATTTGATAGTAATTGGATTTAATTTGGGTGCCTTAAAGCCTTTTTTCTACAACAATACCAAAATTGCCTAGAATTGACAATTTTGAGTTTTTTATTCTATATAAAATGGTACTAACATGTTAATTTTGATAAATAATTGAAGTTTCTTATTAATTAAATATTAGGGATATTTTATCAAAAATTACTGACAACTGGAAATGGTTTGACTATTGAAAAAAGGCTTTCTCTATGATTGCTCTTATACTATCTTGTTTGAATTTCATCATTTTGGTATTGAGTGAATAGTACCTGAGAATAATTAAATAGTGAGAAAATTATTGTTTGAGGTACATTAGTGTGTTAGAAATATTAAATAAAATTTTAGTAAAAATTTAAGATAATTTGGAAGCTTAAAAAGGCTCTAAACCATGGTGAAGTCATGTTATTTAGCATGATTAATGTTTATTACATTATATTGAAAGTGTTGCAAGTAATTAAATTTCGTATTACATGGATGATACTTAAGTCATAAATTACTAGCCTTTCAAAAGATTTAAGTATTGTCATTATCTTTAATAGAATGGTTGAATATAAATATCAACCTGGGATATAATGTCATGTAATGATGAATTATAAATGTGTAAAAGAATGGCTAGATTTTATAGTACAGTTAGTATTTTAACCATACCCTATGAATTTAAAATGAATAATAGATGTTACGAATGATATCATAACATTACTTAATTTAAATTTGATTTGTAGGGGTAGTTATTTATCCATCACATAGAAAGAGAGGAGTGCTAAAAGTTGGAAGGATAAGATTGATAACTTAATCCTTAGGGTGGCAAGAAAATAAAATTGGAGTGAAGATATAAAGTGTAATTTATATACTAACTATTGCCATTTTGTAAAGTAATCTTTGTAAATTATACAAAAAAATTATAATAGATATAATAAAGTTAAACTAAATTATTGTTTATTTTACATTGTTATATACATATGTTTTTAATCTATTATGGTAAAAACTTCTTAGAAAAGGAAAATAGTAGCCAATCACAAAATATTTTAATACTTACACTCTTTGTTATTAATATTTTATTTATAGAGTTTAAATATAGATTACTAAATAATGATTGATATCTATATAAGAATCTTCCTATTGCCCTGGCAAACTTTCTAAGTTATATTTCAATATAGATTCCAAATGACAACAATACAGCCTCATATTAATTACATTATAGAACTCAAAAGGCTAATTTCTAAGTTAAATCCTTTTATCATTAATCCTGTTTTACCCAACCCTTCATAGAAGGATATATTCAGTAGTGCTAGCTCTGTTAATATGTCAAATTCTCTTTCTTCCTCCTCTATTGAATCTAATTATTAGGAAAATCCTAAATAAAAATAGGATGGGTTAAATTAGGAATTTTTCTAATTACAACATTTGTATATAAACTTTCATATTTTGAAGAACCTTAGCACTTTTATATAAATCTTTTTATGTATGTAAATTATCTTTTATATTTTTAATTGCACTTGCAGCTAATTCTACTTTCTATAAATGTTTTTTTTTTCACCTTTAGTAAAGTTAAGTAGTAAAGAGTTAAAAATATTTTAAAGGCTTATAAAGATAGCTAGCTAGTAAATTAATACTAGTTAAGTATTTTTATGCTAGTCATGTTATTTGAAAGTTAGGTTGCGATGTATAACTAGATATTTTATATAGAAATTTATCAAATTAGAAAAATATTAGCCAAGGCATTACTAATATTTTTTCCATGCATTGCTAAGATTGTTTAAAACAAATGACAAAGTTTCAACTATTACTATAAATTAACAAATTAATAAAAATCATTCTCTTTTTATTTCAACCTTGAAAGTCCTAAAGATTTTTCTTTGTCGGGAATTTTTAATACATCAAATTAAAATTACTGAATTATACATATTTGATTTTGCCTTTCAGGATCTTGATGCTGTATTCAACCACATGGTTGTCAAGAATCACCTTTAATAAGGAACTCTTGTTTTGTCCATAATAATTGCATCAAAACCTCACACACAATTTTCTAGAGAGAATAAGAAGATGAAGCAATTTTTCTAAAAAAAGCTTTTTTGGCTCTGAAATTTGAATATGCATTCTCACACACTTTTTCCTTTTTTTCTCTCTCTTATTTTTTAAAGGTGAGTGGGTAGTTTCTTTCTCTTACCCATATTCCCACTCTTATGATCAGTTGCTAAAAAACTGACTATAAAATTTGATTTTGTTTGAATTCAAATTCAAAATAAAATAAATATTTATCTTAATAAATAAATATTTATACAATGATAAATGTGGATCACCCATTATAGGTGTCTCCACATTCATCATCTCCCACTCACACATAATAGGATGAGCTATATCATGTAATCTTCTTCTCTCTTCTTGGTTTTCATACTTGGTGCATTGTCTTGACCGCATGAGCATGATGTCATCTTGGGTGTTCTTGTACTAGAAATTCTTATATAAAATCAGCACAAGATAACCTTTACTTCTAGTTATTTGTATTATGCCTCAGATGCCCTAGATTTTCCCATATACACTTTTCATTTTCAAATCTAATCCCTCACAAGCTTTATTACAAGCTTAGATTGCCATTCACATATGCATAGCATCCATGCTTATGATGTTACCAAAATTAACTTCATAACGGACATATCTTAGATACTAGCATAATTATGTATATGTCGAGAAATCTTCCTTTTGCCCGTATATCACTTTGATTTAAAACAACTTCTTTTCTAGTATTTTGTCCTTTAGACCGTATATATCATGATCATATAATGTATACTAAAGTAGCGAACACTACATCATTTCTCAATGATATCGTCAAAGTTAAAGGGTATCTTTAAAAAAAAAATTTCTTTTCTAGGACTCACGCAACGATGAACTAGGGATCTTTCACTTGCTTCCCGTTTGTGATCCTTTTTGCACGTGTGGTATAAATCACATGTTACGGTGTTTCCCTTATAGCACAAGGGTGTATATCAATTTTATTGATAACACTGTACAGACTTTAGTTCAGGTATACATAATGCCTAATTTAAATTCTTCCATATCATTCGACTCCTTTTGATGTCAGTATGTGAGGAATTCATTGTCTGGTCACAGATATTGTGGAAAATGGGAATATCCACAATTCGATCCATATTCATATTTCAAATCCTAACTTTATCTTATTAAGGCGATATATTTTATTTTGTGTCACTTCTTTACTAATACACAACATTTCTCATAGTTATGTTGGTGAACACTTATCTCATCTCCACCCACTCCTTATGAGCATCAAAGGTAGTTGTTCGTGTGAGAGAATTAACCTTATCAACCTGTATGATATACTGGACACTTGTATACTCATACATATATTATAACACTTGTAATTGAATGAAAATGTACTTTATTCATTTCAATTTCGTAAATGTTTGATTACATTCTATGCATACCAAGAGATTTTACATGCTATATATATATATTTAGGTATAGCTTTAGTGAAAGGATTTGCTATTATCTTTTGTATAGGAATGTGTTGGATGGTGACCTTTTTTTGTGCTAGTGCATCTCTCACAAAGTGATACTTTGTGTCTATATGCTTAGTTTTATTATGGTACTTTGGTTCCTTTGTGTAAGCGATGGCTTCCTGACTGTCACAATATATCAGGATAAAGTTTAAATTCTCATCACAAATCCCCAGATGTTCTATAAATCTTTTCAGCTATATTACCTCTTGTACTACTGCAGAACATGCCACAAACTTTGCTTCTATTATCGAGTATGCAATGCATGTCTGCTTCTTGTTGTACTATGATATTGCATTATTATTTAGGAAGAAAGAATAACTTGATGTGGATTGTTGCTTATCTAGGTCTCCTGCCCAATCCGCATTAGAATATCTAACTAAGCATAAATTGTCTCCCTGATAGCATAATGCGTAGTCAACGATGCCCTTTAAATATCTTAATATCCTCTTGATAGCTTTCCAATATTTCTTTCTGGGGTTCAACTAGTATCTGCTTACAAGTCCGACTGAATGATAAATATCAAGTCTTGTACACACTATTGCATACATTAGACTTCTAATCGCACCAGAATAAGGAACTCTTTCTATTGATTTCTTCTAAAATTCATTTGAGGGCACATTTCTTAACTCAACGGTTCACTTTTATTTACAGGGGTATCCATAAGTTTGCAATCTTTCATATTGAATTTATTAAGGATTCTTCATATATAACTTTCTTGAGAAAGAGAAACAAGTTTCTTGGAGCGATCCTTAAAGATTTTAACTCCAAGAATATAATATACTTCACCCATGTCTTTCATCTTGAAATTTGAGAATAGCCATTCTTTAATAGTCATGATCAAATTCATGTTATTCCCAGCCAATAGTGTATCATCCACATAAAGGGATAATATCACAAGATTAGCTTCATGCCACTTAATATAAACACAATGGTCTTTCTCAATCATTTAGAAGTCATATAAGGTTATCACTCGATAAAACCTCAAGTACCATTATTTGGATGACTATTTAAGTCCATAAATGGATCTTTGAAATTTACAAACTTTCCTTTCTTCTCCTTTTTGTATGAAACCTACTGGTTGTTCCATGTAGATTTCTTCGTCTAGTTCTACATTGAGAAAAGCAATTTTTACATTCATTTGATGTAATTCTAAATTTAAATGTGCTACTATGGCTAGGAGTAATCTTATTGAATTAAAATGTACAACAGGTGAGAATGTATCCTCATAATCTATTCCTTCCGGTTGTGTATAACTCTTTGCAACTAGTCGAGCTTTATACCTTTCAATTAATCCATCTGCCTTTCTTTTAATTTTAAGAACCTATTTGTTCCCAATTGGCTTCCAGCCAAATGGTAGGTTAACTAGTTCCCAAACTTTGTTAGTTTTCGTTGAGTCTATTTCTTCGTCCATTACTTTCTTCCAATGTTCCTTAGCAGGAGAATTTAAAGCCTCTTAAACCATTCTTGGCTCTTCTTCATCTTAAGGAGTGTCCATAAGAGTTGATCCTTCAATAGAAAAGTGTCTTTTGGGTACATTTCCTCTTTTACTTTTTTGTAATAGGATTTCCTATACCATATCATTTCTAAATATACGATTTTCACTCATTCTCTTAAAGCTCCCACTTGGATCAGCAAGTATTCTTTAAGAGCTCCCACTCGGATAAGATGGATAAGATTCAATATTGTTATCCATTTAATCCTATAACTCATAAAAAGATACAATTCGATCAATTCCTCCTTTGCTAAGAAACTCATTTTCCAGAAATGTAGCATCTCTCGATTCAAGTTCTATTACTGTTCCATCCTCATTTTTACCAATGAAAATGTATCCCTTAGACATTTCTGAATATCTTTTAAAAATACATTTTTCCCTTTTGGACTTAATTTTTCATATCTTTGGGAAGTATCATGGATATACGTAGCAAACCCCTATGGTATGAGAATACTCAAATCAGGTTTATGCTTTATTCGTAGTTCAAAGGGTATGGATGTAACAGACTTTGAGGCACACAATTAAGTATAAAAGTGGCTGTTAAAATAGCATCCCCCCAATATGAAATAGTAAATTTGCTTGTACTATCATTGACATAACCATGTGTAGAAGAGTCCTATTTCTTCTTTCAACTATTCCATTTTATTGTGGAATGCCAGATATTGTTAATTGTCTCATTATTCCTTTTTCTTCATAGAGATTTTTAAATTATTTGGATAAATATTCATGTCCACGATCAGTCCTAAGTGCTTTAACTTTCTTGTTTATTTGATTTTCAACTTCATTTAAATAGCGTCTAAAACATTCTAATGCTTCTGACTTATGCAAAATTAAATAGATATGACCATATCGTGAGTAATCATTAGTGAAAGTGATGAAGTACCAAGCTCCGTGTCTTGCCCTTACACTCAAAGGACCACATATATCGAAGTGAATTAATTATAATAGAGTTTCTACCTTAGTTCTTTTTCCAAATAGTTTTCTTGTTGCTTTATCAGCTAGATAATGTTCACATAAAGATATTTTCAATTTTGAAATTGGTCCTAGCAATCCTTCTTTTGCTAGTTTAATCATCCTATTTTGATTTATATGTCCTACTTTAGTGTACCAAATGTCTCTTTCAACATTTAAATTGGAAGTGGAAGCAATAAAGCAATCGAAAGCAACATTATTGACAACATCTAAAATGAGAAATCCATCGAAAATAAGGCCAAAACCATAAAATACATTGTCCTTAAAAATATTAGCAATATTGTCATGAAAATTAACTAAAAATTCAAAAGTAAGTAAAGAACAAATAGAAACTAAATTCTATCAAATGTCAGGTGCATAAAGTACATCATGTAGGATTAAAGTTCTTCCTCCACACAAATCTAATTTGCATGTACCAATGCCTTCGACTTCAATCCTCGCATTATTTCTAACATAAAGCTAATTGCTTTGACTTGACAAACGATAGTACTCTATGTAGAATCCTCGATCCTTACTCACATAATTTGTGGCACCTGAATCTAAAATCCATAAAAGATGAGATTTTGTTAGAAAAATAGTACTAGAAACATATAAAAAATGTTTGAAATCAGTAATGCCTTGTTTTATTCATTTTGTTGAATGCAATTTCGAGCAAAATGGCTCATTCTTTGGCAGGCATAACATTTGATCTTCTTGAGATCAAAGTTCCTTGGGCTATACTTTCCCTTCTTCTTCTTGAAGGTTTTCTTGCCCTAAGAATTGGGCCCATTTTTTCTTTTTTGGAACTTTTTTCCTTTCTTAGATTTAGGCTTAGAACTAGAAAGACCTGCTCCCTCAATCATATATATTTGCTCGAAGGATCTATAAGCCCGTAGAGATTCATCATCAAGTTTCAGATGTCTTGCCACATCATTGAAAGTCACAATGCTTTTATTGTGAGTTAAGTTAACCTTCATATGTTCCCAACTGGAAGGAGGTGACCTAATCACTACTTGCACTTATTACTCATCAAAAAGTGCATGTCTTGTAACTTTCAGCTCACGAATCATGTTTGACATCTTACACAAATGTTGTTTCATCAGTGTATTAGGTCAAAATTTGTATACGTCAAATTTAATTGTAAGTCTTCTTAGTTTGGTGGCAGAAATACCACCAAATTTCTCTTTCAAGGCAATCCACATTCCCTAAATAGTTGAGTAATTCTCATATTCATACATGAGGTCATCTGTCATTGCACTTAAAAGTGTGATGCTTTCTATGATGTTCCTTTTCTTCCAAATAGCATATGCCTCAGCATCTCTTCTTTATTGAGTCATGTTCATAGTTTCAGGTTCTAACATGACATTGTTTAGGACTTCTAGAGTATCTTGCTCTTCTAAGATGTATGATATTTTTCGATGCCAAATGTCCTAATTGTCTCCATTCAATTTGTCACCTTTATTTAATTCAGCAATTATGTTCTTGCTAGCCATTTTATTAAATGTATAAACATTTTCTATAAGTATACAATGTTGTTTATTTGCATAGTTCTTGTATAGAACAATAATGACACTATTTAATTTATGGTTGGGAGTTTACGTTTGTCATACCTCTATCGCATATTTGCCTAAATATTATCATTATTTCCTATTAAGATTGTTCTCATGCAAATATCATATTTTGTGTTGCTCTTAGATAAAAATGTAATATAAGAGATCCCACTTAAATTCAGGATTCCATAAAGATAAATGTACATTAAACAAAGATATTTGATCATTCATCAAATAATAAATAGATTCAGTAAACATTCATCAATGTTCTCAAAGTAATCTCAAACAAACTAAGAGAAATAAATACACCAAAACAAATATAATAAGTGTTTCCATTCTAGTTTCCTATTCTGAATTCAGGGCTTTCATATTTTCAAAAATATTGAATAGTTCTAGTGGATTTTTAGAATGAGTTGGTCCAAAGTTATGTACATTCATAATTTTGAGTGAACCCTTGAAATGTAATCCTTTCTCCAGAATGCTATGTCCAAAACATCTTGCACTTTTTGTGTTTGGTAATTTTGACATTAGGATTGTTTTTCTCCAATTGTTTTTGAAGTAGCGAATTTCTTATTGTCTTAGCTCTTCCATGCATTTTTCAAAGGCTAGGTATTTAACTGTTCCAAATGTATAGTCTTTGCATTGCCATAAGGTCTTTTTAATTGTTCTCCAGAAATTGTCATCTGGAATTATATCCAATAATGTACGAAACCAAAAGGTGATTGGGGAACACCTTTCCTCTACAGTTGAGATCCTTTTCAAAATTTTGATTTCAAATAGGAAATCTTTCATTAGGTAGTCCGTACGTGCATTTCTTTTATATAGTAAATACATCATTTCTTTTAGATTTTTTGGAGTGTCAACCCAGTCTGATTCCTTAGGTTCTTCTCCTACCACACTTTCCATAAACCTATATGGATCATATTCTTCTCTAAACCACTTTTCCATGTTTATTATAAAAGAATAAACATAAAATATGATCAAAATACTATCTTATTGCCACTTTTTGAATCAAAATAGTGTCATAGAGGGTTCAAAAATACACAAATAATACACTAATATGTAGATCTTGATTTTAGAAAAATTTAGAGTCAAATTTTACCTCTAAGAGACGTCACATGCACCCACACGCACCGCTGCAATGTTTCTATTTGAAAAAATTACAAAAAATGAAAAAAATAGAATTTTCCACATGCGGCAACGACACGTGAGGCACACATGCCACCATGCGTGAGTTTTTCGATCACCGAAGTCGATTAAGAAAAGGGAAAAAATTTCTCTTTCTAGCAATATATAACACATGGCATTTGAGCACTGAGGTGGGCCCCACGCGCCACTGAGAGTGAGGAGAGAGTTTTTTTTAAAAAAATTGATGTGTAAAATGACATGTCATTTTTTACTAAGTCAAAACGATGTGTTGTTTTTGGTAGGGTTTAGGCGGTCCTTACATCAAAATGATGTGTCATTTATCGACAGCTCAAAATGACGAATTGTTTTGGTCATCTACTTCCTCTAACTAGGTCAACCTGACCTGGTTCGCGGCCCAAACGGATCTGTATGATCTAAAAAATGTATTTTGGCCATAACTTTTGATCCAAAAGTCCGTTTTCAGTGATTTAAAAGCTATTTTTCTCAAAATTTCATTCTCTACAAATTAGGATAATTTTATGGCCTGAAAAAATTAATTTTCCAAGGGAACCAATATCTCAAAAGTTACAAATTTTATAGAGTTTTTTAGTGTTCTAGTTGTTTTTTGATGTTTAGGAGTGTCTTATCGATGTTTTATGTATTCCATTTCATACTAAAATCATCCCTAACAATATTCTTCCAAGAATAATAGAATCATAAAAAAATTTACATTCATTGGCCAATTTTCACATCATAAATGTAAAAAATAAGAAACATGCTTTCTGGCCAAAATAAAATTACCATTTAAACACACAGTAAGTAACAAGTGCATTTAACATAATGCATCTCATATAACTCATCTCATACATCAACACATCTCATACATCATGTACTTGCAATTAATTGCATTAAATATGCTTGGGGAATTATAGACATCAGAACTAATCAGACTCTAATACCAATGTCAAGAATTTTTAATACATCAAATTAAAATTATGGAATTATACATACTTGATTTTGTCTTTCAGGATCTTGATACTATATTCCACTATATAGTTGCCAAGAATCACCTTTGATTAGGAATTTTTATTTTGTTCATAGCAATTGCACCAAAACCTCACGCACAGTTTTCTAAAGAGAAAAAGATGAAGCAATTTTTCTAAAAAAAGTTTTTCTAACTTTGAAATCTGAATATGCATTTTCACACATTTTTTCCTTTTTGTCTCTCTCTTATTTTTTAAAGAGGAGTGGGTAGTTTCTTTCTCTTACCCATATTTCCACTCTTGTGATCAGTTACCAAAAAACTAACTACAAGATTTAATTTTGTTTGAATTCAAATTCAAAATAAAATAAATATTTATATAATGATAAATGTGGATCACCCATTATGGGTGTCCCCGCATTCATCATTCCTTATAATAAAATTCCTAATAAATGACTTAAACAAGGAAGTATTACAATTCAAAATGGAGAAGTAATAAAAAATGAATCTCTATTAATCAATTTGACTTCATAAAGCTTAATCCTCTTTTGAAAATGTGTAACTTGATCCAAAATCACTCTTGTTTCAATAGAAACTCAAAGATTTGCTTCATCCATTAAATTAGTGCAAGAGTAATGATTTTATTTCCTACTAATGATTGGCACTATTTAGCGTACATAAACTTTGAATGCAATATATATAGTAACTAAAGGATTCTCTGGCACTTAAATATAACTCTAGTTTCATGAATCTAACCATACATAAATCATAAAAATTTACATACATGTATTTTCACATTAATAATACATGTTCACACAATAAACCTAACTAATGGAAACTTGGTAAACACAAGAACTTAGACACATTGAAAAGAAAAAACTACTATTTTGAACAACCCCTTAATTTTGAAATTTCAAAACTTCATGTCTTTATCAATGTTTTGGAATTTAGCTTGACAATTGATCCAACAAGGTAAGCTGATTAAGATCGGATCAATTTAACTGATTACCATAATTTAATATTTTTATATATTATAAATTATATATATTATAGGTATATAAAAGACAAATGATAAAATAAAAATTAACATTGATCTTACTATAATTATAATAATTATCTAATATAATTTTAATTTAAATAAAAGGCAAATGATAAAAATTTTATATTTTATAAGAAAATTGTTATAAAAAACCACCAAGGCAACTAAAGTATAATTTCTAGTATTTAAATTGCAAGGTTATCATTTGTTGGGAATTTGTACTTAGTGGATTCAAATTCAAATATACTAACAAAACACCACCTCTGATATATACTCTAATATAAAGTAAATATATTAATCATTCTTATTGTGATAAAAAAATGAAGTCACAGCCCTTAAAATTTAAAAAATATGAACACAACTCTTACACAATAGTAATTACATTAGGCTGTTGGATTAGACTTTTTCAAATACTAAAAAAATAAGTGAAATGGACTACTAGAACAATCGAATGGCTGGTTTAACCGTGTTTGATTGGGCTAACTTGGATTTTTACCTAAAACAGGTTTATAAGTTTGTCCAATCCATTTTTAATACTAGGTGCTGGTTTAATTGGTTGAACTAGTTGGGCTAAGATAGGTTTAAAAATATTGGTTTTCATTTTATCCATAATCTTTGAACTTTAAGAGCTTTTTAAAAAATTATGTATTATGTTCTACAACTAAAATCTTCTTATAATCAACCCAATGGTTTTGCTTGTGACATACCATAATAATTCTTGTTTTTAGCCTCTTCATATCTTGTTTAACTTTTTGCTTATCATAAATATCACATTACATTAACTTTAATACCGTTATTACCCTTAGGAAATTCCTAAGTCTTTCATTTCATTATGCTTTTAATCATTTTATCTGTAACATGTTCCTATGGATTATTTTTTACTTGTCCTTTAAATTTCAATTATATGTTCTTTGTAGCAATAGCAAAACTAAATGAATTATTACTATTAATAATTTCGATTGAATAAAATTCATTAAAAATTATCATCAACCTAGGTTTTTCACTTGAATTTCCTTCAAAGATTGATAATACTTCATAAGTTAAAGTTTTAAAAAGTAGTAAAATCTTTTCTTCTAAATGTACCATGGATTATTGCTCATCTTTCCTTTTGTTATGTCCTCTAACCAATTAAATACTTCTTTTTGTATTTTGAAAATTGATATAATTGAATGTTCTTCTTCATCTTTGGCTACAATGACAAGTTCTAGAAAAATCATATGTTATCTCTTTATGGATCCATTCTTTGTCATCTTCTCTAAAAAATAACATAAATCATAGATTATTACTTTTACATTAGCCATGATAGTATCTTTTTTATCTTTACAAATCATAGATCATTACTTCTTGGATTCTCTAATTCCAAGTTAGCTTTTTGTACTCAATATCTTCCATAGATGTTATAGTAGTTTCATTCTCTTTAATGACACTTGACAATTCCTGAGTCATTTTTTTTATAGATTTTGAAGTTTGTTATTCTTCCTTAATTTTTGGATCTTTTTTTACAAAGATTACAAACATATAACAATCCATCTCTTAGAATTTTCCATTTCTAGCTCTTTTTTTAAACTTAATATCATTTTTTGCAAAAGCTGAGATCTTTTCCTCCTTAACCTCAAACCCATAAGACAAAAGACTCTCTACCTCTGTCTTGACTTCACACTTCAAGTTAATATTTCAACTTTAACCTCTCATTTTATAGATGATATGATATTTTCTTTCTCTTCTTGGACTTTATAACTCAAAGTTGCTTTTTTAAAAAAAATTCAACATTATTTTTGTTGAATTTCTTATAATCTTATTTTTCTTTTCCATCTTTCAATCTTCCTCCTTTTTCACCTTTTACTCTTTCATGATTTCCATTTCCTCTTCCTTCATTTTGATAGATACCAATAAGAATGACAAGAATTCAAAAGAAAGTAAGAAGACCATAGAGAAGTTTAGTAAGGGAGAAGGATAGGGATTATTATTAGATTTGACATAATTTATTGAATCAATCAATACATACGCTTTATTCTCCCTAGTATTCTACTAATAATTCTAACAAAGTTGATGATATTCAATTCCTTGCAAAAAATGAAATAAATGAGAGCATTATATTGGTTGTTACTTATAAAGGGCAAAGCCTACATCATTTCAACCTATTTTTATGTAGCCTATATTAAGTGTTCCCCTTGCAAACAATATTGTCCTCAAGGATTGAAATTAGAGTATTGTTATTACAAATCATGTAGAATTTTCCAAGTAGCATCCTTAATAAAGGAATTAGACCACTAAATTAATAACTTTAAAGAAATAACAAGGTTGGATGATTAGGAAAGGGTCAAAGGCATGTCTATAGGAGATTTTAGGCAATGAAAAAAAAGTGGAAGTAAAATGGAATTTTAAAGGTAGGAAGGAAAAGTGGCAGAGATCTTGTTTTTAAGGTAGGTTTTGAAGGCAATAGTGTAAGGGTATGGAAAGTTATTGGAAGACAAGTGTTTGGATAGACATTTGTTAGGAAAATGTCTGAATAGATAGAATGAAGGGAGAGAGAATTTTCGTAAGGAAGAACAAGTTTTTTTTAGCATTGTACAACATAAACTTCACTTGTTTTAGCTAAGTTGAATACTACTTTAAAGAAAAACAGACGTAGTAGACAAACAAGCTCAAAAATGTCTTCTTCAAAATTATTTAAAAAAATACTTAGAGCATATTCCTTAGACAAGTGTAGTAGATTCAATAATCCCTTAAATGCATTATAATATTCATTAACAATGGTAATGTGTTTAAAAGTTATCAAATCAAACATTGGTTTAGCAAATTCACTATTGATGAACATTCTTTTTATTGCTTACAGATACTATGGCTATTAAGCTTGCTCTAAATCACCATAATCATGAACAAAATGTTAGTTCCATTAAAGTGCCTTACTATCCAAATGAAGTAAAACCTTAAGAACTTTTCAAAACCTTGGATGCCTTTGGTAGTCAAATACTAGCTAATTTTAAAAACTAGCCCTAAATCAATACTATAAAATTAGGGCAATCATGTTTGGAATGCTTCTAAAGAGAGTTAGAATTATAATTAACATCATGCTAATAAGAGAATGTGGACGGAAGGAAGGAAAAGAAATGGAAGAGGAATTAGACTTCAAAGTATTAATCATTTCAATAAAGGTATGAAAATTAAAATCTGTATTAGTAGAAAAAGACTAAAATTTTAAGGCAAAGTTAGTGGAAATCGATTGCAATTTGAATTCAAGATGAGAGATGGTGGCATTGAGCTTAGTGTTTAATTGCTCAATATTTTTTTAAGCTTAACCTAGTTGATTTTAAGTTTAACTAGCAAGACCTTGAAAAGGAGTAACCATGGAAGAATTAGCTAAGAAAGTGAAGGTGATACCACTTGATAGAGACTATTGTATCTAAAAGAATTTGAAATGGTATTAGTTCCACTTTCCAGCTAGCCATACAGAAAATAATTTTGGTATTAGTCAAATATTAATAGGTTAAAATAATATGGAATTTGCCTTTTATCTTTAACAACCCATTTAATGCTCTTATATATTTCATTGCCCTTGAGGAATTGAATATCATTAAGTTTATTAGAACAGTTAGAAGAATATAAGGCATAAAAGTGCATGTGTTGATGTCATAGCCTACAGTGTCATGACTGATGTAGAAGATATTAACCATTCCACAAGCTATCCAACCAATATTAAAGACTCTAATGATATAAGAAATTCTTTAACTTCCTTCACAAACCTAAAATGAAATAGGGGTATTAAAATAAATGAATAAAGTTTCCTTTACTTTTATACATATTAATAAGATCACCAAGCTTTGAACCTAACCCTGCGACTCAATTATTGCATACTAACACTCAATCATACTTGGAAAATAAAGAATACATATAATATTTAGCTAAACACAATTTTACAACAACATTTTCCCTAACTATTAAATTCTCTAGTTGAGATGCCTTAGACTTTCCTAAAAGCCATTTGATAACTCAAGTTAAGCCTGTGATGTTTTAGAATAAAAGAAAGAATGAGTTATGTAACTCAATGAGTACATATCCGTCTACACAATGAAATAGGGATTGATATTTTGTTCAAAAACTACAATAATCTAAATTTGATTCTTGTGTTGTCAGAAAAAAGAGAATTGATAAAGTAATAGTTGAAATCTACTTGACATAATTTAAAGTCTACTATAGTAGTAGTAGAAAAAAAACATTTGTATTAAATTCCATACCTGAGTCTTGGTATCAAGTAGATGATTACATATATATAAATGCTCTTGTTTACACTCACATCACATATTTTATAATTTAAACAATAATGGCATAATTGTTATAATCTAGCAAGTTAAGATTATAAATCATATAAACATGAATCATTAAATAAAAGGTTCAACAATCATTCGTAATTCCTCATCATATCAAATATTTTTATACATATCATAATCAATTAACATACTACATAAATAAAACAATCAGGAAAAAAATTTAAACATCCTTATGAATTTTGGTGAGCTTTATCTATTCATAAACCTAACATTATCCCTCTCAGGTCATTTTTATTCATTCACAAATAATTTCCTAAATCTGATGCCAATCGTATCATCAAATTCAACCCCTAATTCATCATACATATTCAACATGCCAACACTATCTCTTTCACATTTGACAACAAACCACAATTCATTTAGGAATATATTTATAACATAACAACAATGGTATTACCAACTAGCAATACCACATCTTTTATGTATGGCTATAAAGCATTCATTTGACAACAAATTAGCAAGTTGAAATAAATGCATTTATAATGTATCATTTCAAATATGAGTAATATCTTGCCTTTATTGCATAATTATGTAGCTACATAACAATAATCCTTAATAAGTAGTATATAACCACTCATAATAGGTAAACTTTCTTTCATCCTATTAAATTAAGCAATAATAGCTATTTAGTATATGATTCTATATACATGAACTTCCTATAACTTTGTATTTACACTTATGAAATTATACATACCTCACAGTATATATATATATATATATATATATATATATATATATATATATATATATAGACACACACACACACACACACAATGTAGTTAATATAAACAATATTGTTTATAAGAACTGAATAAAATAATACTTAGATAAGATATGTACTCACTTTATGATGCATTTCCTTCAAGAATGCCTCAATGTCTGTATTAGCCTTTGTATGGTTTTTCCTACTCATCAATTTACAAAAATAATTGTAAGTATATTATTCTAGATAATTTCTTACTAGGACACTCTAATCTAAATCTAATATCGCTATTTAAGTGTTTTAAAGCTTAATATTCTTATAATTCCAAAGGTTAAAGTAAGAGATAAATTTTCTATCAAAACTTATGGTTTTTAGATCAAATGCCATTAAGCATAAAAATTAGAATGTTATACTTTAAATAAATTTATTCCTACCTGAAATGGTTGCTAGCATTTATTGGCACTGGAATTTGATGAATATTATTGCAATAAGAACAAATAGTGCCTTAGAGTACTACTTGTAGAGCTCCAAATCCACAACCTTTTTTTTTTTCACTTAAGTGTTACTAAAGCTAGGAGAAGATCCACATGATCACCAAATGGCATGTATAGCCAAAAATGGTAGTGACAACAATGGAAAACTAAGGAGAAAATTAGAGAAAAGAGAAGGCAATAGAAAAGCCTAAAAAATGAAAAGGAAAAGAAGAAAGTAGAAAAAAAAAAGGTCTAACATAAAGATTTTTATCCCACACTCCTTACATTAGTTAAGCTTATCCAAAAACAGTTATCAACCATTAATTTGTGTAATAGTTAAACTTAAATAGGAAGGCTAAGTAAAGATTAGATATGATGTAAAATATTTTAAAGGTAGGGATAAAATTTTAAGGGTATGAATTTATCCTTGGCCAATCATGTTAATGAATTTAATTCATCAGGTTATGCATAATAATAACATTCATTAACTTTGATTTCCTAATAACTTTCTAATTCTATCATATAGTGAAATATGTAATGTTTTAAAGAAAAAGGAAATAATTCATCCAAAATTTATTTAAGTTAAAACATTTAAATGATACAATTATTCAAAATAAATGTTTTAAAATTTTATTATTATTATATTTTATTTTTATATTTTTGTTATTATTATTTTAAAATAAAAATAAGGAGTTTAAAATACTATAAAAATAAATACAATTTGCATGTATTTAATGATATTATAATTAATTGATTTGGAGAATTATGTGGAATTTGACAAGGATCTTCCTCTTTCTTCATTTTTAAACCTTTTCTGATCTCTTTTCTCTTTTTCAAATTCTTGTCATTCTCATTAGTCATTATCAAATTGTTTAAGCTCCATTTTCTTTGTCAATTCTTCCATGGGTACTCTTTTTGAACATTTTACTTCCTGGACTCAAAATTAACTAGTTTAAGTTCAAAAGGATATTAAAATTTTATACTAATCCCAAAAACTAGACCTTTATCACTTTTACTTTCTACCCTTAAAATTCCACCCATTTCTCACAACTTCAATTCCTAACCTACACCTTCACCAAGCTATCAATGCACAAAGCCTTAAACTATCCACCATTTTCCTTCCATAAAATTTGCTTAAACATTTTTCTCTAATAGAGATAAAGGATATACAACAAAAAAAGGTTTTTTTTGTGTGGGGTTATATATTCATCTTAACATAAATATGTCAAAGCTCAACTTTACTAACTACTGGTAGATGATATTAACCTTGATCAAGAGTTTTTTTTTTAATCCTAATAGCCTTAAAACCTATGATGACATGTGTCACAACCTCAAGTTTAAGAATGTTATTGGCTTGAAGTATCCTATCTTATGCCTTAAAAACCTTTTTCATGTTATGCATGTAAAGCTCGAGAAATAATTTAAGATAAAATAATGCAATCATTTTCTTGAAAATAATTATATCATTTATCATGTATAAATTCATAAATTCATCCTTCATAGTATCAATAAGATTTTCAAGATATTTTATAAAGTAATGCAACCTAAACTAATCATACATAAGATGACCAATCTAGCTTGATACACCCACATCACCGTAACTCTTTATGTCCATATGTTGAGGCCTATCCTAAAAACTCATGGGATATAAGATTAATAAGGTTAATGAAGGAAAAACTTGTAACTTGATCTAAGAAAAGAGAAATATCATAAGGTGAGTATAAAACTTAGTGAGCAAAGATTTCCACTATCCATCAACGTAGGGTGGAAAAAATAAGGCCATATAAACATATACATGCACATACCAACCCATACATACATATATATATATATATATATATATATATATATATATATATATATATATATATATATATATATATATATATATATATATATATATATATATATATATATCTATATATGAAAAACATTTTTAACATTCAAGTTTGGAAATTGAAATCTTTTGCATCTTCCTTTGACCTTGTATCATTTATAAATCCAAATGAAAACATAGTTCCTCTTAGTTAAGAATCAAAGAACTTTAATTAGGAATATTAAGTGGGTGACCTCTTAATCACATTTTAACCATTTCTTATGCCCTTTTGCATAATTTAATTATTTCATAGTTAACAAGTCTGCAAATCATCATTTATACTTAACCTTCTTTACTCTTTTATTCATATATATGGACTCTACAAAGTGCACCTAGCCATTTCTTTAATCTAATTACTAAGAATCCCAATAAAAACTTTTATAAACCATTTTTATATTATAAGCATATACCTTAGGTTATCATTTGATATCTTTAGCATTCAATCATCAAGGCATAATCATTTTATCATTAGCTTCTTTGTATAAAGGCTTATCATAAATGATATGTCTCCATAGTTATAGAAAATTTAGTCAAATTTGCATTGAAACAAACATAATCAAAATTTACTTCAAAATATTAGTCAATTTGAGGAAAGTTTCAAAATGAATAGTATATACTATATATTATTTTCTATAAAAGAGGTTCTTGATAAAGAGTAGAAATTTCCACTCACCTTATAGGAGAGTGTTCTCTTTAACTAAGATTACACAACCATGTCCTTGAGTGGTAAAAATCTTAATCAAGTGATTCAACAATATATACATATCATTTAACCATTATTCAAATGATATTCAACAAGCAGAGCTGCCATGAGAGCATGAGAAAATAAACTTATGTAAATAATGCAAGAAATTCTTAAGTTGGATTATGGGTTCTAAGGTTTATGCCCTTGTTAAGTTAAATCTATGTAAAAAAGCAAAATTATCTTAGGGTAGAAGGAGAAATTCAAATTTTAGAAGAGAAATCAAAGAAATCTTACCAAAGATTAGAGGTAGACAAAAGAAAGTGGAGAAAAGCCAAAATGCTTCTCTAAATCATCCATTAAGGCCATGAAGCAATTGTATTCTAGAGCATATTAAAAGAAATGGAATGTTGGATCAAGATTTTAGAGGAATGAGCCCAATAATTTTTTACAATTAAAGGAAAAAGGTTAGGATTTTTAGGTATAATGAAAAACTTTAGAAGAAATTCAATTTGGAATGGTTTAGAAACGTTTTAAAGGTCCATTTAAGGCTTACAATGCTAGTTTAAACTAGTTTGGCCTATAACAGTTGACTATTAAGGGTATGACAATTGATTGTTGACTAAAATAAAGCAAATTTGCACTTTAAGAGGCTAATAGTTGACTACTAGAAAGTTACTTCAAAAAATCATAACTTCTTTTCTATATTTGTTGTAGGCAAGTCATAAATCATTAGAAAGGTAATTAAGTTTACTTTCAAATGGAACTAGTTTTAGGCTAATATCTTATATAGATTTTAAGATATCATTATAATTATGGGTAAAGGTCAGAAATCCTAGACCATGAAAAACTAACTTTTTGGATTTAAATTGTGAAGGTTATAACTCTTTCATATCCTAGCCATTTGAAATAAATGACCAACTTGTGAAAAGATTTTTAAGTCCATTTTCATATGAAATAAGTTTTATGAAAAAATAAATTCATATTTTTTAAGTTAGACATAAAAGATCATTCAAAGGTCAAAATCAAAATATCATAAAAAATGAATTTATTAGTTAAAACATCTTCAAGATGTTACAACATGCCTTCTACCCCTCTCTAATCATCTAACCCTATTATTTTTCTATATGCTATGATGGGTACCATTAACTTTAAAACTATAAAGTTGCAAGGAAAAATTAAAGGTCAATCTATTTCTATTTTGGTTGATTCTGGCAGCACTTGCAATTTTTTATATTAATCTATGGCCAAATTATTAAGTTGTCCCATAACTTAGCATACTTAGATTTAGGTGTTAACTATTGATGGGAACAATATAACCATATAAGGCCAATGTAGTCATCTCTATTAGCAAATTAATGACCGCTTTTTTACTTCTGATTTCTTATTCTTCCTCTTAAAAAGTGTGATAATAGTGTTATATGTCCAATGGCTCATCTAACTTGGCCCTTTTCTTTAGGATTTTACTAAACTCGCTATGTAATTCTAGTATTAACAACATTGGATTATCTTATAAAGGATCAAATTAGGTTAAATTTAAATTACAAATCAAAAGTAAGTTTATAAATTCTTATAGATCATGTTCAATGATCTTACTCTTTTTAATGCACCCTTATGATATCTAATTAAGATACTTGTCATTTACACATGCTTAACACTATTTTACCTACCCTATAGTCCTTCCCTCCTAATATGTAATAATTACTTTATGAGTTTGCCTCCATTTTTAATGTCCCTACTAGACAATCCCTACCTTGACTTCAAAATCATGAAAAGCACCTAAAAGATAAAACTAAAGCTATAAAGGTTTGACCTTATAGATATATTTTAATATAAAAAGATGAGCTTAAAAAATGGTTATGGAATTGCTAGATGTTGGTTTGATTTGAAACAGTGCAAAGGCCTTTGCTTCCTTAATTATCATGGTTAAGAAAAAGGATGGTAGTTGGAGACTATATGTAGATTATAGATAACTTATTAACTATAAAGACAAATTTCTCATTCCTTTAGTGGAAGAATTCTTAAATGAATTGACTAGCACCATATACTTTACAAAGCTAGATTTAAGGTTAGGTTATCATCAAATTTATATGCATAAATAAAACATCCATAAGATTGCTTTTTGAACTCATGAAAACCACTACAAATTTCTTGTAATGCTTTTTGAGCTCAACAATGCTCTCTTCACTTTTTAAACTCTTATGAATTTAGACTCTTATGAATACTATTTTTAATCCACTTCTTAGAAAAGGAATCCTTATCTTCTTTAATGGTATTCTACTTTATTCACATAATAAGGACACTCACTTTTAATTGATAAGACAGGTTTTTACCATCCTGCAACACTATCAATTTTTTGTTACAAAAAATAAATGTAGCTTTATTATTGAATATCTTAGTCATTTCATATCTATTGCTAGAGTTTTTGTGGATGAGCACAAGAATAATTATATCTTACAATAGAAAACTCCCACCTCCATTAAAGAACTTAAGGGCTTTATTACTTTAACTAATTATTATCTAAGATTCATAAAAACAATGGCATCTTGGTTGAACCTTTAATAGATTTACCTAAAAAAAGTGTCTAAGGTTATACGCTAATTGCTTAAAAAGTCTTTAATTTTCTTTAGCAAGTTATAACTTTAGCCCTATTTTGGCATTACCAACTTCAATTTAAAATCCATTATAGAGAATAATGCTTCCAATATCGAGGTAGAGGTTATGGTCATAAAACAAGCTAAACCTACTACTTACTTCAACAAAGCTTTCCACCTTAAACATCAAGTTATGTCTATTTATGAGAAGGAGATGCTTGTTGTTAAAATATGGAATGCATATCTCTTTTGTAAACACTTCAAGATTAAAACAAATCACCATAATTTCAAGTTCTTTCTAGACTAACAAGCCATCGACCCTGCCTAGCAAACATAGGTTACTAGAATGATAAGTTATGACTATGAAGTTTTCTATAAAAAAAGGATCCAACAATACTATGGCAAGTGTTTTATTTAGATTTTCTCCTACTCTAATCACTTTATAACTCATGCATTAATCCGACCTCTTAATTATCACCACCTATCTCTTCCAAGAAATTTAATCTACTTAGATCATTAAGTCCAGGCTTGCAAAATTGATCTAAGTTTTACAAACTTCACCCACTTCAATATCCTCTAAATACTATTGGTTAAACAATAAACTTAGGAGAAAAAGTAAGCTGGTTATAAGTAACTCACCTCCTTTAAAAAAATTACTCCATTATTTTTATAATAAACCTACAATAGGCCACTTTAGAATACAAGTTGTTATTATTAGATTAGTTAGTGTTTTTTATTGGAAAGGCCTTAAGAAAGATGTTAAAAATTAGATGAGAGAGTGTGTCATCTGTCAACAAACAAAATATGATCATATGATCTTACTAGGGTTATTATAGCCAATTTCTATTCTTAAAAAAGCATGGACTAATATTTACATTGACTTTATTCAAGGTCTTCTTAAATCTCAAAGGAAATATAACATCTTTGTTATGATAGACCAATTTGTTAGAATTTTTATATAAGCTACCATTAATTGTAAGCATTTAATTTTTTAATAAAACTAGTTCAATAATGATCTAACAGGTTTTTTTTTTTATTTTCTAAAACCTAATTTATTAAAATGATCTATTACTTTGACTTATAAATACTTGATTGTGGGTTAATATGTTTGGTGGTTAAAGTGTAGACCTATACCTTTTTTAGTCTATAATGGGAAGGTTAATATGATTTTGTTTATATTAGTTAGCTCCTCTCTCCACTCTAAACTTAATTATAGCTACTAGCTTGTCTTATTAAGAACCACATACTTTAGAAGAAAGAGAAAAAAATTTATGCCTATAGTATTCAATTGAATACTATCATGTTTAGAAGAATTAAATATATGTTAAAGGTATGCTTTTACATTAATTTTATTTTTATGGTATCTTCAATTCTCTATGAGTTATAATATTAATTTTTCTTACATGTGATATTAAAGCCACCTTGTATGAATGTAGGATCCAATTGTCCCTTATTGTGGATACAAAGTAACCTATGATAAAGGATTGGTCATTATTTTCCTTTTGATTATAGTTCTATTAAAGTAAGTTAGAATAGGGATAGATGTTCGTTTTCTACTATGATTGGTTTTGCCTTGGAGCTTCAGCAAAGCATCATGTTGCACTCCCCCTCTTTAACTTTGAATTTCCAACTCATGATCTGCTTCTCCATTTACTTTCTTGATTACTTTCCCTAACTGCCAGTTGGTTATTTATTGAAAGGATGTAGATATGCTTTTCTTAATCTCTAGGGCTTTTAATTACATTGTTTCCTAATTTGTCTTTTATTATGCTTTTATTATGTGGAAAGTGAAATGCATTGAATAATATATATTAATTGTGTGTGAAAGGAAATCTTATGTAAAATCATTACTCATTATTAGTAATTTTAGAATCATAATACATGTTGCATGTGTTTCTTTGAACTTTTAACTTGATTCCAAATTATTGTAACTTTATTACTCACTCTCTTTACTTAGCCATCTTCAATTAAAAGGAAAAGGAAGGATCTTATAAAATCTCTAATAACATTTACTTTTTTGACATTGTTAAAAACATATATAGGGATAAGTGAAAACCAATTTTTTCTAAATATTTCTTTTTCATATTTTCATTTATGCTATATATATTTAATTTAATTTGATTATTTTATCAATTTTAACATGACCAAATTTTTTATGATTATTTTTGAATAATTTCATAATTATAAAATTACAATATTTTGAAATTATTGTATTTTCTTAAAATTAATTGAGTGATGAATAAATCTTAATCTTATGAATCTATAAGTGTGTTTGATTTCATTAGATAGTTTGACAAAATCTTTCAAAATTATTTTATGATAAATTTGAATTTGATATTTCTTGTGTATGCTAGGTTCTTCAATTCTCACTCTATGTTGTTACAAATACTTTATTTTAATTTTTGATTTTATGAAATTTATTGTGCATAATTTATCTATTAATAATCTAGAATAAATTGGATGAATCAAGTTTTAAAAAAATATTTTTTTACATATTTTTGTTTCTTTGTTTTAATGCATTAATTGCCATAGAAAATTGCATTTTTGGATTTTTTTTTTCATTTTTGATAAGGTGAATTATGATACCAGAGTCTAGCCATCCACCAGTAAATCCTGCATCCAAAGTTGACTAAAAATGTGTTGGAGAAGCTTGATTCACCTTTAAATAGTAAAAAGTCAAAAGAAGAAAAATGGTAATATATCAAAAGTACTTTTGTCTTTCTCTTTTTTTTAATTTATTATTCTAATGTTAGTTATGAGATGTTTGTTTTGGAGGTAATATAAAAGAATTTTTAACTAGCCAAGATACATGGGATTCAATCTTTATGATTTGTAATTTTTATTTATTTATTTTTTTTATATTTTATTCCCATAAAATGAAATTTATGGGTTCATATTGAAGCCACGAAAAAGGAGCTTTTTTGGTTTAAAACATAAAGACTCATTAAAAATGAGTAATTTCTTTACTTATTAAATATTTATAATATATATAGATATTTAAATTATTTAAAATAATTATTTAAATATTTTTTTATCAAATAAAACTTAAAAGTGTGGATTTTAATGCAATGTAAGGCTCTTACAATCAATAAAGGTGTATCTTGTGTAGCATCCTATTATAGAATGATCATATTTTACTTGTTATTAATTTTTAAAAAAATTATTTGAATAATCGTTTTGAGCATTTTTTTTTGTTACTATCCTAATTTTTTATTGCAGAGACTTTTTGATTGATTTTGAACAATTATCACTAAAGTGAAATTAGTCATACTAATTTATAAGGTCTTTGGGTTATAAATTTTTACAAGATTAATTTCTAATTGATTTATACAATTACCTACTCAAAAAAAGCAGATGTGTGTTTTAATTAGAAATTAGCTTATTGAAGTAATTTATCCGCCTAATAGGAATGAGTTCCTAATATTAAAGTACTACATTGGTTCTTTTTAATGCTAGAAGAGTATTTACATACGATATTATCTATAAAATATTTTTTATATATTCTTAAATATTTTTATTATCTTTGTGCCCATGAACTACAATATTGTATTTTTAATATTATGCACAATAGTTTTACTTTATTAATTTATTTTTATTTTTAAATTTATTTTAAATAATTATTATCTTAAAGAGAATTTTATTAGTGAAAATTAAAAAATTACTTTTTAATAATTATCTATTAAGATTCTTATTTGTTGCTTTTGACATTTAATACTAAGATAATTATTATATAGAATACAGGGTGAAGAAAATATTATACCTTAAGTATCTTATTTGATAATAACTTGCCATTACTTAGTTTAATGGAGTATCGGTTTCTATTTCATTCTTAACATGATAAGGGAATGATATTTTATAAAAATTCTTGTTTAAAATAATTTTTGTGATGTGTTATTGATAATTAAGTAATATTTTTTTATTAAAGTAAAAAAATTAATTCAGTGTTGAGATTATATTATGATACAATGTGATTTTAACTATCAGTATTAGTGCATATTTTTTAATATCTCTTAACAGACTGATCGTATTATTATTATTTTTAATATTTTAATTTATAATTTTAGGTATAATTTTAACATCTAAATTTTTTGTAAAACTTATGGGTTAATTTGAATAGTTATCACTAAAATAAAATTATTTCATGTTAATTTATAAGCCTGTGAACTATTAATAAATATTTATGAGATTAATTTTTAATTATTTCATATATTTACTTAATAAAAAAAATAAGTATATGTTATAATTAGAAATGATCTTAATAAAATAATTCTTAATTATTTCATATAATGACCTACTCAAAAAGAGTTGTTATATGTTATAATTAGAAATTAATTTAATAAAGTAATTTTATTTATGAATTTATTTTATTATTATATATTTCATTCGCCTTAAAGGGATAATTTTTCAATAATAATATATTATCTCAGTTAGCTTCAATTTTAGCAAAGTCTTTAGGTACTACAATTTTTACTCAAAAAAGAGAATGTAGTAATATTTGTATTTTTTTAAGTATGATTATCATGCCCAGAACTGACTTATTGTATTTTTTAATTATGTTTACACAATTTCTTTGCCTATAAATATATTTTATTGAACAAATAATATTTGTGAATTTTTTTTAGTATATGTTTCATAGATGATGTTTATATTTATAAAGAAAAAAATTTTACCATAGGTATAAACCAAATAAGGTGCATTATTAAACAGTGTTAATTTTTTTAAATATTTTTATTTTAATTCTTTAAAAAATTAATTATGTTTCTAAAAGAAATATATTAAAAGGATTTGGTTAGAATTATAAATTTATTCCATATTAATCTTGATTTAATGGTAGTTTTAATTTTTAAAATAAATCTATATTTTGAGCCTTATTGTATATTTAAATTGCATAGATTTAAGATATATTTATATATAAAAGGATTAAAATTGAAGCAATTTGGATGCAATAATATTTTGATTTTGTGATTATTTAATATATTATTTTACATTAGAATTGATTACTTGTTATACATGCTTAAAAAATCATTATTCTCGATAATGTTTTATATCCTAAATCTTTAAAAAAAAATTGGATTGCTATAAATAATTATCATCAAAATGAAATTATTCATATTGATTCATAAAGTTTTTGAGTTATATTATATGGAATTGATTTAAGATTATTATATGTAGCTGCTTATATCCAAAAGGGGTTATTGCATATTTTAATTAGAAATATTTTATGAAGCATGTAAGTTTCTAGAGTTACTTTGGTTTTAAAAATATATTTGCCTAAAGGGAACATATTTTCAATGCAAAAGTATTCTTTTGGTTGACTTTGTGATTAGTAAGGTTTTTTACATATAACATTTTCTGCCTAAAAGGAAGACTCTAGTAATATACATTACTTCTATATCTATGAATTAAGAGTTACACTCTTACTTCCAATATTGTTTTCTTTACTTGTAAGATAAAAGTGCTATCTCTTTGTTTAAACATTTTCTTTCAGAATATAATCAAAACACACTATTTTACTTTGGTTATAAAGGTAATCTCTTAAACATTATGTTATCCTCTATGTAACTGAGTTAATGTATTGAAAGAACTTAATATATACTATATATTCTACCCAAAAGAAAATTTATAGTTATATATTAAGAACTCTTGTATAAACCTTATTAATATATAAGAATTTTTTTTATTTTGTGCTATTAGATAATTTGTGGAACTAAATTTAATTCTCTTATAGTTTAAATATATGACTTTAGTTACATGATGATAAATTGAATTTTATATTATTATATGACATTATGGTACATTAGTTATTAAATATAATTTTTTTTCCTTTTTTAGGGCGGAATTATATATAGCTTTTTTTAAAAAAATTATACTTCATAAATAAATTGTTAATCAATCATTGCAAATAAATTTATACTTATTTAATTATAAAAAATTTCATTAATATTAGAAATTTTCTTGAAATATGATGAATTAATTAATAATGTTTAATCTATATTTTGAAATTATATGTATGTATGTATGTATGTATGTATGTATGTATGTATGTATGTATGTATGTATGTATGTTATGTATGTATGTATGTATGTATGTATGTATATATATATATTATATATATATATATATATATATATATATATATATTTGGGAATTGTATCAAATCTTTACATCAACAGGAGTTTGATTCAATGTTATAAAATTTTGCTTGCATTGCATAATGTAATGTCTATATTAAAGATCATTAATGATATTCGAAATAATTTTACTTAGTAAAATGTGATTTTATATATTAAAACTTATTTATATAGTTTAGTTTGTAATAACTTATATGTTATTACATACATTTATTTATCAAAAAATGTGCATGATAAAAAGATGAAAATTTCATTAAGTTTTCTTTTATGTACATAATATTTAAATTTTGAGATAATTTTTATCAAGTATATTTTTGCTAGCAATAGTGAATTTCTCATATAAGCTATTATATGTTTCTTTGATAATAGTAAAAAGTAACTTATAAACTTATTAGCATATGCATTATGAATCTATTTTTTTCTAAATTTTTTATAAGATGCTTTTTTGGTTAATAGTATGTACCATAAGAATTTTTCAAATTATTTAAGTTAAATTTAAAATTTTTATTCATACTTTGTTCAAGTGATCTCTAGAATTATATTTTGAAAAAATATCTTGTTAAATTAAATTATGTCAATTTTGTTATCCAATTTTGATAATCATGCAAGCTACTTGTTTTAGACACCAAAGTTAATTAATAATTGGATTCTTTTGATTATTGATTTGAAATCATAAATATCATTGAGATATGTATGTGGAATTTAAATATTTTTTCCCTTAAACTAAGGTTCTTATGTTTATAAGATATTTAAAAGCCTATTGAGATCTAGGGATCCAATTTTATTTTCCTATAATATGCTTGATTAATGGGAGTTCTATATTATATAAAACTTTTTATCTTAGTTAATAATTATAATATGTTTATTAGTATACAAGGTGCATGTTTCATATATATTATTACACAATTTGCTAATTTTTATTTGGCATATTATTATCATATTTGCTACTGATTATATTGGTACATTATTATACAATTTATATAAGTAATTTATAGATTCTTTATCAATGCATTATCTTCATATTGTAAAATGTACTAATTATTATAATTATAAGGACTAAGACTTGGTGCTAATTGTTAGCTTGTGAGTTTGCATATGTGGTCTCTATGGGTACCATATTGGAATAATGGGAATTACTTGATAAAAGCTACATATTAGGTTTAATATATTATTTTATATAATATCTTATCAAGACTAAGATTTTTTATTTATTGTTAGTTCCTAATATATGTGTTTATCTTTTAATTGACATCATTTTTAAACTTTGAGTCATTCTAGCAATAGATTTATGACAATTAAGATTTGGTGTCAATCATTTATTCATGATTTATATATTCATCTCTTAGTTGATATCATTTTGAAACTTAAAGACATTGTAACTAATATATTTATGAGAACTAGAACCTAATGTTAGTTGCTAACTCTTGTATTTGATGTTTATCTCTTAATTGATACTATTTTAGGATTTTGAGATAATTAAATTTATTATTGCGAGAAGATTTCTCTATTTAATTATTGAGTTTGCTATATAGAAATTGTTGAGGACTAACGTGAAAATTAATATGTTTTGTTAGATCACACTATTAATACTATTTTTCTTACTACACTTTTCATATTAATGATTCATATTTAAGTAGTTGATAATATATATAACCATGGAAGGTTTTGTGTTGATAATAATGCAATTACCAACACGACTCCATATTGTTAGTATCCTAAATTCTATACAAGTTGTAATATTAATTTTTCTTACACAATTGAGCAAGTATGCCAATTTGGTTACCTTGTCCCACCTTTTTACCACCTTATCTATTATTCAAGTGTTCATGGATAATATATTGAAATTATATGGCATGCTTGCTACCATTGTTTTAGACAAGGATAAAATATTTATGAGCCAAATTTGGAAGGACTTG
Organism: Sindora glabra; assembly: GCA_020226215.1. Classification (NCBI taxonomy): domain Eukaryota; kingdom Viridiplantae; phylum Streptophyta; class Magnoliopsida; order Fabales; family Fabaceae; genus Sindora; species Sindora glabra. The sequence continues at coordinate 7,516,370 of CM035233.1, forward strand.
CATAAGAAGTTGTGTACCTCATTCAACTTTTCTACTATTTATAACCCTTAGGTAATCACCAAACTAAAGTAATTACTTAATGCCTTAAGGCTTATATCAGATGTGTAGTTTATGAAATGCCATCTAAATGGACTAAATGGCTTTCATTGTAAAGTAGTGACATAACATAACTTGTCATACTAGCATTCACTTTACCTCATATGAATTTATTTATAGCCAACCTCTATCCATTCACTTACATTATTTACCAAGAGATTCAACTATTAATACCATGATAAAAGCTTGCAAGCCCTTGAAGTTGCAATATGAATATTAAAATTTTATCTTGCTTAGTCTCATACTAGAATGAAGCATTTTATTGACAAAAAGTATAGTGAGAAAGTGTTTAAGGTAGGTGATTGGATCTTCTTGAAGTTATAACCATACGAACAATAGCCTATGGTGCAAAGAAGATGCCTAAAATTGGCTACCAAGTACTTTAACCCTTATCTGATCTTAGCAAAGGTGGGCAAGTTGCCTACATTACACAACTTCCTAAGGGTTCATAAGTCCACCCTATATTTTATGTCTCATAACTTAAAAAACATGTTGGCAAATAATTGGTGCAATCCTAACTAGCCCTTTTGAAAGTGTTGAAGAAAAGCTCAGGAAGGATAAGAATATACCTATACCAATTCTTTAATTCCTTTCCTGAGGATGTTACTTGGGAAAATCCATATAACCAACAATAGCAATACCTTGATTGTAATCCTTAAGGACTTGGATTATTTGTAGGGCGAGCATTTGATATAGGCTAAATATTAGTAAGTTGAAATAATGTGGGATTTGCTTTTTATTTTTAATAGCTTATGTAATGCTCTTATTTATTTCATTGTTTGTGAGGAATTAAACGTCATCAAGTTTGATTAGAATTATTAATAAAATATAAGAGAGAGGAAGAGAGAGAGAGAGAGAGAGAAAGAGAGGTACATACTGATTGATTTGGAAAATTATGTAAAACTTAATGAGGATTCCTCTAGTCCTTTCTCTCTAGACTTCTTTTGTTCTTTTTTCTCTCTTTTAAATTCTTGTCATTCTCATTATTCTCTATTAAATTAATAAAGAGAAGAATTAAGAAATAGATAAATATAGATAAAGAAATAGTTTGATAGGGAAAAGAATTAAGAAATGAAAAAGTATAGAAGAAAAAAATAATTATAAAGAATTTAAATGAAAAATAAGATGCAAAGAAAGGATTTCATTTCATAAATTTTACGTAATCCCTAAATAACCTGGTTCCCCCTTACAACACCTTAGTTTAATCAACTTCTCCATCTAAAGAAATTAATGAAAAAAGATAAAGAAATAAATGGCTTATCATATATAAACACTTCACTCTTGAAATGATCCTGTCATTAAGGATTAAAAGAGGGAAACTTCTTCTTTAGACTATATAAACATTCCTAAGTAGCATCCTACTAATATGAGTTAGTCTATTAAACTAGCATTTAAATAATAATCTTATTCCTTTTCTTTACTATGCGCTTTTTCACAAATTAGAACAACTTCCAAAATGATTATTTTTTTTAGTTCCTAACTTTTATTTTTCTCATTACTCCAATATTTATGGTTAAATATGGTTTTAGGGTCCAATACTTGATGAACATTAGTCAATGATCCAATTACTAAATATTTAGCATTATCTCTTACTTTACATAGATTCAGGGAAATTAGATCAAACTCTTCATTTCTAATTATTTCTTCTAATGCCACTGGTTCTTCAACTTTTTACTTATTGGATTCATTCCTTACCTCTTTTAAAAGAACATACACAATCATGCTAGTTTCTTAATATGCTTTTGTTGTTAAAGTTTAGGATTGAGCATTTTAGGATCAATTGCCATGTCTCCCATGAATTCAAATCCATCTACCATTTTGCAATTTCAATTCAACAATTGCTCATCTTCCTTCTAAAATTTTTTCAATTCAATCTTATCACCCATTATATCTTCAACTATCTCATCAAAATTATTAGCTATTAGCTTAAAATTCAAGGAAAACATGAGTTACCAAGGCTAAATTATTTATCTCCACATGTTTAGTATATTCTTTATCTTTTGCATGAAAACATCACTAATGCTTTAAGATCCCAATCAAAATCAACATTAAATTCAACACTTAATTCTTGAGTTAAATCAAATGCATTGGTAGTTGCTGAGATGATCGAATTAATCAAAGTTTGAATCAACAAAATTTAAAACAGTATCCAAGTTTATAAATCCTTTATAATACTTAATTTTAGGGCAAAATAAAGCCATTGAATACTTATTAGGTGAATAACTACAAGGAGTTATTAGTGTTGGTAGCAAGCTTCAAGTATTGATTAAAGCCTTTAGATTAAAGAGAATTAAGGACCTTCTAATAAGAATAACTGAGAACATAGTTATCATTAATTAAAACTAGGAAGCTTTGATTAATAGATTTGAACATGGAAAATATAAGAAACAGTTCATAAGAAAGAGCTCTAATAACCACTGATAAAGAGGAGAATTGAGAAATAAAGAAATATAAAAGAGGAAATAATCATAGAGAATTTAGATAAATAAGACACAAAAAAAGGATTTCATTTCTCAAATTTTGCATAATCTTTAAACAACCTCATTCCCCCTTGTAACACCTCAGCATAATTAACTCATCCATTTAAATCAATTAATAAAAAGAATAAAGAAATAAATGGCTTATCACAATTCCAACCTAATAGCCTAAGTTAAGCCACACTTTAAGCCTATATTAAAAATAACTAAAATGAATCAATAGTGAATTTTCAGTCACATATCGTAGCACTTAGTAAAGACCAATGAGAATGATAAGAATTTAAAAGAGAGGAAAGAGACCAAAAAGAAGTTTAGAAAGGGAGAAAGAGAGAGATCCTTATCAAAGCTCAAACAATTCTCCAAATCAATCAATACATGCACCTTTTTCTCATTTATATTTTGCTAATAGTTCTAACAAAGTTGATGACATTCAATTGCTCACAAACAATGAAATAAATGAAAGCATTAAATGAGTTGTTACAAATAAAAAGCAAAGCCCATATTATTTCAACCTACTATATCTAGCCTATATCACTATCACAACTCATTTTCCAAGCTTATGACATGTGTAAAAGGTCATTTGTAGGTAACTTCCCACTAGCCTTACCTTTTAACCATGTGGACTTTGACTTAATAAAAACCACCTCATTTCTATGATGACTAAAGTAAATGAATGGAGTTTTCTCTATTTTTGGATACATTTAAAGGGCCACATGTCCTTAAGTGCAAAACTTATGAGTCAAAGCCATTTACTAGAGACCAAGTAAGAAATGAACAAAAATAACACAGCATCTATACAAACATAATTACATTCAATTCCATCTTTAATTGTCAAATTCTCTGAACAAGATGTCTTTAATGTTAAAAAAGAGAGAGTGTATAGCTTATTTGCTAAGTTTAGCTTAAAAATATTAAGATACATTATAAAATGAGTTACAAGAATTTAGTGAGCATATACTTACTAAAATTTATAACTAATATTAAACAAAATAAAAGTTAAATCATTATGTAAAATAAACTACCCATTTAATTTTTTTGTTCTTCGATCTATAATATTAATGTTTCTCATATCATATCTTCACCTTTTCTTATCTTAAGTCATGGTTATACCTTGCAATTCTCATTATCTTTGCTTCAAGTTCCAAATACTTGAATTATAATATCACATGATGCATTTATAATATTGCATAAATAATTATAAATCATATTCATAATGTATAAATTATAAAATAATAAATAATGAAAGCATTTAAACCTCCTTACGACTTTCGGTTAACTTTATACCTTTTACAAACTTTTTCCCTATCCTTCTAAGATTAATATTATACACTCTACAAGTAAGTCCTTTATCATAAATTACGATCCACATATCACAATACACAATATATCAATCTCAATGATCTCATTCACAAATCTCATTTCATAATTAACTCAAGCTTTCTTTTGTCATAACATGACATAAGTTATTCTCATATTAACTAAAAAACACCATGCCTCTATGTATAACCACATATCACATTTCATTTATGAAATTATTCACAACATGCATTACATAATAATTGACAGCATTATTATACCTTAAATGCTTGGCCATAAAGATCCATCCTACTATAATAGCCTAACTATAAACTATAGAGTAAATACTCATTGCAAAATCAATAATAACAAAGCCATGCCTTCATTACACAACCTCAAGGTTCCTTCAATATAATTTATATGCATTTACTATTATACTTAATGCATAACTTGTTACATCATAATAGTCATAAAATTGTTAAATAACCATTCAAATGACCCTATATACATAAGCGTATAAATACCTTTATGTATATATTAACATAATCACATAAATACTCACCAATATGGGAAAATATATTAAAGAATTTAATGATTTAATAAGATATACATTCACCTCTAGATTTTTCTTTCAAAACATCCAAGCTTCTCATCTCTGGTTCTTATAATTTATAAGTATACTCATAACAATTTTTTTTGTTCCAAAAATACTTCCCTTATGTTCTAAACAATTCACTTTAATTTACCAGATCATAAACTTTATTAATTTTCAAAAATTATTTTAAGAAAATTAGAAACCAGCTTTAAAGCTAGAGTTCTTGGATCAATTAACAAGCACATAAAATATTAAAATTTTATGATATCGATGGGCTTACCTCATTTAAAAAATACTACCTCTAATTTAGTGTAGTAACTAAAGAGATATAAAGCTTTAGTAAAATGAGATACCTAAAAAAGCCCTGTTTATTGCTAAAATTCTATTTGTACTATGTAGTTTCTCTCAATACAGGTAGAAGATGGCTTGGCAAAAGGTTACTAAGGTAGGGCAATATTACTAGAAGGAGGTACCAGAATGGAAAGAGAAAGAAGGGAGATATGGAAGTGAGGGAAAGAGACCAAAGAGAGAGAGAGAGAGAATGACAAAAGAAAAAGGAAAAAAGAGGAAGATAGGGTGTGGGCATTGCTTAAATGTGATAGGGTATATCATAAGGCCTTTTAGCTTTAATCTAAGGCATTCATCTTGTTAATATTCAAAGAGAAGTTTAGGAAGAGAGTTAAAGTGTAATAAGGAGTGAGGTAATTTCTCATGAAAATAAATATTAACCACTTTTTCTTCCTAAAACTCCATTCCTAGCAAATCTTAATCATTCATCACTAATTTCATTCCTTTCCTCTTTTCCAATAATCTAAGATAGCTTAGAATAAATTATTAGCCAATTAAATACAATTATAATATCATTAGGGAAAAAAATAAATTCTTGGATTTTTATCATGAGATAAAATAAATAGTGTTTAAATAATCAAGTCTAAATATAATTATTTTATTTGATCCAAAATTTGTTGAAATAGGAAAAGCATGAATAATATTGTTGATTTAAAATAAATACTTTTGGTATTCTTAAAAGAAATTTAAAAAATTAGCTTAGGTATTACAATCGCATTCATTCTTCCTTCTTTTCATTCTTTTTCTCCCCTTCTTTGGAAAGTCTTTTCTAAAGTCTCCCAAGCTTTGTTTGTGGTGATTGCACCCACAACCACCATAGACATTACATTATCAAAACCTTAAAGGATAAGGATGAGGGCTAATTAGTCCCTTTACCACTCCTATGCCAAAACATCCTCTTCTTTTTTAGACAATAAGACCACATAACATAGTAAAGAGTAGCTTATCTCTATAATCTTGCAAATACCTTTTGCTTTTAGTAACACCATCATCTAAATAAGCCAATGATCATAATTTTTTCTCATAAGAAGAGAAATTGGGAAAAAATACACCAAATTATTGTCCATCATCTTTCAACACTTCAAAATTAACCTTTATGCCATTTTATTAGAGGAAAAGGAATTATTTAATTTCTCATTGATGATTGGCATTATTTGACGTACATAAACTTAAAATACAATAAGGTATATATAGTGATTATGTGACTTTTTGACACCTATATATAATTCTAGTTACATGAATCTAACCATACATAAATCACACATTTCAAGATATATGTTCTTTGACATTCATAGTTCATGTTCACATACAATGGACCTAATTAATTGAAACCTAATAAATAGTGAACTTAAACACATTAAAATTATAGAATTAATATTTCTAACAAAAAAAAGTCACTCAAACAAGACTAATAATAACTAGCAAAAATGTTTCTAGCAATGGTAATTTTAGCTATAGCACACCAAACCTAAAAAAAGGATAAAGAAATAGAATAAAGCAAAGCATGGGTAAAATATGAAAAGAAATTAAATGAAAAAAATAAAATAAACTTTGGTCCCCTTGTTAATAAATAACTTCATTGACCATTGTTAGTCTTTTAGTAATAACAAACGATAATAACTACCAATCCTTATCCATTAGATGGAGCATATGTTGAGAAATATTTAGGATTAAATTAAAGTAAAGTAAGGAGAGGCTTAAGAGAAATTGGGGAAAAAATTACTATATTATAGAATCTAATAAGACAACTGAATACATGTTGAAATTGAAACCCAAAAAGACTTTAATACTTTCTAGCCTAATTACTTCTAACATTTTGCCTTTAATTGAAATATATAAAACTTGAAATTGTTACATAAATTTAAACTTTCAAATAAAAGAACAATAAAACCTAAACTAAAAATAGTTATAAAAATATTTTAATGGACCCTAATACTCACATAGTATGCGATGAGTAATAATTAACAACCGACTTCCTCTAAGTGCAAAGATCAAAAGCACCATAAAAACAAAACAAAAAATCTTAACAAATAGTACTCTTAAAAGTCTTGAGTTAACTATCACTAATTGTTCCATTGGCCTTCTTCTAATTGTTCTTCTTAGGATAAATGATGGAAATTTCTTGTTGGTTAACCATGAGTTGTTCAATTAACTTTTCCTAGCTAATCCTCCAAATGATTACTATCATTCCTAGTTAGATTTATACCAAACTACAATACTTACGTTGCATATAAACTATACTAATAATCATAAATCCAAATGCTCCTAAAATTTTTGAATACCAAAAAAAAAGGCAAGCAAACAACTTAAAATACCTAAAATAATAATTCACTAAAAATAGAGATAACATAGAAAATATAAACAAGAGCAGCCATTAAGGCTATTACCCCTACTTCACACTTCATAATTCATAGTACCAATCTTAACCACAACTTCCAAGTTAAATACAATTAAACACAACCCTTACTAATAATATAATCTCAGCAACCTTCTATCAGCCATAAAATAATATAACTAGAATTGTCAAAATATGAAGAGTGCAAACTTTCCAAATTGTCTTCCAAACAATTCAAAATCAACCACCATATAACAAATTGCAATAAAAGGACAACAAATGAATCAAAATTTCACCAAGACTCTAACATTCAACAAATTATGGATGAAAAACTTTGAAATCCACCATATTAGGAAAATAATCCACTAAGGCAAAATTAGAACACAATTAGTTGCAATAAAAACTGCATATAGCAAGACTTAATAAAAAAAGTACAACTAGGTCATAATCACTTAGTGTAACAAAACCTATAATCAAATCTAAATTGCTAAACTAGTAGTTGAAATATGCATAATTGCAACTTACCTAGAAGACAAATGCACTAACTATTAAAGGATTTAGCTCATGTCCTTACTAGAGCATCGTCCACCCAAATGTCATTACTGAAGAAATCATTATGAATTCTTGGTCAAATATTACTTAGATCTAAAATGTGCAAGCTCCTTTATCACCAACACAACAAATACAATGCACATATCTCTACACTTCTCCAATGTCAAAACTACCATTATTGCTTACTCTCCTCATTAGAAATCAACATTAACATTGTATAATGTCACAACCTTTCACTACTAGCCTTAAATTCTTTCAAGTTACTTAGAAGCTTCAAGAAACAAAAGAACATTTCTTTCTTCTTTTACTAGCTTCACTGGACATTGTCAACCTACTACTAAAGTCATTGATTGCTAAGTAAAATGAACACACTTTAGATTCCTTTAGATGTCTTGGCAATGACCTTCTAGAGTTACCTAGCAATTAAAACCTCCTAACTTTCTCTATTCTTTCTTCACTTAAATAACCTAATAAAATAATAACAATAAATATTAATTAATATCACCATTACAATATTTCTATCTCTTGATTTTGTCAAAACAATATTTTAAACCTTGATTTGGACAAAGACCTAGACAAATCAATGAGTTAAGATTAAACTAGTTAGTTCAAGTGGTTGAATTTCAATTATATATTTATTATATGATAAAAAACAATATCTTATATTAAAAATATAATATTTACTATTATATATTATTATTATGTAATTCCATTTGAATTTTTTCACACATTTATATATAGTTTTTTTTCAATTACTTAATTAAAGTATTTTAACTATTATTAAATTTAAAAGAAATTTAACATCAATTAAAAAATATATTTATAAGATAACTATTTATTTTGTTAAAAATGAATGCACTCACTAAGTATATATAAAAGAGGCATTAATTTGGTAAGATGGGTAATTGGGACTAGTGATAAGGACTTGTTTTTGCATACTTACATATTGTTTGGAATGGGCATTATTTGGAAGGGATTAAAGGGAGGGGCAAAATGAAAGGAAAACTTATGATTTCATCTATTTGGGTAAGAGGTAAAATTTAAAGGGGGTGCAAACCGAAGTGAAAATAATGGTAAGGTCCATCGGTAATATTCCCCATTTGATTTGAGGTGAAAATGGGGTGTAAATGACTAGATTTTCACTGCATTCCATCACTACCCTTGAAGAACTGCTCTATCCTCCCAGACTATGTCCGATAGCCGAGACCATCGCTAGCCTTGCTACCAGATCGACATCGTCTCTACTGCTCGTAATCCGCTTGCAAATCAGCTAAAGTAAGCTTTCTATTCTACCATGAGATTCTCAACCACCTTACAGCAAGTAAGCAAACCCTAACCCAACTTGGTAGTTCTTCTCTCTTTTTAGTTTTCTTTCAATATTTCCATCTTCTGCCATGTTCTACAAGGATCTCCTCTTCTCCTACCAATTTCTAGCTGCTCTCACTTCAGCCACCAGATTCTATCCTTTCGTACCGACGTGTCCCCTAGAGATTTGAAATCAAGTATACTTGGTTGAAAACCTGTGGTATTTGCTTCTTGTTTTGTCATTGCTAGCTAATTGTTACAGGGATGGCACTAACTACATTGCAACGGAGATTAGCTAATCGTGGTGGGAATCTGACCATTGGAGTCTGTTCGGCTTCCTGTGTGGGTGACTGTGAACCTGGATCCATGCTTGCCAGTGATTATAAGAGATTGGGTTAGACTCTGATCTCAGGCGACAAGTGCATCAATGGGGGTTTTGGAACCTCTCAATCTGGGTCAGTCAAACCGGGTTAGGCTTGACCTGAGACCTAAATAGGGAGCCGACCCAATCCATTAAACAATGGCTTTTTTTAAATAATTTTTTTCTTAATTATTATAATTAAATAATTATTTATGTTAATAAAATTAGTCTCAATTATTCTTCCTCCCTTCTTCATGTTAATATTTATAATGGCTAGATAATTGCTGCAAGTTCTTAATTTTGTCTAAAATGGAAGTGCACTGTTCTTCATCTTCACATTTTTTCTTTTCACAGTTGGGCTATTATATAAATTTAGTGGCAATGTACCTAGCAGATGTCATGTTATTTTCATATAAATATCATTTTAATCGAATTTCTTTCCATATAAATATCATTCTAATTGAATTTTAAGGCTAAAAAAAGTCAAATATGGTGTTTTTCAGATCATATTATATTATGATATAATAAAGGTGTAGGAAATTAGGCTATACAAAATAAATATTAGGGCAAGAGAAGGAAAGAAAATGGCTAGATTCATAAGATGATCCGTATCTAAAAATAATGTTAGTAAAAAGATGAAATTATTAAATAATTTTATAAATAATTCAAATTTTAAGTAAATAATTTTTTTATATTTCTAATGAGACCTTAAACGTGGTTCTATTTTTAATAATCCTAAAGTTTTATAAAATAACGGAATCAATATACAATAGACCTTTTCAATTTGGGTGGTTTTGTGACAATGGCATAATTAAAATTTTAAAATTCTTAATTTACTTGTTCAAATTATAAGAAAAATAAAAATAATATTCATAATTAATTTAATTTATTATTTTATGAAATTATATAATTTCTATAATTTTTAACAAAAATTATAATATCAAAATAAAAATATGGAATTTTATTTTATTTTTTTAGACATAATTTTTATGTCATATGGTTAATAAGAATTAAGTTAGATGTGTATACAAATATATGTAAAGTTTCAATGATTGGGAGAAAACTAAAAATATTTCATGACCAGTACAATGCTTGGAAATTGTTTATTATAATTCTATACATCCAAAATTGTTATTTATAATATAAATTTTATAACCTAATACTGTTATATGCCAAAACAATGTATCTTGAAAAATTGATACTTTCCCAGTTAAGTAACAAAGCAATAAATAATAAGTTAATGTTGTATCTATTTTAAATATGGTATAAATATAATTTCCTACACTTTATTTTATATAGATTAAAATCACTTTATATTATATCATAATATTATATTATCATCTGAATTTTTAATTATATGAGTAACCATAAAAAAATTAACAAAACCCCTGAATAATATTGCCCATTTCTGAATGACATATTATGATGTTACTAATGTAGCAACCTGAAAACCATGTGCATTTTCTCTTCATATAAAGGAGAAACTAATTTACTATGGTGTCTAGGATTGACAATTAATTATAAATGGTAGAACATAATAAATCCACTAGCAAGCGCCTTTGTTAGATTTACTTATTTTAGTGTTATGTTTGTTATTTCTTTTGCAGGGAATCTAAATTTATACTTAATGATAAGAGTTCTGTGAAAGTAAATTGGAGACTAAGTTTGAGGTTTTTGCTCCCCATCACAAAAGGCAAACTCTGATCCATTCCACATGTTATCTCTACCAATATGGTTAGATATGTGCTTGATTGTTATTTCAACATCAATCTGTTGTCTCATTTTAGTGTTTAATAAAATTCATTGTTGGCTTAGGCTTTGCGGTGATTTCATCGGTAATATAAAATGTTGTGAAAATTTATGATAAATATTGGTTTAGGGTTTAGTATCTTATATAGTTAGGTGGGATATATAGTTTCATTGTTATTATATCAATTAAGTTTATATATTTATTAGTTGCACATTAGGAGTATTTTACAAGTGAGAATGGATGATAATGAGCATGATGTGTACAAAGAGAAGGAGGAAGAATATAATTTGATTAGTGTTGATATGAAAGAAGAATAGGAAAGAATGTATCAGATGTGTGTTAGTCACATGGCATGCTATACTACTCAATATATGCAACTGTTATAATTGGGAGGATCTAGTTTACACAAACATATTGATGATAACACTAGCTCAAGAAATCAATCGTGGCAATAATTATTACATAACTTATTAGAGCCTAATAAATATCATAATTTGGTGCGCATGAATCCCTATGCTTTCCATCAATTATGTAAAAAGTTAAGAGCAACAGATAAGGTGAGAGATTCCATATATTCAATAGTAGAGAAACAAGTTGCTCAATTTTTGCATATGTTAGCACATAACATTAAGAACATGACTATGTCTTTTTTCTTCTATCGATCTAGGTAAACAATTAGTCATCACTTCCATAATATTTTACGAGCCATTGTAGTGTTTGGGGACGAATATCTTATGCAGCCTTCAAGTTTAAAGATTCCTTTCCAAATATTCAACAACAGTAGGTTTTATCCTTATTTCAAGGTAATGCAGTTAGTTATATATGTTTAACCCAATGTATAATTCTCATTTATAGTTGACAATATATAGTCTTTGTATAACCCAATGTTTAAAAATTATTGAATACAAGATTGTATTGGAGCATTAGATGGCACTCATATATGAGTCAAGGTATTAAAAGAAGATGCCCCTTGTTTTCAAAGAAGAAAAGATTATCCTACATAAAATGTGTTAGCAGTTTGTTCATTTGATATGAAATCCACATATATTTTATCTGAGTAGGAAGGAACTGCATTGAACACTAGGGTTTTTAAACATGCACTAAATAAAAGAAGAGATAAACTAAAAATTCCCAGAGGTAAAATATATTGTAATATAGCATTCACTTAAAAGATGACATAATAATCATTTACACAGAGTTCTTCTTATAATGACACCGATGTTGTGACGGTTGTTTGCATGATTGCTATATATCCCAAGCAAATTCTACTTAGGAGATGTAGGTTATCCTTTAAAAGCAGGACTTCTTACATCATGTAGAGGTGTTCATTATCACTTAAATGAGTACACTACACGTGGTCCCTAAAATGCAAAAGAGATATTTAATCATCGACATGCTTCATTGAGGAATATGATTGAAAGAGCATTTAATGTCCTTAAAAAGAGATTTCCTATCATAGCTAATGGGACAGAACCTTATTACTCTTTTGCGACGATGACAGACATCACCATTGCATGTTGTATACTACATAATTTTTTGATGGATGTTGATCTCAATCCATAGTTGATGGATAAAATGGATCGTGAGCTATTGCACAGTGAAATAAAAGATACTAGGGAGCGTGAAACACAGAATACCAAGGAAGATTACAAGGAAGGAGACATCCTTAGGGAACGTATAGCCACCTATATGTGGAATGACTATGAACAGAGCTTGTCTTGGATAATCTATTTTATTTTTTTAGAGCTTTGTATTAACTATGATGTGATGGATGTGACCTTTGTGACTGAAACGGGATATCTTGTGCTTGTAATATATATTTAGAACGAACAAGTTGTATCACTTGTGAAGGTGCTAATTAAGTGATCCTATGTATGACATAGGCCTAATATAATGGTTACATATGTTAAAAGTGACTATCATATACATGTGTGTAGGGTGTTATTATGAATTAAAATTTGCTTCCATAAATGTGTTATACATTGGTCATGCACAAAATTTTTCTTTTTAGTTAGCTTGAGTACCTTGTAAGGTGATGGATACAATCATTGTGACATAAGTGTAGTTCCAAAGTATAACTTAAATTTGTCATACAATTATTGTTGTGACTTGTGAATTAACTTCTTGTTGTGATATATATTTGATGGTCCTCTGTACTAATTCATATTACTTTATTGTATGACAATTTATAGTTTAATAATGCCAAAGAGCAAGAAATTCGATAGCCGGGGAGAAGGATCATCGAGGGACACCTTACGATGGACAATAAAGATAGATTCAGTATTACTGGGTGCATTGTTAGAAGAGGTACATAAAGGAAACCATCCAAATGACACTTTCACTTCCATGGCTTATGCCACTTTCATAGCGGAGCTCAAACAATTAATTAGTCCATTACTTCAGAGGCATCATATAAAAATAGGATGCAAACATTGAAGGAACACCTTAACAAGTGCTACGACCTATTTCATAGGTGGAACGGGATTGCATGAAATCTAACGACCAAAATATTCGAAGCTAAGCAGGAAGTTTGGAATGAGATTTGTTCGGTAATAAATCAAGTACCCTCAATAATACATGTGATCCCAAATTTTATTTATGTTGTTGCAAGATGCGTATAGATTCATTATTGGCTTATGTGACACACGTATATAATGATGTACTCCTTGACTTCCTTATATGTTTATAAAAACATGTATTTTATGTGGAATTTCTATGCTATAATATAAAACTTCATAAGGTTATCAATTACTTGTAGAGTTGCTTAAAAAGTCACATAGTGTGATATACCATTCAGACATAAGAAAAAGGCATGTTAATTGTCATAACTCTTTGATTTTGTTTGCCATATGGTTGAAGGAATTGTTTCATTTAATATTAAATGTAGAAAGGCATTGCATCTTATAATTCCAATTCAATGTTTATCTAACAGAAAGTATATTTTCAGGAGAAGCCGGAAGCTCAGAAATGGAAATGCACTACCATCCACAACTATGACAAGTGTTGGTGTGTGTCATAGGAATCAATCATATAGATGATTGAAATAATACACAATGTATTATATTTTATTTTAGGTAATGCAATTATTATATTATTTTATTTTCATTTTATTATTTTACATAATTTATAATTTAATATAATAATTATTCCTGGAATAATTTTACTATTCCTAAAATGCCCCTAGTCAAGTATTATTATGAAAAGGATAGTAATAGTATATCGAGACTGGCATGTATAGTGACTGATGATTATGAATCATGGATATGTGATATCAAGTCAATACATTAGTACATTATTAGTGAACAGATGTACTGGACTGACCCATTATGAGAAAACTATACGGATAAAACAATGTCATTAGTAGTTCTCATATGGTCACAATTGCATATAATCCTTTGACCTGAAGTCACTATGGTTTCCTACATGAAGGGTTACTCACTTTGATGTCATCCTATGTCACCTTTAATCAGGATGATGAGTAGGACGTTGATTGGGTTTGTCACGAATCATACAAAGGGAAGTGAGTGATGTAAATGGGATTTTGTTACTTTTATATAAAAGAGATATATTCTTAAACCCCTTGATTGAGTGAGAGTTAGAAATGCATGACCATGCACAAATGAATTAATATGTGATATTGATCATTTATTTTGAAGTCTACTCAGTGCCAAGAAATATAAATTGAAATTTGACGTGGATGACACTCTCCATGCCTCTAGTTCGATTTGGATATTATTACAAAAGGGATTATGATGCAAAATATTGATCATGTATTAGGTGGATGTTGAATCACAGACATTCTTACTACTTGAGTGACAGTGATATATTGCTAGATACCGCTCACTGTCTATGACTTAATAATAAGTCATTGTCAACGTAATAAGAACTTACAGGGTCACACAAAAGGAGTAGGAATAAGATAATAATTAATTAGATTAATATCCAATTAATTGGACTTATTTTTGTGTATATATATGAGTAATTATTTGATATTATTTTAATATCAAATAATATCACATAATAATAATTATATTTATTGCATGAAAAATATATTATTAAATAATAATATATTTTTCATGCAATAAATATAATTATTATTATGTGATATTATTTGATATTAAAATAATATCAAATAATTACGTTATCAGATATTAGATAAATATAGTATGAGATAATATTATTTTAATATTTAATAACTATATGCAATTATCTAATATTAAGATATTTATATTATGAGATAATATTATTATCTAATATTAGATGATTAATAGATAAGTCTTATCTCTCCTCATTATTTCTAGGATAAGGATAAGATAAGTTGTTAAGTGTGAGTAGGATTCTTTAGAGGCATTATCCTAGTAGGACTAGGATTATGACTTGCCTAAGTTCTATAAAAGGAGATACTAGGGCAACACTTTAGACATGCTCATAAGCTTTCATAAAATCCTAAATCATTCAGAAAACATTCAATCTTAAATCCTAAAGAGAAAAAGGCATCCTAGCAGATTTGTGATAGGTGAGAGGTCATTGTTCACTTCGTGTGGATACCGTAAAGATGTTGTACCTTTTGGCTGGCGTTTGATTCATCCGCTCTCTCAAGTTTTGATCAGTATAAATATGAGTGCCCAATAGGTAAAATCCTAATCATTGATTTATGTCTTTTGCATGGATCTTAGGTAGAATTCGGATTAAATTTTAAATTTTCGCTGCGTACGATAAACCAAATTCACAACAATAAGTTGTTGGAGCTCTTTGCTAGGGATAGGGCTACGGATGCATGTGCTGAGACTTTAATCTACAACGTTCGTAGATGGGAAAAAGAAAGATTGGACTTTAATGACAATTTTGAATTTAACTCTGATTTCGACGTGACATAGGGAAGTGAGGCTCCGAATTTCACACAGTATGATAATGTATTTAGTCCTCAAAGTGCTCCCTTCCATCACTCTTAAGAGTATGCTCCTTCAAATCCCTCAACTCAATCACAAGGGACCTCATCCTCAAAGAGTTCTAAAAGAAAGGTGCTCATAGTTGATGTGATTCAAGAAGGGTATGAAAGGCCATAAGGATGAACAAATTGATAGATGTGATAAAAGAGATGGGAGAAAGACATGCCGATATAGCTGAAAGAAATCTGTCATTCCTCCAAAGTAGTAAACTTAGTTATTACAGTGATGTAGAAGTTTGGCAAAAGCTGGAAAACCTAGGAGTTCCCCAGGATTTTCAACTGAAGTGTTATACCTTCTTGTGTGAAAATGAAAAGGCCAAGAGGTAATTTTTTAGTGTTTCACCAAATGTACGGCTGCAAGTCTTGTATCAACTCATAACGAGTGCAAGAGTTAACTAAGACAATAGTGATGGAACCAAATGATCCTTTTTTTTATGAAAGATTGGTAATATGAGTAGCTATTATTCTCTTATGAACTTGTTTGTTGTTAAACAGTTTGGTGAATTATTTCTTGATGCTTGTTTTGACATTGCATATATTAATATTCATTCATTGTTATCATAATCATTGATTTTGCAATATTGTCAGAATGATGCATTCTAATTATATTTTCTGAATGTTGTAGGTACTTTTGCTTTAAGACTTTATGAAGATGTCTCTGATCTGTATGGGTCATTAGTAGGATTGGAGTATTGCGTTTGATGATGACTTCTCATATTCGTGTTACTGTAACATGTGACTAGACAATATGTATAATGTCATCTATTATATTTGTATATAATTAGTAGAATTTCGAAGATAATATGGAACAAGACTTGACAAATGATAGTAGGTTATATTTATATGCAATATGATTCTCTTAATATGTCATGTTGTCGTTGTGTATCAGGTTTATTGAAATTCAGGTAAGACTTGTATAAATATAAAGTGTTATATTTACACTATACTGTTCTTTAGTACTGTAAGCTAATTCATGAACTAGCATATTAATACTGAGCAGGAGGAAATGTAATTGTAGATATTGACAAGGTTCTAATGCTTGGTTGAAAGGAAGTATTTGGAAGGTCCACAATGGTGTGATTAACCTCATTTAACGGTACACTCATTTTTATTGGAAGTTGAATAATATAGGAAGGCCATATGTAAGTGATTTTGGTAAAAAAAAAAACTGTAAATAAAAAGTAAATATAGATGTGGAATTAATAATATTCCATTTTTCCTAAAAGATATTTTAAAATTATAGTGCAAAGTTTTAAAAATTATTAAATACTTTAAATTTAAATTTTTAAATACAAATATAGAAATAATAAGTATAAAATTTGACATAAAATTTTTTGTCCATATATTATTAAGAACAATTCTAAAATAAATTTGAGTTTCTCCTTTAAAACAAAATTAAAATATAAAATTATTCTTTACATATTAAATTTACAATAATTAAAAAAATATGATGGAATAAATGTAGATGGCTTGAAAATATAAATTAATAAAATATTTATTAATTAAAATAAAATTAGAAAACATAATTAATATTTTAATAAAAATTTAATATTATAAATATTATTACAAAAAATTAATAATATATTATAAGGGTATTATAGTAATTTTACTCAATCTCATTTCTTTCCTTTCCAAATTTCACCAATTTCAAATAATAAAAATTAATTTCACTCCTATTTACACTCCCTCTCATTTTCACCTATTCCAAATAATCTAGGTAAAATTACTCCCCCTTTCATTTGCTCCCTCCTCTATTTCCTTTCACCTCCATTTTCTTCTCCCTCCATTTTCACCTAAACCCAAACAAACCATTATACTTAACCCAGACAACTTATGATAGCAATTTTCTCCTAAAAAAATAAAAAAGTCGGACCACAATCCCCTGCTACTATTTTTTAGTAACTCACCCGAGTGTGTTGGCTTGATATTTGCCGTGCGATGGGGAAAATTTTGCCTTTTTCAAATTATAATAAACAATAAAAGAGAATAGGGTTTTTACATTTTTTTTAAGTCTCAAAATATCATAACTAAAAAAAAAGAGAGACCCATACCCTAGTTTCCGCTTCATATTTTGATTCCAAAAAAATGACTTCCTAGTAAAGTACTTAATTTGGAAATTTTATTTTAACTTAATTTCAATATTAATGATGTATTGTAATACAAAAAAAATATAAAATTATTGTTATTATAAATATAATATTATGTCTGATTACTTGATTGCAAATAATATTGCAATCAAATAATTAAGTGACAATGAATAATTGACTAAGTTATTAAATTAATAACTATTAATTAAAATTTTCAATTATTTGATTTGAAATTATTAATTAGTCAATAATACTAACTTGGAAAGAGAGAAACAACGTCATAAGATTCAATTACTATTTAACCAATACATAATAACTTCATTTTACCCAAATAAAGTAATGATAACCTAAACTAATTTTATGAGTTAATTGATTTAATTGAGTAATGAGATTTTATTTATTATTTTCATTTGCTATGCATTTTTAGACATATAACAGATTATGATAATAATGAAAATATTATTGTATGTTAAAACTCAATTATTAAATTTTAAAATAATAAATATTCACATGGCGCATTATAGAAATATGTCATAATATAAGTAAATACTGTTCTATTTTATTAAATAATTAGATCTTACACCATAGTATCATAGAATTGATAAATTTGTTTTATATGATTAATATAAGATAAATTAACTCTTTTCTCTTGAACCTGTTATAATATGATAAAATTATAGTGTAATTTATTATTTTTAATTTAACATTAACTTATTTTTTAGATTATTTGGGTCTCCTTAATTTTTTTTAATTTAATTTAGCCTTAACCTATTTTAAACTTAAAAATATTAATAATTTAACCTTGACCAAATTTTACTTATTTATCATTTCTTATTTAATCCTAATATATTTTGGCATTAAAAATTTACATATAAAATAGGTCATTATTAATTAAAGTGATTATAAAACATTAAAAATTATAATTATTAAATACTACAAAAAATTGTGATATAAATTATTTTTAAAATAAATTTAATTTTATTTGAATAAAATTTTTAATACTTTGATATCATAAACATATCTAATAACAAATGCATAATAGCATAAATTTATATTATCAAATTATTTATATGTTTCTCTATAAATAATTTGATAGTATTATATCTTATCATTTTTTATTTTATATCATATTATAATATTTGTTTATCCTATCCTATCATATACTACAATATCTTTCAAACATGCCATAATATTTTTGTTTGAATCCCACTAACGGAATAATAGATAAGATATATTAATTAAATTATAATGATACTCATTTGTATTATCTTAAAATTTATTAATAGAATTTTAATTTAACAAATTCCTTTGTATTAATACAATTTTGGCACACAATAAAAATTGATAATGCATTATAGAATGAGACACAATAAAACCTTATCACTTGAAATATAATAATATTCGTATTCATATTTAGTTTATTATTTAATAATAATTAATGCCAGTCAAATCAATAAAATAAATCAATAAAATTTGATTGATATTCTTAGATAAAATTTTCAATGAAACAAACAATATTAAATTACCAAATTGCTCAAACTATGCTAGTCATTAGTTTGTTTGTTTGTTTGTTTGTTTATTTATTCTATTTTTACATCACAATTATTTATATTTTTTATCTAAGAATATTAATTGATACAAAAATATGATTGACATTAATTATCATTAATTCTTATTTTATCTAAGAATATCAATCAAACTTCATTAATTTGATTGACTTTAATTATCATTAAATAATAAGCTAAATATGAATATGAATAGTATTATGGCTTCATTTCGTGTAACAAATAAGTTAATTTATAACTTATTAACCTGATCAATAAGTATAAATTAGCTTTTACAGGTGTTTCTTGTTATAACTTATAAGCTACTCCAGATAACTTACAAGTTCTGATTTAATAAGTTACCTAAAGTAACTTATAGTTTATAAACACTACTTTCTAAAATTCTTTTCAAATTTATCATTATTCTTTTTATTAATTTACAACCTACATCTTTTGTAATATAAATTAAAGTATAATTTATAAAATATAATTAATTATATTTTAAGTACTTATAATTTTATAATAAATAATAAAATAAAAATTATAGAAGTAAATAAATATATAAGTTTATAAAATATAATTAATTAAATATTATAAATTATACTTTTATTTTAAAATTTTTAATTACATTAATATAATTTAATTTTTAGATAAATATAAATTATTTTAATTATATATATATATTTCTATTAATATATCCTTTTTTATCATTTTATAATTTTAGCTAATTCAATAGTTAATTTTATGAAACACTTTAGTTAGCTTATCAGCTATTAATTATCAGTTATAAGTTATCAGTATCAGTTATGAAATAACTTATCAGTTATCAACTAACTTATCAACTATTTGTGTAAAACGAAGCCTATATTTCAAATAATAAAGTTTTATTATTTCTCATTTTTCAATGAATGATCAATTTTTATTGTGTACCAATATTAAATTTATATAAAGGAATTTATTAAATTAAAATTCAATTAATAAATTTTATGAATTATAATTTAATTAATATATTTTATCCATTATTCTGACCATAGTTGGTGAGATTCAAATAAAAATATTATGGCATGTTTGGAAGACACCATAGTATAGAATAAGATAAGATAAATAAATATTATAATATAACATAGAATAAAACATGATAAGATATAATACTATCAAATTATTTGTAAAGAATTATGTAAATAATTTGATAATATAAACTTATGTTATTATACATTTGTTATTAGATATGTATGTAATATAGAAGTATTAAAAATTTTATTCAAATAAAAGTCCTGCTCACAAATGAAGATATTAAAAATAGATGGGAGAAGTACTTTTATAAGTTTTTCAATAACAAGCAAAGAGTGACTAAAGATATGGAAAGATTAGAAACCCAAGAGAATGAACAAAATTTAGCTTATTATCACAAGACTCAAGTTAGGGAGATAAAAGAAGCTCTTAAGAAGATGAATAATGGTAAACCGTTGGTTCCGATGGTATTTCCATTAAAGTTTGGAAATATTTAGAAGAGTGGGGTATCTTTTACCTCACCAAATTATTTAATAAGATTTTAAGATCTAAGAAAATGTCAAATGAGTGGAGGAGGAGCATTTTGGTGCTTATATATAAGAACAAATGAGATATCCAGAACTGTGCAAACTATCGAGGGATAAAACTTATAAGTTATACTATGAAACTATAGGAAAAAGTGATTGAGCATAAATTAAGAGACCAGATTAGAATAGCAAAAAAGTAATTTGGATTTATGCAAGAAGGTCTACAATAAAGGCTATTTTTCTTCTACAAAGGTTGATGAAAAGGTATCAAAGTAAAGAAAGAGACTTACATATGATTTTCATTTACCTAGAAAAAGCCTATGATCAAATACTAAGAGAAGTGTTAATCTAGTCTTAGATGTTCTTATTAGGGATGTACAAGAGACTATATCTAAATGTATGCTATTTGGGGATCATATAGTTTTAATTAAGGAATTACAGGAAGAAGTTAACTTTAAATTAGAGCTTTGGAGATAAGCTTTGGAATCAAAGAATTTTTACTTAAGTAGGAGTAAGATAGAGTATATGTATTGCAAATTTAACAAGAAGCAAGATAGAATTAATTTGAAGATAAAAATTAAAGAGTATATCATACTACAAATATTTAAATTTAAGTACTTGGATCTATTTTAAAAAGTAATGAAAAAATTGATGGAGATGTCACACACAAGATATAGGCTAGATAGTTAAAATGGAGAAAAATACTTAGAGTTATTTATCACCATAAAGTACCTACTAAGTTTAAAGAGAAGTAACTAAACCCTAAATCCTAAAATTTTATCGAACCGTTATGCGATCAGTTATGTTTTATGATAGTGAATGTTAAGTTCTAAAGGGACAACAAGAGCAAAAAAATGAGATTTATAGAAATGAGAATGTTAAGATGAATGTGTGGTCATACAAAAAAGGATAAGATACAAAATGAATGCATACGAGAGCATATTGGCGTAGCACCTATTGAGAAGAAAATGATAGAAAATCGATTAAGATGATTTGATCATATGCAAAAAAGGTCATTGGAGGCACCGGTGAGAAAAGTTAATAACATGATTGTTAGCCCTGTAAAAAAGTATAAAGGGAGATCAAAAAGGACATTGAAAGAAGTTATAAAAAGGAATCTCTTGGTGAATAATATCACTAAAAATCTAGTTTCTAATAAAGTACAATAGCGTCATGCGATCCATGTAGTCAATCTCATTTAGTGGGATAAAAATTTATTATTGTTGTTGTTGTTATTATTGTTAGTAATTATAAATTTTTAATATTTTGTAATCACTTTAATTCATAATGACTAATGCATTTATTATCTTTTACCTATTTTATATGTAAACAATAATTTTTTATATTTTTAATGCTAAAATATGTTAGGGTTAAATAAGAGATGATAAATAAGTAAAAATTAGTCAAGGTTAAATTATTAAATTTTTAAGCCTAAATTATTGGTATTTTTAAGTCTGAAATAGGTTAAAGTTAAATTAAATTAAAAAAATTAATGAAACCTAAGTGCTATAAAAATAAGTTAAGGTTAAATTAAAAATAATAAATTTTATTCTAATTTTTATCATATTATAACAGATTTAGGAGTGTAGAATTGATTTATCATGTTTTAATCATATAAAACAAATTGATTAATTACATAATACTATCTTATGTGAAATTCAAATATTTGATGAATAATATCACTAAAAATATGGTTTCTAATAAAGTACAATAGCGTCATGTGATCCATATAGTCAATCTCATTTAGTAGGATAAAAATTTATTATTGTTGTTGTTGTTATTATTGCTAGTAATTATAAATTTTTAATATTTTGTAATCACTTTAATTCATAATGACTAATGCATTTATTATCTTTTACCTATTTTATATGTAAACAATAATTTTTGATATTTTTTATGCTAAAATATGTTAGGGTTAAATAAGAGATGATAAATAAGTAAAAATTGGTCAAGATTAAATTATTAAATTTTTAAGCCTAAATTATTGGTATTTTTAAATCTGAAATAGGTTAAAGTTAAATTAAATTAAAAAAATTAATGAAACCTAAGTGCTATAAAAATAAGTTAAGGTTAAATTAAAAATAATAAATTTTATTCTAATTTTTATCATATTATAACAGATTTAGGAGCGTAGAATTGATTTATCATGTTTTAATCATATAAAACAAATTGATTAATTACATAATACTATCTTATGTAAAATTCAAATATTTGATAAATAGAACCATATTTACTTATATTATTATGTATTTCTATGATGAACCATATGAATATTTATTACTTTAAAATTTGATAATTGAGTTTCAACATACAATAATATTTCAATTGTTGTTGCACGCTGTTATGTCTCTAAAAACGCATAATGAACAAAAATAATGAATAAAATCTCGTTATCCAATTAACTTAATTTAGTTTAGGTTATCATTTCTCTATCTATGTAATATGAATCTATTACGTATTGGTTAAAAAATAATTGGATCTTGTGACGTTATTTCTTTCTTCCCAAGCTAGTATTGTTGAATAATTAATAGTTTCAAATCAAATAATTGAAAATTCTAATTAATAATTATTAATTTCATAACTCAGTCAATTACTCATTGTCAATTAATCATTTGATTACAATATTATTTGCAATCAACTAATCAGAAATATTATTATAATTATAATAATTTTATATTATTTTCTGTATAACAATACAATATTAATATTAGAATTAAGTCAAAATAAAATTTTCAAATTAATTACTTTACTACAGAATCACTTTTTTGGGTCAAAATATAAAGCGAAAAGTAGGGTGTAGGGTCATTTTTCTAATTATGATATTTTGAGACTTGAAAAATACAAAAACTCCTTGGCTCTTTTATCACCCATTAAAGTAGTTTGAAGGTGACAGTGGCTCACCATTCAAGGCAAAATTTTCTCCATCACACGGTAAATATCAAGCCAATACACTGAGTTATCCAAAAACAGTGGCAGGGCAGTGCGGTCTACCCAAAAAAAAAAAAAAGAAAGAAAAAAAAGGTCTCTAACCCATCCAAATTTGGGTCTTGACCTGGCCATGCTGACTAATGAATCCGGGTCAAGTGTCATATTGGGTTTGGACAGAGACCCACATCATTTTATATCCAAGGCCCTAGTTCAACTGACCGGACTTAGTCGGGTATGAAAACACCATTGAAGATAAGCTTCCCACAACTCCCTAAGCAAATGATGGGCAAGACTACCGCACCCCGGTAGAAACGAGAGCAAATCTACCTGAATAATCTGATTTATGAATAAAGTTATTAAATTTTATAAAAAAATTATGAAATCCTATAAAAAAAATTACAAATTTTACATGAATAATATGATTCCATGTAACTTACATGAAAAAAAATTTACAACTACTCACAAAACTAATTTTTTTTGTAAGAGTTCACAATTTTATTCATAAAACTCACAAGTAGGACAGACTTATCATAATTTCCACCAGGGCATAAAAAAATACCAGTTACATTCCCTTTCAAACAAATAATTAAACAATAATAATACTAGAAAAGTGCACAGTGTTGCCCATAACGTAGTCCCCCCCCCCCGGCAGAATAAAAAAATAAAAAATACTAGTAAAAATACAGATGAAAAAGGATTTCTATTATAATAACAAGAATACAAACATGGTCCGTCTCTCAATGAATTGACCCTTTGATTCAAAAAGTTCCTCTCCGTAGCTGAACTTCAAAATTTATCTCCTCGGTATCATTTAACACTTACTCTTCCAGCTATCTGGACAATTTTTTCCTTCACGTTTAAAGAATATCATGCAATTACAATTACACATTAAGCATTTTTCAATTTTAATGCTTATCCAGATGAGGAGCAACAAAAATTTAAACTAAAATAACAATATAGACCCGGCAATATGATTAGATAATAAATGTACCATATCTATTTTAATTCTCATAATTTATACAATCACTAACATAAAGGATACATAGAAGTATATTTTAATTCTCAAAGATGATAGAGAATACTTTCTTCGGGGTCATATACGAATCATGACAAGGAATACATACAAAACCCAACAGGCCACCCAAGAGAAAGAAGAAAACACACCAACACAAGTACGTCTTAGGCCGAGTTACTTCAAAGAGTAACCGAGTGCCAAGAAAATTGAAGAGACAATAAAAGCATGTTCCTTCATATGTTTTAAACGGAAGTGTCACATCTCTTCCATTTCTCTTCAGCTTCATGATCTATTCAATTCTTGTCATCCATGACCACCGCCGATGAGGCATAACTTCAGCTAAATGGGATATAAGACGTTCACACAATTTGAGTTTAGCACATCTCAAGAATAAACACAAAAAATTGGCTACATAAAATTAAAAACAAATAAAATTATCTTCAATTTGCACACATACTAATCAGTTGATTCGCACAGCCGATTGCACAATTTTCACAAACTCTCCCCTAGATAATTTTCATCAAAACTCGAGTAGATCGATTTTTTTTCATTCCTGAGGAAGTGCATATTTTACCGGAATCTTCTCCCATAATGGTACGGAACAATAGTATCATTGGAAAGACATCTACATCGTAGCTTTGCAAACTAAAAGGACGGATCATACAAAGAAACGATCTCATTTTACAGTAAAAAAAAAAGGGGGAGCAAAATGGTTGTCTCTAAAAGTAGACATCCCATAAGGCCCTCAGTGGACGTGATTACGTTGACAGTGTACAAATTTTATATATGTGAAAAACCTGTATGCCCAGTAAAAAATTCAAGCATATAGGTCGCCTTGAAAAACTGAAGGAGGCTTAGCAGGAGAACTGGTTTTCTGTACAAAGGAAACAATCTTCTCAAGGTTCAGTTTCCTTGGAATATAACGCATCTGTTCCACCAATAACTGCATCCACACAGAACCAAAATTATGATTCCAAAACGTGACAGGAATTATAAAGGCTTTTTCTGACAATATGTGAAAACAATGGCAAAAATAGATCCATCTAAATTATACCATGATGGACAATTGAGTTATTATTCTCATAAACTAGAACAGGGTTTAATGATAAATGTAAATACATAACCCAATCTATAATTAGGTTTGGTATTCTAAGCACAATTTAGACTTTTAACTAGCTATGATTGGCGTCCAGTGGCATGTTCAATAGTACGTGGCACATACTCTCGTAGAACTGTTGCATGGAATGTTATAAAAACCAAACCAGTTTTAAAAACTAGACTTGGTCCAGCAAATAAGCCAAGTTTTGATTGTCTGACCAAGATTGAACTGAAATTTTAATACAACTAATTAAAAATTAATATATAACAATTAAAATAATTAAATTATCAAAAAATTAAATTTATGCATGTAAATATGAAAATAACTCGATATGGACTGGTAAGTTTTCACAAGCTGTTTGTGAAGTTTCACAACTTTTCTTAGTTATATTTTATTACATTTTATTGTTGGGAGTTGAAATTTATATAACAAGCTTTGCAAGCTTCAGCTTGAGGTGGTGTGTTAGAGAATATTAAGAAATTATTTTAGATTGATTGTTACATCAAGAAATATTTTAAATTGATTATCATTAATACCAAATTCTAGATTAAATTGCTTGTCTTACACCCAAAGTATATTAAAATCTTTATATTTATTAGTAACTTTATGTAAATGAGGCACTACAGTCGAGTCTTTTGTATCAATTCAGCCTATCATTCATTCAATAATATATCATTGTTTTCCTCTTAAATTAAATCTCTAACCTTTTTTTTTACTCTCTCCCTCCAAACCCTAGCCATGTTTCTCAACAATAGGTATGCCTGCAGGTGACTGAGAATTCTTCAATCACCTGAAAGGTAAGTTCCCTCTGTCCTGCAGCTTCACGTTTTTCTGTTCTCTGCTGGATATGGGCTGTACTGCTGCAGCACTGTCTGGTCACTTCCCACCAGAAGCCCTCGCCAGTAAGGGCTATGGCTGCTGACACTCTTCAATGGGTAGAAGCAATAGATATCCACTTTCCTTATTAAAATTTGGACATAATACATTGTGCTTTGTTCTGTATGCCATTTGCCTGTGTTTAGTGCTACTGTGCCGTGCACATCTGTTTTGCTATATGGTCCAGCAGGTTACCAAATGGTAAGCTCATATAGCTAAGCCCTGCTGGTTGTATTTGCCTCTACTTTGTTGGGCATTTTTTATTATTATGAAAATATTTTATAATAGGGAAGAGAATTCAAGAGAAGAGAATAAGGAATCCTTTTAGAGACAAAACTGCAGCCCAATTATTATGCAGATCAGACTCGGTGCCATAAAGTATTCATTATCATTTTAACACACAGATGCAGCGAAATGAGCACAATCCTAAACAGCCTTCTTGTCCTTAGTATCCCCAAAACTTCAGAATGACTAGATAAAAAATGTTAGAAAGTAATTTTTAATAATTAGGTTATACTTTGGGCTTACATTGAGTAATAGGCTTACTTGTCCTGCACCAAAGTTAAGGGTACTAGAGTTTATCTACGATAGCTCTATATAAATAGAGCGTTACAGTAAGTCTTATGTAATTCAACCACCTTATTTCTTTCAATAATATTTCAGCTTCCTCTTCCAACTCTTTCTATCTTGTCCTACTTCTTCCCTTTCCTAAACCCTAATCATTTTCTTAGCAAAAACCATCTCAAATTTTCTAGGGAAACCCAAGAAACATCAAATTGAGTAAAGAAATTGCTTCAAAACTCCCAAGCCATAACACAATGCAGAAACTAATGATTATTGGCTTTTGAATTTCAACAGAACATCACACACATCTGTTGACAAAGCTTCATGAGACCTACGCAGCTGAAGCCAATCATTAGAATTAATCCTATTAAGAACAGACCAAAAAAAGTTTTAACCTTAGGATGAACCTTCCAAAAAGAAATAGAGAAAAGTAGTAGACAGTAATTTGAAAACCCAGACAGATATGCAATTGTACGAACCAGAAGGATCTAAACCATGCAAGTCCGTCTGGCAGAAGAGAGAAGTTAGCAACTCAGAAGATCAGAGTTTAACACTGCAAATTTCTTCTATCATGCTACACCCACTTATAATTCAAGTTCCAGCCATGTTATATGCCAAATTGCAAACATCTTGTATCAAAATAATTTTTAATTTCTGGATGATCTACTAATAATTCTAGACTCTCTCTATTTTGAATTTTTTTAATAGAAAATGTAAGTTTTTTTTTGAACTTCTTTTAAATATCATATACTTTGTGCTTTTTATGTTTTTCGCTGAAATATTGTGTTTTATATTTTAATTTAATGCATCTAAGAGAGTTGGGTAAGCATCAATTGAAGTTGGTTTTGGCATGTGAGAAGATCTATGAATGCTCCAATAAAAAAAGGTGGCTTTATTGGAGCATAATCCATTTAAAAGAGGACAGACCGACCTGGGAATATGTTGTTAAAAATGGATCTCATCTTAAAAGGGTTTTACTGAAGATATGGTCTTTTGATATAGTAAAATAGATATGTTTGGTCCATATAGCCTACCCTATCTAATGGAATACAACTTAGTTGTTGGTGATTGTTTAATTGTTTTATTACTCTATTGTTGTTCATGTCGATTTGTTATTAAATTGAATTATATTCTGTCTTCAATATGGTGAAGAGTCATGCTTTGTGTCATAAGCCCTAACTGGCAATACTTTAGACGCACTACTGCTGAAAAATTATAAGCTTGTAAAATTCCTGATTTAAATTTCCAAATGAAGCCTACCTTAGAGAGATATAGAGAGACAGAGATGTATACCTGGGCATATGTTGAAGCCTAAATCAGAAACACCAAGCAGCCTAGTCCCAAGGATTTTCAAAAACAACTGAGCATAAAACTGGCTTTCATATAACGCAGCACCAAATTCCAGACCTTCATATACTAACAAACTTCAATGAAGTTCTCCCCAGTGAACAAGTTACGTAATGGCTCAATCAGAAAAATGAATGAGGAGACGAGCAAATATCAAGATGACCTGTCAAATGAGTAATATCACTGAAGATATCATCAGACATTGAATTTGAGGGCTGACAATATATTCTTTATTCTCTATTCTTGTCTTCATTTCTGAGAACAATCCATCATGCTCACCCAGGTTGACTGCTATTGCTCCTCTGACCAGAATATATGCTCTTCCACCAGAACAATCCAATATAAACAGCCATAATTTTGTTTTTGAACAGGATCATACAGAATTAAGCATGTACTGGCCTAGTGTTCCAATCTCTGGGTCATAGATGAAGAAAGATCATGTTGCAAGAGAGATGATTGATTGATCTCCCATTCCAAATCATAAATATAGCCCTCCGCAAGTCATGTTGAGATCACAAGTCAGTTCCAAGATCATTTGCCAGTTGAAGTATGCCACGCATTTGAAGGTATGGATTCTCCAACAGTTTCTCATTGTTGCTCTGTGCAGTACAAAATTCAAAGCATAAATATGCAAGTTCCCCATAAGATTGATATCTAGCCACCCAAAATACCAAAATATTATGAATACTAGGAAGAAAACAAAAACGAAGTACAACTTTTCTATTTTTTTTTTTTTGAAAAAGGATTGCTTGTTTTTCTACAAATTGTCCCCTCCTTCAATATCAGAGCTAATATATTGCACTCTTTCATAAACAGACACTAATCTTACTTAAGTCAGTAAATTTTATCAAAGCTGCTTTGTTTGCATTATATCTGTTGTCGGATAATTTTGTTTTATTATTATACTAGAATTTTATTAGATAGGAATAGAACATATAGCTAGAGGATAAAGAACACTCAGGAAAGGAAAAGAAACAGCCATAAAGTTGTAAAAAAAGAACTCAACACAGCAACTGAAATTTTGTGCAAATCTAGTAGAGTCAACCCCCGACTTTAACCATTAACTTGAAGCCGAAGAGAAACAACAACCGTTATCCGATCCCCCAACAGAAAAATAGACTGACCCTGCTGTCTGAAACATCTAGCACAGCATTATAGCCAAATACACAAAATGACAGCAATCTGACCACAGCCCCAAAAAACCCTTCTCTATTACTCCCAAAGCTTTGGTAGTGTGCAGACCAATATACTTTCCAAAATGTTGACAGACTAGATACCAATGACAAATCCTTTGACACATCAATTATTCATAGTACAAAAGGATAATGAAACTAAGGAGGGCATGGTCTTGAGTTCATCAGGATCAGTGAGCAGCATCAAGTAATGCAATGACCAATTAGATGGCTGTGTTTATTAGGATGAGTTCAATGGGTGAAAAGTTCATGCTCATTACACCAAAATCTTAAAGTGCTCCTAGATTTACCTAAAAAAATCTTAGTTTAACATGATCTAAAGAGTTTATGATTATAATAACATGAACCCAGAGTTAAAATAGAATGCTCAACCTACGCTCATTAAGTCAACATGAGATCTATTAGCCTCATCTATTGTCCATAAATCTATAAAAAGAAAAAAGAGCACTCCCTAAGGTATCTATTGTGCTGCCAGGGTCTGTTGGCAGCCACCTGTCCCTCCTTCAGATCTTTTATGCGATTACATTGAACCTAACCTTGCTCATGCCAGCCATCCATCTTCCCGCAACCTTCCTCCAGCACCCAAGTTGGTGTCGTCTGTTGCCTTTCTCCCGTTGGCTAGAACCCACCATGAAGGTTCAGATCAG
This sequence comes from Sindora glabra, assembly GCA_020226215.1. NCBI lineage: Eukaryota > Viridiplantae > Streptophyta > Magnoliopsida > Fabales > Fabaceae > Sindora > Sindora glabra. The sequence continues at coordinate 7,547,271 of CM035233.1, forward strand.
AACAGCATAAACTGACTCGCACTTGAATCTCTTCAATTCCTGGTGATTCAGCTGAATTTTGAACAAACCAAGTCCAGGTTCAGTCTCGGGAGGTTGAAACTGGCCAATCCAAAACCCCTGCCACAGCATCCTGCCAGAATTTTCTGCCCAATGTTATATTACACACCCAACCTGGTTCTTGCAACTTTCACTAACAAATTCTATGTTATCTTCAATCAAAGGAACCAAGATGTAATCAAGTGATTCAAATACATCCAACAATGGTCAGACCCCTAAAACCAGGCTCTCTCTCTCCTCCCTTTTTTTTTGTGTTTTTTTTGTTTTTTTTTTTGTTTTTTTTTTTTGGGGGGGGGGGGGCACACCAACCATTTGCAATGAGAAATTAAATGAAAAGAATTGCTTGTCATGAGTGGAATTGTCATTCATAGAAAATGGCATAAGGAGTCATTTAATCTAGCCAGATGAGAAACTCCCTGATGCTGAAAAAGGTCGAATGACATGAAACTGATGCCCAATGATGTGTCTTGTTATGGCAATCATCACTCCAGCACTCATAGTCTATTTTCTCCCCTGGAAACATGCCAACTCTTCTAAGAGATGGCAAAGCAGCTGCATAGCAATGATATTCAACAATTCTATGGTGTGGCAACCAGTTTGGTAGATTTGAAACAGACAAATGATATGTAAACAAAGGCCCAAGTTGACATCTTAAAAATTGCTTGCCATGTCAACATCAAAGAACTTGAAACTAAAGTAGACTGGCTCTACATGGTTTTCATTCTTCTCAGCATTCATTCAATGACTCTGCCTAATAAAATCCTCACTAGTTTAGAGATCCTATAGGTAATAATATGATTTCTTGACTACTCTGAACTCTTCCAAGTTAACAAGACCCTATTTATACTTTGCCTTGGCCGTGGAAGAGGATGTGAATGTGGCGGTGCACACAGTAAAGATCAACGCTAATCCCTACGACATTCCCTGAATAGGGAATTAAGTCTGTTCATATCAATCAATTTGAAGATGAAGACAGGGAAGACAAATAGGGCCATTGAGTATCAAGCCCAATTATGGACAGCAACTATGGCCAAAATTGGTAACCCTACAGCTTATATCTGACATAAATCATGGATACTAGAATTTGCTCGAAACAACCATACCATTGCTAAAGGTATAAGTGAAGCTGAGCAATGTCCCTCAATACCTTTAAAATATGTTTTATGTCCCTGGCAACATAGGAGCCCATTCAATCAAATTTCCATCTGTCAACTTACCTGCATATTTTATTGTTCTGTCCCTTTTAATACTGACTCCTATCTTGTATAGGATTGGGGATAGGGCAGACAATTGGTGCAGGTTGAGTCTTAGATAACCACTTAAGCAGCATGCTCTGCATCTGAGTCAACTGATTTACTTCATCTAAGTCTTGGTCATCTGAGTTATTCCAAAAAATGAGTCCAAGTTTCTCAAATTTGCGGTCATCAAATTGGGAGTCATGTCAACTTGGCAAACATGTCCATTTTTCCTCAAGAAGAGTCAATAATAGAACCTGGTCCTTTTTATCTATTGTTCTTTATTGTTCATTCTGATGTATAGAATCTGAGTCAATTCACTTCTTCTATAGGGTTTCAGCACTTCATTACTATTCTTGATAATTATTCACGATGCACTCAATTAAATTGAATGAAAGTCTCTCAGAATTATTTTCTAATTCTACTTAATTCTTCTTTTCGGCTCATTTTTCATTATATATATCTTCAGATGGCATCTAACATCAACCAACTTGTCCTTCTACGCCCCCATCAAAATGGGATTCCTGGACATAAGAATTGCCATTTGATTTCAGCACACACCCACATGTTGCATTATAATATTCCCCTTCAGTTTTGGGGATGCTATTCTTACTATTTGTCATCCCATTAATCACGTCAACTTCTATTTTGAATGACCAGGTGCCTCATTCTATCTTGTTTCGAAATGAAACCCATTATCCTATTTCTCTTCTTGTCTTTGGTAGTGTTTGTTTTGCTCATGATCTTTCTCCAGGCCTTGATGATGTTTGCCAGAGTCATCAACTGTATTTTCATGGGATATTTTCACCATGAGAAAGGATACAAGTGTTATTCTCCTATTTTGAATCATTATTATGTCTCAGAAGATGTCACCTTCTTTGAAAGATCTCCATTCCACTACCGTTACAGAAATGCTGCCCATTCTTTCCTGTACATCCTAGAGTCACCAAACTCCTTGCCACAGGCTCAACAACATCCTATTCTCACTAATCACTGTCATCTCAATAGCATAGAAACTCGGAAGGTCCCTGCTGAAAATTCACCTCACCTCCCCCCTGCTCCAACATGTCCACCTGCCTCAAATCCATCAGTCTTTCATGATAGCCTTTCTATTGTCCCATGTAAAGATAATTGTTTCACCCGTAGCCCTCATCCACCTTTATAATTTTGTTGAGTTATCATTGTTTTTCATGACCCCACTGTAGTTTTTTTTATCGACGTCGTCTATTTCTGTACCTTAGACAATTCAGAAGGCTCTTCCTTATTCTGAGTTGGTGCCAGGCCATGATTGATGAAATGAATACTATAGATTCCAGTTTTACATGGGACCTCGTTTCATGGCCTCTTGGCAAATCTACTGTAGGTTGTCAGCGGGTTTATAAAGCCAAAGTTGGTCCTGATAGCAAAAGGCTACACTCAGATTTATGGACTTGACTATATAGATACTCTCTCTGGTGGCAAAAATTTCTTATATGCACGTATTTCTCTCCATGGCTGCCATGAAAAATTGACCGTGTCATCAATTGGACATCAGGAATGCATTTCTTCAAGGTAAACAATAAGTGCGTTCAGGCAGTCAAGAATAGTTTGACATAAGCCCCTCTATGGATAGAAGCAATCTCCCTTTTGCTGGTTTGGAAGATTTAGTCAAGTTATTCGGGCATTTAGGATGATTCAGACTAAAGCTGACCACTTGGGTTTTTATCAATGAATCAACGATCATCATCATCATCATCAACTAATATGTGCATAATTCTAGTAGTGCATGTGGTAATAGAGTCATCATAGGAAATGATCATATTAGCATTGGTCAAATGAAGCAACATCTGTTTCAACATTTCCAAACAAAAGATTTGGTTGTAGCTCCATCAACAGACAGGATTGCTATCAGCCAAGAAAGTAGAACTTCAACATTTTGGAGGAAACAGGGATGAAGAATGACGGATGTAAACAATGAGATTGAGCTAATAAAAAGCTTCCACCGGATAAGGGGGTTATATTTAGATCTAGTAAGGTATCACAGACTTGCACGAAAATAGAATTATCCAAGTCAGTGGGCCAGATATTTCCTTTGCAAAAAGTGATGTTAGTCAATTCCGAGTCCATTCATAATGATCACTGGATGCAGTCTTCCTAATAGACAAATACATCAAGACAGTAACTAGGAAAGGAAGGGAGTGATCCCAATAGTTAAATGCATCAAGAGAGCACTTGAGAAAGGATTGTTATTGTATAAGAACAAGGAAAATACTCAAATATTTGGGTACACGGATTCTGATTGGGCAGGTTCTCCAATTAATTGACATTCCACTTTTAGTGTTCTTGATGGAGGAATTTGGTTTCATGGAAAAGTAAGAAATAGACTGGTTGCAAGGTTGAGTGAAGAAGTTGAATATTGTGTTATGGCTCTAACTAATTGTGAATTGATATGGCTAAAACAACTAGTCCTAAAGCTACAGTTTTGTGAAGCAGGACCTATGAAACTCATTTGTGATAATTAAGTAGCTTTTCACATAGCATTCAATCTTGTCTCCCCATGAAAGAACCAAACATATAGAGATTGATCACCAATTTGTAAAGGTTCAATCAACAGATGTGACAAATTTCACCAATTCTAATGATCAATTAGCAGATATTTTTACTAAGTCACTTCAAGATCAACAGGTGAATTACGTTTGTAACAAGCTTGGTGTAGACAACATATATGCTCCAACTCAACGGAGAGTTGGAGTAAATAAAATTCTACTATCATAGTGATTATCTCGATAATATTGGGCTAGATAATTAAAGATTCGTTTGTTATTTGATTTGGTTTCATCAGTTCTAATTGGCATCCAATTGCCCTTCAAATGTATACGTGTCTAGTACAAATATGATCCCTCAAGCCATTCACAAATTCTCCACTCTCATTTTAAACCTACCATCCATAGCACTGGGGAACCATCCCCAAATACCAGAATGATATCAATTTATTATTAAAAATGAAACTTACGAAGCTTTGAATTTATAATAAGCTCATATTCAGAATTTGAATGTTCTTAATCCTAAGAATTATGGTTCAAGAGGATGAACTCCAAACAATTTCCCAAAAGTAAGTTTACCTGCTGAGCTCTAATTACAAGATTCTGAAGCATATGCTGATATTTCTCAGGCTTCTCTGTCATCATTCTCTGCAGTGATGGAGACTCGTTATAAAAGAAAAATCTAAGTACCACACACATAAAAGTCAGTACTACATCATGAATACCTTCAAAAGAAAAGCAGAAGAATAATACGCCACTCTTGAATCTGTGTCATCCAACAGTTCCCTGCCAGGAGCAAACAGAGTCACATGTTGTGTCAATATAAAAGGTGATAAAGGTCTAAGTGTTCTCTTGTTCCAAATAGGCACACATTGCCTTTAGGTTCCTTTGGCTCTCATAAATCTTTCATAAAATTTTTAGTTAAAAATTGTTCCAATCAGTTTCTGGCTTCTACTATCACTTTTTGGAAAATCAAGGCTCCCTAAAAGGACAAAGTTTTTATTTGGATTGCTTCTCTTAATAGGATTAATACTAATGATACACCACCTCATAGGGATTTTCTGCAAATATATATGTGATGTGCTGTCAAAGTTCAGAGACCAATAATCATCTGTTTCTCCTTGTCTTATAGCTTCGGAGTTGTGGAGCAAGTCGTTCACACTATTTGATGTCTATTGGGTTTGTCTAGAAATTTTGGAAAGCTCTTTTGTGCCCTAGTTTGGGAAGTTTTGGGAGTAATACTTCCAAGGAGGCTGCTTGGGACTGTGCATGGTTTGCTGTCATTTGGTGCATCAGATGGAAAGAAATACTAAAATTTTTAGAAATCAAACCCATTCTAGTACTCTTATGAAAAGATTTTGTACCTTCCCTTTGGCTAAAAGCTAATGGATATTTTAAAAAGTTGGCTGTCTGATTTGCATAGGAATTGGATGGCAGTGTTGTCTTGATAGTCCTTTTTTACTTTTGAGGATTACTTGTCCTCTTCTTTTTAACGCCTTTTTCCTTCTATATAATTTTCTTTCTCCATCAAAGAAATACATATAAAAGGTAACTAAATAAAAAAGAACAACCATTCACAATAAGAATATATATTTGACATTACCTAAAAAATTGTTCCTGACCAACATCCCGGAAAGCACCAGGATCTGCCATGCATTTACCAATTAGAAGTAGCAGAAGGGTGGCCCGAATATCCGATGTGGCACCAGGCAAGTTTCCTCTACCTTTACTTCCAACAGCAACACCCATGGCAATGTCATCTGTTGCTGCACCAGCCAGTTGCATCAATGGCCAGTATAACAAGGCAGGAGGAACACGTGCAATTAGCTGCATTGGGACGATAGCTTGTCCTTGGAGAAGAAGGGCTGCCATTGATGTTGTCTCATGATCAAGATGGTAATTGTTAGGGTAGCAGGATTTTCTATCTGCTTCTTCCTTTTTACGTTCATTCCAATGAAAAGTATCCTCTTTATCCCCATCAGACTTTCTATTTATAGTCATGCAATTAAAAGTTCTGTCATGTTGCATATCATCTCCAAATGGCAGAGTTGGTGCAGGAGGTACCCTTAGGCACAATTGAGAGAATAATATGTCACACATCTGATTACAAAGAGGAACGAGCTGAGTAAAACATGTATGTTATGATATAAATAACTTGGGAATTTACAAATAACCAAGCAAATGATGCATGAGAAGTTTATTACTCATTTTGGGAGTCACTAAATCAGATTTCCTGAAGATCATTAAAACTACAAATACCATTGCTGAGAATGTGAAACCTATTATATAAGACCAGGCTCCCTAGGCAGTTTGCTAATGACTAGAAGACAATTGAAGGTTACTCACATTCAAAAAGGTTCCCAAAAACTCAATTTCAAATGTAAAGATATCTACGTAGCAGATTTTCATACTTAGCACAGTTAAACATGCTTTATGCCATATGAACTGTCATAATATGATGAGGTATTGTCAAGAGGAATTCTGAGTTCAGAAACAATTACTTTCAGAATATTCAAGCTGTCCCTTTCCTTGATCTGAAACACAGACAAAGCACTGCTCATCATGTCTATCACTGCATTCGCTTTTTGAAGATGCCAATCTCTGAGTCCATGGCTAGGATCACTGCTGCTTGAGTGTTGCATTTCATGCTCACCCAACAAACATTTGCATCTCATAAGAAGCCTCTCAAGAACAAATAGAAATCCCCATCTAATGTGGTGGTCTTTTGACTTTAGAAGCCCGCACAGAAGTGAAACAGCTAAAGGAACATCAGATGTAACTGGAAAATCCTGATTTGCAGCATTTGCAATTTTCTTCTGAAAGTTTTCAATATTAGACCATATACTCCCATCCTCTTTCCCCCTAATTTCATCTATAAGCATATCACCCAACCAGATATACCCATTTTGACGATATGAAAGTCTTTCAGAATGGAGAAGGGAATGCAAAGTGGCCCATGCGAGCTTTGCTTTCAGGCCCACACCATTTCTTGGAGACACGCCTTCCACATTTTTCCACAATTTGTGAGATTTGGTTATCTGAATCATATGAGAGAATTCATTGTCCAAATGAGTGAACGAACTAATTATTGTGTCAAATTTCTCTGCCACATTCTGCAAAAGCTGCAATGATAAAGCACAAAATGTGGTATATATGGTTAGAAATGACTTTTGAAAGGAAAATATAACAAAACAATCTAGAAATTTCATTAAACTAGGTTGCTTGGATTTTATTTAAATGATGCAACCACTTCTCTATTTGAAATGAGAGGGAGACAATTCTGATATTGGCAACAAACTATAAGATAAACTAACAAAGCAATGAGACAATCCTAGATAATAATAACAGATGATTATATTCAAAGACAAAAATTATCTTTGTTCATCCTTTGTCCAGAAAACACCCTGAAAATAGTAAGCTTTATGGGCATCTCTAACTCCATTAACCCACAAAAGGCCTGCTAAAAGGGAAAGGAATGCAATGGAATTCTTAAAAGCGCATAGCTCGATAGAAAAGTAAATAAAAACACTTGGAAAACATGGAACTACAAGCTAACAGCCAATGAATGAAATTACCGTATTTAGTCGTTCACTGTTGGGATATCTGGACAGTGCAGATGCAATTGATCTTCTCAAAATCTCAATAATTCCTTCTAACCCAACTTTAACAGAAATGTGAAAAGCCTCGGGTGCATTTGTTCGAGCAAGCAGGGCAGCCAGAGGTTGAATCTCATCATCACTATATTCATTGGCTCCTATAGCTATACAGTTTTCATTTATTTGATGCAAAACATAGTCAAAAAGCACAGTATACAGATTCTTCCTCTCTTCTCTTGAGTTTGCAATGGAATACTGTGTCCAGTAGGAGGAAATGAAGAAAGAGGATCAGATGAGTATGGTAACTAGAAGATAAAATCAATTCAGGGTCATTCTACAGAATCTACACATTATAAACTTGAAAACAAACAGAAGAATGTCATCAATTAAATAGCAATATGGAAAATTTACGGTGACCTCATCAAGCAATCAAACACCAATCATATCTTCATGGCAGTACAACAACAGCCAAGCCTTAGCCCATTAAATGGGGATATATTCAAGACAGCAATTTCAGTTGTTAAGGAACAGCATATATTCTAAGTGTGTTACTCCAGTAGAGCAATCTGTCTCCAGCAAATTCAAACTTCAAAGAAGTACTGTCACTCATCATTCATTACCAGGTTCTTTATTTGTCATTCTTCTATGAATTCTATTCTCCTATGAAGTCTGAGATAGCATAAACCTGTTTCCTGGCTTCTAAAGTCTGGTTTTCTATTGAAAAACTTACTCAGCGTCACTTATGAACAGGCTTTATATAATTTTATTTATTTATTTACTTATTATTGATAGAAAAGTAAGGCATTATTAAGAGAAGGAAGATTACATGAAAAGAGAATGCACAATTCTCCATGACAACTGTTTTACCTTTCTTCTACAACACTTAACAATAGTGCATTACAGCTGTTTTTCTTTAATTTCACATGAATCTGAGCTCAAAATCTTCAGAAGATGAGAAACAAACTTAGCATTCCTCAATTAAAGGGTCTTAAAAGTTCATCAATTTTCTGTAAATTTTACTTATCCATGTACCAGTTGTCATGGAGTCAGCAATATCGAATTCTCCTGTAAAGGCCTTGTTCAGCATGTTATCAGCAGGTCTACATGGATTAAACTGTTTAATAGAACATTTTTCTCCCCAATTCAATTCCAGAGATGGACAATAGCAATAACATCTTTCAACCAAAAGAAGCATACAAATATACAGATCTTGTTTCTGACTAATTTTTCCATTAGGTGGATGTAGCAGGAGTGTATATGCTTGTTGCGCTCAATGTCAGACTAAATAATCCTGACTTTGATAGATGACGATCACCCAGGGATCGCTTAGCTCTCTTGCAGAATCACACTTGGGGGAATGTCTTGCCTATCTAAGGTTTTTTTCCCATTTATCCCCAAGATTGAGTAATTTAAAAATTACAAGCTTCCCTTTCACATTAGCCATTGTCAAGTGCCGATTGTTCCTAAAAGATTAATGTTAGACAAAATTGTAAATATATGTATTTGTTAGGTTCTAGTGTTACAAGGTAGTCCCACATCAGTTGTATCTAGTAGGTAGTCCCACAACTACTTACATATATGTGTGTGTGTCTCTATATATATATATATATATATGTATGTATGTGTGTGTGTGTGTGTGTGTGTGTGTATCTCTGATCAGTCATGAACAACAAATATTTTCCTTCATGTGTTCTCTCTAGTTTCACATGGTATCAAAAGCTAGGTTACAAAAGCCCTAGTTTTTTTTTTCTGCCAATTTTTTTATTTTTTTTGCTGGCATTGCTTTTTCTCTCCTGCACTGCAGCTGTCTACTCCGATTGCCTTCTTTCCTGGCCTCCAGTCACCATCCTGATGCTCGAAATCCTCTCATCAACCAACCACCAAAAGATAGCTGTCACTGCCTACACAAGCGCTGCCATGCACCGGTGAGACATTCTGCAATCCAGTCTCTGTCCAGTTCCTATCTGCCTTCTCTGGTGGCCATTTTCTGTCACCACCAGTACCATCCTGCTCGACATGATCTCTTCTATCAAACCTAGGTGTTCAACCACCACCACTCTGCATCGCTGCAACCATTACACTCTGCCTGGTGTTTGTGGTTTGCTCTTTTGATCTTGCTTCACACCTTTTTTTGACTCCACAATGACTAGTAATAATTCTTCTACTGAATCTGGGATTTTCATTGCAGCTCCCATTGCTACTAGAAAATATCATCCCAAGTGTACCTACTATCAACAATTCTAGTAATAAGACTTCTACCAATTCTTGGTTCCATTGCCCCCAGTTCAATCTCTTGTCAGTTGTCAATGGATCCATTCTATTAAAGTTGATCTTGATGGACAGGTTGATTGGCTTAAAACTCGTTTGGTTGCCAAATAATACACAAAAGGATTATGGATTGGACTATGATACCTTCCCTCCTGTGCCTTTGACTCTTTCTATCTATGGTTGCTATGCGCATCTGGCCATTGCATTAGCTTGACATTAAAAATGCCTTCATGGTGAGCTTCAAGAAGATCTTTATATGGAGCAACCTCCTAGCTTTTTTGCTAAGGGGATCCTGGTCTAATTTGCCAACTTTGTTGCTCACTATATCACTTGAAGCAATCTCCACGTGCGTGGTTTGGACATTTTAGCATAGTTATCCAGGAGTTTAGCTTGATTCGGTGTAAGTCTGATCACTCTATTTTCTACATACATCCAAAGGGAGGTCCATTTACTTAGTTGTATATGTTAATGATATTGTCATTAATGGGGATGATCAGGATGGAATCAATTAGGTGACTGTTCAATCATTTTTAGACTGAAGATTCGGGGCCTCTGAAACACTCCCTTGGCATTGATGTTGCACAGTCCAAGCCAAGAATTGTCATTTCTAAATGGAAGTATGCCTTGGACATTTTGGAGGAAACTGGTATGTTGGATTGCCAACCAATAGATTCTCCTATGGATCCCAATATGAAACTTCCAAGACGGGAGGAGTCTCTATTTGATCCTGGATGATATTGAAGATCCAGTGGTAAACTGAATTATCTTACTATTACTCAACTAGATATCTCTTTTATTGTTAATGTTGTCAGCCAGTTCCTTCAATCTCCACCTAACAGTCATTTGGATACAGTAGTTTGAATTCTAAGATACGTTAAAAGGCCACTTGGTCAAGGATTATTGTATAAGAACAAGGGGCATACTAAGGTGATTGGATATTCTAGTGTTGATTGGGTAGGATATCCATCTAATAGACGATCCACTTCAAGATACTATATCTTTGTTGGTGGTTATCTTTTATCATGGAAAAAGGGAAAAGTAAGAGGTTGTAACCAAATCAAGTGCTAAGGCTGAATACTGTGCTATGGCCCTGATAACTTGTGAACGTGGATAAAACAATTGATTCAAGAATTGAAATTTACAAAGATGCCTCAAATGGAGTTACTATCTGATAATGGAGCTGCACTTCATATTGCATCCAATCTAGTTTTCCATGAGAGGACCAAACACATATAAGTTGATCATCATTCTATTCAGGAGACGGTGCTATCTCGTTGTATTATCACCAGCCATGTCAGCTCAAATGATCACCATGCTGATGTTCTTACTAAGTCCCTTAGAGGTCCTCGCATTGAGTTTATTTGTAACAAGCTTGGTGCATATAATCTATGTGCTCTAGCTTGAGGGAAAATGTTAGACAATATTGTAAATATATATTTGTTAAGTTCTAGTATTACTAGATAGTCCCACATCAGTTGTATCTAGTAGATAGTCTCATTACTGCTTGTACATACATACACACACACACATATATATATATATATATATATATCTGATCGGTCATAAACAAATTTTCCTCCATGTGTTCTATCTAGTTTCACAATTAAGCTACTAGGAAAAGATCTAGGATTGGTTTTATTATTACTCTAATATGCCCCCTCGCACAACAGTTCTTTGAGCTTGAATCATTGATATAGCACAAGCCCACCTCAACACATGCAGATATTTATTATTTAGACTAGAAGCAATAGGAATCGAATCCTTAACTTTCAAGCTGAGAGACTCAATACCATATCAAGAGTCGAATGTTGCTAAAAGCTTGAGCTACTAGGAGAAGAATGCTTGGAATTGGTTTTATTATTAACAGCCATATCCTAACAAACCTATTCCATCATAAAATTTGGCAGTGCAATAACCTGATGTTCCGCAATTTTTTATGATAGCTTTCTTTCCTAACCAATAGTGCTCACAATTACAGAACAACAAGGATTTGTTAACTAAAATAAGTAATATTAAGAATTAGGTCGAGGTTATACTACAAGCAGATGTTATGTCCTATACTTGTTTGTCTTGCACCGGAAGTTGAAGTTATTAAAATCTTCATATTTCTTAAGAGCTTTATATAAATAGAACATTAGGGTTATGTCTTATGTAACAATTCAGCCACTTTTATTATTAAGTTCTCTCGACTCTCTTTCCACTCTCTCTCTCTACTTCTTCCCTTTTAAACTCTAACCATGTTCCTCAACAATACTAAATGCCAACTCTTACTTCTCTACGTGTCTGTTAATACCAACAAACTAATGATTATGAGATGTAGGCATACCTCAATAAAAATAAAATGGACGCCTCCAATTAGATCAAGTTGATCCACAAGAAACCTGGGATTTCTTTGAACAGCCTCCATATTGTTGTCAGGATCAGGAACTTGATAAAACATGTTGGTCAGCATGGAAATCAGCTTACGATGAACTAATTCAGCCCAGGAATTCCTCCTGCTCGTTTCTACAAATGCCTTGACAACCTAAAAGTAGATTTTATGTAACTAAATCAGACAGAGGTATCATAATCAACACAAGGCACACTAACAATTGATAAAGCAATGAACAGCCACAGAGACCCAAGATAGAGACAGGCACGAATGATAAAGTCCATTCTAGAGATGTTCTATCCCTTGAAAGTATTAAACCACCCAACTTATGTATAGCCTTATGGCTTCGAAGGAAACATAAGCTGCGGCTTTGAACAGGTAAGACATGATGATTAAGGTGAGTAACAGTTAGGGTTTGAAATTGGAAGCATTCCTTTATCAACATTTTCTCCAACTTATATCTCTGATATTTATTATTCTTTTCCTTAATTTGAGTAATTATCTTTAACCTCATCCTTTCTCATTAACATAAAGATCAGTATGAATTGATTGAACAATAAGCAGCAACATAGAAACCAAAGACAAAAGCAGGCAGGATTAATAAACTCCATTCTTGAGTTGCTCCATTGCATGGAAGTATTTACTCACCCAACTTATAAATAACCATTTAGCTTATAAAGAAACGCAACCAGTGGCTGTGAAGTAGACTTTAGAATTGTCTAAATATGTAAAATAGGAAACTAATCTCAGTAACTGATTCTCTGATATTTAGGATAGTTTTTTGAGATTCTATTTGATGATTGTAATTACCTTTGATTGTCTATTCATTAGTGTATTAATATAAGCTTCAGGCAGAGTATTTTGCTCAAGCCCTTTACCAATCTTTGAGTGGTTCCACTACTTAAAAGTATTGAACCACCCAACTCATATACTAGGAGTGTTAATCTGTGGGTTGGTGTTCAAGAGAACTGGTATTGATTACTGTAGAGCTGCTTCCCACAATCTAACCAAGGCTACATCTTCCGTCATGTTTTCTTCAAATTTATGTTCCACTACTTTTTGCCAAGGGTTATGTTAAAGAAACAAGCTGAATCTTAGTTAAACTTTAGCTTGAGGGGAACATTAAAATCTACTGAGACAAAGAGTATTTAAGTTAAAGTCCTTCGATATTAATAGAGTATTGGGCTTAAGCATTATGTATTCAGCCATATACTATTCTATAATGTTAGTGTGTTTTCACTCCAATTCGCTCTAGCCTATCTCTATTTACTCCCCAACTCAAGCCCTAAACATTTCTCAAACTTCTAATGAAAAAATAGTTTAAAACGCTAATTTGATTATGCATCCAAACATGAAATAACTAATTTAAAACATTCATTTTAGTAGTTTATACAAAAGGCCCCTACCATATAAGCACGCATTTAAGCTTTTTATCCAAAGAGGGCCTCAAATGAATCTCTTTCTTTCCAGGAAAACATGAGAACAGAAGGTTGCAAATTTTTTGAAGAAAAAAAAGAAAGGAAGTTTGCAAATTCAGGGAACATTATTCCACTTTCCAAACAGTGGGTAAAAAGGGAAGAAACAAAAGGCACAAGAAAAATCAGTTGTCAAATTAAAATGGAATTCCCCTAAATCCATAAAAATAGGATAGGAAACCTCTCACCCTTATGTCAAGACCTTGCAATCGGTTTCTCCGGATCTTTCCTCTATCACAGACAAAATAAAGCAAACAGCTGAGTGCAGATGCCCAGACAGATTCATCATTCTCTTCAGTCTGCCAAAAAAGAAAAATAGCATAAGATCATAAAAACAGCTGTCAGAGCAGCATGGTTAGAACATCTGCCAAAAGACAACAGTATCAATATAATTGTTAAGAGAATATTTATATGATCATTTGGCCATTGTTGTGTTTGGTTTCCACGATGGCTAAGAAATGGCAAAATTAAACCTTCTATACTAGGCGTGTTTATAACAAATTATATTACTACATTTTAACATAATGACAAAGGTGGAATTTTCCATCACAATTATGCTATGTTTGGATGGAGGAGAATGGAGGGAAAGGAGAGGAAAGGGAAGTCGTAACCTTCTTTTTTGGGAGTTTTGATTAAGGAAGATAAGAGATTAGAGGTTTATGACTAACCATATAAAGTCCTCCATCACCTTTCACCATTCACCATTTTGTGTTTCCTCAAATTGGGGGAATTGGCAGGATTTTCTAAACTCCAAACATGGGGAAAGAAGTCCTCCTTTAACCATCCATCCTCCTCCCTCTTCTTTCCTCCCATCATCTCTCATTGCTGTCCATTCATTTCCCCTCCTAACTTCCTAACACACCATTAGGGTTAAGGAGGCTAAAAAAAATGGCTGCAATTAGTTTAAATCTACATTTTCTTATTACTTCATATTAAAAAACACAATATAATTGGAAAGAGAAAGAGCACAAGGTCCAAAAATGAGAAATTTGCCAAAATATGACCAGTTAAAATATGAATCTTCGGTGTAAGTGTAACACCCATAATTGCAAATTTATGTCATAACATAAAAACATTAAAGAATACCCCAAGAGTCCAAACTTTTGCTAGACTTCATTCTTTAATTGCACCCATACTAAAATTCCCTACTGACCTCTTAATTATCCTAGAACCCATAATTTATAAAACTCAAAACCAAGCATTTCATATAACATTCAAGAATACCTAAAGAGTCATTCCGTGATCATTTTTCTCTCACCAGATATTTTGTATAACAGAACCTAACAAACCCATACTAAATTTGTATTTCCTCTAACAAGTGCTTTTACTGCACTAAAAATCCAACTTATAATTGCTCAATTGCTGTCATCCCCCTCTCACATTAAACCATAAATGTAAACCACAAAAACAGCCCAAACAACACTGCAGCTTTTCATCTTTATAATTACTTTTAATCAGATAAATCTTCAAAAGAAAAGGGAAAAAAAAAGAAAAACATTAAGAACGCTTATTTTACAGTTTAGTCCTCCAGAGAGATATGGGAAACCCTATTCTATCATTGTAAACAATTTTAGCCAACAAATTTGGAAAAAAGAGGATTAAATGAAAAAACTAGCCCCCCTAATCAGACTAATCTATCAAAGTAGTTTAAAGGAAATCCAGTCCAACAAGTACTCATGTACCCAAAATAGGATAATATACAATGGCAGATCAATAATACCTGAACAAGAAGGAGTAGTATCTCATACAAAATGTTCAAAATCCAAGATTCAAAATCATCAATTGCTGAGGAAGTGCCTAGTTTGTTATGAGAATTTCCTTTGATCCTTGCATGGGCCATAAGTTGAGTGCCACTATCATAAAAGGATTCTAGAGAAAATTCTTCATCAATTGTCAAAGGATCATCAGCTATTATTGGTTCTAGGAGATGAGCATGAACCCCAAGGTTTAGAATTAAATCAAAAGCACGAACCCTGCAAGCTGTTTGAGAAGAACTAAGTATCTCCTGGAATAAGTGATAAGTGATTGAAAAAGAAGTTAGTAAACTCAAGAACCATAAATACTTTATTCAGGAAAAAAAAAAAAAGGGAAAAATACTTAATTGATGCATCACCTCAAGCATAGAAAGAGTGAGAGGCGCAGCTGTCTGAGGATCTAAAACATACCTACAAAACAATATTTTGATAGCCATTCCCGTGATTAACTCACAGAACAGTAAAACAAATTCTACTCAACTGTAGAATGATTGGACAACTTCAATCAGGCATATGCCCAGAAAATTATGCACAAGTGAGGGATCTACTGCTCATGATGTTCTTATCCTTGAAAAGGGCGTCCACTCAATCTTCTATTGAAATACCTAATAACTACATGAGCACAGATAGTTTCCATTTAATTGACAGTAATTAATTACCTGGTCACCCAAACCACAACATAGTTGAAAACAGAAAGATTCAAATTAGATTCTTTTGCGTTAAAGAAAATAATATTAGTAACAAAAAGGAATACAAGACCAGAGGATAACGAATCCTCTGCAAAAATAAACCAGAAGACTATATAACAGCAACACAAAACAACCAGAATTCTGAACATTAACCTTTCGCACATCCCAGACCCTGTGTAAAACCAATAAACTCAATCCAGAAAAGGAACCAATAGCTTTAAGCCAGAGAGTGGCTATGGATATAACCTTGTCCCATAAATGATGAATTGGTTGGGCCTGCTGTTCAAAGGTTATCGTTCTAACCAAATACAACACAAAACAGGAAGAAGGCATAATCTTACACAGACCTTTTGTCGTTGTCATTCCTAAAACCTCTATATTTAAGTGAAAAGCTGCCATCAATAGCTGGACAAACCCAAGAAGCACCTCCCCTCCCCCCCCCCCAAAAAAAAGAAGAAAAGAGGATACTCAACAACTTCCAGGCCGCATGGCATTAGAAGAACAAGTAGCTATTAGTCTCTTAGCAATAAATACACAACATACGCATAGCTAGAGACATGGAATTATGGAATTACTCCACAGGAATCTAAAATATCACATACCAAGAATTTGACAGGCCACAATTAATAGACAACTTACTAGTATATATTGTTAAAAAATATGGTTAGGATTTAGAAGGAGAAGACTAGAGAGAATAACAGAAAATACTAAAATATTATTGACAGCATAAAAGGCTGAATTGTTGCATAAAACTCAACCCTAATCCTCTATTTATATAGAGCTCCTAGGAAACATAAAGACTCCAATAACGTTGGGTGCAAGCCCATAATATAACCCAAGCCTTATTATTAATATTTCTCTCTAAGTTTACAAAGATTAAGCTTGTTACATAAATTTGAACTCCCATAATTAAAATGCAATAAAACATATGAACTTCTAGCTCTATAAATAGCTTGCAACAAACACAGCATGTGAACAGCTCCCCCTGAAGGTAGACACTCAAACCCTAGAAACCACCAAAACTTCATTAGATACAACTCCTAGAAGTCTTCAGCCAACTTCCCTTGGTTGCTCTCTTGACCTTCTTTTAGTTGTTCTCCAAGACACAAACGACACAACTTCCACAAGTCTCCTACTAGCTTCCCTTAAGCTGCTCCCTCAACGTCCTAGCTGATCCTCAAAACCACCAACACTTGTGGTTGGAATTACACCAAAACCACCAACACTACCACAAACCCTGTTGCTCACAAGTTGTGTTTATTGCAGCCAAACAGCAGCACACTACCTCACAACACAAAAAAGCACCAAACAAAAAAGTCACCCAAAACACAACTAGCGCACATAACAAAAAGAGCCAGCAATACCATTGCCCTATGAGATCAAGTCAATGTGGCCAACTCAACCACCATGTTCAAAATTACTTCATTCAACCTTCACCCAACTTCACAGAAGAATCCACCCAATATTCTGGGCTTCATTTTAACAACAAAAAATTTTTGAAATTGTCCTCCAAACCAAACACTTCAAAATCAAACTAAATTTCAGCAAAATAGAAGCTACTTATACTGCTCCACATTAAAATGATGTTGCAAATCTTTACAGAACACCAAATCAGGTTGGACAGACAATCAAATCAGCTAAACTTGTTCTTCAGAACCTGAACAAAAGACGAGTTTCAACACCCACAACCATATATTACGCAAACCTAAGTTGTGTAACCCCAAATCACTACCTTCTACACCCACAACAGCAGAAACTAACACCAAAGCCCGACAAATTGCAAAGGTCTGAGCATGCTCCACCCCCCGGAGATCAAAGAGGACCAGAAAATCAAATCAACCAAGACTATTGCAGAAAAATCACCCAAAAACATCAATCAAATCTGGTGCAACTTTTCGTTGGAGCTCCACTCACTGACAACAACCAAGAATGTCAACTTCAACATTCTGGGTTGCCATGGATCAATATCTTCTGCCCCTCTCATCACCGATCACAGGACAGGACAGTTTGTTTGCAAATCCCTAGATATCCTATTTTGTTGAGACATCCTCCTGACTTTCTGCCTCTGTCTAAGTTGGAAGCTGCCTTTATAAAAACAATTCTGAGTTGGACAAGAAGTTGAGTCCTGGTCCTTTCAAGTTGGATACTATCGTGTCTTGATGTAAGACAATGGGGACTGTAAAGAAGAAATTTTTTTTTTTTTTCTTTTAATCCTTTGCTGAAGCTGCTGCATGGCTGTTATCCCTTTTTTTTCTTCTCACACAATGTTACTTTTTCTTTTAATCAAAACTCTATTTTTTTTCTCCCCGCAAAGCTCAAAACTAGAAGGGGGGGACTTAAGAAACAATAACTAAAAAATAGAAGACATCTACTTGAACAGCAGCTCAATTATTTTTCTTCTTTTTGACAAAATAACTTGCAAATCAAAATAAAAGTAAAATTCTAAATCTGCAATTTAACCTCTTTGAGGTTGCTGGAGTATAACCCAGGCTTTAAGGCAGATGATACAACTTCGATGTCATGTTGAGAAATATGATTAGGGTTTAAAAGGAACAAGAGAAGAAAGAGGCTGGAGAGAATAAGAGAAAATACTAAAATATTATTAATTGAACACTAGACTGAATTGTTATATAAGACTCAACCTTAATCCTTTTATTTATATAAAGCTCCTAAGAAACATAGACTCTATTAACTTTAGGTGCAAGCTCATAACATAACACAAGCCCATAATATAACCAAAACCTTATTATTAATATTACTCTCTAACATATATTTTGACACTTTTCAAGCAAAATCTATCCCTACATGGTAAGTGAATGTCATTATGAATCCGTTATTATTGATGAATGAGAATTGCACTAGATGAGATAACAATACCAAAAATATGAATGGTGTTTTCCCTATCGACCTCAATAGAGAAACAATCAATGAATTTCACAATTGAACAGCATAGGTGACACCATAAAGCCCCCCTTCTCAAGAATGAGCCTATACCACAATCTCCACTGCAGATTGTTTAATAGAAAAACGAGGAGGTCACAAAAGAAAAGAGAGGAAGAAAAACCCAATTCTACCATTGAAATAAATCCACTAATAAATCAATAGGCTGAGAAACTAAGACAAGTCATATGACAATACCATCCAATATAAAAAAATGAGGCAGCCACACATCATTTCACGTTTCTAGCATTTCACTCTATCCATGGATACATCACTGTAGCAACCCATACACACATCCTTAAGAGTTTTCCTTCCTTGTGATGTCAAATAATCCATAACCAACTAATTTTAAGGACAAATCCTATTCACCCAACACCCAACTAATAAGAAACAATCTTCAAAACATTCCAAGACACTACCTAATGCAAGAACAATGGAAATGAGTCTCCACTGCATCTTTACAAATATCCTTCCCAAATCTAATTACAGATGTCAAGAATTTCAAGGAATTTTTTGGAGAACATTCAGTTTTCATTCTCCCCTATTTCTTCAAATATATTTTCATCTTTCTATATCATCGACAATGCGTTCGGTTTGAAATTTACAAATAGTGACTTCCAATTTCCAATTTTGCTGCAAATGATAGTTTTAATTTATAAAATTGACTAGCAATGGTTGATACTTCCCCCTCTAGACCAATTTCATGTTAGTACATACAATCTCAATTTAACAAATATTGCACAGCCAACAATGCTCAATAAGTTTCGCAAGCAATAGTGCCCAAGCTCGAATTCTAGCATGCCCAAGACCACAATCTCCCTGCATTATCACAAAAAGATGAAAAAAAGGAAAATTGCACAAAGCATTCCTCACCAGAAATCAGTTGTTTAATGGACATAATATTTGCAACACTAAACCACAGCAACCCTTGCTCCATCAGAAAAGCCACATTAAGCAGATACTCACTGCAAACTGTTAGAATTATATTATATTAGGAAATATCTTAGAATGATTATTATTGATTTTAGATTATGGGCTTGCTTGTTTTGCACCCGAGGTTAAAGGGTATTAGAGTAATTATGTTTCTTAGGATATCTATATAAATAGAGCATCTATGAACCACAGATACTTCAAAATCCCAGGCATATTCACACCAGGTACCTATCCAGTACTAGTACACCTTGTGTATTTTATGGTAAGTAATGGGTACGTATTTATTTAAAGGAATAAAAATTAAAAAATGGATAAAATTGGATACTCAAAAGGTATATACCAGCCAGGTATGTATTTCTCTTGATATATGGAAGTTAAAAACTATTTTTCAAGTAATGATCACTAGATGAATTATCAAATTAATATTCTTAGAATTTAAAGAAATTCTTTGCTTTGCTTTTGATTTTTATATTTAGGAGTATCTTTATAAATTTTAAAAACTTTTATGGTAATTTGATGATACTTCATGTTATGTTTTATAATGTTGTTATTTTTTGTAATGTTAATTTATTTTACTTACATATATAAATAATATATTTTTAATTTTTTTATTATATATTTTGCTGTATCCGTACCCTAATTTTTCAGGAAAATGTTGTACCAACATATTCATATTGTACCAAGTACAATACTCGTACTCATACCTGTGCAACATAGTAGAATACTAGTGTTGAGTCTTATGCAACAATCTGGCCTCTCATTCATCCAATATATCACTGATCTCACCTTAATTCTCTAGCTACTCTCTACTCTTTCTCCCTCTAAATCTTAACCATGTTTCCAACACAAACTAAAGTAAAAATTTAAGGTACATACAAGACAGGAAAAAATATGAAAGCTGAATAACATCAAGGGTCTGTTTGTTTACTATTTTTAAAAACAATTTTCTGCTTCCAAAAACAGAAGAAGTTGTTTGACAATTTACTTTTAAAAACTGTAACTACAAATATGTAACTTAAAAAAAAAAGAAAAATAGAAACAACTTTTAGTTATTTTCTTAACTTGTTTTCTCATTCTAAATATCAATTTTGTAATTAAATGGAATATTTTCTTACTTGCAGCACCGACTATCCTCTATTTTTTGTTTTCTTTCAATCCGAAAACAATTTTTTAGAGCAAAAAAACAGTTTTTGGGAATAGTTTTTAAAAATAAAAACATACCCAAACACATCCTAATATACTGATTTCTTAGAGCAGCAACCTATATCACGTGTGCTCCACTGCATCAATAAATAATGAGGTGAATATAGCGTGTACAATCCATTCAGCTTTGGGCTGTGAAAAACTGAAGGCTATTGATGCCACTTACTGGCAGCCAGAGAGAGAAAAAAGATGTGTGATATTAAGAAGAGACACGCCTGGTTAAAAATTGAAATCAAGTTTCCAGCAATAAGTGGTTGAAGAGAAGATGTAGCAGGTTTGGGAAGTCAAAAACCAAATGCCACCACCCATAAGAGAGGCATTTGATGATCAATAGACAATAATAGTCGTAACTTCAACTTTCAACATGTTATTTCTTACAAAGATCGCAATCCAATACCATTTTTCCCTGATATTCAACAGTCCCTCCACTTTCCTGTAATTTTGTGGATCATTTTAACAGGCCCTATTTTAACTTCGTCAGAAAGGGCAAACTCAAGAAGCTTCTTCAACTATATGCAAACATAAAATCAAGATTTCATTACAAAAGTAGTAAATGTTTAGATGCATGAGTACCAAGAGGAATATAACAGATAACAAGTGTGATGAAACATACATGTCAATAACAAGCTTAATAAGGACGCTCACAGCTACATCCATTGATGGTTTTCCAGTGCTATTGTTTAATCTACCAGACACAGTCATTACGTTGTTATTTGGAGAAGGCATATCCGAGCAAACAGCGGCAATTACTTCACCTACCTCAGCAGGCATTAATCGCAAAGGTTGTTGTTCACTGGTCAGCACATGTTAACATTTTGTGAGATAAAGATGGGCAGGCAGCAAATCAACGAAAAGGAAAAAAAATAAGGTAGCATAGACATAGAGTTTAAATGTAAATTTACTATATCGATTTATAAGATAGTAAGTCATTGAATGGACAGTTCAATTCCACATAATTAAAACTAGAATTGAAAAGAATATAGGAGGAAAACAATCAACTACAATTACAAAAAAAGAGAAGAAAAGGAGGAAAAAGATGATAATGGTAAATGGTGATGAGTAAGCAAATGGTGTGTAGATTAATAAATATGTGCATGCATGACTTCATCCTTATGAGCAGATCTCACCAAAACATAGTATATAATTATACATAATTTACTTCAGTGATAAAAATAAGATTGAACACCAATTTTGGTCTGTCACTAATTTGGTTTATATCAGTTTGGTCCATCAAAAGAATTTACATATCCATTTAGCACTCCATGTTAATCAATTACACCAAATCAAACCATTAAAGTAAATATAGTATCAATTTAGTCTTCCACGTATTCAATTATGCTCAATCAAGTCCCTGCATTAGTCTGCCCATGGAACAATACAATAACAGAACTATTGACTCAATACTTGATTTTCTTGAAAGGCAATATATTAACACAGTAGCATTATCATGTTGCCAAATCAAGTGTTAAATCATCAATTATTTTAAGCATTTTAATAACACAAAGACTTAAATATGCGTGACTGAATAACTTGAAAACTAAAATTGTACTAAAATTCTTTCAAAAATAGAATTGATAGAAACAAAACAATAGATGGACCATAAGAGTTATTCACTCCAAAATAATTTTTCAAATATGAACTAAGTATAGAGAAAAGCATCCATGTAAGGTATACTGAAATTGGAAAGGCAATAGATGAAAGACAGCTGATATAGTATCATCAAATTTATCAAATTACTGAGCATAAAAGCAAATGTGGACCTAATATATCCCACATCACCATATGGTAGTACTACAGCTCCACACCAAGAGCCCCACTATGAAAATTACAAAACTTCAGGATGTAGTAATCCAGAATGCTCGAATACAAAATGACACACAATTTAAAATCAGACTGTACAAGTGTTTGCGTAAAGAAACACTCAGGATGAAGGAATATACAACCATTTGTAATTTTAATCTATTTTTGGAAGAACGTCTCTGTCTATACCTGTAATAACGATACTGGAAGAGTGGTCGAGCTCGGGGACGGAATGTACTCACAGGAGGATCCTCCCTATAGAAAAGCAAGTAGCCAGAACAGCAAGTCACATTTTGAAATTAATTTGGCATACAAAAAGAAACTAAAAATAAGACTTGAACACCACAACTTGCCTTGTGGGTGAAGATGATGCAACAACTGTGGCTCAGCAATTATAAAACGTATCACATAACATATCAAGTATACACAGCATGTTATTTCATTTACATTTTACTCTTATCATATGCTGCAGTCAAATAAGTCAATGTGAAACAACACATACGAATAATACATAGTTCTGTCTCTTAATAATAAATTTTTCAAGAAAATGGAATTTTATTAGAAGGACAAAGCTAGAGGATTAAAAAAAGAATATCCCATAACAAAAAATTATGATTGACCAAAAGAAAAAGAGTACAAAAGATAAATGATTCTTCTAAAGAAAAAGAAACAAGAAGAACAACCAAACCTCTAACAAAACCTTTTAAATGAATAAAATGTAGCACCACACTGGTCAAACAATCAACATGAAATCCTCCAGACTTGAATGAAAAGAAAAACTTCTCCACAAGTTAGAGAGCAAACCAGCCACATATTCAACCCATGGGCATTATCTGTACAGGTTGTGGGCACTGAGAATTATTTTGTTAAACCTCAATACTTTCATAGCACAACATGTCTCCCGCAGGCTATGCTGAAATTCCATAGACCTCAAACCAAGTGTGCGCAAAAGATGCTTTTTTTTTTTTTTTCTATTTAGATAGAAACACATATTCCTCCCTAAAGCTTAGGGGTGGTTAGACCAAGCCTCCATCAACCTCACAAAGTTGGAATCAAGTAGCAACAATGTAAATATTGAAACCTCAACTACCATTTAATACTGACAAAATACGCTTGCAGTGTGTCCACATCATTATATCACTTTCAATGGTTACCCCTGTAGAAATATGTAAACTAGGGAACTAATCTCATTTATTGATTCTCTGATGTTTAGGGTTTAGGGTTTAGGATTTAGGGTTTAGTTTTTAGGAATTCTAATTGATAGTAATTAATTGCAGTTGTGTATATAACCACATACTAATATATGCCTCAGAATGAATATTTTTTTTAAAGCCATTTAACAATTTTGTGTTTCAAATTGCTATCAGTGTGCTCCTTGCAAAGGGATATTGCCTTTGTGCAGATTCTCATCTTTTTTTTTTTCAGAGCATCATTTCTGGCACCTCTTCCTTTCAGTTTGCTTTTCAGTTTCAGTTTCAACCGCCGCAGCTATCATCCCTTCCTTCTCAGACTAGACCATAGTTCAGCACTGTGACTTTTTATCCATCACAAGCAGCATGTTGTGCATCCTTCCAGCACAACTCAACTGTGTCTTTCACACAACTTCCACAAAATCATGAACCAGTTCCTCACTAATGGTCATTCTCTACCCACATTCAACCCATGCGACAACCATTGATGAAAGAAGGGGCACAACCAAGACATAACTGCCTATCAGCATCAATATAGGCCTCAATCTAGGCCACCTCAGACAAACTGCAAACTCGTGCTTCAACAATAGCAGTAGCCAGTAGGTGATTGTAGAGCAAATCAGTGCTTCAACAATATAGGAGTCAGTTATTATTTTTCTTTTCTCCACAGGCAGTTTTTCATTTAACCATATTCTTTCTTATTCTACACTAAGCTTCATTGTTCTTTTTAAGCTTCCTGAAAAGGAAAAAAAACACAGAAAAATAAAGAGAAAAATGCATAAAACTGACAATCAAAATTTATTCAATGAGTATGGAAAGTTTCTCCAGTTCGAAACATTCAAGTAAGCTCAGTCATCTATGGTCACCCCAAGTCAAATCAGTACTCACATACCATGTTTTTCACTTCTAGTTCTCTTGGTCACTGTCACTGGACACTTGACTCTAGAGCATCTGACAACATATCCTTTTTCACTCACATTTTGCCTCCAACATCTATCCATGCTACCTAATAACTTAGCAGATGGATCTAAAACAATTGCCAAGGGGTGTGGGCCAAGCAAAACCTACGTTCTCTCTATCATTAAATCCTATACTTTCTTACCTGATTGTCCATTTAATTAAATTATCGTTAATCAATTTACCCACATTCTTAACTCCCTTGACACCTATGTTGATTTATTCTTCATACATGAATGGAACATTGTATGAGATAGACAATTGGCACAGGGTACGAGTCACGTGATTTGTACTGTCTTCAGTTAACAGGTCCAATGGCAAGCTCCAAAATTGACTCCCAAGTTGAATAAGCCTCTCCAAATTCCAAAAGATGAGTCCTTATTTTCCGTATGATGCAATCTTTGAATTGAGCCGTGTGATCTTGGAAAAAATGTTCAACATTCCCTAACGAAGCAAAGAGTAAAGCTGAGTCCCCTCTTTTCTATTGTTTATTCTAACTGAGGACTAAGTCGAGTCCATTCTACTTTGAGATTTCATTATTTTGTTAACGTTCATTTATATCTATTAAAGATGCACTTGATTATATCTGACAGAAGATCATTCAAAATTTTTCTCAATGTACATCATTCCATTTTGAAATAAAAAATAATTGGGCAAATCCACTTAGATACTAGGCAGTGATAATGCAAAAGAATGCTTTCCTCCTAAATTTTCATCATTCGGCATCTTCTCAAGGCATTTTGCATCAATCTACTAGTCTACACACCCCACAACAAAGTGGGGTTAAAAATCCACAGCTAATTGAATCATGTCTTCCAAGTCGCACATTGCCTTCTACCAGATCCTTTCAAATGAAGTTTTACCATAACATTTCTCTGGTTTGGTGCCAGTATATAATTATGAAATCATGAATAGTTGTTGATTCAGTCCATACGTAGTAATCTATATGTTTTTTTGAATGAATAATTTCTAAAAAATATAAGTCTCATAAAAAATTCAAATTAAATAGAAATTTTAGCTGAGCATAAAATCACCATTGTATTGAAACAGCACACATGTTTTTGTCGCATTAAGATGTTCCTCTGTATTTTCTAGAGAGACGTAATTTTGACTCCGTGCTTTCTAATCTCAAGTGTCCCACTGAATTTTTGTTCCCCAATCAAACATTTTAGCCTATTTATCATTGTGTCATTGGTTGCGATTGGTTTGTGCATGATAGCTCTCCAGATCTTGATAAATTATCCAATAGAGCTGGCAAATGCATCTTTTTGGGGTACTCAACTATCACAGCACGGTTACAAGTGTATTCTACATCTTGTGAATAATTATTATGTGCCTGCTGATGTTTCATTCTTTGGAATATCTCCACATTTTGCCAAATAAATTGAGTCATGTCAAGTCTCCAAAGTTTTGCCTATTTCGATATTTGCTAACTCAAGTCTCCGACCCCAATGTGTGCATTTGAGTAGCATCTTCTGTCATCAACCTCATTCAACTCAAGAAGCAACTATTGAAGATGTAACTACTGAAAAGCCACGTGCTGCATTAGCGTGTACCCATACAATACCCATTCAAGTAATTGTGCAACATAGCTTATTGCTCTCTCAATTTTTTCATTTCAAAATCCAGAGCTCTCATATATTTCATTTTCCCTCTCCTCCGCATTCACTCTCTAAGATAGGTCCTTCCTCCATAATATCTCCCATCATTTCCACATACACCTGGCCTTTTGCCCATATCCAACCAAGCACCACCCTGTCTTTGTTAAGTGATTAGCAGCGGTTGCTATTTACATGTTTCTTACAATTTTTATGGGAGCTATTACCAAGTTCTACTAAGTTGGTGAAGGCCTAATCCAATCATCTCTAAGTTGAAGAAGGATTTGTGAATTTCTCTCTAAAATTCACCCCTTGATTTATCTTCCAAATTTTTCATGGTTAATCTGGGATTTTACTTCTGGAGGTGTAGCCAAATCCTTTCCTCCCCTCTTTGCACTTTTGCTGTCTTCAAGGATTTAGATCTATATTTCTATCTAATGCTTAATCAACTTTTTTATCAAAATTTCATACAATATGCCGGACAGTATAAATAAACAGCAGCTCATCACACACTATCTCCCCCATGCATTCTACTTTAAGAAATTTTTTCTTGTCCTTCAATATATCACCAGTCAAAACAATGCCAATCCTCTCTCAGAATAATTAACTTGCAGAATCTCAGCATGGTTCAGGAATCCAACACAGCACAAGTAGCTAGTTAACCACTAAAAATAAAATCACTTCAAACCGGGAGCACTCCAATTTTAGGATTGTTCTATACTTCTATCAACCATTACTTGGGTGAAAAGGTAAGTTTTCATATAATAATTGGTTAAAAATATGAATTCTACTTCTACAAATCTTTTCATGAGTAGCTTTGCTGAATAATTTAAGATAAGGAATATTAAAATTGGGAAGGGAGAAGAAAATACCAAATTTGATGAAGGTCAGGTCTTGTACGTTTAGATGCTGTAATTGCTCTTAGGTGAGGCCGGGAAGATGCAGAATTAGTAATTGGTGTTACAAGTGAAGATTGCAAAAGTTGATCCAGGTAAGGCATATTATCAGTACCAAAAACTTCCCATGGTTGCCCCTTCATCTTAGCTTCAATGACTCCTACAAGTAGAGCTGCTGCACCTACTTCTAGGATATTATGTGCTCTCATGTCCTGAGAATTTACAGCACGATCACTGCATTATAAGAGATTTAAAAAGAAATAATCAATTTCTGTAGAAAGACTATAAGGAAAGAAATATACCAGCAATAGCGTACATAAGCTAGAGTGACCACAAACAAGGATACTATAAAATCATAAACAAAAAGTAAGCACAAAAGATTATTTACACTTCAGCTGATATTGATGATGAATGGTCTTCCTCAAGCCAGCGCCACTTCAGGACATCATCGACAATGAACCCAAGTTCTTCCTCTTCATCAACTTGTTCAATTTTTGATAACTTTGAAACAGATGAAGAAACTGAATCCTTCTCTAACATTTCTGGAACATTTGCTGGACATAGCTGGGAATTAAAGGATTTACTTAGCAAAGATGACAAAGATGGCAATGACTGTCCTGATGCAGAAGGTGCTCCAGCAAAGGCAGCTGGCTGAAACAACCGTTTTGGAATGTGTTGAGCAACTAAGGAACGGACATAACTCAATGATTTCACAAGTGCCTCAGAAGCAAAACTAGATACAGGCAAAGGAGACACATTTGTGAATGCGGTTGATACACCAGATTGTTGACTCAATGGTCGTGGCCATGTTCGATTCAGGTTAACATCACATTCAGCAATTATGTTTGAACAAAAACGATCAACCTGCACTAATGTCTCCTCGCTTGGTTTGTACCTGAGTCAATTAAAATGAGTAGTTAACGTTCAGAGCCATAAGGGGCAACCAGTAAGAGATGGTTTCTTGCCAAATTAGCAGCCAATTAGTCTAATAAGGAACTATGCTAGTTGCCAATGCTGGTGATACACACTTGCACACATCACAGAAATAGAAATTTGGGTGAAGTTATGATTGTCAAGAAAATCCATTCAATTTACAATAAAAGAAATGTAGTATAAATAAAGACTACCAATCACCATGTTCAAAGCATTTCCTAGCCATTTTAATAATTTCATTCAAACCCATTTCACTCACATTTATTCCTGCAAAAATCAACTCCATGTACCAAATATCATCTAAAATTTAGACAACCATCCTTTATCAGTCTTACGCAACAAATTAGAAACTATAAAGCACCACACTCGTCTTAACTTGATAAGAAGCCATAAAAGTGGACTACATTAATGGACAGGTACCAAATGTACTAGAATCTATGAAGTATCATATGAAGATTAGCTGACCCAATGTCATTACTCATTACAAGATGACCCCAAGTTCTTGCATGTTCATAATTGCTTTTGGACATGCATATCACAAATTATAGTGCAAATGTGATAGCAAAATAAATTTTGGATAAACATCTCGGCTTAAGTTCATTTTCTTTTTTTCTTTTTTCTTTTTTTGGGGGAGGGGGAGGGGAATTTTATTAAAAGAAGGAGACTGATACAAAATAAGGAGGACAAGTCCCCAAAACAGATTGGAAAAACGCTAAAGATACTAAAGAAACCATCCAATCACATATCTAAAATTGAATTCTGATTCCTTTGCAAATCTGTCAAACTTATACCTTGAAATAAACCATAAGCTTTAAGCCAAAGATAACAAACAAAATCTTATCCTACACCAACACCATCAGCTGATATGATGTTTAAAAATTCCAGCATTCCTTTCCAACCATAAGCACCACAAAACAGCAAATCTTGCGACGTCCCATCAAGCTCACTTTTCATTATTGCTCCCCAAAACATAGACATATAAAGTGCATCAGTCTTCTTTATACATGCTCTCACATGTCACACTCCCTCCCCCAAAACAGAAACACATCCAAAAATAAGACATAAAACTAGTATCAAGCTAATAATACATAAAGCAGCAAGAGAGATTTTGTCCCATAATATGCAGTACCTTAAAGCATCAGTAGTTTGCATGATTGTTGTTCATCCATCTCCATTGAAACAACATAATCATTATTCCCTAATTATCATCTATTTTATGGAACCTTATTCTTTGATATAGAAAAAGAAATTTTATTAAAAGAAGAAAAAGATACCACTATTAGTAGACAAGTAACTTTATGTCTCACATCATTTATTTCTTACGATATGTATTTTGTATTATATTATATATAGTGACTGCTTAACTCGATTTAAGTTATGGCTTCAACAATTACTCTCACTTAACATGGTATCTAGAGCCTATCTTTAGATATCTTTCTGACACAACCAAAAAAAAAGAAAAAGGAGAAACCAAAGAATCCTACTTTCTTCTTCCCCTCCTTTTCTTCTCTCTTTTTCTTCATTTTTTTATGCATGACTAAATAAGTCATAGAGGATTTAACAACATAAAAACCCAGATCAAGCTGCACAAGGTTGCAAAAAAGCAAAGTTGCTATCTGGAGTGGTTGATAGAGTTTCAGAGCGTTTTTCAAAGATCTAGGTTGACCGGGGGGTAGATCAGCAACCGGTGATCACAACCAATCAGCGCATGAGCACCACGCACAAGCGATTTTTCTGACACATGCAACATCTTCCAGCAATCGGATTTTTACTAGAGATACCTTGACGTCCTTTGCCTTCGTTTGAGTAGTCCTTCAAGCAATCCAGCAACTTTGGCGGGATTTTTCTAATTTTTTGGCTATTTTCTAGATATTTTTTTTATTCTTTCTACAAGTATATTCTCATGGCTGATGAAATTTTTTATTCTGATACACACAACCCATTTAGAAATAATAATGGTGAAGGAAAGCCAGTTTTTTCTGATTTGCTTCCAGTTGATGGCTGAATAACGGAACAGAAATTAGATTTAAAAGGTCAACAATATATAGGGTGGAAGAGGACTATTTAATATTATCTTGATAAAGTTCGTATGACTGATCACCTCACCAAAGATCCACCCATAGACAATACAAAGGAAAAGTGGATTGTAGAAGATCGATGAATGCTTTGATTAATAGGTAATACTTTAACTTCTGAGGTCAACAATAACACTATGCACTGTGAAACAATTAAAGAATTATGGGAAACTTGGATTACTTTATTCTACAAAGGACAATATGCACCAAATTTATGATTTGACTCGATCATTGATTCATCCTAATGTAACTAGTAAGACCCCATCTCAAATCTACACTGATTTTTACCGAACCTTTCAACAATGGTGTTCTCTTTTACCTATTAGTACTGATGTTGATGCAATATGTTTTCAACGAGAACAATTTGATGCAATGTGCTCTCAATGAGAATAATTTGGAGCTATGTGTTTTCTTATGGCATTACCCTTAGAACTTTGTATTGCCCGTCAACAAATTTTGTCCAATTCTAATTCTCTCACTATGAAGTCTATTTTTTATCGTATTCAATGAGCATATAATGACTCATCTTCTTCTTTTGCACATATAAATGAGTCATCTGCCTTGGCTGGTTTTGGTAGTCTTGGTGGTCGTGGTAGTACTCGAGGTGCCAAGAGGAAAGGAGGTAAACGATGAACTAATTCTGGTAAGCGTGGTAATTTTAATAAAGGTGGTATTATTTCTTACTACTACTGCAAAGAACCTGGACATATCAAGAAATTTTGTGCTAAGTTACCTTGAAAAAAAATACACCATCATCTCGGTTTGTGCATGTTACCACAAATAATCAAGCACAAGATATTGATGATAATGGTACTATAAGTTTGTCAAAGAGTGAGTATGCTGAGTATTTACAATTCCAAACATCCTGACAACAACCACCCACTCAGCCTGCTGCTACATTAGCACAAACAAGTAATCCAACTGCATTCCTTTCCCATACTAATTCTAGATGGATTATTGATTTCGGTGCTACTGATCATACAATGAGTCAAACAAGTATTATATCTTCTTTTTGACCCTCTTCTTCTTCTTATGTTACTTTAGTCAATAGGTCCAAATCATCTGTTATTAGTTGTGGTATGGTGAATGTTTACCCTGATATATCCTTGTCTGATGTATTATGTCTTTCAAACTTCCCATTTAATCTACTTTTAGTCAATCAAATAACACGTACCTATAATTGTGGTTCTTCTTTTTCCCAGACTATTGTGTTTTTCAAGATCTTACGACGAAGAAGATTTTTGATAGGGGGTATGAATCTGGTGGCCTACATGTTCTTAAAAAAAGAGTTCCTTAGCCAGTTGCTACGGCTACTATTACTCCACACCAACTTCATTGTCACTTGAGTCATCCGTCCTTCTCAACTTTGCAAAAATCATTTCCTCATTTTAATTCCTTGTCTAATTTGGATTGTGAGTCATATCAATTTACTAAACAGCATCGTCGGTCTTATGTCTCTTAAGTCAATAAGCGGGTTGCATCCTCATTTGAATTAGTACATTCACATGTTTAGGGTCCTTGCCCAATAGTTTTTAAGTATGATTTTCGGTATTTTGTTACTTTTGTGGATGACTATTCAAGAGTTACTTGGCTTTATTTAATGAAGAATCGATCAGAGCTATTTGGGATTTTTCATACATTTCATACTGAAACTGTGAATCAATTTAATACATCTATTCATCAGTTTCGTAGTGATAATGCTAAAAAATACTTTTCTACTCCATTTGCATCTTATTTGTCCTAACATAGAATTATTCATCAATCTTCTTGTGCAGTTACTCTATGGCAAAATGGGATAGCTGAACAAAAGAATGGTCACTCAATGGAAGTTTCACATGTTTTATTCTTTCAAATGAAAGTGCGTATAATTTTTTGGACAGATGCAATTTCCACAACTTGTTTCTTGATTAATCAAATGCCTTCTTCAATTCTTAATAGTCAGATACCTTACTCCATTTTATTTCCTTCCCAATCTTTATTTCCTTTATCCCCACGTATTTTTGGATATACTTGCTTTGTTCAAGATCATCATCCTCAGGTATCTAAACTTGATCCACAATCTTTGAAGTGTCTTTCTTAGTTATTCTCATACACAAAAAGGGTATTGATGTTACTCTCCTGATTTGCATCGTTATATTTTGTCTCATCTTACCTTTTTTGAATCCATTCCCTTTTTTAGCTTTCCTAACTCTTCGCCCTCCATAATTGAGACTAATTTTCTTGATGAGCATTTCCTTCTGTATTCTGCTCCTCAAATATCTCTGATCCCTCTAGATAACAATTGAATTCATCCTCCTATTAAAAATGTTTACTCTCACAGGAAACAGGTACCAACAGCAACATCTCCCCTACTTGACAATGCTGACAAAACTGAAATTGCACCAATTGTTGATGAATCACCGACTTCTTCCTCATCAGATCCTCTTCCATTGTCATCTGATCTTGACCTTCCTATTGCCCACCGGAAAGGTACACATACTTGTGCTTAATAAGGTAACACTAATCACCCTTACTCTATTTTTGCCTATGTTCCTACACTTCCTTGCCTTTGTCCTCTCAGTCATTTATTGCCTCACTTGATTCCATTACTGTTCCTAAATCATATTCAAAAGCTCTTTCTCATAATAGATGGCGTGCTTCTATAGAGGAAGAGATGATCTCCCTTAAGGCAAATCATACATGGAATCTTGTGCCTCTACCTGATAGTAAATAATCCATTAGTTGTAAATGGGTATTTATTGTGAAAATGAATCTGAATGATTCTGTTGCACTTTTGAAAGCACAGTTAGTAGCTAAGGGATATGCTCATATTCATATTATTGATTATTCAGAGACCTTTTCCCTCGTGACCAAAATTACATCCGTTCGATTGCTTATCTCTCTTGCTGCTACCAATAACTGGTCTCTTCACCAGTTGGATGTTAAAAATATTTTTTTACATGAAGCTTTGCATGAAGAAGTGTATATGAAGCAATCACTTGAGTTTGTTACTCAGGGGGAGTGTGAGAAGGTACTACGTTTAAAGAAGTCATTATATGAGTTGAAATAATCTCCTCAGGCTTGATTTGGAAGATTCAGTGAAGTGGTAAGAATTTAGGATGAAAAAAAATGACCATGATCACTCAGTTTTTTATAAACGATCAGATTCTAGTTATATTCTTCTCATTGTTTATATGGATAATATTATGATCACTAATAGTGATAGATTGGGTATTTCAAAATTAAAAATTTTTCTTCAAATCAAATTTTAAACTAAAGACTCGAGAGCACTTCGGTATTTTTTAGGGATTGAAATTACTCGAGGAAGGAATCTTCTTATCTTAGAGAAAATATCTTCTTGATCTCTTGAAAAAAAACGGAGATGCTTGGCTCTAAACCTTGTGATACTGTTGTGATTCCGAATGTTAAGCTTAACTTGGAAAATGGAGAGTTGTTAGAAGATCTTGAGAGGTATAGAAGGCTAGTAGGTAAATTGAACTATTTTACCATAACTAGACCTGATATTGCCTTACTAGTAAGTGTAATAAGTCAATTTATAAACTTTCCAAAAACTTATCATTGGGATGCAATAATGCACATTCTGAAATATCTCAAAAAGGCACCTAATCATAGAATTTTGTATAAAAATCATAATCATTTCAGAATAGAAGGTTTCTCTAATGCAAATTAAGCTGGATGTCCTATAAATAAAAGGTCTACCTTTGGGTATTGTGTGTTTGTTGGTGTAATAAGTGTAATAAGCCAATTTATGAACTTTTCAAGAACTTCTCATTAGGATGCAATCATGCACATTTTGAAATATCTCAAAAAAGCACTTGGTCATGAAATTTTGTATAAAAATCATGATCATTGCAGAATAGAAGGCTTCTCTAATGCAGATTGGGCTAGATGTCCTATAGATAAAAGGTCCACCTCCGAGTATTATGTGTTTGTTGGTGGGAATCTTGTATCTTAAAAAAGTAAGAAACAAGCAGTAGTGTCACGTAAGTGTAGAATTTGAGTATCGAACTATGGCCCATGCTACATCAGAACTTGTGTGGATTTCCTACCTTTTTCATTAACTTGGAATTAAGCCTTATGAAACTATGCATTTATGGTGTGATAATCAAGCAGCTACACATATTGTTACAAATTCGATTTTTCATGAACGCACAAAACACAGAAGTCGATTGTCAGTTTGTTAAAGAGAAACTTCAGGAAGGGATTATTGATTTGAGATATGTTAGAATTGGAGATCAATTGGCTGACTTGTTTACTAAAGCCCTTTTAGGAAAACGGATTGATGATATTTGTAACAAACTAGACATGTTTGATATCTATGCTCCATCTTGAGAAAGAGTGTTGGTAGATAAGTAACTTTATGTCCCACATCATTTATTTCTTACGATATGTATTTCGTATTATATTATATATAGTGACTGTCTAACTCAATTGAAGTTATGACTTCAACAATTACTCTCACTTAACAACCACATAAAGAGGACAAGAAGCCCTCAAAACAGAAGAAGAAAAGCTAGAAGATACTAAAGAAACCATCTTATCACCAATCTAAGATTGACTTCCAATCCTTTCCAACTCTATCAAATTTATCTCTTGAAATGACCAAAATGAGGTAACAAACAAAATCTCATCCCACACCAACATTGTCTGCTAATAGAGCTGTTATTCCTTTCCAACCATAAGCATCATAAAACAGCAAGTCTTGCAATGTCCAATAGAGCCCTCTTTCCTCTACTGCTCCCAAAAACACAGTATCTGGCAGTTAGGAAGCTATCCAAAGTAGTTGAGCAAGCTCACAATATCCCAGGCAAGGAAAAAAGCTTATTCCATGACTGCCAAAACATCTAACAATGCAAAAACAAATGGCTATTAATCCCAGAATTTTTAGAACATAAACCCATATCTTAGGACAAAGCTCTATAATGTCTGCGCATGTGTAACATGTAATTAGTTTTAATTTTATTCATAACACCAGTCCAACCAAAAACTTTAGAAGGGCCTTAATCATCCACAAAGAATTCAGAAAAGGTAAATTAAGAGGAGAGGATTTTGGACCAAAAAGTTAAAGAAAGATCTACAGTTGAACACACCAGAGGAATCTAAAGACCAACTATGTCTCTCTAGATTATGAGAAAATAGAAAGAATCCAACAAATTCAAGAGTCATTATTTTTTATGTCTCTCTTTCATTTAGATTTCGATTAAATGAAAATTCCAAGAAATAATAGTGTCAGATTGAACAAAAAAGACATGGAGAACAAACTGAAAAGCAAGCTCTCCCAAGCAAGGATCCTCCTAGAATCAATAACAATTCCTTTCCCTTACAGAAAATTAAATCAGGGGAGTGAAAGAAGAATAAACCTGAGAGATGCATTTCCATGGACTTCTATGAGCCACATTATTCCCAGCCAAAGCATCCCACCCCTTCTGGTGAAGACCATACTTAGGTGGCACAGATAAAGGGGAGTAAGGGAAAAGGAACTGTTAATCTTTTAAATTGTTGGTCTATCCACGGAATGGAATCACGCTATTTGCGATTCCTTTTCTTATTGTTTGGTTCATTAGTTAAGGAATGAATGATGATGGGACAGTGGTGGCAGTATTGGTGTTGGTGACAACAGCCATCACAGCATTTGGTAGTGACAAGGGCAGTGGAAGTGGAGTTGGTGGGATGATGGTGGTGGTAGTAAAGCGGTGATGGTGGCGGTGGTGGTGGTGTGATGGTGATAGTGGCGTTTGTGCAATAACAATGGTCATAACAGTGGTAGCAACATCAACGGTGGTGGCAGTAGTATTGGTAGTACAGCAGTGGCAGCTGTGGCAGCTGTGGTGACAATGGCAATGACAGTGATGACAATAGCAGTGGTGGTGGTTGTGAGTGGTGGTACTAGTGGTGAGAGGGCAAACATTGGCAGCAGCGACTGCAGTGATGGCAATAGCAATGCTGGTAGCTGTGGGTGGTGATGGTGGTACTAGTAATGAGAGGAGTGTTCTATGACATAATTTGAAACGATAGGAAAAAGAAGGGAAACAAGTGGGCGAATTTGTTAGAGATAAAGGTAACAAATTCTACTACATGTGAAGTTGTGAATTAAACACTTAATAAGGAAATCAGTTTTCTGATTCCGTTTCCAACCCTATAAGATCTTCAAACCAAATGCCACCTTACTCTTAATAATCTTATGCCATAGGGAATTTGGTTCCACAGGAAATCGGCACAACCATTTAGTGAGTAGAGCAATGCTCTTGGAAACCAAATTACCTATTCCCAAACCTCCATCTTGCTCCAATTTATAACATCCCAACTCACCAAATGGTCCCTTCTAGAGTCACTAGCACCATGCCATAAAAAAATCTCACATGATTCTTTCTATTTTCCCAGCAACCCCCACTGGAATCTTAAACCAGGATATATATTATAAGGAACCTTAACAAAGAAAACTTAAACAAAGTTATGTTTCTAGCTATAAGGAACTTGCCAAAGAATTTTAGTTGAATATTAGCACAAAGTATATAAATATGACCATCTTGGCAGGAACAGCACAACATTAACACTAAACATTTGCTTTAGGCATCAAGTTAACAATGTAGGGAAAGAAGTGTGGAATGAATGAACTCTTTTTGCAAAATAAGTGAACACCACTTCAATATGCAGCTTTGGCAAACAATGACAGACACACAAGGTGATAGTATATTCAATACAATTGAATATCCAATTTGTTGGAAATCTGTAGATATTGTTTTTATATATTTATTAGCTATGAAAAGCTGGGAAATCTGTACTAATCTGTACAGATCCTGGTTCTAAAAATTTTGTTGTTGATCACTGACTTTTGGGCATCCCAATTTATAAGAAATACTTAGCCAAATCAAACTCCTGTGATCAGGCTCTCCTTTAGTGAAAAAATAGATAAGAACTAATCAAAAAGTAATGAAGAACCATTTTCTCCTTTTCCACACAATTATTTAAAAAACCTACCATAGAAGGTACTTTTCAAAAGTATGCATTATTTTAATATCAAGCAACACAAAAATATGGCAGGGAGAGATAGCAGTATGTTCAGTACGATTGAATGTCCAATTATTTAATTTAAATATAGAAACATACCTTACAAGGTACCGTTTTAAAAGCGCCACACACCTTGTGACTACTGCAGGACTGATGCAAATAGAGTAAATATCAGAAGCAGAAAATGTGAAACTTTAAGTTCGTCACAGAATAAATAAATTCTAAGTAATACAGAAAAAAATAATTAACAACGTCAATCAGAAGAAACAGCAAAAGTATTATAAACTTCTAGCTGCAGGAGCCTAAGTACATGCATTGGTCCTTGCATAAAGAAGGGAAAAGTTGGCACAGAAATGATAAACAGCTTGTCAAGGCATTCACGCTAGTAATTTGGCACAGAAATCCCAATATTATTGTTAATTCTCATTTTAAGCCAATAGTAAACATGAACAAAAATTTTAAATGTCCATACCATGTGATATACACAAACAGATTTTAAGAGTCCAATATATATGTATATAGCAAAACATCTATATAACCATAAACAAGAGTTGTGCACTGATTAATTACCACATGCCAGCAGTTCTCTCTGAGAAACCCCCAGCAATCAGTAAGAGGTAATGTGAAATACAAATTATAGTTGTCTCACACTACTCATCTTTGACCATGTCTTTGCAACTAACATCACGTTGGAGATACCAAATCTCAATTATAAAGTTGTTAGGCATTTAACAACAATTTCCTCCAAAATATCAGCTTTTCTGATGCATGTCTAATGCTCTGTCCCAATAGAAATTTCATAATTTGCAGCACAACAGCAAGTTAATCAAGTTTCTCATAAGTTGATATTAAAAAGAACAATCAATTAATCTCCTTTTGCACCTGGAAACTTCATAATACTGTACAGGATACTTGCACCGCTGTCAAGGACCAGCCATAGGTTCAAGAATTATTAATTTTAGAACACCCAAATTATATTGGGTCGAAAGCCCAACCTTGTTTCTAAAGTCCACTACCCACTTTCTTCAGTTACATACTTCAATATTAAGAAAAATTGCACTGTAGGAAAACTATTACTCACCAGCCCATATTACCAACAGTATAAGCTACTTAATCCTAAACAAAGTGGGTCATAAATAATAAAGTTGACAGCCACTTATACCCTTCTGGTCTTGATTATAATATCTCTGTCAACTAGCACGCATACACCATGGAGACCTATGCCAAGGAAGCTGTCAAATTATTTATGGTTAATGCAACAAAAATACCTGCGCTCCCTCTCAGCAATGGTATGTTCCAGAATTGCACTATAAGCCAAGTCTCTTGTTGTAGGGCTTGCCAGATAGTCCTGTCCATCATAAATTTGAATAGGGGAATTCAGAAAACAACATTGCACATAAATAGTTTGTTTGGAAGCAAGGGATATAGAGGGGAAGGAATGGAAATGGAGAGGTTTATCTTTCCACTTTAGGATTATTTTTGTGAAGGATACCCCTCCATTCCCTTCCCTTTCCCTCCAGTCACCCCCATCTAACAGACCATAAGTGTCACATTTAAAAAGCATCAATCTAATGGGGATCTCTATACAAGGAAAATAAATCTTTCAGACTCAGCCCATGTGGGGAAATGTTAGTGCAGGACAAAAAGGGGTCAATCAGTGTCATGTATTGAATTTTAATATAATTTCTGTAGGGTATATGTTTAGTGATTTTATTTGGTTATTTTAGGCTGTTTTAGGGGTTTAAAGGTAAAATTAGAATTTTAAAAGGTAATTATAATGTCTAGCAGTATTTTGAAAGGTTCCTTAACCGAGAAGCAGTTTAAGGAGCTCAGGTTTCTAATGGTTAGGGCTTAGTCGCATTCAGGTTTCTTAAGGGTTAAGCAACTTTACCCTATATAAGGAGATGTAAGGCTGTAACAAAGGAAGTCCAGGTTGTTTTTTCCCCCCTTGATAGAAAAAGAAATTTAATAGAAAGTAGAAACACTACAATAGGGGAGGATAAAGAATCCTTCAAAATTAATACAGAATTGCTGTCCAATCTCTTTGCAAATCAGATAAGCTCAACCCTATAAAAAAACCATTAGCTTTCAACCAAGGAGAAGCAGCATTTAACTGGATCTAATTTCTGAATATTCTAGCATTTCTTTTCAGCCAAATACACCAGCCAACAGCAAAATGAGCACAATCCCAAAGGGCCTTCTCATCCTTAGTCCCCACAATATTCAAAGGGCAAACCCAAGTGATATCAAATATAGAAAATTATTTGGTCCAAAGCTCCCAAGCCAAATCACAATGCAAAAACAGATGGTTGTTGGTATCTGAGTTCCGGTAACACATGACACATATATCTAGAGAAAGTGTTTGATGAGGTCTGCACACCTGAAGCATACCATTAGCA
This sequence comes from Sindora glabra, assembly GCA_020226215.1. Lineage (NCBI taxonomy): Eukaryota > Viridiplantae > Streptophyta > Magnoliopsida > Fabales > Fabaceae > Sindora > Sindora glabra. The sequence continues at coordinate 7,587,170 of CM035233.1, forward strand.
TCAATCCTACCTAGAATGGCAGCCCAAACAAAGACTTCAACCTTAGAAGGAACTTCAATCTTCCAAAAAGACTTAGAGATGGGCAGAAATTGACTAGAATGATCTCTGATAAAAAACGCAAAGAAAGAATTGCATTTGTAAAAACCAGATGAAACTAAGGACCATGTGTGCCTATCTGGAAGAGAAGAAATTTTGCATTATAATGCAACAAGAAACTTCTTCTGTTTTTCCCTGGTTGTGACCAAAAGCCCAGCCCACCTCTTTGGCTGGGTTTGTTCCCACATTCAATCCCCTATGGCCCAATCCTTAACCAGCCCCCTTCTGCTTCTGCTCCTGTGTCAATTGGTATCAGAGCAAGGGTCAGTCCAAAAAATCAGATCTATGGCAAGTCCTAGGGAAGAATTGGATTTGCTATGGTGGCAGATTGCAGAATTCTTGCAAGCAATGTATGCTTTGAAGGAGAAGAATAAGTGGGAGCCCATATAGAGACACCAAAAGGCAACCACAACCCTTTAGGTGCTCCAAAAGGTAGTCTAGAGAATGAAAGTGAATATGGCACTGCAGATTGGAAGGCTCCACCAGTCTACGAAGTTTATCTTGATGATATTCAAGACATCAACCAAGCTTAACTCTTGAAGGAAGAAGAAACAGCTGATTTTCTAGTGGAACCAGCATTAATGTTTGAGGAACTTAGGGAGGAAAATATTAATGGTGAAGTTGTTTTTGAGACCTATGATTTTTTCTGAGCATACACGATTTGAAAATATTGATTTTATTGGATCCAGTTTGTTTTGTTCATATTATGCTCAATATGTTAGTGATGATGCAACTCAGGTCAAGACATCTGAAGCACATACCATGATGGCTCAAAATCGGAGAAACAAATTAGAATTGACACCTAAGTTCTCCAAGTACATTTTCATTTGGACTGGAAGATTCCAAATGCAACCTACAAACTCGAGTACAAGTTTTCATTTCAAGCAGGATGTAATTCATGCATGACAAAAATGGGCCAACCAGTATCATGTATTGAATATTAATTTTAATATAATTTCTACTTCTATAGGGTATATGCTTAGTGATTTCATTTGGTTATTTTCAGCTGTTTTAGACTTTCAGGGGTTTTAAGGTAAAACTAGAATTTTAAAAGGCTATTATAACGTCTATCAGTATTCTGAAAGGTTCCTTAACCTTGAAGATGCTTAAGCAGCTTAGGTTCCTTAATGGTTAAGGCTTAGTCTCATTTAGGTTTCTTAAGGGTTAAGTATTTTTACCTAATATAAAGATGTAAGGTTGTAACAAAAAGAGTCCTGTTTTATTATAATACAAGAAGAAACTTCTTCTGTTTTTCCCTGGTTTTGACCAGAAGACCAGCCCACCTCTTTGGTGATGTTTGTTCCCCCATTCAATCCCCTATGCCCCAATCCTTAGCCATCCCGCTTCTGCCTAGGAAAGTAAATAAGCAAAACTACACTGGCATTAAAAACATTCAGTAAAACATTTCTTGAATGTGACTGCTGTAATCACCTAATTCCATGCATAGCATGCATCCTAAATACAAGATTAATTATGCATTACCAATCTGGAGACAACTTTTGAAACTTCTTTGACCTCTGGTATTGTTCATCATATAAAGTTATCACAATTAACAAATTTACATAAACAATAATCATAAATAAAGAAAAACCAATTATTAATTCAATTAGAAAAACACGTTAAGAATGAGAAGATAAAAAACAAAAACAAAGGACTAGAATATTTCCTATTTGACTCTCGCAACTTGCAACAAGTTTAAATCTGCAATAAACCAGACAGAATTGTCCATTTCCATTTCTACACGAATTTTTGTATATGATGATTAGCATAGGGAAGCAGTTACTATTCATCCTGCTTTCTTTACGGAGAGTAGTAACTGAAATGGTTGACTGAAGTCTTTCGAGTCACTAACATTTCCCAGGGATGAGCCATAGCACAAAAATCCAAACCCAAACCATCAAACACAGAAATGAAACTCCAATGAAATTTAACAAAGAAAAAAAACCCAATTCAAAGACTCAAATTTGCACAATTCAAAACCAAATAACGGTACTCAAAAAGTCCACCTTCATAAGATCTAATATGAAAAAGGAAACAAAATCAAGAGTCAAAGATTACAAACCCGAAGAGTCCTCGAAGCTTCACCGACCACAGCGGGGGAGATGCTGCCATGGTGCGAAGAACTAGCAGCCAACGATGAGAGACAGTCGGCAACGGCTCTACGCAACGGCTCGGGCAGCTTCTTGTGGGACGAAGATCTCAATCTGGACATAGACCCAACACCAATTAACTGTATCCTCGAACTTCCCGGGCTCTGAGAAGGACTAAAAGTCGAAGACATGGATTAGTTCGGATAAATTCAGGAGAAACTGTAATTGAGGCTGACAGTGAATTGTGAAAGTCCAGAATTAGTCGAAGCCAGTTTGTAACAGTTCTTCTACAACTGAACAATCGAATTCGAGTGAAAAATCTGAGAGTGTGGGTTTTGTTCCTTTTAGAGTGAGAGTGAAAGAAGACCCCGAAACAAGGGCGACAGACACTTGGAATGGAGATTTCCGAACTTCACAAGTGCGTATTAGCTGTAAGTCGCAGCTTATGAACTCAAATGAGCTGGCATGCAGTATCCGAGGCTTTTTGAGAAACTCCCGAATTTTGCATTCATATTTAATAATCGAGGAAAAAAAAATACTTTCCACGTGAGATGTTGGACTGAATTTTCGTCTTTTTCAACTTTAAAATTTGGATATGAAAACGTTTAAATTTTAAAATTAGGTTCAATTGTGGTAAAATTACCAAATATCGGATCCCTATGGAGACCCTAGTGCCTACAATTGAAGTTTCCCTATTAGAAAATTTGGTCACATATTTATAACCTATGATTGGTTGATAAAAAACGTGAAGGAGGTTTGTAAGGAAACATTCTAAATCTATCACACGGATCATCCCAACTAACTATCCAATTATAATTGGACTCGTGTTATGGGTGGTTATTTCGTTACTAGCGGCGTGTTATGTGCTTGTGCAAATGGAATATGCCTATGTAGCTCAGTGTTCGCACGAGTTGAGAATTATCCAATCAGGTAGTGAGACCCGAGTTGCTATGTTTAGTTTAGAGAAGCGACCGAATGGGTGATGGAGTCTTTGATGGTACAGGGGGATGATTTGACGGGTTTGTTGAATGCGTTCAAACAGATGTGTGTAGTCTGAATGGAATATCCATGTCTTTAGCTCCTCACTCTTATCCTCCAAGTCATTTCGTTGTTCAAGACATCCTCATTGTCATCCACTATTTTAGGAACTCTAAAGAGTCATGATGGCATTAATTTCCTAAATCAATCTCGGTGGTTCTTTTGCTCAATTTTTTACTGTTGATCATTCAAGTGACATGGATCCATGTTTTCATCTTTTATAAACTATATATACTGGGCATTTAATAACCATTTTTTGGCTTCTTCCAGTTTCAATTCCTCATTGGATTTCTTCTCTTTGCAAGGTTTTAAACCACATGCTTTTATTCCATTCTTTGCTAAAGTTTCTAGCTCTCATGATTTTTTTTTCGATGTTCATTTTATGTTGTTAAATTGTGCCTATCTTTATAACCTTTGTTCTATCTTTACTCCTTCGATCAACATCTTGTTATTCCTGAGATGTTTCCTGATAGTCTATAACGATGTTGTTGTCACTTCAATAATTATTTGGCTTATAAGGCTTTATTGGCATGTTTCATGTTTTAGTCTATTCTATAGTGCTTCCTTTCTTCTTTTATTCCTTCATGATCTATTACTTAGTCCCTCTACTACAACTATGTTAGCCATCTTTACTTAGACTATTATTTTGATAATGTTAGACTAAGCAAAATCTTTGCTTTATGCCTAGGCTATTACATAGAATAGGTGTTAGTACTATTGAACTATCTATGAATGTTTAGTTGAATTTATCCTTGATGTGCTTATACCTTTCAAAAAAATAGACAAATTCTTTATTGGTGTATTGGGTGCCATTGTCAGTTGAACCTAGCAAGCCGAATCAACACACACAAAAAAAGTTAGTACGATGATCATAATTTGAATTTTTTAGTGGGTTATACAACCTTTTTTGCCTATACACAATGAATTTCCATACAAATTTTTTAGTACTCTCGGCACTAATAGATGATAATGGTTTAGCCTTCATTCATTTTGTGAAGTAATTTACTGTTACAATAAGGAATTTTCTTCCAAGGCTCTTAAGAAAAAGCCTAAAAAGTTGATCCATCATTTTATGAACAATTAAGGTGTTGCGATTGGATGTTGGTTAACTACATCTTTCCTAAGCACTTTTCCATGTTTTTGGCAATTATCACATCTTTTTACCAATTATAATGCATCACTTTTCATGGTTGGCTAGAAGTACCCTAACCTAATTGCCTTGGTTACAAGGTGCATATCCTCCTATATGGCTACCATATATGCTTTCATGAAGTTCTCTTAGAATATAGTCTATGTCTACCACATATGCTTTCGTAAAGCTCTCTTAGAATATAGTCTAACTCAACCCGCCCTAAACATTTCAATCGGAATGGTTTCATTCATTAGGTATTGCATGATTAAGGTCATTCACACATGATCTTTTTTTATGTTCAATACTTGAACTTCTTCTATACTTGGAATGCAAACTATTTTCTATATTATAATTTAGCAATTAAGTGTCACCTTTGTACCTGCTAGTTATACTAGTGAATTTGCTCAGTCGTTCTACTTTCTTGGTATACATTTGGCCTCATGAGTGAAATTTTGCAATAAGTTTTTTTTTTAATTTTTGGGTGTATTGCTTTAGCATTGTTTCTTTCACTTCATGTTCATCATTTACTAACTTGTAACTAATTAAGAATTGCATAGCACAATATTCATTTTGCCCTAACTTCTTTAACCATTTGCAAATGTACAATTAATACTTTATATACAAACTAGTTGTTCAGAATATGGAAGTCAAACTTCAAGAAGTACTTTAAAGGTAGCCTATTTAGTCTTTTAAGGATTATCCCCACTCTATTGCCATGTTTTTAGAGGAATCATCTACATGTAGCATTTATACTTTCTCAGGATTTTTATTATTAGCCTCGATTAGTTTAATGATAAAATCTTCTAACACTTGTGACTTGATTGGCTTTCTAGCGTCAAATAAGATCCTATACTCCAATAGTTCTATTAGCTTCGAGATCAATTTTCTTGCCAAATCAGGCTTCTACACACTTTATAAATAGGTTGATTAGTTCAAACAATGATTTGATAAGTTTGGAAGTAAAGTTAAAGTCTTTTTAATGTTATTAGTAATGCGAAGGCTAACTTTTTTATTTTTTGGTATCTTCTTTCAACTCCTTATAGTACTTTACTGATATAGATAAGCTTTATTCTCCTTTTTCTTCTACAATGACTATTAACTAACCACTTTATTAGACATTGTAAAGTAGACATACAAAGGCTTCCCCTTGCAAGGTTTTAACAATATTGGTGATTCGAACAGATATGATTTTGAAATTTTTGAAAGCCTCTTTGCAAGAATCATTGCAAACAAAATTTTCAATATTTTTAAGTAAATTGTAGAAAGATAAGTGTTTGTCACCTAACCTATACATAAATCTAGATAGTGTAACCAATCTTCTTTTCAACACTTGTACTTAATGAATGAAAATCAAACTTGCTATAGCACTTTGAAAGGTTTACCTCTATGTCATGCTCAATTAGCATGAATCCAAGGAACTTTCCTACTCTAATCTTTAATCTCAAATATGCACTTTGTTGGGTTCAATCTTATTTTATATTATTTTAAAATGTTAAATGCTTCTCCAAGGTTATTCTAATGTTACTTAGGATCTTTGGATTTTACCAAGATATCATTAATGTACATTTTGAGGTTCTTTTTGATTTGTTTTGAAAATACCTTATTCATTACCTTTAGGTAAGTTACTCTTATATACTTTAATCCAAACGGCATAGCTTAATAGTCGTAAATTCCTATGGTTATCATAAATGATTTTTATCTTTATCATTTGGGTGCATTCTTAGTTATATTCGAAGAATGCATCTTTAGAGCTCAGATGTTCGAATTTGGTTATGTTATTACTAGCTAATCAATGTTTGGTAATGGGAAAGAGTTCTTTGAGCATGCCTTATTCAGAACAATTAAATCAACACACATTCACCATTAACAGTTTAACTTCTTAACCATCATAATATTGGCTAACTAAGTGATGGGATTTACTTTTCAAATGAACCCTATGTGGAGAAGTTTTATACATCTTTTTTTATTGCACTTCTTCACTTGACTCTAACATTTCCTTTTTTTATTAGATTAGCTTCATGCTAGAGTTAACTCTAAGCTTAGCCAAAAGGTTTTAAAGTTAAAGCTCTTGCATGTTTCTTTAAAAAATCTATCAATTTCATCTTTTCTTTAATTGATAGATTCATTGCAATTTTCATAGTTCACTTATCTTTGGGTCTAAATAAATGGACATCTTTTAGATTAAACAATAACTACAGCCATTTTGGATTAATGCCTTTAGCATTAAGAGTTGCTAGATTTATCACTTAACACTCTTTTTTAAAGGGGATTTTCAATAATATGTTTTATGCCTCTAGTGCTAGGTTTTTTATACTCCAGGGTAACCATGTAACATTTTTGGGTAGCTACCTAATTTGTTCTAACTTAAATAATTCCTTTTGATTTAGGGAATTTTATAAGCAAATATAGAGTGGAAATAAAAACCCAAAACTTGTTTAGCGATGGTTGATCTAATATTGCATTATAGGCTAATTTGGAGTTCTTACTATTAAGAAATTAACCTTTATGCTCTAGGCTTATAGTGGAGTACTAATTATCACCACTAAGGTTATTTTGCCTTCCACTAGTACTTGTTTTCTTGAAAATTTGACTAGTATGCCATATCATATTTTAGGATATACTCATTTTAGGTACTATGTGAGAATATAAAATATTAAAAAAAATTCTTTGGTTTACCAATATTCTTTTTGTTAGAAAATTATACATTAATAATGATATCACCAGTGGATTATCATGATTGTGCTCTATACATTTGAAATTTTCCTCTATAAATGAAATTGTCTTGTAGGGGAGTTTCTACTTCTTTTGCTCAATATTCATAATATAGTGCAAATGACGTTTCTTACCATTCTTAAATTCCTTTTCTTCAACAAATTTATTAGTTATTATATCAATCATCCAACACTAAAAGGGCTTGCTACCACCAATTCATCTCTTTCCCTCTTAGGGGGATCATTCTCTCTCCCTATCTTCAAACCTAAGCTTATCACTGTTCTTCTTATACCAATGTAAACGACCAAACCTAATTAGGTGTTCGATTTTATCTTTTAAGGTTACATAGTTATCTATATAATGTTCATAATCCCTATGAAACTTATAGTAACATGACTTGAACATTATCGATCATCATATAAAGGCAAGCCCTCAATGGTTCATTTAGGAACTGTGCCATCAGAGATGGTCTATCTAAGTGTTATTAAGATCTTTTAAGGTTTTATGGATCTGATTGAATGATTTCACCATCATATGTTTTGCTCAACTGCTCATATTCTTCTACATTAATGTACTTCTTCCCCTATTGAATGAGCTTTTCCAAGTTTAGAATAAGTTTCTTTGCAAGTAACAAGGAAAATAGGCTTGATCATAGACTAATGATTATCTAATGAATAATAACCTTTTCATTCAAATCTTTGATTTCTAGGGTTAGATCATTAAAATAAGTCAAGTATTACTTGAAAGACTTCGTTTTGCCCTATTAAAAATTTAGCAATGCAATTGAGGTTTTGTTAGGGATATGGCTTATTGTAAAATGCATGGCAAAAGCACTTACTAGTTGCCTAAAGCTAGATATCAAGCATGAAGGAAGAAAGTTAAACCATCAAAACCTAGCTTATTTAAGCATTTTAGTTAATGCCTAACACATGACATCATCTAATGCTCATAATAAAATCATGATGATAGAAAAAGCTTCTTAATGTCCTTAAAGGTCATTTAATCCATCATAAGCTTCCATATAGGATAGTGGTTTGAAACTTCAAAGAAGTTAAACGATCATGAAATCAAGGATGAATGGGTGAGTGTGGTTAGAGTATAAATTCTAATGGTTTTATGTTTAGATACTAAGGTTGAGTGGATCGTATTAGTCATAATTTAGGTTGATGTTTACTCAAATGGTAGTGATTCTTGTAGAAAATATTACACTAATGGTTATGTATGGTGGGTTATTGGTGGATGTTTTAGTTATTGAAGAAAGGAAATGTAAAGTTATCTATTAGTAGTTATAGAGGTACTTGGAAGAACTAGGATGAAGTCTAGATGTTTTAGTTTAAAAGCTAAACTTTCTTAAGATCTGAAATGGCAAAAGATAGCTAACTCCCTTTGTAGTTAATCGACTTGCTCAATAAGAGTGTCGCATTCTATTTTAGCCTCATTCTCTTAGATTCCTTTTGTAGTTATTTCACTCAATTCTCCAAAATTATAACTTGAGAAAATAACTTGGTGACAGAAGCACTAACATCTTTTTAGGTCACTAAAGCTTTGTTTCATCGAGAATTCATGATTTTTAGAGGTGGTGTGAAAGCCATAAACAACTCTAATGGTAAAATTACTAAATATAAAATCCTTAATGAGACCCTAGTGCTTATAATTAAAGGTTTTTTTCTCCCTTTGCTAATGGAAATTTGATCACCTATTTATAGCCTATGATTAGTTAATAAGAAACATAAAGGGAACGATCCTATAAAGGAATATTGTAGATCTATCATGTGGATTGTCTCAGCTAGTTGTTCAATGATAATTGGACATGCATGCCTAGTGGTTATTCTATTACTAGAAGTGTGTTATGTGCTTATGGAGATGGGATACGTTTATATAGATTAGTGCTTGCATTAGTTGAGAATTGTTTGATTAGTTTGGTGAGACCCAAGCAACTATGTTTAGTTCAAAGAAATCATCAAATGGGTGATAAATCCTTTACAAGTAGGGAAAAAACATTTAATAGGTTTGTTAGATATGTCTAATCAGATATATGTATTCCAAATGGAATATCTATGTCAAAATGTCAATATGACCCCTTTAAAGTATAAACTATGTAATTTTAATTCTTAATTTATAATAAATTATTTTATTCCTTCTAAATGTTTAATTCATGTAATTTTGATCCCAATATATAACTTCTATTAATTTGGTAGACTTATTAATTTATAATTATCATTTCCACTTGTTTGCCTTTTTAATATAGATTATTAATTATTAATTTATAAATTTAAATAAACATAAGTAAAATCCCTTATTTGTTCATATGCATTATGTGGCAAAAAGGAAATTCCCACCATTGCAAGACCTATTGAAATTAAGAATAACAATAAGCAATATAGAAAATGAAGCCTTAGCTAATCAAGTAGAAAATAATATCAAGGAAGATTACTCATTAAGTGAAAATAGATTCATAAATTACCAAAGATCTATAATTCTCATTAAGATTGGAAATAATTTACTTTTTCTTTTAGTATTAGACATCTCTCTAATTTCATTTTTTTTTGCATAAAGAAAACCTATGTGTTCATTTAGTATATAACTTTTCTAAAATTAATTTCATTTTATTTCAATAAAAATAATTTTGATTTATTTGTAAATGAATTTTTTTTTGGAATGCATTGAAAAATGCATGTAATTCAATTAAAAAGTAGATTTTGATAGTATCATGGTAAATACAATGTTAAAAAAGGGCAACTCTTTTATATAATATGCTTTTTAGAACAAATAAAATGAATTCTAGTGAAATCCATGCCAAATTAGATGAATTTCATAATAACATAAATGTAATTAAATTAAGAATTATAAATAAAATGAAATCATTTTTTAAATAAAAATTCATCTATAGATAAAATGAAATCTTCTTTTTTGTTATGCCAAACAAAAGCTTAAAGTCATGTTTCAAATCACATAAGGTAGGAAATTGAAGTCATAATCATCATGACTAATAATTGTTAACTGACACAATGCTTTGCGATAAATGAGTCAAAATAGGTTTGCCATTAATGGATAGGAAAATAAGGATTTTAAAGGAATCCATGTTGCTATTTGGAGTGTTATAGGCACTTCCTATCAATTTAAGAGTTTAAGTTATCTTTCTATTTTGAAATTGCTTCCTTATTCATTTTTGTAACAAAATAAAAGGTGTAAAAAACTAAACCTAAAACCCACTACAAAATCCAAAAATTATAAATAACAAAATAACTTACCATGGTGGAAAGTAATAACTAATGATAAAAATACATAGTGTAAATCATAATTCCAAGTCAGTAATTCTATTAACTCTTGGATGGAATTTAGACAATGGGACAAAATTACATCAATCAAATATTTAGAAAGATCAAAATAGATTATTTTAAATTAAAGGAACTAAAACTATACAATTCGTACTTTACAGAACCAAATTTACATTTAAGCTTTCAAATTACTCATCATTCACCTATTTAACCATTTTATGTAATATATTCTACATTAAACTTTTTGTAAATTACACCATTCCTCTCTTAAAATAGTACACTTACGATAAGTTGCTTCACCTTATCTTTATTAATTCATTTGTTTCCTTGTTTCTATATTTGTTTTATTTTATTGATTCATGAAATTAGTTAGATCATTGTTACTGCTTTAATTTTTTCTATTTAGTTTTACAATTTGATTTGTTATTAATAGATTTCACTTTTTTTATTTAGTTTTTGATAATGTTTATGATCACTTTTAGATTATTTAAAGTAATTATTTTCCTTATTTGTCTTTTATGTTTTCTTTTATTTGGGATTGTTTAATAATGTTATTTCTATGTTTTTTTGGTAAATACTATTTCTATGATTTCCTTGTGCTTGTTATCGATTTTGCTTATTTGCTATTTTGATTCTATAATCTAGTCATTTAATTTCATGCATTTGCCTTTCACTTCATCCTAATCTCCTTTTTTAGGAACATTTTTACTAAATTTTTAAACACTAATTTTTTATATTTAGATGTTTTTATGAATATATCTTTGTCGTACTAGCTATTACGTTTAAGATTTTCCCTATTCTTCTTTAATTGTAATTTATTAATGTGATGAGTTTAATTTATATTAGATTTGATGTGATTTTTTACTTTAAAGCTATTTTTATTGTCTGTTTTGTTATACTTTTATAACTATATGAAAAAAATGATGCAACCATCTTGCATTTTGAAATTCAAATTAAGGAGAACACTTTCCTTTTTTATATTTTTTATATTAACTCAAGGTCGCTTTAATATTTTCCTTTTATGGCACCTCTGTTTATCTTATTCCATTTAATTTGAAAGGTTTATGTAATTTGTTACTGTTATTTGAGGTGTTAAACTTATGTTAGTTTCTTACTTTGCATCATTTAGTTTAAAGGTAAGTTTTTGTTTCATTATTTTCTTTCATATTTGAAATCACATTTTCCTTTTAATGCTCTATTCATTTTTTATTTACATTTGGTATGAATTTGGTTTACTATTTTATATGTATGTTTTCTTGGGAGAAATATATGGTTTAAGTGAACTATATGTATTGTTTTATTATGATGTTTCAAAGGTAAAGAAAATGTAAATAATTACTTTCATTTGTGTGCCCTGATATTTGGTTAGGTTGTTTAACTTAAAGCAAGTTTATATTAATTGTTTGTTCACTTTATAGTTGTTTGTTGCTTTATGTTTGCTTTTAGGTCTAATGAATACTCATGTTTAATGCATTTTATCTTATGTTAGTTGAAAAGGATTTACTTTTAATTGCATCTGCTTATTGTGATTATGTCATTACATGTAAAGCCAGTTTATATGTAACAGGTGTTTGTTTTAGGGTTTGTTTTTTCCACAATTTTGCATATAGTTAACATAGTTATTTAGTTAATTTTTCTTCATTTGTATTCTAGTGCATAGATAAATTTGTTGCTAAATTGTTTTCCCTTCTATCAGCGTGATCTTTTTCTTTGTCTCTTTATAGTGTGCTTAGACAAATTTTAATGAAACTTTTGTCGCTTTTTTTATGTTGATTTCTAATTTACAACATATATTTGATTTTTAAATTAAAGTAGCCCTGCTATAGATTTTATCTTTTGTGCTTGGAATATTTTTTTAAATTGTTTACTTTATCTTTTATTACTTTCAATGTTGGATAATCAAAACATATTTTGCATTGATGTTTTATATGTTGCTCTAAAGATAAGAATATTTTATTGTTTAAGTCATTTCTTTATTTATGAGTTATTTTCCTATTTAATATGTTTAGTTCATATTTTGAAGCTTAATTTGTTATTATTTTTCTTTTTAAGAAAGTAGTATTGATGGAGCTTAGATTAATTTACAATTAAATAAACCCACATCATCCTTCTCTATTTAAGGCAAATAAATGGCATTTAGTTTCTTCCACACAAAGAATATGTAAAAAATTCAATAGAGGACATTCAAATGACAATGTTTAGCATTTGGTTCTCCAATATTTTCACATTTTACTTTCCTTTCCCATTTTTTTATAGAAAGGCTTTATATTTGGTTATTTTTTTTTAAAAAAAAATATGGTAACTAAGATTGATTCTATTTCAGACTTCTAAATCAATCAAGTATGTCTCAATATTGTTTTCTTTTTTTTCTATATGCCTATGAATTTTATGAATTTGTATTTTTTTACCTTGTGATTAATTATCATATTCTATCTAGTATTTCATATGAATTTGATCTAATTCATTTGTTATAATTTCATTCACATATCTAAAAAGGATGCTGCACTATCAAATCAATTATTGTGTCTATATAGATAATTAAAGCAAAATGAACCCTTATTGAACTCATCGTCTCTTTAGCAAGCTAACACTCACACTCTATGTGAGTTTTTTCTTGCCAATTTTTCTTTCATTATTTTGTTGTTTTGTATTATATTATATAATGGTACTAGGTTAGTGATATTATAATGATTTTATTGAATAAGTGTAACTAGAGTTTTTCTTCTTTTGCTTAGGACTTCATCCTACCTTAGGTGACTAGCTTCAAGATATTTTAAAATTAAAAATAACATTTCATTATTTATTGTTTACTTTTCTTTTCTTTCTTTTAAGTTTAGTTAAGTTCTGAAAGTGAAGATTATGCTTAAATTTTGTTCATAAAGCGGATGGGATATGAAATTCCTCCCTTAGTGCAAGCTTAAGCTATCCTTATTTCTTTCAAGGTGCCATGTGTATCCTTCCTTTTTAAATTTTTTGTTCATTTTTCTTATGGAATAATATTAATGTTGTTCCATGAATTTTGGTCTTTCACGTTTTGTTATGTTTATTTGTGTTCTTTAATGAGAAACTTTAGACTTATCAATGCTACCACTAGCATTAAGAAGATTAATGCTTATTTGATTTGAAGAAGTCATCACTTAGCAAGCTTATAACAATTAAATTCGTATGCATTATTTGAAGTTACAAAAAAAAGGCCTTAAATTGAACGTGTTTATTTAATTTCTAGAACAAGTAAATAATTTGGTTTTTAGGCTTAAACAAGTAAGTCAAATCAAACTTTTAATAGATTGAAAAATAATATTTTTATTTTCAACCTACCCTTTAATATTCATAGGAAAGATAAAAAATTGTAAAGCTTATAACTATTATGATCATAATTCATTCGATACTAAAAATATAATAGAAATTATAACTTTTAGTTTGAACCATTTATTCTTTTTCGGCTTATGATACTTTATTTGTAAATTAAATTAAGCATTAGCTTAATGTTGTTTTATAATTGTGCAGGCTATATTTTGTTATTGGATACTTCAAATTTGTTTTCACATATTAATGTACATGATAAGACTTTACAATTTTATATAGGCAATAATACTCGTTTTTCTCTTATTGATGTTTTCAAAAGGCACAACATTAGATTCTTAGTTTTAGATAATTACTTGCACTCCTAGTGGATTCACTTAAAGATTTTTGTTTTGGTAAAGTCCATGAGTCAGTTATATAATTTTTTGAATTGTTATGTTATGGATTATAAGATTGAGTTGTTTGTGATGAGGTAGTATCTTTTATGGGAGATAGCTTTACAAGAGCTTAAGGTTTGAAAGCTTCTAAGCTTGAATAGATCAATTGTTAATATATCAAGGTAAGTTTACTCATCCTTCTCCTTTTGACATTACTTTTTAACTTTTTATCTGATATTTGATAGATTATGAAAAAAAATCAAAAAAATAATTAGCTTCTTTCCTTTTTCTAGATGAGACTTGGATTCAACTTATCATCGAAACATTATAAGTTCTAAAAACTTGGCCACATACCTATCTATGATAAGTACAATTTTTCTTGTAATTAGATGTTATCTTATCTACAAGAATGAAATTGAGACCTTTATCCAGATTGTAGAATGTAATGAGTTATTGGCATATAAGACTTAACAAGTTCTTTTGAGTTCAATTAGATGGTTAACGCATTATAATCATTATTTTCAGGATCTTTGATATATCCTTTCGCTTATCTAGTATTTGATAGTTTATTAGAAAAAAGAAACTTACTCAAAGAAGCATTTGGTTTCTTTTGTTTTTCTATATTAGACCTAGATTTAACTTGTTATGGCAATATAATAAGTGCTAAAAACATAGCAACATACATATCTATTATTAGTACAATTGTTCTGGCATTTATATATGTTCTTTCACCCTGACCTAAATATAATTCCAAAGACATACAAGTGGGATCTTATAAGTTTTTTTAAATGAATTAATATGTTCATTACCCTAATTGACAAGACTTGGCTTCTCTAAAAAATAATTATTCTAGGTGTTCATATTTAGGCTCTTATTTGCCTTTGTTCATATTTTGTCCTTAAACTAATTAATAAAGCATTAGCATAAAAGAAGTATTTTTTTTTTACTTATTGAAAAATTTTATCTAGATTATGCATTCTAGATGCACCTATTTTTATGCTGCAAATTCATTAGGGCTTTACTTAGTTATTTTCTATCTTTCTTATCATTTTGTTTTTCAACTAACTAATAACATCAAGACATACTACTTTAACTTTAAAGGTGTTATGTGAGTTTTTACATGTGGAAGCATTTTGTAAGTTAAGCAATGTTATTGACAAGTTAAGTACTCTCCCTTAAGGATGGTTTGAGACGTGATAGGAAGTGGTTCTTTCAAAGGAAAAGTATTTTCCTTTCTTTTTATTTTCTTTAGCACAATATTAGATCTTTTTAAGGAAACAATTAGGAATAATTTAGAAATTGAAGACATTGAATTAGCAATGAGCAAAATCAAAATAATTCAAGTAATTTTGTTATAATAGTTGACTTAGAGGAACAAATTCTATTATAACTGTCCAAGCAAATCTTGTTTATTGCCTTTTGCTAGTTCATTGATATTTTGCTTCTAAAGTTAGTTTTAGAAGTTTTTAAGTTATTAATACATAACATTTTGTAAGAAGATTATTATCTTTTTTATTATGAATTTCTTAACTTGAATTGAATTAATGAATGTATAGATTTTTTTTAACATTTTATTATTACTTTGAATTTTTATATTTTTATATTAAAAATTTGATTTAAAATTTATGTCAAGTGAAATATTAATGTTTCAATTTAAGCATATTATCATTATTGAAAATAAATAATTTTAAAAAATATACATTAACGTTTAAAAGTTACAATTAAATTACATTAGCAAATAAGGATAAAATTGATACTTAAATATAAATAAATAATAATCAAAATATTTTACTAAAGATAAAGTTGTTACTACTCTTTATAGGTAATGATAAAAAATTATTGATAAATATGAAACTAAAATTATTAACTATAATAAGGAATAAGTAATGGTAAATAATTGTTAAATAGGGTTAAAACTATTTTTTGTACTATGAAATAGGCAAGAATCATTGTTAAATATGAAGTGAAAACCATTGCTTATACTGTAGAATAAGCAATGATAAAAAATCGCTGTTATAGAAAAAGGTGAAAACCATTGCCTGTAATAATAGATAATGACTTTTATAAATTGTAGCTGAAAGTGCAAAAACATTGTTGCCTAAAAAAATAGGCAATACTTAATAATACAACAGTTGAAAAATGTTGCTTATTTTGTAGGTAACAGATTTTTGTTGTTGTTGTAAGGCAAAATGTTATAATGTTTGTTTGTGTTTTGGAATATTAATCTTCCTTACTAGTTATTCCATCTAAGCAAGTACTTTGTTTCCTTGAATAAAAATGTATCATGCAATTGTTATGATTTGATAGATATTTTTCATGAGGTCTTTTGCGTTTTTCATGTTAGTTTTTTAAGTATGCCATATATTGTTCCATCCTTGGCTTCAAAGAGTCCTAATATGCATGTTACCTTATTTTTGTTTATTTTTAAGTTTGATGAATTCTCCTGTTTGATGCATTTATATTCTAATTAATGAAAAAGGTTTATTTTCATTTACATCCTGTTAGTTTGATTATAGGGTTACAAGCAAAGCTAATTTATTTACAATATGTACTTGTTTAGTTTATTTACAAATAGCATACATTGGGATTTTCACATAGACTACTAAATAAAAATCAAAAGTAAAAAAGGGTTGAATTCCTTTCTAAAGTCAAGCTCAAATCCCAAAACCTAATTAAAGGAAAAAAATATGTAAGGTCAAATCTTGTTATCAAGGTCAAGGTCAATTTCAAGACCCCTACTATTAATTATCACATATATCAATATCAATTATCATATATATTTGCCTCACCTTATCCCTCCACTAATAATAGCCTCTCTTTATCCATTCACTTATAATATCTTTTTTTATATCTTCCTCAATAGCTATGACAAATAGATATCCAAATGCATTTGGGGGTTTTTACAAAAAAACTTACAATAATCCATAATAAATTCATATTTAAACTATCATATTGTCCTTATATATGAGAAAACCTTCTCACTTTCTTCAAAATATTTAAATACTACCTTTCAAATTAATTTAATCAAACATTTCAAGTTCCAATCCACTTTGTTATCCTTAGAAGACAATTAGAATACATTTTAATTATTCTTATCAATAATTACATAAATATGATAATTAATTAATTATTATAGGTGTGCTTAAGATAGTTTTTTTGAAAGAAAATAGAATTTTATGATAAAAATATGAAGAATTAAATTTAATAAGTGTTAGGAAAAAGTTAGAATTAAATATGAGTATACAAAGGAGATTTAAGGAACTTTTTTTACTAAATCACCCTTGAAATCCTTAAAAATTATTAGAATGTCCTTGAGGCCATTTAGAGCCTCTCAACCCCATTTCTTTTCCATTTTTGCTATCAAGCTCAATCCTTCTCCCTCCTGCTTGTTCACTTCCATTTTCATCAAGCTTTAAGAATTAGAGCAATTATTCATCCTTTTCAAGTAAGCTAAGGTAATTTCTCTAATTTCTAAATTCTAATTGATGAATTCATGAAATTTGGTTTAAAGAAAAGATAAATTTTTAGGGATTTGGGACCTTGATTTGAAACTCTTAAATTTTATGTTAGGTAATTTAACCTTCATTCTAGCTTATCTTTATCTCCTTCACACTTTAGGTAAGTAAATAATTTGCTTAAATTGATAATTTATAAAAATTTGTTACTAATATGGCCTATGTGTTCTCTAATTTGGGAATTTGATGATTTAAGCTTATAATCTTATTCTTTGAATGGATTATTTGTTATTTTAAGATGGGAAAATGAACTAAGTGCTTGGTATGTGAAGATTTCTAAGCTAGGAAAGTGAATATGAAGATTTTGGTTTAAGTTAGACATTTGGTTTGGTAAGTTCACTAGGTAGTTGGAATGTCTAAAATATTTGCTATTATAATACTTGAATATAACCTTGCAATAAGCTATATTTGAATACCATAATTGAATTTCTCAATGAGGCTTCACCTTAGGACATAAATATTCCAATATGGGACTCAATTATTGTTATACTAAAAGCCTATAACTAACTACCATAATTGAATATAACTAGAAGTGGTGCTCTCTACCTATAGATATTCGACTATTATAGTTAAATTTGAGCTCTATAGATCCTTATATTATTTATTATAGTTAACTATCCTTGCTCTAAATCTTGTTTGACTTTGATATCAGTACTATATGTTAACATTGAGCTATAAGGTTATATGTTAATAAATTTAATTTGTGAATGAGTATATTTGTGACTATAAGATAAATCCTATATAAGGATGTGTTATTTTGTGAAATTGTGATTGAGGGAGTTAATGTGATAAGAATGTGAAATAATACTAGATCTAGGAAAAAATTTTTGTGAGGGGATAAGGTAGGACTTAAAAAACACATAAATGGATGTTTGTTAAAGGATAAAATTGACTTAAATGCACAAGGAGATTTATTCATTTTCTATTTGCTATTACTGAAAATTATTTCTTGTGATCATTGATCCAATTATGATATTTGTTTTATATGTATTTTGAAATGGATGCTTAAGGGAATTATGATACCTATAATCAAATATTTATATTATTCATATAAGTTGATTATTGACTTATTCAATCATTAACTCACCATTTTACTTTTTTTTTCTTCAAATATGCCCATTGAAATTCTTTTTCTAACCACCAACTTAGTAATATTGAAAATCTCCTAGTGCATAGTTGTATAGGCATCCATAGCTAATTGTAGTTCATAAATAGAAATATTTTGGCCTTGTAGCAAAGATATAAACTTATGACATTACAAATATTATTCATGTATAGTTTGAAAAAGTTTGTAAAAGTAGTTTATTTATTAGTAGCTATGTGATAATACTAAATAAAGATTAGTCAGGCTAGTGGAAACTAAGAAAATGCATTCCATGCCAATAACAAATAGACAGGTTGTGACAAATTTTCACATATAAAAAACATTCATATACAGAATTACAAAATCAATGTTTTAAAACTAAAAAATTTTCATTATATAATAAATCCAAATTTAAAGGAAAAACAAAAAATTAATATTAATCATATAAATCATAAAAAAATCCATTATAAGACAGTTTCATATAAGAATGAGAACACTAATTTCGAAACAAATTCATATTCATATATATATAAGAAAAAATATTATAATTGCAAGTTAGGGTAGAATTCCAATTACAAAAATATATCCATTTAGTAGAACTAGCTCTTCCTTATATAAGAAATGATTTAATTATTTGGTTTGTTATTTCTTCAAAGTTTTATCGCCTTTAAGGTCCATCTCACATTTTCATTATAATTAAACTTACATGTTAACAACCAAAGCAAATGCAACCATCCTTTCTTAAAATGTTTATGCCTAGGTAGATAATGAGAATTGATTAGTTAGACTTTAATCCATTACCACTATCTATACCTAATCATAACCAATGTAGGATTCAATCATTTAGTTTCCACTAATATAACCTATTTCTTTTACTAGCATACTTAAACATGTTGGAAATAATTGAAAAAGACAACATAATATCATAAAAAGGTAATCTTGTTTTCATTTATCAAAAACACTTCTACAACAAAGAAGAGTTAAGCTTGTTTATAGTTCATTCTAACTTGAGGATAAGTTGTCCTAATTACACCTTAAAGAGATTAAATACCAAATCATTTACCCTTAACCTTTTTAAAACAAGGCCTTATCTATTTGATTACATCCAAATATCCTATCTTGCACTAGGCTATACTAGAGAGTCTTTAAAGAGTTCAACGTTGAAGTGGTGTTAAAGATGATTCATCTTATAAATCTACAAAAAGTATAACATAAAGGGTAAGTCCAGGGCTTAGTGAACAAACATTCTAACATATTCAATCACGAGAAACAATTATTAGCTTACTGAGTAGATTTACCCTACAGACTACCTAAGCACTTAGATCATACATTTCATTAGTAACAATCAGAAAAGAGGAAAAATTAAGGTATTAAATACACTCCTTTATTTCCTCCGTTAATTGCACACATACATATATATTAGAATCACATCATAAAACAAATAAGAATGTCAAGAAAGTAAATAGTCAACCTGGTAACCTGGTAACTTTCGCCTAACCCTGCTCTATTCTACCTCTTATAACTTTAAGCTAACCTTATTCTCTCATAAACATATAAATAAATCTAGTTTTAATATATCACTTCTTCCCCTAACACATTTCTTATCAAGACTATATATCTCATTCACAAATACTTTATAACTCTTTACATGGTCACGAGTTTCAATTCATTTCATACAAAATGAGTTAATCCATAACATATTTTATGCATCACAATATTATTATGCCTCATTATAAAACTTCCACCATTCATTTATTCTTCTCATTAAGCTTACAATCCATTTTAAGTTCAAAGATGCATCTAAGAGTCAATTATCCCTAGTTATAACATTATAACATAAAATTAGATTAAATGAGTCACTTTGAGAAGCAATTTAGAGTGTATCATTCAATTTTTGAAGTGAAAAGCCACTTTTGAAATGTTTCTATCCTCTTTAGGAAAGGAGCACTCCATAATGCACTTCTTACCCTCACATTCGCTTTTGGAAATGGTTGTATTTGCTTTTGAAAATGAACAGAGTTATAACTCGATAAAACCTATTCTAAGCTCGAGGAAGCCTTTCACAAAGCATTTCTTATATGAATCCTTTGCATTTTTATAAAATATTTATTGTTTACTCCACTATAAATATTCTCTCATTGCATTTGTTATTCGATTAACCTTTAAATCATAATTATTCAATAAGGATTCATCATTCATGCAATTTATAACATCAATCATCTATTTGATCACTTCTAATGGCATATTTGTCACTCAAACTATAAATCTTAAAAATTTTCTACAAATTAAAAATAAAATCACTCAAATCATTAAACTTAAGTTAGATTATTTACTTACATACTATAAGGGAGGTAGTTAGGCGGTAAATTTTTTTTAGCCCTAGCTTAATTAAAGAATTGATGAGTATTACCTCCCTTTAGCTTGATTTAGGAAAAAGATGAAGTAGAAGAAAAAGGAGAGAGTTAGAAGAAGGTGGAGTTATGGTTTCGAAAAAAATAAGGAATAGTAAAAGTAAAATTGAAGTTTGGATTTATTAAGGCTAGGGGCATTTTTTCAATTTATCCTAAATCTCCTATTTACTCAACTACTCATTTTTACTCATTTATAATCATTTTCTAACATTTATTCCATGAAGGTTCTCATTTGAAGCTTCATTGAATCCTAACTTATCTATTCCATGTATAAACTTTATTTTAACTGTTACTACCAAAAATCTAAATAATTATTCTATGAAGAAGATGTAATAATACTTCCCTTTTTAAAAGAATTTGCCTTCAAATTCTTAAAATGCAAGCAATAGCAATGAATGCACATATAGAAGTAAATTCATACTATTTTGAAGCACTTATAAAAAAAATGGGAGTATTTCAACCTTATGTATCTTATAGTTATCTAATAGGTCACTTTTGAAAGGTCTAACTATGCTAAAAGAAAGCTTGGTAACATCCAAGTGTTACCCATTATTGATAAGTTTCCTTAGTAAAATTACAATAGAGAGCTCATTTTATAGCTTGACTCTTGATTTTTGCATCACCCTTTCTTTAATAACCTCACTGCAGTGAGATCCCTAAATCATACCAACCTCATCTCTTATCATCATGACACTCGTTGTTGCATTTTAGGGTCTTTTTAGAAGGTAGTAACAAATAAATTAGGTTGTAATGGAGATGACCTACCTTTTGGGGAACCTCATTCGAGTTAAGAAATTTTTTTCTATAGGTTAATCTTTACTTAGCATAGTCAAACTACCTTGCTTATAAAAAAGGCATATACGATGAAGTAAATCATTATAACTCTTACTAAAATGATAGGAGTTTTATCATCTTGATTTTGAAACTTAACATAATATCTCATTAGAAGAAACTTAAGGTAGTGCCACCCCTGTTACAAGTAATTCCAAAGTTATTAAGAGAAATGGCTAATTTTGTAAGGTAAGGACTTAAGCTCATTAGTTCATTTGTGCACCAATCTCATACTTTAAAAAAAGCTTATTAGATGATCAGAGTGATGCAATGGAAAATAGAAGTCCTTTTAAAATGAGCTTCAGGGAAAAAGCACAAGAAAGGGTAATTAACACCCTTATTGACACAATTTAGGGTTACCTTAACTTAATTTCTATACAATCCAAACCCTGTCAGAGAATCCGTTAGACTTAATCTTCTGCCCATGAAGATATCTTTTATGATAGTATTAATATAGCATCCAATTGAATAAGCCTTAATAAGAATTAGGACTTCTAGATAAAATTATTCTATGATTCCTATAAGAAAGTAATGGAATGATTTATCATTTTGCAAAATGATAGCTTAGTAAAAGCTTAAAGGAATAAAGAATAAAGTTGAAGAAGTTAATGTTCAGAGGTGGAAAAATTAAATTTCATTTATTATCATGTGGAAATTTACTAAATAGCAAAAAAATGAAAGAAGAAGAAAAATGAAAGAAATGTTAAAATAAAATATAAGAAAGGTAAATAAAGTTAAAGCCAATCATGCTAGATGGTGACAACTACATCAAAGAAGTTAATTCCATTATTTTCATGGTTTAACCTTACCTTATCACTATTCTATAGTATCAATATTCCTTTTAAAAAGCCTTTAGGGTCAATTATCTTTATATCAGAGAGTGGGAGACTTTTAATGATGGGACTAATGTAATCCCTCCAAAATAAGTCTCTATAACAAACAACATTGATCACTAATACTAGACTATAATCTTAATCGCAATGCAATAGAAGCTTAAATGAATAACTTCTTTCGCATTCCAAATACAAAGATTAACATATCTTGTGTTCCAGCCAAGTGGACCAACATTAATCTATTCATGTTTATAACATATTTACAACTTGGTCTAAAAGGAATAAAGGTCACTAAGATACTTCTTTAATTGTATAAAAAAATTTAGATGAAATGGCATATTTTCTAGAACTCGATAAAAGTAAAATCATGAATGGTTGTAAAGGAAGAGCTATCCGTAAGGATCAAACTAGTTTAAATCAATTTTGCCACTAAAATTTCAAAACTAAATATTATGGAAAACTTAATATAAGGTCTACAAGCACTGCTTAACCTTCTTTAAGAAGAAGTAGATGTACTAGTAGTCTCCAATTAATAAGGCCCCTATACTGATAAATGAAAAAAGGAACTATTAAGGTTTCATAAGGAAAATCTAGTGGAATAATGGCTTCGATATGAAAGTAAACGTATATATCACAATACACCAAAATTAATAATAACTAGTTTACAAAAAATTATGTAATATAAGGTGACAAAGCACATTGTATCCTTATTGATCTCTTTCCTTTCTTAATTATTTACTAACAATGATTATGCAATTATTTAAGCTTTTTATGCACTAAAAATAGAAGACAAAAAAGCAAATAGAAGTGAAATAGGAATGCTAAAAGAAATGTAGATAGAATGCTTAATGTAGAATAGAATTTAGACAGTTTATAGAATAAAATGGACACAAAACCAAAATTAAGGGGTTTTGATTCGAAATTAAAATAAATGTACTAAACAAAATAAAATAGAGAAGTAACATAGCAAGAAAGAAAATCAATATAGCAAAGTAGCTAATCCAAGGATTAAAGAGCTCTTAATGTGAATTAACTATAGATCATAAAATATTTGAGCATTCCAATTGATTTTTCAAACTTGAATTATCTGGAACTCCTGCAATAATTCATGAATCTTATGTTAAATAACTATCTAGGATTTGATCTATTGATATTAGCAAAATTAAGTGATCATTATAATCTTTATAAAGCCAGATTGAAATTAACTTAAAAATAAATTTTAGCAAAATTGAAGGATTAAACCGAAAACCTTTAATTCAATCTCTTAACCCTTTATTCCTATGTTAAAAATTATGATTAACAAATCATAATTCAATATTAAAATAGATATAGATAAAAAATTACAAACTAAACACTAATTATATCAAATCAACATTCAATACATGTAATTTCAAAGTAATCAGCATAAAGAATTAATGAAAAAGAAAAATTAATTAGAAAAAGCTAACATTACAAATCAAGATCTCATAATCTATATAAGGATAAGCCTCAAAATTCTTAAATCAACAAAAAATTTAGCCTTCCATGGCTAAAAAATAAAAAACTCTAAAGAAAGAGAAAAACTATCTTTATTGAATTGTATAGTGTGTTTAAGTATATATATGTGTGTATGTGTGTTCTTACCTATCTAACTTAATAACCATTGAAACCTAATGGACCTGAATCCTATGCCTTTGAAAGTTATAAAGAATATAACCTTACTAATTTTAAAAGTCCATAACTTATTTTACAAATCAATTTACCGAAAGAGTTATAGCAGTGAAATTTCATAGGTCTAACTTCCACCCAATGTAAAACCTATAAAACTATATAATTTTGATAAACCACAAGCATAAAGTTATAGGTCTAGGTTTTAGGAAGTTTTGGGCACTAGTTTCACATTAATTGAACCTCTAAAGCTTTAATTGTAGCCTAAAAGCCAAAGTTGGCTTAGTTAAGACAAAAATAGGGCTTTAACTTTTTAACTAAATTAAACCTTCCCGGCGTTTGAATTGGACTTTAATTAAAACATAAAATTTGTAGAGCTTTCTTTAAGCTTTCTAATAATATAAAGATTAGCCAAATTCGATATTTAAAACTTAAGATATAGCCATAGTGTAAAAATCTAGCATTAACAAAATAATTTTAAGTCATTATAAAACTAAACTCAAAACAAATAACAAGGCTAATTTTATAAAATTAAGTATATGTAATACATATGAAAAGCATGAAATTGGAGGAAATAATATAGATAAAATCTTGCACATCAAAAAGTAATAATAAAAAGGACAAGGTTCCATAGCAACACCTCAAGATTTGATTTGATGGCCCACCACTGTGTCATGGGTCTATAGTAATTTGATTTAACTAATTATCAATAAGATGTATAAATTAAGGGCTATTATAAAACCTTAAAACAAACTTTCTAGCATTAATATTAATAACAAGGCCATTCATAGAAAAATAAAAGAATTAAAGTTTGTACTAAGGTAGCTCATAGTTTTTGGGAAAGTTAAGGTTGAAAGCACCAAAGAATCTGAACTATGCTTACATTACTTGAAAAAATATGCTATTTAAAAAATTTAATTCCAGATTAATCAACATATCCATCCATTTTAGGAGATGTGTTCCTAAAGAAAATTTATCAAGAGGCTATTACTAATTGAAACGACCAATTCATCCTTCTATGTGAAGTTTAGGGCCATGTATTGAGGATGCACGCCTCCAATTCTTCTTTGTGTCACAATGGTTTATGCACAAGGGCCTTATGTTAATACCTAGGTTATAGGCCCCAAATTTAGAAATAATATTTAACAATCAAAATTGTCTTAGGGAACTTACTAAGTTATTAAAAATACTTAAGTTCTTAATAATAGAACCATTCCTAGAGGACTTATTAAACCTTGAACTTTTTAAATCCTAGAGACCTAACACATCTAACTTAATAAGGGCCTATGAAAAGTTACGCTCTCCTAGCCTAAGTTTAGCTAGGAAAAAGAACCCCACCCTTTACTCCCTTAATAACAATACTATTGTTAAGGACTTTTTCTTCCCCCAACTCTAGTCAAGGACCTTAATTACCTAATACATTACCGGTTGCATAAATTTTATAGCCTAGGATAGAAAATATTCTTTACTATCTCTCATTTCATATTTACTACTTTAGGCATTTTTCTATTAGTATTCACCATTTGGTTAATTCATGAAAATTTCAATCACAAATAACAATCAAATCATTTCACCAAGGGTTTACTCAACCACCAACATCAATTAAATCATTTGACTTATGCATTAACTTGGGTTATTATGTGATTAATAAATAAAGAAACACTAAAATATCCCCAAATCATTTCAAATCAATCCCAAAACTTAGAAAACTAGAGGTCCAAAATTACCTTAAGAAGTTAGTATAGAAAGAAATGATCTTATTTCTCCTTAGTTAGGTTATTCAGGTAGAAGATCTCCATACTAAAACTAGCCATAAATAAGTGAATAAAAGGTAGCATCAAGGCAAAGTTCCCTCCATGTTGAATGGAAAAACTAATAGTTGTCAACACCACCCCTTTAATGATGGCATTAACATAATAGACATTAGCCATAGCTTAGGAAAAATGAAAAAATAAAAAGGAAAAAGGGAAATAGTGAAGAAAATTAAGGTGAAGATCTATAAGTATGGGAAAAAAGATGAATAGCTATGAGAAAGAATGTTTTAGAGAAGAAATATCAAGTGGTGAGAGGTTGCTAAAAAGTTCTCCAAAATTCTGGAGAAATGCAGAGGAAGCAAGTAAAAATGATAAAAAAAAAATTAGAAACCAAACAAGGTATAAGAAGTGTGTATTTATTTTAAGATAAATTAAGTTTAAAGACATATTTTTGGTTTACATGAATTAAATACAATATCTAATTATAGATTTCAAATTCTAAATCATCAAAATTGAGACATGTTCAATACATATTAATATATAATATCATAAAAACTAATAGATCAAATATAGATATATATTTATAGATTTTTAAAGCAAACTTAAATTTAAATTTCAATAATACTAAAATATATTGAAGACATATATTATATCATAAAGAATGCTAAATATTTACTATATAGTTAGAATGGATAATGTAATAAAACATGTTGCTACCAAATGAAAATTTTAGGAAAATTTCGATAAGTCAATGACCATTGAACACAAAATATATATAATTATCGATGTTATGTGAATTAGTCACATGCATTGGCAAGTTATTTAAAATATATTAGCACTATCTCATGCTATTTAATTTGATAATAAAAAAGGATAGCAAATAATATTGAATTTGTAAAAACTTATTTATAATTAATTTTTTAAATATTATTTTAGACATTTTTTAAATAAGTAATGTAGGGATTTCCATCCTTAGAAATTATAATAATCCAATTTTAATAGGAGAATTAGTGCTACTCACTTATGATAATTATTAATATAATTTGCTAGGTTAAAAGTTTAAAAACAGCTGCTACAAAACTACAACTTTTCAAATAAATAACTTATTAAAATATTTTTAAAAAAATTTACAACCTTTATATATATATATATATATATATATATATATATATATATATATATATATATATATAAACTTTTAAATATTCCTTATTTCAAAAATAAAATTTTATTAAGACTGTTCAAAAAAGAATTTTGGATGTTACATTTAGATTTTATAAAAAAAATAATTTCAGAGATATTATTAAAAAAAATCGATGTTAGAATTTCCTAAGGTGGAGTAGTTTTGCTCATTTTTTAACTATTAGGAGGCACACGAAATTACGTTACCTTTTTACATTAGAACACAGTTAAGACTAATCTTAAAAGCATGACAATATATTGCATATTTGCTTAAGGGTAGGTAAAAATCAAACAGGACTTATATAAATATTAATATATTTTTACTTAGCCTAAGTCCAATTTATTTTAAAATAGGGATATTTAAGCCCAACCTAATTTTAAAATTTTAAAATATATTATGATTTAATCCTATAAATATATAAAATATATTTATATTTACATCCATATAATTATTTAATATATATAATAAACAAAAATTTTATTGAAAATTTATTATATATATTAATTTTATATGATTGAGATTTGTATCATATAATAAATATTAAATATATAATATAATAAAATAGTTAATATGTAAATATAAAATTAGGTTGAATTTGGGCTAGATCAATTTTAAATATGCAAGCCTAAGGCCAACCTATTGGTAAAATTAGGCATAAATTTTTATCTAAACTTTGCTTTTGAGTCAAATTTCTAAGTCTAAGCCCTATTTATTTTGGGCTAGGTTCGAGCCAAAAACCAAGTCAAGCTATATTTGCCCATCCCCCTACCTATCCTTCAAGTTAGTGTTAAAACTGGAGGCAATGTCAAGCTTGCCTGTAACTTCTGAAAATTATTTTCACTTGCATTTGACCATGAAAACTTGACTCATTTTTGTATTAACATAGTTAATAGTGCAACTATCTTGGAGAAATCTTTAACAAATCTCTTATAATATCTTACAACCTAAGAAAACTACATATTTTAGGGATAATGTGGGCTTTGGTTATCTCTCTACTACTTTAATTATTTAAGGGCCTATTAGAACTCTTTCTTATGACAAAATAAGTCCAAAGAACTTCATATTAGTTATCCAAGACTCATATTTGAGAATTTAGCATATAATTGGTGCTTGTATAGAGTTTACAACATGGTATCACAATGTAAGACAAACTTCTATTCACTTTTCTAGTACATTGAGATGTTATTGATGAACACAATCATAAACTTACTCAAAAAAAGATTTGAACACTTGATTTCTCTGGTCCATAAAGTAGTTAGAGCATTAGTTAATCTAAAAGACTTAACTAGGTATTCATAATGCCCATTAAGGGTGGTCGTTGGTCAAATATAATCAATTAAAGAAGCTAAATTCATCTAACAAAAATAAACTAAAGCAAATTGACATTAGCCATTTAAAGTGTATAAATTGAATTAAACCAATTGCTTCAATTAATATTAGTTATGCACAGATTTGGTTAATTTATTTATGCTGACAGTAAAAGGATAAAAAATATAAATCATTAGCAAATGCATTAATACCTTTAGTTTCCATTATTGATTTACAAAGTCTACATCTAAAATTCAACTTAATAGTGAAAAATTAATTGAAGTTAAAGAAAATGAAAAATATCTATAGACTTATAACAAAAAAAACTTTCTTTTTCACATTTGTTTTAATAACCTAAGTTAATTTTGTTGCAAAATTTTTGAATTTTGTCTTAGAAGTCTTAAGATTTTTCTTAGACTTATTAAATTTAATATTTTCATATGACTATTATGTATTCAATTGGATTCTAAAGGTTATGACAATACTTGAAGTTATATTAGATGGCTTCTTCAATTTACTGTTTGGATCTAATTATGTTTCTTATTTATTCCCTAAAAGTGTAGAATCATTATCACAACAATGAAACCTATACAAAAGAATGGGTTAAGAGTTACAAAACAAGTTTTCAATTGAAATAGGTGCAAAAGTAAGCTTTGAGTTATCTAAATGAGGATGAGTCAAGACTATATAGGTAATAAGTGGGATTATGCACTTAGGATTTTTTTAGGAAAAGGAGAAAGAAAGGCAAATAGGAAGTATAAATGACCTTAGCTTGGGTTAAGATTTAGAAAATTTTAGAATTTGAAATAAAAAGGGATAATTGCTTTATCACACACATGTAGAGAAAAAAAATGATGAATTTTTAAGGATTTTGCACAAAACACTGCTACTTTTCTCATGAGTTAATTGGTATTAGTTTTAATTGGTTTACAAACCATATTTGATAAAAATAGCTAAAAAAATCTAATTATTTTATATTGATTTTATCCAAATGATTTGTAACACCCATTTTTGCCTACAAAAATTTAGTTTAAGTTGGTTGGGTTTAGTTGAATGAAAGAAAATTGCTTAACCTTAATGCCCATAGCACATTTGAAAGCCCATTTTTGGAATATCTTAAAAATCTTCAATTGGTGGTAATCGAACCATAAGCTTATCTTTAAGAAGTTTTTTTACTCCTAGCAATTGATCAAATATATCATCTATGTAAGGAAATAGGTATTTGGTCATGATTATAACCTATTTCAATTGACAATTGTTAATGTATAATGATAAGGATCCATCCTTATTCTTAACAAACAGTACTAAAACTCCTTATGACAATGAACATAGGCAAATAAAGTCCTTATCCATTAAACCTAGTAGCTATACCTTTAACTCTTTAAATTCTACCAAAGCCATTTATCGAAAAGGCAAAGAGATCGACTGAATGCTAGGTGGGAAATCAATATAGAGCTTGATTTCCTTATTAGGCAACAATCCAAACAACTCTTTTAGAAATACGTTAGGGAACTCTTGTATCATGGCAATGTTGCTAAGCTTTAAAATTAATTAGTTTTAGCCTTAAATCATTATTAAATCAATTGTATACTTTTTCCTTACAACTTCAATGCCTAGATACTCGAAATCAAGCTAACCATTTTTGTTAACCTTTCTCCCTAAAACTTAATTGGTAAGGGCTCTTCTATGGAAAAAGTAAGAATTTTATAAAATAAAATTCACAAAAGCATGATATTTAAACAGCTAAACCATTTTTATAATTACATCATAATTTGCCATCTCTTAATAAGATTAAATTGGTAGGGCATCATGTATTAATGAAAACATATAAGGCAACTTTCAACTATATAAGTAGCTACTAATGATTTTTTAACTAGGCTAATCACAATTGAAGGTGCACTTATGGTTTTATAGAGTTTATTTAATAAAGCAGCAAATAGAAAATTTCATAAAAATAAAAAAGTAAGTGGCACAAAGGTTAAATAAAACTCTAATAGGAATACTGTTATTTCTTAAAATACTTATCATTATTGCATTTGAAGCTTAAGCCTCCTAGAAGGTCAACGTATAAACTTAAGCTTGGTTTCTACTCACCCCATTTCCTTGATTGCCTACATCGATATTTTTTATTCATACCAATAGGTTTCTTTTAGGGTTCATAGGTAAAGGTGTGAAAGGTTCCATTAAAAAGCTAAGTAATTAACATCCTAGATAGAGAAATTCTCAAGACATTCCTTAGCTATATGTTTTTCACTTTTTCTCTTGAAGCATGCCTTGTTAAGTGTACTACATAGGCCACTAAGATGAAAGTTGCATTAGATATCGCCATATGTATTGCTCCTAGCCTATTGATTGCCCCTTTTGTAGCTACAAAAGGGTATTAAAATGACTCATTGGCTTTTTACACCAGTCATGACCAAAAACTAGGGGCCGTGACAAGCGCATGACCTTAGGGCAAAATATAATTATATAGGCCATGCCAGCCTAATACATTGAAATATAACCTGTAATCTGTTTCAAACTTAAGTGGGCATATACCCAACACATAACACTAACTTTTCACATACACAAAGTCCCACACGGACTTTCTCATTTTTCAACATTCACTTGATAAATCATATATATATTAACATAAAATCCATATCGTTTGGTAAACAAACAATCCTTGCAAATATAACAAATGCATACATATAATTCTACAGAAGCATGCCCTGCCTGTGGGTTTAATGAAGCATGTCTAAAAGTATTCAAAATTTACAACTTTCAAAAAAATACATAAAAGTTCTACATCAAGCCCACACGAACAAAGTGTGGCTCACCATAAAAGAATGCTCCTTTCTCTCTAAAGAGCTGCAGATGACGGACCCGGAGCCAAATCTCTATCTGAAAAATATTACAACATAAAAAGTGAGTCATGGATTCAGTAAATAGATAATATGAATTTCCAACGGAAATGGATCAAGCCATGGACGAGCTTTTCCTTAAAAAAAATTAATAACTTTTCAATACCTAAAAGATATCATACGAGTTATGCAATCATATTTGACAAAATAACAATTGAAATATTCCTTAGAAGTAAAATACTGAGACATAAGTTTCAAGCTAAAAAGTAGATAATAGATTCTAGAATCATAAGAAATCATCATAGATATAGAGTTATGGTAAAAATTTCAATAAAACCCATTCATGATAAATAGGTGATCATAAATAAAATTAATAAGTTTAAAAATACACAAACCATCAAAATCACACTTTAAGGTGGGAGATTTCTAGTTATGATTAACAAATATGAGCATTCTACTCATGAATTAATACTTTTATAAGAGTTTTCAACTCTAAGGTAACTTATCAGGCTACCATAAACTAATCCACATATGTTGGCCGACACACAGGGTTAGCAACTTCCTTGCTAACTGGGCTTCGAACCAAGGTGCACCAAGGCTAATGTCATCACTGCCGATAGCTATAGTTTCTGACTAGTCTTCTCCTAAAACAAATTTATAAAATAGCAAAACACTAAGCATATATATAAATAACAATTATATGAGAAATTATTGAAAATAAATAGTTTCATACATCAATAGTTTAAAACAATCTCAAACCATATTTCTTTCAACTATATGTAGTTCACCAAGGCTTTCAATCATGGTAATTAACATCTCTAACATCATATCATTCCAAACTCATTAAAAATTAAATTTTACAAGCATATGTGAAACTTCAACACATTATCACTTTATCCACAATAATCTTTCAAAGAACATTATGCAATAAGATTCCAATAGTATACAATTTCAAAATAAGCCACATAAATCAATTTCCTCATCATAAGGTCATTTTAGCATCATTCTTATTTACTATAACTCAAGAAAATTTTTAAGGTGCTTGTCCCAAGAGTACCTAAAACTCTATATATATATGGAATTAAAATGCATAGAAAATAATAAAAATTAATAAATTAATAAAATTAATATTTTAAAGTATAAAAAAATTTGGAAAATATATAAAAATATAGAAATACACATTATCTACTCACAAAATGGCCAAAATGCTCAAGTTAATTTCTTCCCACTTCTCGAACCACCAAGCCACTAAGAAGTGTTTATTGACCTTATGCAAGCAATCAAATAACAAATCAACATTCAATTTCATTATCAAGCTTCCTATGTCAAAAACCCCCAAATTTCGAAATTAGCAAGGGAAATCACGGATTAGGAGATGCAGCAGCAAGAAATGGAGAGAAAATGGAAGAAAACGTGTAAAAATATGAAGAAATAGGAGCTATCTCGTGTACTTGGAAGTGTAAGAGGAAGAAGAAGAAGAAGAAGAAAGGAGCTGAAGAGAGGTATTGCTATGTTTGTTCTGTTTGCTGTTGCGTTCATTTTGTTTCAGTTCTATCTGTTTTAGGGTTTCTGTTCAGGTCAGATTTTGGGTCTGTTGGGCACGGGTTAGGCGGTCTAGGTCTATTGGGCACAGGTTCAAGGCTTCAACATACATGATTACGGGTTCAATAACTTATTTACATTTTATCCTCATTTTACCTTTAACATTTTACTCTCCATTTACTTAAGACATAAATGTAAATAAGAAAATACCCCCCATTTGGATTCAAAAAAATTAAAATTCCAAATAATAAAAATCTAGATTTTGGGTTTTAGTTCAAAATGTTAAATTTTAGAAAATTTTAAAAATAGCGTCTTCTCAAAATGGTCCTTTTAAGTCTTTAAAAATTCATTAAAAATCACTCTTTGATGCAAAAATACAAAAGAAACAATTACCAGGGTTTTTTATTTTCAAATAATACATATTTCATATAGCCCTCCAAAGAAGTCATTCAGACTTAGAAATTTTTTTTGAAATTCTAATAGACTCAGCTTAATTTGTAAAATTAAGCTAAACAAGAGTATTAATCAATTTAAATCCTCTCAACAAGTTGAAAAAGAAATAGTTTAAGGTCATTTAAGGTCATCACAAGTTCATATCAAAACTATTTAACCGTATTTTACGTTATAACGATTTTACGTTACCTATGAATGGCAGGACCGTTACAACACCCTTCCTATGGATGACTCACTATAAGTGTTATAAAATGAAGTTAACCTTAAAGTGATACCACCTTTTTCACGACTAAAGACTCTTTGAAAAGGCATTTTTTTAATCACTTGAATTTAATTTTGTCCTTTTGATCAATTTTTTTCCTTCTATAAGTAACTCTTGCTTATGCTTTTTCTTAGTTCTAAATTCTAACATTTTGGCACTTGCTAACATGTGTTAGTATCATTAAAATGGATCCGTTCAAAGTAAAAATCATGTAACCTTTGAATAAGCATTTCAACTTTAACCTTTTTAGTAGGAATCAAATAGTTATCATGTCATGATAACTAAGTGAATTGGACATTGTAGTTATTGATGGATTGGTTTCCCTACCTCAAATATTCAAATTCCTTTATTTTGGCATGTCATACATTAGAGGGTAGGAAACGATAAGTAAAGTTTACTTGAAATGTCACCTAAATCAAGGGCTTTATATGTAGATCTCACAAACCAATAATAAGCAACATTATCAAGCCGGTATTTTAATTACTCCACTAATAAAGATTTAGGACATTACAACATTTTTCTATATCTTCTAATTTGATTAAGAAATTGGTAAGGATTCATTATAAGGTTCACAACAAAATAATGAGGGCATTTTAGTTTGAAAAACTTATGCATGATATGAAGCTTATTTTTAGTACATTGTTCTAGATAAGTACATTTATACTTATATTCATGACCTTAGTCCCTATGTTATTTTTGCCCTCAATTATGATCGAGAGCTCTTATTATCTAATTTATAACTTGCTATGAGACATTTGTAGCCCAATAACGAATTTTTTTTATCGTTATCCTTTTCTCCATATCTATAACTCTAAGCTTAGAAGCCTATGGATGATTCCTTATTACCAAGTTCATTGCCTCATTAACTTTTAGTATTCACCATATTTTAATTCATAAAATCTTTAAACATTTAAGAAAGAAATAACTTAACACTAAAAGATTAATAAAAATAAGCACTGACACTAACATTCATGAGTATTATAGGGTTAATCGAAATAAAACTTGTGGTATGTGATCTCGGGTATATATAGACCACTAATATAATTTGGTTAACACCTAGTAAATAGATATAACCTAATTAACCAATCTTATGGGCTTTATTCCATAAGAAAAACCATAGACTATGCTTTAAAAGCATATTCATCACAACCCTCCTTAAGCTACAGTTGCCATGGAATTTAATTTATTAATTTCCACAAACTTGTTTTATCTAAAATAATGCTTAAATGCTTAGATAAGGATTTAGGAAACATAGTTAATTTCCATATAAAAAGGAGTTAGAATTGGTTATAAATCCTGACATTTATCAAAATTATGCTGGCTTAAATAACACCTTGAAATAGAACCATTATTACTTACAAAATCTACCCCATAGCTATTTAGTATAGACCAAAGCTCAGTAAGGAAAGGTTTGAAAAATATGTGTCTATTTACAAGTAAAAATGTCCAAGTGTTACCTATTCATATAGTAGTGGGAATCTTGAAAGATCTTTCTTCATTATGGTGGTGGTACAGCATTAACCTATGGATCTATAAAATAAAATACGAATGAGGCTAGGGCTTAGTGAATAAATATTCTAAGGAAGAAAAATAGATACAATTAAAACCTTACCAATCTTATTATCTTCCCTAAACATAATCCATAAAACATATATAAACAAATCAAATTCATTAATGGCACCACTCTTTCCAAGTGAGCATATTACTTTTGTAAATTCTCACAATATAATTAAAATAATCCATAACAATTAATGAAATAAAAAATGAGCAAGTAAATTCCTCTTTAATTCTTTTTCATCTTTATCCTTCACAAGTCCATTTTACCCTACTAACTTATATTTATCCATCATAAGCAATTATTGGATTCAACATACAAGCAACATGGTCAACAATTTTTTCCCATCACACTTCTTAGTGTAAAATCACAATAAGCATGAACATATTGCAATTAAATGATCCCTAAATATTGATTTTTGCATTTAAGAAAAAGTTATAACTCCATGATAGCCATTCCAACTCACATGACATACAACTATATCATAATAGTTATTTATAGATGATTTGATGGCAAAAACATAAATTTTTACCCTATAAATTGATTGAGGAATAGATTTAAGTCCTCTAATAGGTTTTTATGAGGCTTGAATTGAATGAGGTCATCCTACGTGGTTTTATAAGGCCTAAATTGATGAAATAATTTAATGTAAAGGAAGTTACCCTTTGACTTTTGCTAAATTGATTTAATTATGTAGGATTTAGTTTTGTAAGAAGTGAATCAATTCAGAGTAAGGATTCTTTGCATATTAACCTTGATAAAGCATAAATTTCTACATTTTTACAGAAAATTTCATTGTTCACATGTGAGAAAATTCACCTAAATCTCATTCTTCATGCAATATCATGCAACCCGATCACTATCAAACACTAATATTATAAGTACTAAATTCCTCAATAGATTCCTACCAAACATCATTCTATAACATTTAGCATCAATTAAAGCAATTTCAAAAGAAACCTAACTTTATACTAAATCATTTAAATCACATAACATTAGTTAAAATGTTTTATTCATTACTACTAAAGGAGACAATAAATGGTAAAGTTGATGATTAATAGCCTTAAAACATTACTAAACCAAGCATTTTGAGTTGAGGCTCCAAAACCTTATTTAAATTAAAAATCCATAGTCTTCTACAACTTAGAAAAAGAGTAAAGGAGAAATTTTAAAATGATTGAAAAGTAGAATTTATTACATTTTTTAAACTAAATGAAAGATAAGGGATTAGAGTGATGGATTAGTTCTTCTTTGGTAATAAGAGGAATAAGGTAGGTAGGCTTTTGGAAAAAAAGGTTTGACTAATTTTAAGAGAATAAAAAGGAAATGTGACCTTTGGGGTAAAATTGGAAAAGTCTCAAGGTCTCATTCTCACTCAAGCAATTACATTTAATCCCGTGTATCTTTAAATCATTCTTACTTTTTCATTCATGAATTATTTTTCACAATAATATTTACTTATACCTTTATAATCATCTAATTATTTTCACATAAAATATTTTTATTTTTAATAAGTGTAATAAGTAAATATTATATTTTAAAAAAATTAACATTTTATTCCAAAATCTAAAATAATATATATTTTTATAACTAATATATTATTTCAATATTTGTTATAAAAATTTCAAATATTTTTAAGTGAAAAAATGAAAAATTTATTAACATTGGTTAATAATTTTCTATTTGTGAATTTTTCATAAGAGTGAAAATAAAAGAACAATAATTTAATATTTCATTTCTTAAGTTTATTTTTATAAGTCAAATAATTAAGTAAATAACTTTTATCTCAAGTTATATTTTTTCAAACAATTTACTAATTTTTCTTTTATAAGTTAAATAATCAAATAAGGTTTACTTTTCATTTGTGATTCTTAAATAAGGTTTATAATTATTCATAGGCAAATCAATAAGGTTATGAGCATTAACAAAATAATTAAGAAATTCAGACCAATTCAACTTTTAGAATCTAGTTGTAGTCAAAACATAATTTTATATTTTAAGACAAATTATCATTCTTATTACTTTAAATATGTTTATAATATACAAGTAATAATAGAATAATACTAAATTTAAAAATTTTTATTTTTTATTCTGTATTGTAATGTTATTAAAGATGTTCAATTTTGTAAATATCTTAAGTTACTAAAATGTTGACAAAATATTTAATTATTATAATTAATTTAAGCTATAAGTCAAGTTAAATTGGTCAAAAGCTCAATTTAAGTCAAAGTCAAGTAAAAAAAATTGGCCTAAATCAAACTGGAGTTAACCTATGAACCAAATAAATGGGAAATGAGCTAAATTTAAGGTGGGAGTAGCCTTGATCAACCTATTACAACCTTATCACCTCTTGTTATTGACCATTAAATTATTGATAAAATTATTTTTGATAATCTAATAATATTTTTAAAATATATAAATTAATAAATACACAATATTGGAACATTTGAAGAATTTTTTAATTGAACCAAACATATTTTTATGACATTCTTGAGAATTATATTTTGGGGAATTAGTTCAGTTTTAAACATCCTAAAAAGTATTGTCAAAATGAACATTATGCCTTTTAGAATTGTAATACAAAAGAATTAGAAATATTAATTAATTTCAATTAAGATGACTTTTTTAAGCACGTAATATCTTACTTTAAATTTATTATAAAAATTTAAATTAGAATTATAATAAAAAATAAAAAATATTAATTCTTTTTCTTTAAAATTATCTCATTATTTTTATCTACTTTTTAACTCATAATTTTATTTTTAAGTTACTAAAATAATTATAATTGATTTATATATAAAAGATTAAGATGGCTTATATGTATGTATGTAAAAACCAATGATAAGGATAAAAGGATAGGATAATAATTAGTTAAATTAAATAGGAGCAATTTAGTATTTTTATCCACAAATAACACAATAAGTTCTTCTTATAAATGAAGCATTAATAAGTAACTTCCCGTATTTTATGAGATATTAAGAAAATAGAGGCATGATCTTCTATTTTAGGATTCATAGATTTTAAATAGGACCTATTGAAAAGATTTTTGTTTCTATCTCTCTTCTAAAGTTACACCTATAATTTTTAAATGAAATTTAGGGATCCATATTCATTCTTCCCATATTCATAGGAAAGAAAACAAGAAAATCTAAGCACATTTCATTTTGGATTCGCCATAAAATGGAAAAGGTAGGTAACATGGTATTTCATAAGCAATTATAGTGATGAAAGATAAAGAAACCACACACAATACACTAATTTATTATAAAAGAATGAGATCATTAAACTAATTAAAATGATGAAAGATAGAAAAATCAAACACAACATGCTAACTTATTATAGTGGTGAACTTGAAAAACTTTTATTTGAATACATCTATTTATCTAGCTTTACTAAGTATGAAATTGGGGATTCCATCATCCCTTCCAATTTGATTAAGACTTGTTTGGCTAAGCTTATTTGAACTTTTTAACTAAAATAAACAATTAAATATATTTTAACAAATGTTTAGATGGGTTTATTTTATTAGCTTACTTCTTTTTTATAAGCTAATTGGACCTTATTTTTTTAAGTTTTCTCATGTAGCCTAAAAAAAATCTATTATAAAAGCTAAAAAAGCTTAATTAAAAAATATTTTTATAATAATTTAAGATATAAATGCCTTTAAGAAAATACAAAAATTGCAAAATATTTCCATGAGAGTTATAGGTATCTTACATTTTTAAGATATAGGAATATTTTAATAATATAAAAAGACTATTTTGCTCACTCTTTCATTAAACATTTAAGTTCTATTTCGTACAACTAGTTAATAAGTTAGCTGATAGTTGATAAGTTAGTCAGTAGCTAATAAATTAACTGATAGCTTATAACTAATAGTTGATAGTTGATAGCTAATAAGCTACCTGAAGTATTTCGTAAAATTAGATGTTAAATTAGCTGAAATTAAAAAATGGCATAAAAGGACATATTAATAGAAATAGATATATAATTAAAATAATTCATATTTATCTTAAAATTAAATTATATTAACATAATTAAAAAATTTTAAATAAAAGTATAATATTTAATATTTAATTAATTATAATTTATTAACTTATATATTTATTTACTTATATTATTTTTATTTTGTTATTTATTATAAAATTATAATTACTTAAAATATAATTAATTATATTTTATAAAAATGATTTAGATTTATATTACAAAGGGTATGGGTTGCAAATTAATAAAAAGAATAAGAATAAATTTGAAATGAATTTAAAGAAGTACTACTTGGAAGCTATAAGTTACTGCAGATAGCTTATTAAATCAGAATTTGTAAGCTATTCTAGGTAGCTAATAAGTTGGTCTGAGAAATAACTTTAGAGGTTAGCTTATAATTTATTGACTGGATCAATAAGTTATAAGTTAACTTATTTGTTACATGAAATAAAGCTTTAACACCATTACTCACTTCAACCTACTATTGCCTATCATTACTGACCTTCATCCATAATTACTTACTATTTACCACCCTCATCTATTACCATTGACCAATGCGCACCATAACTCATATATTGGTTATTACCTACCACTACTAACTATTATTAACCACTCATCACCACCACTAACTATTGTTTACCACTACCTATCATCATATATAGTTGTTAACCTTTGACCTACTACTTACCACCATTTACAATTATTAACCACTTCCTAGTACCTGCTATTAACTACTATTATTAATCATAATTAATCATTACTTCGATTGTTGACCACCATTTGTCATTATCCATTATTATTAATCACCATTTACCACTATTAATTGTTATTGACTATTATTTATCATCATTCACTATTATTAACCACTAAACACCCCATCCCTACCTTTTACTGTTAATGACCTTTTATCATAAAATATTATTATGTTATGAAATATAATAATAAGTAGCTTTTTATTTATTTAAAATTTTACAATATTAAGTATTTATTATTATTCTTTTTAATAATTTAAATAATTATACATATTTTAATAGTTGTACTTGCAAAAAAAATATAAATCAATTATAAGTGCTTTATAAGGTGTGTTTCCATATGCTAGTTAACTTACTTTAGACAACATTTATAGCAATAGAGCTTATATAAAAAGCTTTTATAATACAAGCTCTTATTTAAATTATTTATCCAAATGAGGCGTAGGGATACTTAAAAGAAAAATACTCTACAGCTTTTTACTTTACATTTAACAGACTTTCCTTGTAATGATATTTCACCTTTAACTAACTTTCTTCCTTTTTCTTCAATAAATTAGAATTTTCAAAAATGATATATACCTCATACTTTCAAAGAATTTCTTAAAGGATACATTGGCAATAAGGTGTATACCAAAATGGATATGTTACCATTTATAATGACGAAAGAGCAAACTTTCATCTTTTTTGTAAAATTTACTTTTTCTTGTTTTCATTCTTGTGAATTATTTTGTGTTAATGTTGTCTTTGTAAAATATTAATTTATCCAATTTCATCTTTATAAGGACAAAATTAATAAATTAATCTTCATATAAACACCTAACAAAAGAAGAAAACTAAACAAATTAATATTTCATAAAGACAATATTGGTACAAAATATTTTATAAGTATAAAAATGTGAATTTCACATGGACAAACATAGGGATTTACTAATAAGATAATGATAAAAGATGAAAAACAATGTAATAAATTCTCTAAAAGGTAGATGATGTAATTAGTATACTCAAAATAAAAAGTTTTATCAAAGAAAAGTTCAAATCATAATTTTCATGAAAGCTTAAGTATGATTAATATTCAAGAATTAAGTTTACACTTTGTAGAGGTTAATTCATGATCCTTCACTTGTCATAAAGCTAGTGATGTATAATTAAGTATTAAATTATACATATCTAGGTCCATAAAGTAAGAAAAATATATATAATAATATGAGAAGAGAATTAGGATTTAAATGTTTGTGCTTAGTGTACATGTAAATTTCATATAAAATTTTATGAAAAAATGTTTTAAACTGGAATAATATGATATTGTATAACTACTCGATCCTTCTTTTGATTTGCAATCCTTTTCTTCTAAGTAATTTATATAATATACCAAAAATTATGTCTAAGTATGCTAACATGTCATTATGAATGTAATAACAAAAAAGAATACCAAAGATGTTATATCTTTAGGGATTTTGATTTTCCTCTATTTACATATTAGGTTTGGTAGAAGCTAACATCTTTAATCATAATTGACAGTTTTGTTCTCTCTCTAGCAAGATTAATTATATCTAGAGTAAATATAATAATTAGTCTTTCAATTATATAGGTAGTGATTATTATATTCCTTAATTTTTATTTTCATTTTTAATATAATTATTCATCTTACTTGTCACTCATAATGCTAAATAAATAAGGAAAAGAAAGAATATAACTAAAGAGTAAGCATATATTTAATATTGTAAATATAGAAATTAATAATCTACTTCAATATTTCTAATTTATTTTAACATTTCAAGTGAAAAGAGAGATGAATAATTATAACAAAAGCAAAAATATGATACTAATGGTGATAGTTATGAGATTTGAAAGATATAATAATCATCAACTTTATAAATAAAAAGTTAAATATTATGTTTACTCTTATATCCAATTAGAGTAATTAACCTAATATCATACATAGCATATAAAAGTGATCGAGTTAATATGTTTTCTATAGAAATGTTTAACAAGAATACATGACAAAGTCTAACACTTTAAGTGTAGAATACATGGCCAATGTTACCATGAGTTTAGCCATAATCTACTTCATCTTTAATGGAATCTAGAATTTTATAGGCTTAGCACATAATAAAACTAATGCTTATTTTTTTTCCAACTTTTCTCTTTTCTTATATAAGCATACATGGTCCTTAAATCCATCTAGTTTTTACACTTGCAAATACTTTTATTTTATTTTTTAGTTAAAAGTCCTTTGAATTGGATTATACTTTTTTTTAATTCTTTTTAAAAGGTAAATGTTCCTTTTGTCGATGTATTCTCTATAAGATAATTATGGAATGATTGTACTAGTATACATTGTATTATGTTTTATTTTCATAAAAAGCTTTTTAATTTATTATGTTTATTTCATATATCCATGTAATATAAATGAACATGACATTTTGTCCTTAGAATAGTTAATACTATTCATAAATGACTCTAGTTAAGTATTATTATACATTAGGATAGTAATAATACATTAAGATTGGTATGTACATTGGCTAATAAACAAATTTCAAGTTAACACATGGATATAAGTTAGAGAACAAATGTATTGGACAAACTTACTATGAGAATGCTAAATGAATCACTATATGAGTATCATAAGAGATTCTCATAGTAATAATGGTGTACATAATCATTGACCTAATATCATTAAAGTTCCTTACATGAGGAGTTATATACTTTAATATCATCTAATGTTGCTTATAATTAAGTTACCTTTAAAGTTAGTGATTAGGTATACTACAAATTAAGTGAAGGGATGTTAATGACTTATATAAGATTTCATCTTTTCTATATAAAAAGAGTGATATCTATGGACCTTCTGATTAAATAAGACTATAAAATACATGGTCATGCTCAAATAAATCAACATATGATATTGATTCCATTTGTTTTGAGTTAGTTCGCTTAAGAATCAAGAAATATATAGATTGAACTATAAAGAAGGTGGCCTATTACATACCTTAAGTCCAATTTAGATATTCAAAACAAAAAGACTAAACTATATGTAACATTAATCACAAAAAAGGTTAGGTTGAATCACTAGCATTCTTATTATTTTGGTAACAATGATGTATTATTAGATACTACTTATTATTTATGATACTAAAATAGGATTTTAGGATCACTACTGATGTAATGGGAACACATAGCATGTACATAAAAAGTAAGTAAAAAATTCAAGTTATTATAGTATAGTTAGGAACTCTAAGTGAAACTAAAGCTTTTAATTAGGATAGGTCTAATATAATTAGGCTTCACAAAGATAATAGCATAATACAATTCAATTTTACTAAAGTAACACTAAATATGGTCTAATCATTGACCATAATTATTATTGGGCTTAGTCAATAATCAAAGCCTATTAATATCCTCTCTCAAGGTATTTATGAATAGAGTGTTGAATATAAATCTAAGATTATCATGATTTTACAAAAACCCTAGTTATTTGGTTTGGAATTATAAGTTTATGGCTAAGCGAGGTCGAAAGCAACCAAACTAGAAATCACACTTGTAGCTAGAAATTTGAAAAGTGAGCAATTTTATTTAATTCTAATCATATTTTTTCTATTGCTATCATGAATAATGTAGAAATACAAATTAGTTAATATGTTCATGATTTGATGGATTATTTATGCATTTACAATTCATTAAATTTTTCATACATTAATGATTCATTAGATTGTTTCTGTGTTCATGATTCATTAAATCGTTTGTGGATTTAAGTATTCATTAAAAATAGAAGTTGTATTATTACACGTGTTCATTTGTTCAAATATAGTAAGATCTTTTGATTCAAACTCATTTTATAGTAACTATAATTTCATGCTACAAAGGTATATCTCTAATAATTAGTTTATGATTTTTCACTCTGCTATTAAATATCAAAAAACATATCCTTACATATCTCTACAAACTAATTTTTTCAAAATATATGGTTTCGTTATTAAACTTTTATAAAGAAAAGATTTGAGAAGGCTAAACACAAAACTATATAAGACATATGACTAATTGGCAAAGGAATTAAATAAGAAGAAAAATAAACTCCAATAACCTAAAAAATATTAATAGATATTGAAGATATTTAAGAATAAAATAAGAAGAGAGGTTAAGAATATAAAACAAAAACCTCAATCTTAGATAGAAGGTTAAAGTTAGTGAATCTTGCCTTCTGATCAAGTAATAAATCAGATTCCCTAATAGTCAAGCAATAAATTATACAATATTACAATAACAGAGAAGAAAAAATAATATGCATTTGCTAAGTTTAAGAAATAAAAAATCAAATTAGAATTGAGACTAAACTTTTATAAAATCAAGAAGCATAACCAAACCTTTAGAAAATTGATTAACAAAAATCACTTAGACAATAGCTAAGTACTTGCCATGGAGAAGAAAAAATGATTTGGGATTTTTGACCAAAGAGAAAAGGAAATAAAAAACTCAAAGTTTATAATCTGACCTTTTCAT
Source organism: Sindora glabra (assembly GCA_020226215.1). Taxonomy (NCBI): domain Eukaryota; kingdom Viridiplantae; phylum Streptophyta; class Magnoliopsida; order Fabales; family Fabaceae; genus Sindora; species Sindora glabra. Next base: position 7,631,650 of record CM035233.1, read on the forward strand.
CTAATTATAGTTAAAACTAAATAGCAATAATAAAAAGGACCGTAGAGCTAATTAAAGGCGTAACTATTATTAAGTATTACTTTAATTGCATCACTAAAGCAAACCACCTATATAATAATAATTGAAGGTGGTTTCGAGCATCCACATCTAATAAATTGCCATCAATCTATAAATTTTTTTAGTGAATCATTATTTTTCCATTTACAATAGTCTAACAATCCAAAGAACTTATTTTTATGAAAAATACTTTTAATGGATTAAAATTAAAAGTAAAATATGTTTATAATTCCATTGAAAAAGAGATTATCTATAATTTTATCAAATTTTGAGGTCAAAATTTTCTATAATCTTAAATAGCATTCTTCATTCTTATAATACTATTGGGCAAACATTTTTATAATGTAATGTTTCATTGAAACTATTTTTTGATACATCATGCATACACCATAGTTTGAAAAGAAGACTTATCAAAGACAAATTACAATATTAGATCATAATAACTTTCAAAGTCTTATTACAATTCTTACAAACATCTTAATGTAACATTAGATTTAGGTTCTATGTCAATAAGAGTAGTATGTTGCATGAAATCTTTATTATGGACACCATTTGTATTATGTTAATGAAATATAAATTATCCTAGAGATGGAAGGAATTCTTATGGAAAAGGTTAGAAAGATGGTTCAAAAGGCATTAAATTTTAAAATTTAGGATTGATAATACTAAAAGAGGATTTAGAAGAAGATTAACAATAAAAAATATATTGCTAAACTTTAATAATCATTAAATTAATAAAAGATTATACACCTGACTTTTAAATGTTATTAATGAAAATTTGGAATGGTTGGATAGGAGTAGGTTAGTTAAGACACATAGGAGCATTAGAGGGAGAATTGATTAAGCAGCTATCTTAAAAATTACTGTAGATATTACATGAGAAATACCTTAAAAAATGTGAGAATTGATGATCTCTATTGCTAATGGACCACAACCTTCTCAGATCATCTTCATACTTCATTATTATAAATAAAAAAATATTGTATTAAAATATCTTACTAATTTATTCACAAAAAATATATCTTAATAATTTGAAGTGAATTTAAATATCTTAAATAAACTATCATAATATTCTTATATATGTAATGGTATTGATTCTTATATAAAGAAAATACAATTAAGTTTTGTTACTTGTATTAATTTTACTTTAACACTATATAAAAATTAAATTTAAAAAATTTAATAATATTACTTAATTTTTAAAATAATTTCATTAAAATTATTTTAAATGTTGGTGTTATTAATTAAAGAGATTTTCTAGTATATGAATTATATATAATTCTTATAATGCGCATTTATATCAATATATTGAATTGAAGTAAAAAGATTTGAAAATTTTATATATCAATATGAATACATTATTTTTGTTGAAAAACCACACTATGATGCATTCAAGCATAATTTGATAAGTAGATTCTTAATTAATCAACATGAAAAAAATGGATAATTTTTCATATTTAAAATATTTTTAATTTTTATTGTAGTATCAATTTTTTATAAAATAAATTTTATTTAATGCATGCTAATGTTAAAATATTTGGTTAATTATAAATAACTTAAAAAATATAATATTAAGAAAATATTTATTTATGTCACTCAAGATAAAAAAATTAGAATTTTAAAAGAAAGGGTAAAAAAATATAATTTAAAATTTCTAATAACATAAGTTTGTTTTAAAATGGTGATGACAAATACAGCATAAGGGTCAAAAAATAATATTAATAAAAAGAATAAACATAATATTTAGTCCTTTATTTATAAAAGTAATGACTATTACATCCTTTAAATTTTATACTGAGTAATATTAGTCTCTTTTTTTATTTTTACTTTAGTTATTTATCCTTTTTACTTGTAATATTAAAAAAAATAAAAAATATTAAAATTAATTATTAATTCACACCAATATCAAATACATACTTACTTTTTATTATATTATTGCTTTTTACCATTTATTTTAATGTTATGAGTGAAGAGATGGACAAATAATTCTAACAAAAATAAAAATAAGGAACTAATAATGCTAGTTATAAATTTTGAGAGATCTAATATTTATCACCTTCATAAATTGAAGATTAATTATTATATTTACTCTTGACAAAAATAATAAGATAAACAAAATAAATAATAAATGAAGGACTAGATAGGCTAAGGCTAATTATGTATCTAACGATCATGAGTCATCAATAACTTAAAATTTTATATAAAGTTATAAATGAATAAATAGGTCAATTATAACCCATCCACTTTTGATATAATCCATATCTATCCTAACATAATCATTTGCCGCCTTTACTAATTAATTATTATTCAATAAAATCCTATGAAGAACAATATGTGACAAGTGGTTTAGACTTTAGAGACCGTTGTGACTTTTTCGATGATCAAGTCAAAGTATATTAAAATAAATAAATTGATGATCATTATAGTAAATGGTTATATCTTATATTTATAATGGTCATGGTAGGATGATCTATTAATGAAACATATACGGCATTTGATTCGTGAAATCTTTTCCACATTTCCAAGAATATTTTAAAGGAATTTAGGATTTGTATGTTTAGTTCCAATTTAAAAAAACATATTTTTGAAAACATTTTTAATGCTATATTTCCTAAAATATTCCTATGGAGGGATGTAAGTGTTCTACATTCTCATAGTATAAAAAATATTTTAGTAATATAAATAAATTATTTTCCTTACCTTTTAATTAAACTTACCACTATTAATACCTTATTTTACCATTACCTACTATAGTTAACTACCATCAACTGCCAACTACTGCTATTAACTATTGCCTACCATTATTCATTGTCGATGGCCACCATCAGCCATCCCTATTGTCGATAACTACCATCAACCATCATTCACCAGAAGCAATCCTTATTGTCATCACTCATGAGTGGTGACCTCTGTCATCCATTTGTTAATGCCAATAACCATCATTAGCCATTACTTACCATTAGTGACCACCATCACTCATTGTTAATGATGCCTCATTGACTACCACCTATGATGGGTGATTGTCACCACTACTTCCTATCACCAGTGACCTCTATTAGTCATCACCTAATGTTGATAACTACCATTGGACACTACCTATCCTTAGATACCACCATTGATCACTTCCTACCATTATCTATTGTTGTTAACTATTAATTTTTAATAAAGATATTTTTAGTAATTTAACAATATTTTTAAAAATATATAAATTAACTAAAATATAATATTCATAATAATACTTTTAAATGAACCAAACATGGTACCTAATAATTAAATTTATAACAATCATATTCTTAAGAATATTAAAACTCCTAAGAGTGTGTGATTGCATAAATTGAATGGCTATTATTTATTTTCAATTGATTAGTTAAAATTTATTAAATTAATGATCTTTTAGTCTTTTTGATAAGTAAAGCATCTAAGATTCCATTTGGCATTTGATGCATCGTAAAAGAGAGATATGATAGTATAAGTATATATTATCATATTTTAGCAAATATTTAGGCCTTACACAAGATACTACAATGTAATTTTGTCAACTTGTTTTATACCATTAATATAAGATAAATTAATTATTATAATAGGATAGAGGTAGAATAGCTAATTTAGTTTTAACTTATTATTATATCACTTAGCTTTTGTTAATAATTATTACTTAGCCTAATTTAGCCTTAGCCTAACATATTTATCATTCTTAATTTAATCTTAAAAATATTAGCAATTATTTACATATAAGAAGGTAAAATATAATAAATATATTAATTATTATTAATTGAAATAACTATAAAATGTGGAAAATTATAATTACCAAATATTACAAATGATTGTGATGTAAATTATTTTTAAAATAACTAATATAAATTATTTTAAATACTATCATTATATATATATGATAACAAATAAATGTTAATATAAGTTCATACTATCAAGTTATGTATATGGTTATTTATTAAATACTTAATAGTATTATATTTTATCCTTTCATTATCTTACACTATACTATTATATTTTCTATCACATCTTATACTATATCGTGTCCTCCAAACATGACCTAACTTCCAAATGTGACCTAAATGACAATATAAGTGGTGATATAATTATTTACAATTGAATAGATCTACCAATTAATCAATATGTTAGGCATTTAGCAAAAAAACATTTAAAGGCTTTTTTCAAGCTCTTAATTAACATAGTCATAGATAATTTTACTATTTTTAATAATTTATATGTTTAGCAATTATCTAAATGAAAAATGAATTTCCTAGATTTTTGTGATACTTGGCAAATGAAAAGAGCTATTTTAAGTTTTCGACCAATAATTTGAATGAGTTTTGACAATTTACTTATATGCTAACTTATTTTTGCATGCTTCCAAATGTTTGGAATATAGAATATTTTGGCCAAGGCCATTAATGTTTATATCAATTTATATGTCTATAATGTCTTTCCTTTTGCCAATTGATGGTAATTAATGAGAATTTTAGTATAGAATCATATATTCTTATTCATTATAAATTGTAAATATGCTAGCTAGGTTTTAACTATGATTGTTTCAACACTTAAAAAGCTTGGAAGACAAAAAACTGAATTAAAGCAACATTCTAGTAGTATTAAACTAAGATTATTTAATTGCATGCTTAACCTATATAACTTATGTACTTTCCTATGTGAGTTTAGATGATATTTTTAAATTTTAAAGTACATTTAAGCTTTTTTATCTTTGATGTGATAGTGAATTGCTTCAGCTTTCATTAATAATTTAAATGGTATAATAGTGGGATATAATATTACGCATTAGTAATAAGATGAATTGTCTACTTTTATAGAAGCAATATTTGCTTACTTGCTTTGATGGCATAAAAATAGTGCTCCATATTGGGGTTTTTATATATTGCTTCCTTTAGAATGGTTGTTAATTATTAATTTTATTCTTGGCATTTTAATATTTGATTGGTTTCTATCGCCTTTAGAATTACAAATCATCAAATTTTACTTCTTCAAAATTTACATATGTGACTTTTATGATTTTGAAGATGTTTATAATTAAAAGTTTCTAACTAGGTTGAATATGATGTGAAATCTTAAATAGGCTAAAAGTATTTTTAGTTGAATTGCAGATAAAAAAATTTATATTATATGAAAAAATTTATTATAATTTTGTAAATATTACAACCTCCATCATACTTATGTGGAAATTGTATTTGGTGGAGTTGTAGATTAAAAAAATCTATATTGTATGAAAAAATTATTATAATTTTATAAATATTATTATAGCCTCCACCATACTTATGTGGAAAATATATTTATTTATTTTCTAATTTTCCCTTTTTAGGGTGAATTCCAAGGATATAAATATTTGAACTCATAGGAGTGTTTATCTAAGGTTACAATACTTGAATATGAGAAAAGGAAAAATTGTTAAGAAACTTCCCACTTATGTTTAATGAAACTATTATATAATTTGAGATATCTTTTTAAACATATAAATGGGAAGAAATAAAAATTTATTTTGTTGTTTGTAAATTATATTATTAATATTTTCAAAAAAAATTAACTTGTGAATATGTTATCCATAAATAAAAAGAGTGTCTTTAAATCTCTTAATAGTGAATATTGGTAAATATGTTGGATTCACAGATCAATAAAATTTTTACGAAAGTTTTATGACATAAAGGGCCTCTTTTAAAATGTCCTTTGATTTTTTTGAATTAAAAACTTATGAAATTCTAGTATGAAGCATAATAATCGTATTTACGAATTGAAGGTATATTATTTTATATTTATGAATTTGATTGCTATGAAAAATAAAATGTAAAAAATTCTATATGAAACTTCTTGTACCAATATCATGTAATGTTAGAATATACTAATTTTTAAATTGTACTTGCTTTTTTTTTAATTCTTATGAAAAAAATTTATAAGGTTAGTATTATACCACTAATATCATAAGGATAGTATAGATTATTGTGTAAAATATTATGTAAAGAAACCTTTTAAGAAGTTTAAAGATTATAAGATAATGTGTAAAATACTTATGATTATTATTACTCATTAAAAATTAGGTATTTATTAGAGTTGTAGAAATGAGTTTAAGCTTATAGCCTGACCTATTTGTTTATTGGTTTTTACTAATTATGGCCTTTAAAATAAAAGCCCAAGTGTGGGACTAAATTAATCCAATTTGTGCAGATAAAACGACAAACAAGTTGAATAAGCAAATAATTTTTTTCACATATTAATTTTTGCTTTTTATATAGGCTCAAATTTCCAATCAAAACAAAATTACACTTTTCTCTTACTTTTAGCTATGTAAGGTTATATTTTGAATTACTTGTAGATGATGTTTTTATTTTGCGGGTGTTATATGATTTGTTTTTTGTATGCATAATATTTTTTTGGGTTATATATGAATATTAAATGTGTTATAACTTATTTATGAATGCATATGTGGAGCTTCATAATTTTTTTTATTATTTGAAAATTTAATATTCTAAAGTGCTTTTTTTTTTAAATAAAGCTCACAAACTTGCCCGTTTACCTTGTAGGTTACATTAGATAAGATTAGGAGCTTTAATTTACAAGTCCACTTAAAATAGGAGCTAGATTGGCCTATTTACAACTAGCTTGCGTGGATTGGTCTACGAATAACTCAACCTAACCTATTTAACACCTATAACATTTATATTGCTTAATATGGTTATGCTTAAATTATTGAGAGTCTAATGCATTTGTTGACTATAACTTATTCAATATATAATTTAAGTAATAATAATTAAGTGGAATTCATTAACTAAATTAATGAATTTTTGTGAGGTAAATGAAGGGGTTATGTTTATTTCACTAGTGAAGTAAGTGCATCCATTTTTATAATAAAATTATACAAGTATGCACTATGTATATATCTTTTGAAAGTTTTCCATTTATCATCATAATTAAGTAAATTGTTATCTCACCCAACTTCTTAGACTTACTCTTTTATAGGCCAATTTTTAGGTAATCAAATCAAACATGAAACCACCAGTGACTAACATTTTCCAAAAATAGTGCAATTTATCAAAGTTAATTGTGATAACTCAATAAGATTATAACACTACTATAATGCAAATAGACGTCAAATATTTAATAAATTATATGTTAGTTTTCAACCAATGGCAGAGTTATTTATGTTTCAGCATAAAGGTGTGCCCCTATTGAATTTTTGAAAATTCCATGTGAAATTATATGTATCATCAAAAATACTCCTAGTGACATTCAAATTTCACCCCTATTGAAATATTGAAACATAATTGCCTCCATTGACTCTACGATCTTAGCTCTGCCACTATTTTTAATTAATGTCTAGTCAAGCATTGTTATATATCAATTTCGATATTGGTTATATGACCATTATAAAAAAAAGCAATAACATTGGCTATTATATCAAAAACAAATGAAACCATTTCCTTTAAAGTGTTGTAGGAAATAACATTACATGTCTTTTTTTTAAAAAAAATTAACGTATGATGGCTTAAATACCATGAAATAACTAATGTGATATGTTTTGCCATTCTCCTAACCTTAATGCCTCCCGCTATTCCTCTTTCTCTATCCTTCTTATTCTCTTTATATTCTTTCTTATAGTACATCTTAATTAAAAATAAAAACTAATGCATCTTATAATATTACAAAATTTTAATTTCAATAATTTTAAAAAATAAATTGAATAACAAAAGTGTGAAAATAATGAAAAGTTATATTTAATACCATAATCAAATATGGGTGTTTTACTAAATTTGTCTTAACATTTAATGCTTAGTATGTGAGTTTGGCACTACTTAGATAATCATTGTTGAAATCACTACCTACAAATAACATGAGCTTTTATGAAAACTTGATGTATGATATTATACATTTAATATAAATAACTAGTAGATAATACCTCCAAATGCCTAAAAAAATGAATGAAATTAAATTTCTTATTTGCATAAATATGTAAAAGTTAGATCAAAATAATAGGTAATAAATATGGTTAATCATAAAACTAGAAACTAAATTGCTAGTGCAAATACAAAAAAAAAACAATTATTTACATTTATATGTTATGTTTTTCTAATGAGTCCACAGCCTCACATATTTAATAATAGGTTGAAAAGCATCACTTCTTCAAAATATTTGGTAAGCATAAGTCTAAAATCAAAGATTTTGCAAGCACAAATACAAAACTTACAATGTAAGTATACCTTGTTGGTTAAAACATCATTTTAAAAACCGTTTTAAGATTGAAAGAGTTTTAAGATGAAATCTACAATTAGTACTAATGTTTTACTCTCTTTTTTTTTCAACTTTCACTGAAAGGTTTTGTAAATAAGTTGTCAAATGACGTCATTTTTATTTAGGCATAAATTATCTATGCTAAATCTAACTTCTAAAATAGTGACATCTTTTATTATAAATGGTAACATAGATGTTAGTTGTAAACTAGAAAACTGAAATCCAAATGATAATGACAACATCTTACTCAAAAACATTGAGACAATAGTTATTTATGAAATAAACAATATGGTAATGTTGACATTTCATGATAGATATTTGTTAAAAATTGATGTCTTAAATAATAAGACATCAGTTCATGGTAAATAATCGACATCTTTTCTATCACCAAATTTTTTCTATCCATATCTAAAATAACTAATTGTTAACAATAATATAATTAAATACCAATTGAAAACAATAATAGAAACCATTGTTTGAACTTTTATATGGAGTTTTTAAACTTTTATTTACTCATCAAAACATAATAGCATTAGTTTAAAAAAAATAGAACAATTTTGTTTACAAACAAAGCTTTATCACTAAAATTTGCAACATGTTACAACTTAACTTGAGACTAAATATATAGATACACAAAACCAAATCCATTTATTGTGGTTCAACTTTAGCCTTAAGGAAATACCCTACCTAAAGTTCTAACACTTCATTAAGCTAGTTTTCAATGTATGGTTTAGTGATTTGTACATAATTAGTGGGTTAGCATCAAAACTAATTCAAGTAATTAAGCATATGTGGAGCTATAAATAAGTAAAAGTAATTACCCAAGTCAAGTTTTGTCAAATACATAGTATATTGGCTATGTAATATATGATGTAGTAGCAACACTCTACACTCTCTCAATCTATTTAAGGCACCGCAATAAAATAATAGGTTAGTTTCATCCAATTGACACGTAAGTTTTTATTTGTAACATATTATAATCTTATTCAAGAAACTTACCATTAGTTCAACCCATTTTATGTTTTTACCTTTCCCTTTCAATACCACACCTTATTTGTTGTATATATTTAGAGTATTATCTAGGACTTGCATCAAGGCCAACCATGGAGTTTTAGTCAATAGATTGAACTAAAAAATAAGCATCTTCATCAAGTATACTACGATAAGCATCCAATAACACTTACGATATAATGACATAACAAAATGTCAAAATTTGTTTGCAAAAATCACTCAATCATAACTAACACATAAGTAAGACTAACTTTTTGTAGTACAATACCAAGTAGTATTGTTTCTTAGGCTTCATCAATAATACAGCTTCCATGTATTCTTACCTTTTCTTATTGTCTTAAATCTAGGCTTAACAATTGATGTGATATGGACATAGAAATCCATAATAGGCTTTCACCTTGTAAAAGGCATAATAATCATAATATTACCTATAATAGAAAAAGCATAAGTTAAATGCTTATTCAAGGAACAATTAAAAGTAAATAATGAATGTTCAAAGAAGATAAAACAAATTGACCTCACTCAGAGTTAGATGCAAGTGTCCTTTTTAATGAATGGTGGATAAGATGCGCCTACCATTGTTACCTCTATAATGATTTAGATGTGGGCTTTGAAGGGTTAAAAGTAATAAAACTCCATTTATAGTGCCTTTTGATCATGATCAAGAGGTCACTAAAATATAGGTCACAAGTTAGAAATCTGAAGTGATAAGATGAATATAACTTTAGCCATATAAAAGAAGAAAGTTAGAGGACACATAATGATACGTTTAAGAGAAATTGAACGAGTGCATTTGCCCATGCAACAAAGGTCTCTTTCTCTATATAGACTTAATTGTTTAGCTCTAGCACCTGAGTTGTGTGATTTAAAGGTTTGTTGACTACCACCATGACTTAATTGTCCTATAATGGTAGATAGGGGAGCTCACAACTTTCTAAAATCCACCTAGCCATAACCCTATGCATAAATGGTCCTATTACTATCAAAACATATAAGGCTCCACCTTATTCAATGTGGACACTAACTTTTGAAAACTTAATTTATATATACATATATATAAGGAAAAGTGTAAGGGTTTAAGGTGACATTTACCTCAGGTATGGTTTACGAAGTGTCTCCTATGCTAGTAAATATGGATGGAAGGATTGGCACCTCTAACATAGTAATGGCAAGAAGGTTTAGCATGTAATATCCCATAGGAGTTTTCTTAGAGAATATCTTAAATAAATTAGAAATTTCAAATAGGCATTTTATCAAAAAACACCTAAATTAGAAACCTGATGGAGAAATCAGGTAAAACTTTAGAGAATCGTAGAATGTAAGCCTAATTGTAATTTTTATGAACAATTTATTAGACATTAAATTAGATGAAAATTCAATTAAAACATAATAATAAGTTTAGGGAAATTTGTACAGAAATATGCTAAAATTCTAAAAGTTAATAAATTGAAAAAGTGAAAAATTAACTTGAAAACTTAGCAAATTAATTTAAAAACACTTAGGCTAACTTAAAAAAAAAATTTGCACCTAAAATTTATATGGAAGTCTAAAAATAAAGGCCCAAATAAGGTTCAAAAATATGTAAAAGTTTAGGGGTAAAAATATAAGAAAATAAAAATTTTGAGGCTAATTTGTAATAAATCTTCTTTTGTCTTTTCAAGTGACTAATTTTTATTGCTATTAGGCTAGATTAGCCTAAATTTTAAAGGCCTAAATCGTATTTCTAGGCTTAAAAATGTTCGCCCAAACTTCTAAAAGAAGCTAAAGGCATCAATAAAAAAGAAAGGAAAATTAGGGGCTAATTTGTAATAAACTCATTTATCTTTCAAAGTGGCTAAATTTTATTAGTTATTAGTGCTATAATTTGCTAAGCTTGAAGGGCATATGGACATCTAAATGGGTTAGCCAACTATCCAATTTTTTTTCCAAAATCAATACATAATAATAAAAAAATTTAAGATTTCTTTTTTTAAAATAGGGTTAGGCTTTTATATGTAAATGGTGTTAGGCCATTTTGAAGCATATTATTTTCTTCCTTGGCCAAATGACCCATAAGAAGAGGAGAGGAATAAGTGAGAGCTTAAGAATTCATAAATTATCAAAAGATAAGTGCAATTACCTTTTTTGTTGAGAATTTTCCTATGGAACGTGACAAATATGGCAATTAATGTTTATACTATTGTAATTTTTATGTGTAACCATGTATGAAGACATGGTTCTAATTTTGTGCCTTTTTGAATGTTATTTAATGATATTAGAATGTTATTATATTGATAAAATTAGTGAAAGAAATTTCACAAAAATAAATTGTAATATGATTATTGGAAAGTTTTGAAACAAAATTTTGTTAAAAGGGTTTATTAACATGTGTCCATTTTCCATTTTGAAATCATGTTTAGGATTTGTTTTAATTATAAATTTTGATATTTTAATGTCATAAATGATGTTAGTAAATGTGAGAAAAATTTTAAGAATGTGAAGAGTGAATGTTTATAAGTTTAGAGGAAATGAAGTCAGCATAAAACATTTTACTTCTATTTCTGGGGTATTTGTGTGACCAAATGATTGAGAAAAATTATAAAAATTTGTCATTATCCTTACATATGTTAGGAAACTCACATCCAAATTTAGTAGTATTCAAAGTTCATTTAGTTATCCAACAAATTTTTTTGTTTTAAGTTCCATAATGTAGTCCTTATTTTGGATCCTTGTGGAAATAAAATTATTTAACCACCTAAACCATGAAATTTTTGAGCTATAAGTGATGTTCTATATTTTTAACATGTGAGGGATGTTATATCAAAACTTGATGATTCATGGAAATGGTTTGAATATTAAAAAATCCTTTTATTACATGACACTCCATGTTGACCCTACTTTGATAATATACTTTCACTTCTACGCAGACAATACCAAGGAACCATAATTGTGTAAGAAGATTTTTAATGATTTATAATGGGTTAATAAGATGTCACAAGTCATAAAAAAAATTTTGATGAAAATTTGATTAGGTTTTAGTGATGAAATGGAGTTTATCGATGATTATCCTTTTATAGTTTTATAAGACTTTTCGGATAGTTAAATAAGTTTTAAATTTATATCATACACTTAATGTTCAAATTGTCTTAGGTTTTGAGACATTCATATGACATATTTGTCACTAGAAAAATTTGAATGAATAGTTATAGCTAGATTGGTATTTTGACTATACCTATGATATGAGATAAAGAGTCATGGTTGATGCCTACAATGTCACATCATGTTTGATGCTTATGGTGTCCTATCATTGCTTATTGTAAGTATGAGTACTTATCTTATACATGATTTGTTAAGGAGTAAGACAATTGGAAATCATTAATACTTATAATGGCTTGATACTTATTTGACATGTCAAGAAATTATGTATATAGGGTAGAGGGGCATAAGGCAAGATTGAAGTTATAAAGGAATAAAGGGTATAAAATGATATTTAAGTTATAAGGGCAAAACATGAGTAGCAAATGTAGCCATTTAGCTTAATAATTTAAATAAGTATTATTTTAAAGAAAATATAATTAAGAATTTATTATATAATGATTATTTAATTGTATCGACACACATTTGATCTTTTATGATGAAAACTCTTTAGAAAAAGAAAGAAGTAGCCATTCATTGAGTATTCTTTAATACTCACATTTATGTATGTTGTTTCTTTTGTAGATATTGATTGTGGTTTTGATAAGATAAATTGACATATATATTGGATCCTTGACTCACTCCACAAAGGTGTGCAAAGGAATAGTTTATGAAATAGTTTGGCTTATTTGGCAAGGAGAATTATATGTATATATTAATAATAATATATTTTGTATACTTTATAAACCTCTGTATATATTATCTTATTATACATAATAAGAGAATTTAGTTTTCTCTCATATCTATATTATTTAATACTTTTATAATTTCAAGTATTTTTCCTACTATATTATAATAACTTAAAGTGATGAGAAATTTATAAAGTATCAAGGCTTGTAAAGGTATTTGGTTAGTGGTGGTTTATATTAATTGGATATCTTTATATCGATCATGATATCTAAAAATCAAGCCGTGACATGGCATCTTCTATTAATATGTAATCCTAAAAGTAGGTTAGGCAATGGTTGTAAGGGCTCATTCCTTTATATGAATAATGGTCATAAAGGCTAGCTGGGTAAGCATCATGAACCTCAGTTGTATGATATCTTAGGAGGCAATCTGTCCATCAAAGTGTGAAGCTATTGTTGCATTTATTTTTACTGCTACTACATTCACTTTAATTATTGATACATTAAATGTGTTGTTTCTACATTTAACATCTGATAAAAATCCTATAGTTAGAATTGTCATTGAGGATGAGTGCAATCATTTAGTCTAATTATATTAGGAAATTAAGTTAGAAAAATACCATTAGTATTTTGGTTAGTAACCTAAGTCAGAAATTTCAAACAAGCCTAATAGGAGATTCACTTTTTTATATAAAGCCCAAAGAGAACTAAAAAAGCCAAGTGTGAATGGATTTGAAGGTAAGCCCAATTATGAAGAAAATTTTTGGTCACTTAAGAAGAGGCATGGTCAGGCCATAAATTCTAGCATAACCTAAAGGCAAAATGGACCATCTTTAGTCAAAGGTCAAGATAATGACTAAAGAAACGTCTTTTCCACATGTACATAATGACATTAGCATTTCTTAAGGATTTAAGGCCTTGTTTGCACTTGTTAACTAAAGTAGGATGCATACTAGTAAGTGGATACTATAATTAAACTTATAAATTTCTCAAAATTCATAAGGAGAAAAGGAAAATGAGGAAAACTAAGTTTCAAAAAGAAAATATGAAAATGAAATTTTTAGACCCAAATTGTATTTTTTTAAATTTGTAACATACATAAAGTATAGAGAACCTAATATAGAATTTTATGAGATTTAAGCAAAATTCTCAATTTTGAAAGTAGTTTTAGAATTGTAAGAATTTTCTTACTATTTCAAAATTAAATTATGATTTTTTAGAAATGCAAACATATATTATTTTTGAAAAAGCTTGTATAATTTTATTTACATCCTAAATGAATTTTATAATTTTGAAAATTTTCTTGTAATCCTTAGATTTTTCTTGATTGGAACATACTAAAAGTTCATTTTATTAAAAATTAAAGTATTTACAACTCAATATACATTTGGATAACTAAATAGTACGAGCAAGCAAAAAATTTTACTCATATTTCCCATATGTGACCATGCATTCTAGGTAATAGTGAGAAGAAGTATGAAATTTCACACCAAAAGGACTATTTAGTGCATTATTCCAAAGTATTTCTTGAATAATTTCACATTAAACTCTTCACTTGCTAGGAAAAGAACAAAAGACATGCACACTCTCTCTTCACATGTCATGATCGGCTACACTCACTAAAACAACTCATAGTTTCTTTTTTTATAAATCTATTGAAATCTTAACTCATACTATTACTCATATTCTGTCTAAGTTTCATTATCTTACCATTTCAACTTTTTTTCCTCATATTGTTATAAACCTATACTCCAAACACACTTACACTTAATTAACCTTATCTTTTCATCTTTCGTACATGCCCATTCCTCTCTTAAAGTGGCAAACACCATTATTTTCCATACTTGGCAACAACTCACTCTCATATAAACTTAAAAACCACATTTCACCTTAAAGGAAACTATAAAGTTCATTTTTTTCCTCACTAAAAGTCATCATTTCACCTTTTTCACCACACTTAAGGTATTTTCTCATCAAACTATCATTTTATTTCCATTTCATATTTCTTAAAATCCAAGGCAAACAAGGTTTTTCACACATTTTGTTGCAAAAATCATTTTTTTTATTAAGAAAAGTCTATTTCATGGATTTTTTAGATATCATTGTTGAAAAAACTACACTACTTATCAGTTGCCTCTTGCCTTTCTTTTTTTAATTTTTTGTTAGGAAAAATATGTTAAAGATAGATATTTGCATGAAGATGGAGTTTTAGAGATTTCATGAAAGAAACTAGTAAATCTAAACATGTAAGAATTTTATAATAAGTTAAAATGCTAGCATATTTTTAGAAATCTTTAGGATGTCCATATGCTTAGAATCTCCATAAGAAGAGTTTATTTAGCCCTTAATATATCTTTTAAGAGGATTAGTTATTCTAGCTTCATATTAGAAATTTTATGCTTGTTATTTTTATGCTTCTTGATGAATGATTAATATGACAATGGTGCATAAAATTTGTTTAGAATATCTTTAATATTTTAATGATAATATGATGAGAAATGTAAAAGGAAAAAATGAGAAATTGCAAGAGAAGAGGCATTATAGGCTATTGTATTCATACGCTTCCATCATCAAAATGAACTTGTTTTGAGCTTATAAAGCTTATAGTTTTCTATAGGGAAACCAAGAAAATTTTATGTATAAATTACTATAACAATGAGTTTTATTTGGTCTTTTGAATAAGAAAGGTGTTGTAATATAAAAATAGATGGTTAGACCTAAAACTATGGACCTATTTTATGAACATGAATTCTTATGCTTGTGTGAGCATTGAACTACTAGAACTTGAACTATCAATAATAGCTCTTAACTTAACTGTGGAATATATAAACCTTGAAAGTTAATTATGAAATTTTATAGACTATGGACTTTTTAAACATCAAACTTGTTTTGGACAAAAGAAATGACTACCATGGCATAATTGATATTTTAACCAAATCTTGTATAAATAATGTCCAAGGCCTTGAATGTTTGTATTCGTTATATTATCCTAATGGGCATGACATTCCATTTGCTTAGTGAGGCATATATTATACCTTAAATATGAAAGTGGAACATCATTATAACCTAATGCCTTTATTTTTTTATAGGTGATTTTGGATAGAAGAATAAGAATGGGATAAGAAGAATAAGGTTAGAAATAGGTATTAGAAAGTAACTTGCATGTCATCTTCCATTTGTTTTAGGAAAATGTTTTATCTGTTTGCTGCATTAAGTTTTTACAGTAAGAGATTTTGTTCTATATGATTACTAATATTCATCTTTGTGTCATTTTTTTTGGACAAAACCTAATGGAATGAAGGTTAAATGGCCTCTCATTGAGTTTTATGCTTACTATTATTTATGTTGGATTTTTTAGATTCTCCTTTGGTTAATGGATCCTCTGGGATTTATCAATTGATTGGCAATGTAAAAGCTTCTACATTAATATAGAATCTATCACATGGAGATCTACTTCATACCAATAATGAATCAATATATCTCACAATATGTGTACTATGTACACTGCTCCTTTAGGTTAGCTCCTACTATCCTTTTATTTAGAGTACATGTATACATCTAATATGAATATCCAAGATATTTTTGATATTACTCTAGAAAGGTTGACAAATTTCATCTCTACATTAAAATACCTAATTTAATTTAGTAAAAGTAAGTTAAAAATTTCCTATTGTAGTTAACTTAAACTTGTATTATAATTTGTATTTATGGGCTTAATGGTGTTAAGCCTAAAAATATTATGACTTTTATCTTAGGGCCATAAGGATTGAATCTTGGCAATGCATGGATTTATTATCTTATAATTATTATCCTTGTTATCATATATATGTTGTTTACAAATATTTGTTATATGCATAAAATACATTGAGATTTTGTTATGCAATTATTTTCCTTTAAACCATAAGTAAATTTTTTGGAAAACTTTCCCCCTATGGTCATGGGTACCATTTAGGAAAAGAGGGATAATTTTAGATTTATAAATATTTAAAATAATGTAAATATAAATTCAAAGGGATTTCTAAAAATAAAAGTAAACATAAAAAAAGAAGCTATTTTCAAACTTATTATTTTCTTACTTTTTTAAGATTGGGATTTTGATAAGGAAGATTTAATCTATATTATTTCTTCCTATTTCATGTCTCCTAATGTATCATATTTGCTAAATTTCATATAATTGGCCTTATTTTATAATTTAGAGTTAGTTTTACAATATTCTAAATTCATTCGATTAATATTGAATTTTGAAATTATTTCTATTTTTCAAATATATCTTGGGTTATGGATGTTGTATTTGGGGTGATCTTTATATCTTGGAAAGCTTAAAGAAATACTTATAACAATAGTGTTTTGGTTAAAGCCTAGTCTGGATTCCTTGAAACCCTTAATTAACTGAGAACATGGAGCCTTATTTCTGTCCCAGCTTCGGTATTTAGGCCATCTAGAGCTACAAAGGTTAAATTAATGTGAAACCAGTGCTTAAATATTTATAAGACCCACACCACAACTTTTACGTTTATAGTTTATCTAAATTACATTATTTTAGTGGCCTCGTACTAGTTGGAAGTCAGACCTGCCAAGAATTCACTACTATAATTCTTAGAGTTAATTACTTTATAAAAATATGTTCTGTTCTTCTAAAAATTAGGAAGGACCTATTCTTGTAGTCCTAAGAGACATAGAATTTAAGCCTAATAGGGTTTTAGGTTAATTAGTTAGATATAAAGGCAAGAATATAGATTAAATTTCTACAAACTTTTTACAGCATTTCGCAGATAACTTTTTTATTCTTCTTTTAGCTTTTTTGTTCTCAAGCCATGAAAGGCTAATTTTAGAGTTGGTTCAAGGATTTTAAGGCTCTTCTCTATCTAACTATAAGATTACAATTTATAATGTTGACTTTTCTTATTAATTTTCCTATTTTCCTAATTACTTGTATTAATTTCTTGAAACTGCATGTGTTGGATACTGATTTGTTATAATTGGTATTCATCCTTGTGATTTCTTATCTTTTGTTATTTTAATGTTGAATTGTGGTTAGTTAATTTTGGTTTTACACATATAGGCAAAAGGTTAAGGGATTAATTTAGAGGATTTTAGTTTAATTTCTCAAATTAACTGAATTATATCTTTAAGTTAATTTTAATCAAACTTAAGGATTATAGTGGCTACTTAATTCAGATAATCTTAATTGATCAAATCCTAGATGGTTTTCTAGCATAGAGTTTATGAATTATTGTAGATGTTCTAAGTAATTAATGATTAATTCAAATTAGAGCTCTCAATTCTATGAATTGTTCATTTTATTACATTGATTTCTTTTTTACTATTTATTTTACATTTCGCTTTGTTTAATATATTCAATTCACAAAACCTCCCAATTATGTATTCAGTATAATTTTGCACATTGCATTCTATACTACCTACATTCTTATTGCATTCTTTTTACATTTGTTTTTCATTTTTTTCATCTATTTCTGTTATTTCTAGTGCATAATAACTCAAATAATCATATAAACATTGTTAATGAGTCAATTTAAAGAAGATAATTCATGGAATCACTAAGAGCATAACCAAATTTGTTTCACTATACTGTATTATTTTAAGGAAACTAGTAACAAACTAATTTTAGTACATTGCAACGTGCAAACCAGATTTCAAGAAAGTTTTCTAGTTTTTTAGTACAAATACTTAATGATTTCAAAGTATCATTATAATTCAAGTTTTTGCTTCAGTTAACTCAATTAAATTCTTCTTCATTTTATTTATTTCATGGTTTGAATAACTACAATAAACTTAATAGTTTTAAACAAATTTTTTCCATATAAAAGATAAAAAAATTTCATATTATTCTTATGCAATCTTGGGCTTAGTATTCACTTATTTTAAAAAAGTTTTAAGTAAATGATTCGAAGATGAAACTTCTTCCAAATAAACTAATATTACTCATGATTCTCCTAATAAAAAGGGGTACAACTTTATTCTATAAATTTTTATATTTCAAGGTGTCAAGAAAAAGATTTCAATTTAAATTTTCATAAAACTTAACAAATGCTATTACATACATGTTTTTAAAATGATTTAATTTTCTTGGGGTTTTTCCCTTACATGTCTTACATTCATAATGATATTTTGTCAAAGAAAAGTTTTAAAAAAAAATATTTTGAGACATGTTAAATACTAATGGAAGAACTTCTCAAGTCTCAAATCCTATAGAAAATAGTAAGAGTTTAAAAGTTAAGATTTAAGTAAGGCTAATGATGATGTCAAAAGGATGTCTTCACATTGGATCAAGATTCTACATCTGCTACATCTTTGCCATCTAATCCATATGGAGTTAGGCTTTCATGTCATGGGTGATCAAGGCTCTAAGGTCCTCTAACATGAAGTGTAGAAGTCCTATTAGATGGTACTTTAATGCCCTAAAATAGTCTTACAGCCCTATATTATGTCTAACACCTTGAACATGACCAGAATACTTCTCAGATCCTAGCATTATGGTCAAAATGTCTTTTTTCCTAACTAGCTAAAACTCACCCTAAAAGGTTTCTTGCATGAGATTATCCTATAGCATTTAAAAAACCACAAATAAATTAATTAATTTTGTATGAAACAAAAGTTTCAAAAGTAAACAATATATTTTGAATTAACAATAAACAATTAAATTTTTTTCTATAATGGCCTAACTTAAAAAGGATTCAAAGGTCAAGTATTACCCTTTTGAATTAACTCTAACTTGTTTCCATACCTTTGTACAAGAAATAGAATATGGCTCATCAATGTCATCACCCTCAAATGAAGCAAGCTTTTCTTTCACTAACTTTTGCTCTAGCTTTTGGTAACATCCCTAAGAAAGCTTATGTGGATTTATATTCTTCCATCATCTATTCTAATTGACCAAAGTACATATTAGTTCACAATTACAAATAATAAAAATAAAAGACATTACGAGGAAGTGGCTGCTAAAATGCTTAAATTTACTTGAAAATGATTGGTTTTGCATTGTTCCAAAAACTTTTCTCGTGATTAGTAATCAATGAAGCTATATTCCTAAAGTAAGTTTGCTTTTGTCCCGATCTTAGGGTTGATGTACTCTCTCTTTAACATTATCTTGAAATCATTGTACTAGTTCAATACTTATGTTATACGCTTCTACACATTTGAAGGTATTAGGAACATTGAATACACTTAAATAAACACATATAATAAAAGAGTTATATTTGATTATTATATGAATATAATTTACATATTTTTAACACAAAGTAAAATAATCAAATGTACATAAAAGGTTATCTTCTAATGTCAATGGGATACACCTCTACTTTGTATAACTTACTGATATTTTGGTCTATGCTACCAATCTAACATAATTACTCCATGCCACTTTACTCTTCCTAATTAAAAGCCTTTCAGCATTGAACCTAACATGTATTTTCTCACCCTAAGCTACACTATGGCAATAGATTTCAAGATTATGGGACCTTATTAGTTTTTTGGCTAGAAATTGCTACTTTTCTAGAAGAATCCATATTATAGCTTTTTCAAAAAATCAGTATCAATTATGTACAATAACCATGGCATAAGAAAGCATTTGTACTCTTAACAAATGTTATATGGTGGAAATAGCAAAACACAAAACTTACATGTAACAGTAGTAGAAACCTAGAAGTTAAAAACCAATAAAATTAATCTAGAAAATAACTATTAGGGAAAAATAAGTAGAAGTGCTTATTATTATTAGTAGAAGTATTTATCAGTTTTATTGGATAAAAATTTAATAAGAGTTATTTAGGAAAATTTTGAGAAAATTAGAAGTGTTCAAGATTCAAAGTTAATAATATTTAGGAGTAACTTAGTATTTTTACTTAAGAGCATCCTAAAATAACACAAAAAGGCAAAAATGTAACATAAGAGATGATGTAGGGGGAAATAATAATATTTTAATGAAATTATAGAATATTTTAAAGAATTTAGAATAAGAATATACTAAGTATCATATTGAGATAATAAGTTTAGAATATTCCAAGCTTAAATAAGAATATTCCATGCATCATACTAATGAATATTCTTAGTAATATGCTTTAATAAGAATATTCTAAGCATATATGTTGAGATGGTAAGCATAAGGAAGCATATTCTTAGAATATTAGAAGATAATGTAAGCAAGATGATGTTATTTACTTGGAAGTCACTTAAAATTTTCCTAGAAATAGGCTAGCCTTAGTTCATTTCTTCCTCACAACAAAGCATATGCACAACTGGAGTGAAAGGGAAGAGAGAACAAGTGAGTTCCTGACTATTCTTTCTAGTTTATGATGTTGAGTGTTTTTGGGAGATAGTAAGAGAAGGAGGCACATTTGATCTTTTAGTACAAATATAATCCTATAACTTTCATGAATTCATCTTTTCTCATAGTTCTTTCTTTATATTCTTCACTAAATCTGTTATTTGAATGCCACAATTTGGATTTCAGGTGAAGGAAGTGAGTTCTACAAGCATCCTTAAGTGAGTACAGATCCATTCTTTTTCTTCTTAGTTTTTTTCCCCTTGATGATTTTTATATGTGTGATGTACATGTGATGGTTATTGTGGTGTTGAAGCCATGCAAATCATAGTTGATTATTTGCAAACATGTTTTCTTAAAGTTTAAGAAAAGGTTTTGAGGAAATTAGTTTTAAGAAAAATGTTTTCAAAGTAATTCTTTAAACTAGTCAAGTTTAAAATTATGATTTTTACATGGAAATAAAAGAAAATTTTGGTAAATAAGCATTAAAAGATTCATGGTTTTCTTGGCTTAAATAGGCAAGAAATTCTATTTTTGGAAATGAAAAAGTGTTGCATATCTTTTGAGCTAAATTCAAAATGATAAAGTGCATAAAAATTAAGTTTTGAAGATAAAGATATTTTTGAAACAAGCATACTAGTTCCATGGCATCTTTGCTATTTTGTTAAAGATAATTTCTATTTTTGAAAGAAAAATTTATTACACTATGTTTTAGACTATTTAGTTAATGATATTAAGCCTTTTAACTAAAGAGTTTCTAGTCAGAATTTGAAAGTTTATAGAATTGTGCTACAAAATAGTTTTTAGCCTAGTAGTTTCAAGTAATAAATAGTTTTCTTACAAAAGGTTTTTACTATTGAAGTATTTTGGAAACTTGTACAACTTGTTTTATGGTTATAAATAGTTGATAAATGAAGTTTAATGTGTTCAAAACTTGGTTGGAACTTTCTATTTTTCCTATAAAAGGTTGCATTAAAACTTGGTTTTTCATGAAAATGTCACTTTCATTGATGTAGTTTGTTACTTGCTTAGAGTACTAAGTAGTGTGACATGGTTTACACAAGAAAAGGGCATGAAAATGTTATTTTAAACTTTATTTTTAATTCTAGAAATATTTAGAAATGTTCAAAAAGAATTATATATAAAAAGGATTTTTGAAAAATCAAGAAAGCCTATTTTAAGGTGTCTTGATAATTGGATATGTGGGAAATTATGTGACTTATTTTAAGCTTAAAAAATATGTCAAATATGAGGTTTAAGCCTTTTATTTAAAATCTAGAAATTTTGGTAAAACTTTAAAAAAGTTTGCTATTTTAAATGAAATCTTTAAGTATAAGAATGTTTATCAGAACTTAGTATAATTCTATGATTGTTTTCTTAACCTTTAGATGTTAATGTATGGTGATATTGTGTAGTTTTATATTGCTAAGCAGCAGGCATTTATGCTTAATTAAGTAAGGAAAAATAGTTTTCTTACTTACTTGAATGATATATAAAGAATTAAGTTTACTTAAAAATAATAGTAGTGAACTTGGAAAATCCAAGTTAAGAATTTCATGGTTTTGCTAAAGAAATCAAGTTTAGTGATTATATTTGAATGATATTATACTTGTTTAATGGCATACAAATATGTTAAAAGTATGCTAGAATGATGATAGAAATTTAGTGGAAAAAAATAGACATTGTTTTGTAGTTTCATAGTGAAACTGTATGCTTATATATAATTAGTGCATGAATTATTACATGAATTATTCTATGACTTGAATATGCACTAATGTGTTCATATCTGAAAATATCTCATGGTTGAAGCTCCATATTAGTGAGCTCTTGAAAATGATACAATAATCTAGCATACAAAATGAGAGCACTTATATTTCTTATGGTCATTAAAAATATGCTGAGAAAGCTATAAAATTTGTTTTGCTAAATTATACTATGTGTTATATTTTATTTATAGTCTTAGCTGGCATTATGACCTTATCCTATTATATGTAAAAATGGCCTAATAAGTGCCTTATGTGAATAAAGAGTCAGTGATAACTCTGTATAAAATAGCTTGAATATTGCAGGTGATTTTTGAGCGTTAATGATGTTCATGAAATTATTTACTTGAATGCTATATGTGACATTGTTACTTTATTATGTAATTACAAGACCTTATAGAGAGTTATGGAGATTGGCTTGGTATCCTGTATTCCAAGCTACACAAAGTGATGTGAGGTGAGAGGAAGGCATAAGGTTAGGATACATATGAATAAGGTTAGCCTAGAGTAACAAAAGGGAACTTTTTATACCACCACGCCATTTAATAGTTCTTTAGATGCTTATATTATGTTCATAACTTAATTATATTCTATCTAAGTGTTATTAATATAGTATACAAAATGGTTTAATGAAAAATATTTTTTGTTAAGAAAATGAGTTTTGGCATATATCTTGTATATAAACATTTCTAGATTAAAACTGATTAGAAAACTTGTGTGATTGCTATCTCACTAAGTAATTGTATTGCTCACTCTACTTGTGGATATACTTTTTAGATGGTCTAAACTCGGATGGCACCTATTAAGATCTCTAATCTATGATGTCACTTGTAAGGACTACATTTGGTTATCTTTAAGGATCTCAACATTGGTGACTCTAACATACATATAGCCAACAATTAGTCCAAATTGATAACAAACATTTTCATTTATTTTTAAAACACTGCTTTTAAGATTTTTATTTGTGTAATTATGATCTGACCATATTTTATTAATTTGTATAATTATTGTGAGGATCTAACAACTAGGTTATTACATGACCTAAGTAAATTTTTATATAATTAATATATATGTATAATGCCTATTTCTATACAAATAGTTTCTAATATTATTTCAATTACCTTATAATTACTACAAAAATGATTTTGTGATGAATAGCGAGTTAGTTGCACAATTTCTTCGTAAAGAAAAAATGGCTTCCATTTCTATTAAAGGTAAATATGAATCTTTTCCAAAGAATCTTTTAAGTGTTTTTCTAAGTTTTTGCTCAAATGGTATCCATCAAGTCTTAAATTGAAATTTTTTTTAATTTATTTCCTAAATTTGATATTATCTTTAGTGTACTTTAAGTCAAAATAGGATTATCTAAGCTTTTCTAACTTGGTTCTATTCTATTGTGTTTGATTTATGGTTCTATTACTTAATATTCAAAGAGTTTTCTTCAAAAAAAATTTAAGAATTTTTGAGAAAATATTATTCAAACAAGTTTCATAACTTTGGTTGATCCCTTGTTATCTTGTTTGACAAACTTTCTCTTTCAAAAATAACTTTTTGAAAAACTATCTATTAAGAATCTACTAAAAGTAATGGCCTTTTGGTAAATTGGATATTTTTTTGAAATTATCTTATCAATAATTTTTATTCTTTGATGTCATTATATTTTAACTATTTCCTAATCAGAAAAGAAAACCTCTTCTGTTTTACTTAGATTTTAATTCCAAAAGAAAATATCATGTGTTCGATTTCAAATCTTCCTTAACAAGAAAGAAAAAAGGGTAAGGTTTTCTGATTTGATTTTTATTTTCCTTAAAAGAAGAAAAAATTTCAAAAAAAGATTTATAAAGAAAAATTAGTGAATTTTCTAACCTTGTGTCTCTGGATTATTCATATTTTAAGAGAAATAGTTAAGTTGATTTAGAAAGACTTGTAAGAATATCTTTTTGATATTTTTACACCATTCATGATAACCCAAAAATTCGGTAATGACATTGCATAAAAGCAACTGAACTTAAGTTACAACAATTATCACCTTACAAACTCCTTTAGTAATTTACATAATCAAAGCATAAATAAGATTCATACCACGATTTAATAACTCTAAGAGCATGTAATGACAAGGATAACTATGTAAAATATGAAGATTTTTCTCAAAACATTGCCACTAATTAGAGCATCAACATAATAATATATCCAAAAAATGATTAATTTTAAAAGCATCACCAAACCTAAGAGAAAATATAAACCTAAACTTAGTGATGAAAAAGGTTATCACAATGTCACTACACACATATATACCTTGCAATTAAAAAAATTCAAATAATTAATCACTATTAAAAAAATGAAATTAAAAGAGGAGAATATACCTAAGAATGGTTATAATAACTAAAACAAGCTCAAAGTTCTTTGTGAACGAAATTGAAAACATGGAAGAGGTTTAGGAATTATTGAAGAAATGATGAGAGAAGTTTATCATTAAAAAATGTAGGTTTCAAAAAGTAAAAGTAAGAGTAAAATAAAAGATAAAATGAAAGTTATATAAGAAAAAACTTTAGATGTCAATTTTTTAGTAAATAATTGATATCTTCAATAAACCATGTTGGTTTTATAGATTACATAGAAATAAATTTAGGCCTATATTTTCAAAAATATCATCACTCATAAGGATAGACTTACATGGTTGAGTGCAAGGGCAAGTACCCCTACTTGATTTGTTTTAATAGAGTTATATTGATCCTTATGTTATCACCCTTATTAATTATTTTGAGTTGCCCATATTATTTTTGTTGAAGTAGGTTTATTTGCAATAAAAACACTTAATTATGTGCACTTAGTTTAACTAACTAAAAGTTTCTTATTGTCCTGTACTCCTTCCATTTCTTTTTAAGTATCATTTAAGGTTATTGACACAAACCAAGGAAAATAATAAATAATCTTAATTTTAAGAGAAATGAATTATAATTTACTAATTATCTTTTACTAAAAATAAGTTAGTAAGTAAAGTTGTTGAGCATTTATTTAGATACTAAGGGTAATTTTTGAAAAAAATAATAATAAATGCAATTTTAATTTTCAAAAATGATAAATAAATAGAATTAAAAATTTTTCTTTAAAATGATACTTAAAGAAGAATGAAGGGAGTACTGTTGAATAACCTATTTATTTACTCTTTATTATTATTTCTTTATTATTTTCTAACTTCTTATATTCTCTTCTTTTTATACTTTTCCTCATTTTCAAATATCTATTATCCCATCCATGTTATACTATTCCTATTTGTCTCTTTTATTTCTCTTTTTTTATTAGATAATTTATTTATTTTTACACCTTTTTTTAGTTAATTTTTTCTTTCACCTTCTTCTCTTTTATCTTTTTTATTTCTCTACAACGAATATCATAAAGAATCTTGTGTGCAACTATATAAAGGATGGATTTTTAGATGATTGGTTGGTTACTTATGTAGAAAGGGAGATTTTTAATTGCATTGGAAATGTTAAAATCATACAATGTTTTCAAACACATGAAAATATGCAGAGAACAATTATAATTGTAAGTTCACTTTCATTTTTTTAAAAATATATTGATTATAATATTTAAATATGTTTCATATGTATATATTTCTTTGCCTTTACAGGTAAAATTTTCTAGGTTCATCACTGATTGCTCACATCACTTTCAACTTCAGTTTTTCCATAAATAACTAACTAACTATTATGCATACTTTTTTTTTTATATTTAATCTTTTTATGATGTATTGTGCTTATTTAGTTGAATTTGACCTTATTGATGATTAGGTCATGATTTTGGAATATTATTGAATTATTTTATTGATGTTAAATTTTGATATTATTTCAAGCTTTTGGCTATAACTTGAGTTCTAGAGGTTCAGTTACGGTAACCTTAATGTTATTGGAAAGTGCTAAAAGAGAGCTCTATAACTTTTATGTCTTGAACCCAATTTGGACATTTTGAAGTTCATATTTAAATGAGAAGAAGATCTAATGTTATTGTTTAATCTAACCTAGCTTCACTAATTAAAAAATAAATAAAGCTCCAAAGGTCCAAATAGTGTTAAATTAGCACCCATATTTACTAAAAATCAAAACCAACATATTTCAATACTCGCTTTAATGAAACTAATGTAATTTTAGAGGTCTTACAGTAGATAAAAAGGTAACCCTAAAGGTTTTATTGCAATAAACTTTTGTCGTATTTTAATTTATAAAATAAGTTTTAAACTTCCAAATTAAGCAAGACCTATTTCATTATAACCCAACGTTGCAGCTTAACCTAATTTAATTAGGCTTCCTCCATAGGAGATCATCTATATTTAGGTTTTATACCTCCGAAGGCAACATATTCTCTCTTCTTAAAGTTTTCTCTTGTAAACTATCATGTGTGGCTAGTTTTCTACAATCAAGGGAACTCCAACCTTAATTCAATTTAATTTTGAACTTTATTCTTTCAATTTTATATCTAATTTGATTATCCTATATTTCTCTACTAATTACTTTAGCTAATTGTCTATTATTATTTATTGCTAGATAATTAGTTATGATGCTAGGTTGTAATTAATTATTGTATGAGTAGTAATTAGGTATTGTAGTTTAATGTTAGATTAAATTAATCACTACCTAAAAGAAATAGTGTTTAATTGATGATTTCATGGTCAGTTAGATTATTAATTCGATCATAATCTTGCCTTGAATCTTAATATTATTATTTGCATATAAGTCTTAAACAATAAAGAATTAATATAAGTGTTGGGATTAGGTTGATTAATTAACTAATATGATGGTTGTTGTCGGGGTAACCTTTAGATAATTAATCAAATTGGAGTAACTTTATAGGTGTTGTCTAAGATAATCAATTAAGATTTAGCACGTGTCAAGTTAGTACTTCTCTTTGCTATGATTTCCTTTTTTTTACTTTTGTTATTAATCAATACATTGTATTTTTATTTAGTTATTTTTATATAACCTCTTTATTTTATATTTCATTACCATTTATTAATGATTTAGTCCTTTAGATTCAATTTGGACCCACCTTATCTCCATGTTAAAGTAGGTTCAATACTAATTTTTAGTGTGTATGATGTGCATTATTGACATCTAAACATAGTATACCTATAATGTTAATTTCTAAAAGATATCAAAGATATTGAGCTTGCTTAGAGCTCCATAAGGTAACAGTTCACATGACTTTAAACATTAGCTTAGAAAACAACCATTGTCTTAAGCATTTTAATTATTTCAAAAAATGTTACTATGTCAAGATACTCTTTGGTTATATATTAGAATTATCGTCTTACATTTTCTAATAATTTTAAAAATATCATTGCATCTAAATAGATATTGGTTGCATTTATGATTCCTCATCTTAATTTTTCAAATAATTTCAAAAATATCCTAAATAGATTTTAATGTTAACTTTGATCAACATTTATATGGTGATGTAATTTTGTAATATTGTAATTAGATAAATAGTTACACTTCATATGATGTTCCTACATGGAAGATTTTTGTAATTTTTTATATAGATGCATCAATGAATAAATTTTAGTTAATTAGACATGCATGACTTGTGAAATTGTTTCTATGTTAAGTACAAGAGATTATAAAGAAAAGAATTGAAAGGAAATCTATATCCTAGAATGTGATACAAGTAAAATTCTTCCAAAATCCTTCTCCAACAAAGCAAGCATTTTTTCCTTTTTATAATTTTCCTTTTGGAAATTTTATGCTGAGTACATGTGATCTTCAAGAGATGCAAATTAAAATTATAGGAAGAGTGAATGATTGCAAGAATAAGAATTTCCTATAAACACGAATAAAGATAAGAATGCAAATGAGTTCAATACTTTCATTTGTAAATGGAGTTTGAGAAATTTAAAAAATTATTAAGGTGTAAAGAAGTTCAAATATAGGAGAATGTGATGGCAAAAACTTGTGTTACATTTTGTGTGATGTATTGGTATGGAAATATGAATGAAAATGTGCAAAATCTTTATTAGATAAACAATGTGGAATAAAAATGTCAATTTCATAATGAATGATCATGCTAATTCTTTAAAAAATAATTATTTCATTAAATGATAAAATCTTCATTATATAACAAAAGTAATAGGATGACATATTCCATGTCTATGAAATGACCTTTTTACAGTTTTATCACTTATTTTTTTATATATTTTAACACTACTTTTTATTAATAAATAATAAAACAATAATAGTTTTTTAATATTTTTATTAAAAGATATTTTAGTGATTATATTCTTAATGAAAAAAATTTTAAATATGATAATTTTTATTATTTATATTAAAAAGTATTTAATATAGCATAATTTAATAAATTAGAATTTTTATGTTTTTGTTATAGGAAATTTTTTGTGAATTATAATTTTGATAATAGATTTTAAAATATGATTTTTTTAATTGATGATGTTATATATTTTTATCATACTAAAGTATTTAACAAGATATCCAATCTAGATTATTAAATTGAATAAATATTTATTAATTTCGTGATACAGAACTTTCGGTTCTCCATTTCATTTCTATATTATTTTGAATTTTTGGTTTACTAAACATAAAAATGGGCATCATATCCAACATATTTATGAAATGATAATTTCATTCTCATTTCGTTTCCCAATTTCATTTTTTGTTCCATTTTGTGTATCGCACATAAAATTAGGGAACAAATTTTGCCTTAAGAAATTTGTTTTATTTATAATAGCAAGTATGATAGATCATGTAATACAAGCATGCAAGGTTCTAGGTTTAAACTTAGGACAGAAGGTAAAAACTAGACTTTTGAAAATAGGAAATGACTGTGGTGCACTAGTGCGCTACTAGATCTAACTATTGATCTATTATTATGCAATGTATTAAATTTGAGTTTTGTAAAAAGTAAACTTAATATACAATAAGTTTTGATAGTATACCAATACACTACTACATCAATGGTGTATCACAACCTCTCCCCACCTTAAAAACACCTTATGCAAAGAAAGTTTAAAGCAGTAGTGATGAAGAAAAAAAGGTATCTATAATTGACTTTCTAAACAAGAAGAAAGAATAGAGGTAATTTAAGCAAATAGAAAATTTGTTTTTATTTAATGGAAAACTTTAAAATGGATTTAGTTGTAACATTTCTTTGAATATGTAAAGGACATCAGTGTATATTTTAGAATTAGGAAATAGGTATTTGTAAATTTTCTTAAATTCAAAGGAGATAAAAGTATTTTACTCTTAATAATTTCATTTTTAAAATTGTAAGATGCTGATACAATAGTCTTTAAATTATATAACATTACAATTTCATTTTTGACTAATAGTTTACATAAAATTTTGTCCTTCAATTATATTATTTGAGAATGAAATTGTCTAAAAAGAGGGACAAAATTGTGTGTACAAACCATTATTTAATGTCAAAATTATAACTCAATATTATTCATAAACCATTTTCTTACTACCACTTGATGGCTCTATACCTTTCACTATATCCAAGATTCGATCCTTGATTTTCGTGCATGTGTGTTTAGTAGTTTAATAACTTCTACCATTATAAAAAAAACCATTTTATTGATGCCTTTAAATTTTAGGATGGAATTGTTAATTTTATGCATATTTAATTATAGTAATTACTTTATGTAATTATTATCACATTAGTTTTCAAGTCTTTTGATAATAATTTTCTCACACAATTTTATACATTATTTTTTAATTTTAATTTTATTGAAATTAACTATAATTATTTATTTTAATGAACTTATATAATATATTTTGACAATATTAAATATATAAACTCATTGGTTTTCACATTAAAAGTTCTAAATATTACTTATAAATAATTTTAATATATTTATATATATTTATATATATTAATATATAATATATAATTTTAAGAGTAAATTACATTTTATCAATCTATAGTTTTACCTTTTTTTTTCTTAATACACCAATGATTTTAAGCATTGAATTTAACCCCCAAGTACTTTTGACCATTATTATTAAAAATTATCCACCTAAACTATTTTTAATCCAAAACTTAAGTACAAGAATACAAAATTACTTTATTAAAAGGATTGCGTAATTACATCAATAAAAAGGGTAAAATTTTTATTTTAAAATTAGGCTTCTAATCATAAATCACAATTCTAAGCACAAACTATAAAATTACTTTTACAAAAGAATTTAGAATTTTTTCAAGTAAATTATTTTTGAAATTAAGTATGATTTTAAGGAAAATATAAATAAATTTTTTAAAGTATGACTTAATGTCATATAACTTTGTTAAAGTTTGAAAACCTACAAACAATCCTTTAAAATTTTTCAAAAAACCAAAAATATTGAAATTTCAATTAAGAAAAATAGGAAAAGACAAAAATGACTCATTTATAATGTCACAACCTAATCTGATCACGACTAGCATGTAACTTGTTATCTAATTTCCACTAGTCTTGCTATAAATTATGCAAACTTTGATCCAATAAAAATCCTCCTATTTCTATAATAACTAGCATTCAATGCAAGTTTTAGGAAAGTAATAAATAAAGTTTCCTCTATTTATAGACATTTTAACAGGGTTATATAGCTTAAAATGCAAAATATATGACATATTTAACAAATACTAATGATCATGTATGAAAATAAACAAATAATGTACAACATCTTTCTAGACATAATTACATCTAACGCCATGAAAATAATGCAATAGGATAATTTAACTTAGCTTCAAATGTTAAAATAATTAAATAATGAATTACAAGATAATTAAAGAATGAATTACGAGAATTTAGTGAGTATATACTTACTAAAATGAAATTTTTTTAGAATTAAACTATAAACAGAGAGATATATTAACTAATTAGATAACTGAACTTTTTATCTCAGATAATCAATTTATCATTTCAAATACTCATATGCACTTGACTTAGAATTTCTATAAATTGATGTTCACACAATCACAAAATTATATATGTTCTATTTTACTCCATTTTACATTCACCTAAGGATACTGTATAGCAATTCACACTTCAAATATTAGGGAACACTAAAAGAAAAACAATACACTTACCCCCTAATCTAGTAAGTCTTATCATAGCACACATAATTAAGAATACCATTATAATGTCTAGTAGCCTAAATGGCTCAACTAGGTTCATAACATCACAGTTAAATCATCCATTAATAACTAGTAACAATCAAAATCCAAATTATCACATAATGTATAACAAATATGAATGGAAATATATACATCCACTTTATGACTCCTAGTTTATCTTTATACCTTCTACAAGCTTTCCATCTTTGTCCCTTTAAGATTTAACTTACACCTTCCACAGGCATATTACTAAGAATTTTCAATTGATTGTTCATAATGCCCTTCCATATATCTTAATCTGGATTTGCTCAACACTTTCTTTTAGTTATGGCAAAAGCCATATACATCACATTAATCATACCTAAGATATTAATTTCATCACATACTATATTTCACAATTCATTCTAATAGAACATTTCTAATATAAGTATGACTATGCTATGAAGTAGTAATTCCATGTCTCTTTTATGTGGCTATAAATTATTGATTTAATGATAATCAACAAAATTATATAAACACATTTATAATGTATTAATTTAGCAGTAATGCTATGTCTTCACTACATAGTCCCATGCAACTCATTTCATGTCGCAATTATTCTACTTGCATAGAAATTGTAATTTAACATCACATAATAATTAACAGTACTGTCATGCCTTAAGTGCAAAGTCATAAATATCTAGATCACAACAATAATCCATTTATAAAATATAGAGTAAATTATGCATCAAAAGGAGATTGACTACCTATCTTATAAATATAAGCAAACTTTGTATTCCTCTAAATCATATATGGGCATAAATATGTGATTATATGCATAGACACATACATATATAAATATATATCTTTAGACTTAGATAAGTAATTACATGGAAACTTAGAATCCTAAAATATTATATTCCAATAAAGTAAGCATTTACTATAGTTTTCAAAATCTAAATGTATTTTCCATTCCACTTAACATATAAATAATTTCTATCACCCAATTTATAATATAATTGACTATACTTGAATTCCAAGTATAATAGAATACCATATTTGCCTTGTTTTCTCATATTATTAATGCATATAACTTCACACTTCAAGGTCTCATATAATAAATCTAAACAATTTTTGCTTTTATAATGAAGCATGGCTTGTAAAATTAATTATCATGTTCATTTCTATTAAATTTTAGGCATTTAGTTGCTTGTTTAATTTTTAGTTATATGAGAGTTTAGAATCATAGGGTGATAAATTCTAAAAATATTATAGATTAAAAGTGCTTTTCACCCCTATTGATATGTAATTAGATTCCTTTCTACTATTCCTAAGAGTATTTATTCATAAGATTATTGATAAACAACTTAGGCATTTCTTTCCTCACAAATAATCTGATAAACTTTAATATATGAAAACCTTTGTATTTATAAATGTAATCATATAGATATTCACTCGTAAAATAAAATATGATAAATTAATGATTTTAATGCTTTGGTAAGGTATATATTCATCTTTAAAGTCCATCCTTTTCAAGGTTCTCAAAACATCTAAGCTTCTCATCTTTATTTCCTATTTGCTAAATTTACGAAAATAAATTATACAAGCACTCATAATAATTATTTTTCTTCTAAAAATACTTCCTCTAGGCTTTAGACAATTCACTTTAATTTTCTATATCATAGATTTTATTAATTTTCAAAGGGTATTTCAAATAAAATTAGAAACTAGTCTCAAGGTTAAGATTCTTGGATTAAGTATCGAACACAAAGAATATAAGAAATTTATGATATAGATATGTTTACCTTGTCTAAAGGAGACTAACCTTAATTTAGTAGTGGTAGAAAGCACTAGATTTCTAGTAAGAGGAAAAGGCTGAAATGGCCCTATTTGGTAGCTTTTCAACATGCTACTAGCAAAAAATGAGGCACGTAATGTAGTGGCTAGTAGTTAGTGAAGAACGGAAGCCAAAAGAGAGAAAGATATAGGAAGAGAGAGAGAGATAGGTGGTAAGAGGGAAGAAATGAAAAATTCATCTTCAGAGGTAGGTTAATTGGGTAGCCAAGGTTTTTATAGTATCTGGCTAGCATATTGATATTAAAATTTAGGTTGATCCTAGCCATTCATTTAATATAAAATTAAAATGAAAATATTATAATAAAATAGTTATAACATAACTTTAAATAGAATTCAATATGAATTGGTCATTCATAAAATCTTTTTTATTATTAGATCTCCACCATTTATACCTAAATTTCATCAATTTTACTTTCCTTTCTATTTTTGAATAATTCTATAACATCTTAATAAATATACTATTTTCATCATATGTTAAAATAAATAGTGATAAAAAATTAAGGATACATTTGAATATGTTTTTATCTTTATATTTTTAGAAATTGTTTTCAAAAAACAATGTTTGAAAACTATTTTTTTTTCAAAAAATAATTTTCAAATCAATGAAAAATAATGAATAGAAGGTGGTCACATTATAAATAAGGAAATATTTTTTTTAAAGACAAAACTAACATTAAGAATGAGAGAATAGTTTTTAAAAAACATATAAAAAGTTATTTCTACTTTTTTTTATTTAGAAGTTATACATGTAAAGTTATAATTTTTAAAAAGTGATTCTGAAAATAGATTGCTAAACATTTTTTTATTTTTAAAAATAAAAAATTATAAAATTAATTTTTAAAATAATAGATAAATAAACCTTAAATATACTCATAATTGTTTTATTTTGTTCAAAATTTGCTATATTGATAAGTCCAATAGTATAATTGATTAAAAATAAATGCTTTAAAACTTTAAATTTTTAACAAAATAACTAATAATAAATTTGGATATGACATATAATTTTTTTCTAACTATTTTTTTAGTACAATAAAGCTAAAGAAGTAATGGAAAAAAAATAAAGAAACACATATCTTACATCCTTAAATGCATGTTCTAACAATAATTTATTCAAAATGTTTATATTTAGTTAGTATTAAAGAATAATTTTTGTTGTTAATAATTTATTTTAAAAGAAACTACATTTAAAAACTAATTGAATTCATGTTAAAAATGATTAGAAATAATTATGGGTAACTTACATTCCATGTTTCTCCTAACCAAATTGCAAATATTTTCAATTTTAAAAATACTTTAGGTTAGTTATTTGTAAGTTTTAAAACTTTAAGAGAGTTATGAAATACAAAGCCATAGTTTAAGAAGCTCATTTGTATTTTCCTTTTAAATTTTTGAAATTTAATGACAAATGAGAAACACATTTTGAACATGCATTTATTGTTAAATTTTGAATAGAAAAAGTTTTCAAAGGTAAAGTATTGATATGGAAAGTACATGTGGATAAATTTTAACTTTTAAAACTATAGATGGATTAGGTGAAAAATCTCAAGAAAGTGTAATTCATCTTAATTTTAATATATTATAATTATAAGTATAATACATATTAATTATTTATTATTTATTACATATATT
Source organism: Sindora glabra (assembly GCA_020226215.1). Taxonomy (NCBI): domain Eukaryota; kingdom Viridiplantae; phylum Streptophyta; class Magnoliopsida; order Fabales; family Fabaceae; genus Sindora; species Sindora glabra. Next base: position 7,667,385 of record CM035233.1, read on the forward strand.
ATTAGGCTAACGTGCTAACCTAATTATCGAGTTAATTCAATAACTAGTTTCATGCCTTTGTTAGGTTTGATTATTTTAAATTAATTCTTTGTTAGGTCAAACAAGGATTGTCATTTTTTATCCTAATTTCAATACTAGATTAGACAAGATAATACCAATATTGCTAACATGGTTACACAAGTTTTTGATTTCACTTTTGGCATAGATGCATCCATTTCTAAGCCATGGCTTAGATATTATTTAGGTAATGTTTAGTTTGTGAAATTCTTTATTACATTCTTAGAAATATTTTAAAGAAATATGAGATCTTTATATTTAGTTCAAATTTAAAAAAAATGTGAGAATGTTTTTAATCTAATATTCTATCAAAATATTCTCACAAGAATAAAGGGAGGTGGGTACCCTACATTTTTCCATGACATAAGAATGTTTTTAGTAATATATAAAACTATTTTATTTATCATTTTATTAAAATCTTATTACTACTATTAATATTTTATTTCACTATCATATAATGCAATTAACTACTATTGATTACTATTCATTACTGCTACCACCTATCATCGATGTTTGTCATCCCCACCACTAATTGTCTATGATTTCCACGAGTTACTACTTATTATTGATGACTTTCATCGCTATCACTATCTATTGTTAATAACCTTAATCAGTCCCTATTTATTGTCAGTAATCACTATTGATATTATGTGACACTGTTGAACTACCTAACTATTTACTTTTCAATAAGGATATTTTTGGTAATATAATAATATCTTTAAAAATGTATAAATTAATTAAAATATAATATGTAACAATTTTAGTGAATAATTTTAATTGAAACAAATATAATAATCTCACATTTTCAAAAATTAAGATATGCTTTTTTGGTCTTTAAAAATTATTTTCAATTTTTTAAAATTTTTTTAATTTTCAAAAATTATTTTTAAATTTAAAGAAAACAAAAAACTAAGGATGTTTAGATAAGTAAATAAGAAAATATTTTATTTAATTATAAAACTACATTTAAAATAAAAGAAAAGTTAAAAAATTAAAAATGTATTTCTATTTTTCTATTTTTAAATTACACATTTGAAGTTATAGTTTTTAAAAATAATTTGTTAAATAAGAATTTCTATTTTTAAAATAAAAATAATTTTTTAAAGATAATGAATAAATAGATCAATTACCGGGAATCACATTCCTAAACATGTTAAAAATTTTGAGAAAACTTATTTTGTTGGGAAAAATATAAATTACTATTTTTAACTTTAGAATGGTTGGATTTTATCCTCTTTAATTTTAGAAATTTAAAAATGATCTCCTTAAACTTAATAAAACTTGAAAATAGAATCAATCTTTTACTTGATTAAGTATCTTATTGAATCATATGATTTTTTATGAAAATTTTAAGCAAGAATCAAAACATTACAATATATTGAATTATTTTGTTATTTTTGGATAATAACTTTGCACCTTATATAAAAATAATTTAATTAAAATTATTTATATAATTTAATTTTTATTAATTATATAACATAAAAATAATGTATAAAAATAAATAAATAAAAAATAATATACTATAATATTTTGATTATTATTTAAAAATTTCATTAAAAAAGTGTATAATTTGTTAACTGAGTGAATGATAAATATTAATTCAAAATTTTATAAAATTTAGAAGGGTAATTTTTGGAAATTTAAATTAAAAAATAATATTTAACAACTCCAAAATTGAATAGAATAATTTAAATCTTTCTCTATATATTTTTTTTAATATTACATGCAAGGAGGTTTGGGTCTTTGAGATCGGAGGCTTTCTGAAAACGCTCCGTGCCAGTCTCATGTACGAGTTCATAAAACAGCGGCTCTACGTACAGCTAATGCATGCAATCGCGAAAATTTTTGGGTTCCAAATCCCTGCCTTTTTGGTTTTTTTGGCTCTTCTTCGCATTCGCCCCTTGTAATTTACAAACCCAGCCTCTCAGATTCTTCCAATGTAGAACTCCTACAAACTGGCTTCCACCCATTCTGGATTTTCACTCTTCACTGTCAGCTTCAATTACTATTGGCTTCTGAATTTATCTGAATTAATTCATGTCTTCGACTTTTAGTCCTACTCGAAGCCTGGGAAGTTCGAGGACACAATTAATTGGTGTTGGGGTTATGTCCAGATTGAGATCTTCGTCCCATAAGAAGCTGCCCGAGCCGTTACGCAGGGCGGTTGCCGACTGTCTGTCGTCTTCAGCCGCTGGTTCTTCGTACCATGGCAGCACCTCCTCCGCTCTGGTCAATGAAGCTTTGAGGACTCTTCGGGTTGTAATCTTTGGCTCTTGGTTTTCTTGTTAGATCTCATGAGATGGCTTTGATGCATGCCCTGATTTGGTTTTGAATTCCGCAAGTTTGAGTCTTGAAATTTTTTTTTTCACCTTGTTAACTTCGAGAGGAGCTTCTTCTGTGTTGGGTGGGCTGGGTTTCGGATTTGTGCTATTGCTAAAGACTCCAGTCAATCATTTCAATCGGGAAAGAAAGCAAGATGAATGTTGTCTGCACATAAAAAATTTAGTGTAGAAATGGGAATGGACAAATCTGTCTGGTTTATAGCAGATTTAAACTTGGTGCAAGTTCTGAAAGTCAATTAGCCGCCATTCCAGTTCTTGTTTTTGTTTTTCCTTGTTTTTTGCTGAGGGATTCTCAATGTGGTTTCCTAATTGAATTACAAATATGTTCATCATTAGATATTTCACATCATTTGTTAATTATGGAAGCTTTTGTATGATGAATAATGCTAGAGGTCAAGGAAGTTTCTAAAATTGTGTCCAATATTTAATCTTGAATTCAAGATGCATGCTGCGATAGAATAACATGATCACATTTTGTTTTTAATGCCAATTTTGTTTCCCTGATTTACTTTCATTAAAAAGTGTTAAAGTGGTATAAAGCTGTGTTGAAAATGTTTACATTTGCTATAACTAACAACTGGTTCTCTACACATGGGCTGAGTCTGAAAGCAATATCTTCTTCTCATAAGGACCCCTTCTGGGGTTAGAATCTGCACTTGCATGAACTTTGCTGGCTACGGAAACTTGGGTCTTTATCTGCTCCATTGAATTGCAAATTATGATTGATGCTTTTAAATGCAAAGCTTATGATTTGTTTGGATGGGGGAGAATGGAGAGTGAGGGAGGGGAAGGGTATCCTTCATAAAAATAACTAAAAGTGGAAAGATAAGCCTCAGTTTCCTTCTCTTTTGCAGTTTCTCTCTATTTCCCTTACTCCCAAACAAACTGTTAATGTGCAAGGTTGTTTTCTGAAATTTTCCTATTCAAATTTATGATTGGCAGGACTATCTGGCAACTCCTACAACATCAGACCTGGCTTATAATGCAATTCTGGAACATACTATTGCTGAGAGGGAGCGCAGGTATTTTGTTGCATTGACCATATATAATTTGACAGCTTCGTTGGCATAGGTTTTGATGGTCTTTGTTGCTAGATGAGATGGATATTATAATCAAGACCAGAAGGGTATTAGTTGCTGCCCACGCAATGGTTTATGAATAGCATTATTTTGGATTAAGTAGCTTATACATGTGGTTATTCAGATTGCAAATAAGAAATTTCCAATTCTGCAATGATTCCAATTGTTGAAACATGTAACTGAAGAAAGTGGGGTAGTGGACTTCAGAAATATAGTTGGGCTTTGGACCCAGTATAATTAATGCCTCCCCAAAACTGGTAATTTTGAAACTTATGCCTGGTCCATGACATTGGTGCAAGTATCCCATGCAGTATTAGAAGTTCCTAGGTTCAGTGAAATTATATGATGGTTCTTTGTAAACATACCTATGAAAAGTATTGAATTGGTTGAAAATGGCTCGAGTAATCGCTACAACTATGATATCTATTTATATACAAAAAATGCAATCGATTAAAGATATTACAATGAAATTTGAGATACTAATTGTAATCGTAATCAAATTAGAAAGGAAACAATTTAAAATTTTCTAGAATAACTTCATAATATATTGTAACACTCCCCCTTAAGCTGGAGCTTATATATTATATGTATCCAACTTGTTACATATATGATCAATTCTTGATCTACAGAGAAATTTAGTGAAAACATCAGTTAGCTGATATTAGAATTCACAAAAATAGTAACAATTTCTTTTGAAGTCATCTTTTCCTGAATGAAGCAGTAGTCAAGTTTAATGTGTTTAGTTCTTTCATGAAAGATGGGATTTGAAGCAATGTGTAATGTGGCTTGATTATCACAAATGAGTTCCATAGAACTTGATTCATATAATTTGAGTTCTTATAATAACTATTTCAACCACATAAGTTCTCATGTGATTAATGTCATAACTCGATATTTTGCCTCTGCACTAGATCTTGCCACCACACTTTGCTTTTTTCTCCTCCATGAAATGAGATTTCTTCCAAAGAGAACATAATACTCAGAAGTGGATTGTTGATCACTTGGTGATCCAGCCTAATTTGTATCAAAATATCCAACAATTTGAGTGTGGCCTCAATTTTCATATAATAATCCTTTTCTTGGACTTTTCTTAATGTGTTTAAGCATCATAGTATCCTAATGAATTTCACAAGGAGAGTTAATGAATTGACTTGTTACGCTTACAGCAAATGCAGGTTGGGTGATTGTGAAATAATTTAACTTTCTAACAAGTTTTCGATATCTTCTTGGATTTGTAAAAGGTTTTTTCTGATTTGGCAGAAGTTTTACATTTAAATCCATGAGTGTGTCAACTGGTTTGCACTTCATCATATTTGTTTCACTTAGTATATCAAGAACATATTTCCTTTGATATATAGAGATACCAGGTTGAGATTGTACTACCTCAATACCAAGAAAGTATCGAAGTTTTGCAAGATTCCTAGTCTGGAAGTGACGAGACAAATGTCGTTTAAGTTGGTCAATGCCCTTATAATCATCTCCTGTAATTATTATATTATCAACATAAAATTAGGTGTATTTGCCCAGAAATAGAAGAATGATAAAAGATAGTAATTAGCTTCACTTTGCTACATGTTAAAATTTCGAACAACTTTGCTAAACGTTCTAAACCAAGCTCATGGAGAGTGTTTAAGATTATATGGAGATTTTCGTAATTTATATACTGGATGAGTCTTTCCCTGAGCAACAAATCCTAGTGGTTGCTTCATGTAAACTTTACCCTCAAGATCACCATACAAGAAGGTATTTCTAATGTCTAATTGATGTAAAGGCAATGACAAATGGTAACCAAAGAGAGAAAAAGGTGAACTGAAGTAATTTTTGCAATTGGTGAGAATGTATCACCATAATCCAAACAAAAAATTTGAGTATAGCCTTTTGTCATAAGTCAAGCTTTTAATCAATCAATCTCTCCATCATGGCCAACTTTAATAGTAAATACCCAATAATAATCAACTAAAGATTTATCGGTAGGCAAAGGCACTATATCCCATATACCAATGGTGTATAATGCAATCATTTCATCTAACATTGCTTGACGCCACTTTGGGTGAGAGGAAGCTTCCTGCTTGGTTTTGGGAATGGAAATAGTGGACAAGGCAGAAATAAAAGCATGGTCAGATGTAGATAAATAATGCTAACTTAGAAAATTATGAATAGGATATGGATTTTGAGTGGAACAGTTACCTTTTTGAAGTTCAATAGGAATGTTGTTAAGATTTTCTGATGAATCGGATTTTGGAGATGAGACTGGAACTGGAGATGAGTCTATAGGATCTTCTTTGGTAATTTGGGCTGGTGTTGAATCAATTAAATTTTGAACAATTTGAGTTGGATAAGGTTGTTGTTGATAGGTAATTAGGGGCTTATCCTGTGAAATCTATTTATATTTAAAAAATGCAATCAATCAAAGATATTACAATGAAATTTGAGATACTAACTGCAATTGTAATCAAACTAGAAAGGAAATAATCTAAAATCTTCTAGAATAACTTCCTAATATATTCTAACAAGAAGCTTGATTGTTAAACTTGTCGTGCTGCAAATTATGAAATTCCTATTGGGACAAAAAGCATTAGACACACATCAAAAAGGCTAATAAGAATTTGTTTTGGCTTGTTTGGAAGAAATTGTTACCAAATACCCAACATCTATACAGTTGAGATTTGTATTGTCAATGTGATGGTAGTTGCAATGACATGGTCCCAGGTGAATATTGTGAGACAACTATGGTTAATGTCTCAGAGTATTTTTACTGATATGCTGTGGGTTTCTTGTAGAAAATAACTGGCGTACTGCTGATTAAGCATTTTTACTGATATGGCTGTGGGTTTCTTGTAGAAAATAACTTGCATACTGCTAGTTAATCAGTATACAATTGTTATTTATGCTTATAATGTTGTTGTGCTGTATACAAGTATATTGGGCTCTTGAAAGCTGTGTTTAGGCATCCGTATGTATATATCACCCATTATAGACATTTATAAGTTGTGTTTATGTCTATACTAGCTTACAATGAGAATTGACAATAAACTTTGGGATTTCTGTCCTGACTTACTAGCATGAGTGCCTTGGCAGGCTGTTTATCAATTCACTATGATAGTATGAGGCGCTAGTAATCTTCTCTAATTGAACAAGTGACTGAATACTGAGTCAAAACTGGTGCACATGATCTGTTTCTAAAAAAACAAAATTAAGCCTACAACTCACAGACACTAATAACAAGCCCAATTTTAGATGGAAGAAGTGTCATTAAAGAAGTGTGTTAGAAGTTAGTATTTGGCAATTAGGTTATATTATGGGCATAGGTATGTTACATGGGCTTGCATGTGGTAGACCTAAATTTAAGGGTATTAGAGTACTTGTGTTTCTGTGAAACTCTATCAATTGTGCATAGTTTTTTTTTCTTGTTATTTTATTTATTTTTTGGGTAATGCTTTGAGGAGCTTCACCTCCTAAGAGGTTGAGTGTTTCTACCATTAGATTGCGTTTAATGCATTGGAATTTGTATTTTTAATTTTATATCACTTATTTTGAGATTTGAAAAAAGGCAATCCAATGGTGAAATACTCAATCTCTTAAGAATTGGTGCTCTTCATAGCAGCAGCAACAACAACAACAATAACAAAGTCTTATCCCACTAAGTGAGGTTGGCTGGAGCGCTTCATAGCATTACCCTATATTTTTTCCCCCCAACTGTTATGCTTATAATTCTCTTTAATCTCTCTATTTTTACCTTCTAAACCTAATTATTTCTCAGTATGGTATCAGAGCTGTTGAGGCTTCTTGGTGCCACGCTTCTAGCAATCTAAAAGGTGCTTGAGTTTCTGCTGTTAATATTTTTAGGTTTCTGTTTCTTTTACTTTTTTTTGATCCAGTATTTGAGTTTAAAAATAGGAAAATAAGTTTTAGAAAGTAATATTTAGTAATTAGGTTATAGTATGGACTTGGGTTGTGTTTTGGGCTTAGAGTCATGTTGTATTTTAATAGCCCTAAATAAACAGAGCATTAGGGGCATATCTTATGTAGAATTCAACTGTTGCCATTCAACTATAATATTCATGTTCTGTCCCACATTCTCTTTAGCCTCTCTCTGCTAATTAGTTTCTCAGCATGGTATCAGAGCAATATCATCCACTTTAAGGCTTGTTGGTTTACCATGCTTCTGGCATTTGTGAGGAAGATCTGGTTGCCATTAAAATAGTTAGATAACCTTATATTCTTTTTCATCTATCTCTCTCAGTTGAGTTGCATGAGAAGCCTAGCCACCTTAATAAAAGAAGAGTGCAATAGTTAGCTGCAACCTTGCAACCCAACAAGTTTTTCTCTCTGTGGCTGGAGAAGGTTGTGGTCAGCATGTGGTGACTTTACCATTGGTCTGGTGGTCTTTGTTGTGTTCAGTGTGTGAATGAGGACAGCAGTTTGCTCTCTGTTGTTACATTTTTTCAGAGCAACCTAGGAGTGGTTGCTGGTTGGCAGTGCTTCATGCACCTTCGTTGGCAAGGTTCAGGGTGATAGACAGTAGAAGGTGGCAACTGAGTTCCGAAGATTTTGGTCAAGCTTTCTAGTAGATTGAGTAGACCTAGAGCTGGGTTGAAGTTAGACCTCTTTTGGCAACAACTGAGCAATTTCTGGACCATTTTACATGATATCTTGGCAGTTGGTGCATTTTTCTTTTGGTGTTTTCAGCGCCATTGGTCTGGGCAGTTTGATTTTGATGCTTTCTGGTGTTGTAAGTTATTATTTGCTGATGTGTGGAGTTCAAACCTGTTCTTGAGCCTTGAGCTTTGGTTATTTGATTCAGCACATCCAATCTGTGTTTCTGCCACATGCTATGTATTTTTTGTTGGTTCTAAAGTATGCAAGTGCTTATGGGCGTGGGTTGCTGATGAAATTTTTCTGTTTTTGCTGCTTTGTTGGCTTGCATTCTACTGCTGCTGTTTGCAGTCTGGTGAGGATTCAGGTTGGATGGTTTGGGTAGCTGTTTGCTCAATTCTCTGCTTGCCTTGGTGCAAGTTGCATAAGAGATTATTTAGAGCATTGTCTATGAGTTGGTTATTGAAAGCAATGAATTGTTGGCAGTGGTGTTGAGGGGTGTTTTACATCATGTTAGAGTTGGTGAAATTACATATGGAGTCCTATAAGTTAGGCAATTTTCTTCTTTTATGTTGTGGTGGTTATTTTGGTATTTTGAGTCAGGCAATTCAGAGTTTTCCAGATTCTTTGGACATTTTCTTTTCATCCAGTTATGGTTTTTTTTGGGCATAATAATGGGGGAAAAATGCACCTTGGGAAGTGGCGAGACCTGCTGCTCTGTGATGTCTATAGTTGGAAATGGATGCTGGAATTTTTAAACAACAATTTCAGCCTATGTTTTTGTTGTGGGATAATAGAATGGTGTGGCTTAACCGTGGCATAAAGCTCAGGTGTGTGTGGAGGGAAAAGTTTGATTGATTTCCAAAAGAATTGGGAATCTATTTTTAGAACTTTGGTTATTAACTATGTATCTTAAAGTCCTTAAGATTTTCTTTCTTTTGAGGATGGCTCATCCTCTTTATTTGTAATCTTTTCCTTCTCAGTATTGTTTCTTTTTCAATATATATAAAAAAATAAGCCTAAGCTTTCAATATAAAAGCATTTCTGAATAACAAGCTTATTACCCAATTTTTGAGGTTGAAAAGAGTAAGATGACTAGATGAGTTGCCTTTTAACTAGTTATTTAAAGTAGGATATATTGGGTGTGTTTGGATAAGTTTTTATTTTTGTATTTTTAAAAATTGTTCTCAAAAATTATTTTTTTGTTTTCAAAAATTATTTTTGAATTAAAGAAAAATAAAGAATGAAGGGTGGTTGGTGTTATAAATAAGGAAATATTTTATTTAATTACAAAATTGAGATTCAGAATAAGAAAACTGGTTCAAAAAACAACTAAGTTTTTTCATTTAGAGAATGATTTTTAAAAATAGATTTTGAAAACAAATCGCTAAATAGGTTTTTCTATTTTTAAAAATAGAAAAACAAAAGACTGTTTTTAAAAACAGAAAACAAACAGACCCATTAACTCTAGTTTCTTTCATTTTTTGTCCTGGGCTTATAAATTGTATTGAATTTATTAAGTTCTCCCCCCCCCCCTTCAAAAAAAAAAAAAAAAAGGAATCATCCATAGTCTGCATCTGTTGCTGCTACATCAACAAATCCTCTGTTAGTTCAAACAGTACCAACATTCTTTTTCTCATGGTCTATCATCAGTGCTAGATATGTTCACCTGCCATGCAATTATTACTCTGGCACCTTACTGTTTGCAGTTGTTAATTGACTTACATCAGGGTTTAAAAGATTCAAATATCTTCTCAGTTAAACATCCCCCTTCTTATATGTTTGGATCAATACATCTACTTAGATTTTGGCAACATTGTATTCTTATTTACATTATTAATTATTTCTTTTTCTGTATTACTTAGAATCCAGTTACTGTGTGACACGATACAAGTTTCACTTTCTCTGCTACTGACATTTACTCTATTTGCATCAGTCCTGCAGTAGTGACAAGATGTGTGGCACTCTTAAAACGGTACCTTCTAAGGTATGTTTCTGAAATTAAGTAATTGGATTTTTCAATCATATTGAGCATACCATCGTGTGTCTGTCTGCCATATTTTTGTAAAGCATCATATTAAAATAACACGAACTTTTAACGCATTAGCTTCTATGGTACATTTCTTAAATTCGATAATTGGATTTTGAATCTTCTGTATATACCATCCTCTGTCACTCTGCCACATTCTTTCCAAAGCTGCATATTGAAACAATGGTCACTTATTTCATGAAAAACGAGTTTGTTCATTCCACACTTTTCCCCTCACATTGTTAACTTGATGCCTAAAGAGAAAGTTTAGTGTTGATGTTGTCTTCTGCTGTTCCTTTCAACTTGGTTGTTTTCAATTTACTTTGTGCTAGCATTCAACTTATATTCGTAGGCAACTTCCTTATGGGCAGAAAAATTATTTTGTTTGAAATTATCTTGGTTAAAGTTCTATCAATTTGTTTTTTGTTAAGCAATAATGACACTTTGGTTACATTCTAAAGATTCAAAGATCAATAGTCATTTGTTTTTTGCATTGTGGGATGGCTCAGCAGTTTTGGAATAAGATTTTTTTTTTTTTTGGGGAACTTGTTTGGGACATGTGGGCTTGTCCAGCTACTTTAGACAGTTTCTTAACCACTAGGTACTGTGGTTTTTGGAGAAATAAGGAAAAAAGAGCTCTATGGGAAGTTGCAAGACTTGATATTTTATTGTTTAAAGGAATGCTAGAATTTTTGAACAGCTATATCAGCTGATGGGGTTGGTGTGAGATAGAATTTTGTTTGTTACCTTCCTATGGCATAAAGCTCCTGGTTTAGTTTGAGGGATAAGTTTGGCAGATTTGCAACGGAATTGGAAGTCTATCTCATTCAAATGACTTGTGACTTTAAGCTGCACAAATTTAGGGACATAATTTCTCTTTTTGCTTTATGCAATATTGACTTGGGCTTGGCTTTTGTGTCTTCTTTTGGTGTCTTACATGAGAATACTGTTGCATTGCATTTAAATGTCCATTTGGGTCCTTTCTTCACTCTTTCTCTTGGACAAAATAAGCAAAGCTTACTTTTTTGGGTAACTTAACTAATGAGGATGTTTTAGTAATTTTCAAATTTTCAACATGGGAGTCCCTCCATTCTCTGTCCTTTTGTGCATCCCCCTTTCTCTCAATTATTTGTTCTTTCCTTCTTTCTCCGTTCTCAATTATATTTTAAATTTTTGATGGGTTTTGTAACTAATTCCACAATAGTTCTATCTGTTTTTCTTTTTACCTATGTTTCTGATCTTTTCCATTCTGCTTTTGTTGAATGTTATTTTGTCAGTGAAGCTAGCATTCGCACAATTTTTTTTTTCCTTTTCCCTCCCTCAACATCTCTTCATCTCTTGAGACTCACTCTATAAATTGGAAATTGATTTATGGGTTAGATCTGGTGTTGTCTCTCCTTGTTTTATCTCTTTCTCTGTAAAAATTTGCAATCTAAATCTAAATTAGCTACTAATCTGTGTTTTCATGCAATCAACTTTGTAGTGGTTACCATGTGGTTTTATTGTACCCGGGCAATTTGGCTCTTGATGTTTTACAAAATTTCATGTTAAAAATGTAAAAAAAAATCAAGATTTTTTTAGTTTTTGAGAACAATAATAATGAAGTCTGTGTGTTGCTTTGTAATAGTTACTATGAGAAAATGTTCAGACTGAAACTTCAAATACATGAATCTATTGTTATATGGTATTGTATAGAGATGGGGACATTGATTTGTCTGGGAGATAATTTGGTGCAAAACAAAGAGGGACTAGCAAAGTAACCAGAAAAAAAAAAAAGGAAAAAAGAAAAAAGAAAAGAAGAGAGAAAAGTGAGGAGAGAAGATGAACAGAGAAAGGAGAGAGAGAGAGAGAGAGAGAGAGAGAGAGAGAGAGAGACAGAGAGAATTGGAGGGAAACAAATTTGAGAATGAATGAAAGAGTGGATAGAGTCATCTACAATGGGCACCAAAATTATTCAATTATCCTTATTAAGTTGCACAAAAAAAATATTTCCATAAATATGATATGGCAACTAGCATAATTCCTTAGAATGACCTGCAAATCTGACAGGAATGTGTCTCTTACTGTTTGCTTCTTATGGCAATGAAAGTTTACTTCTTATTTTAATTGATTCAGGTACAAACCAAGTGAGGAGACATTACTTCAGGTGGATCGTTTTTGTTCAAACATAATTACTGAATGTGAAGTTAACCTGAATCGAACATGGCCACGACCTTCGAGTCAATCTGGTGCATCAACATTAACAAGTGTATCTCCTTTGCCTGTATCTAGCTTTGCATCTGAGGCACTTGTGAAGTCACTGAGTTATGTCCGTTCCTTAGTTGCTCAACACATTCCAAAACGGTTCTTTCAATCAGCTGCCTTTGCTGGATCACCTTCTGCATCAGGACAGTCCCTGCCCTCTTTGTCATCTGTTCTAAGCAGATCCTTTAAATCCCAACTATGTCCAGCAAAAGTTCCAGAAATGTTAGAGAAGGATTCAGTTTCTTCATCTGTTTCAAAGTTATCAAAAATTGCACAAGTTGATGAAAGGGAAGAACTTGGGTTCACTGCCGATGATGTCCTGAAATGGCGCTGGCTTGAGGAAGACTGGTCATCACTAGTATCAGCAGAAGTGTAAATAATCATCGTGCTTGCTATTTGTTTATTACTTTAAAATTTCCTTGTTGGTGGTTACTCTAGCTTATGCTATTGCAGATATATATATATATATATATATATATATATATATATATTATTCTAGTATTCCTACAGAAATTTACTTCTTTCTTCCTTTCCAATCTATTGTGATACAGTGATCATGTTGTAAATCCTCAGGATATGAGAGCACATAATTTCTTAGAAGTAAGTGCAGCAGCTCTACTTGTTGGAGACATTGAAGTGAAGATGAAGGGGCAACCATTGCAAGTTTTTGGAACTGATGATATGCCTTACCTGGATCAACTTTTGCAATCTTCGCCAGTAACAACAATTACTAATTCTGCGTCTGCCCGTCCTCATCTAAGAGCAATTACAGCATCTAAACGCACAAAGCCCAGCCCTCATCAAATTTGGTATGTTCTTTACCCTTTTGAATTACTTTTATCCCTCATCTTTAGAAGTGGAATTCATATTTGAGCCACATATTATATGAAAAAATCACTTTTTCACTCAAGTATAGTTGGTAGAACTGTAGAAGTATTGAAAAATTGAAGTGCTCCAGGTTTGAGGTGATTTTATCTAATTTTAGGGGTTACCTAGCTATTTGGGGTATGTCAGATCCTTGAACCCAACTGCTCTGCTGAGGCTGAGTTGTGAGGAAAGACTGGGTTTGTTTTGACTGATGATATATTGAAGGGAAAGTAGCAATTCCTTAGAATATAGTGTGCTGAGGGAACCAGCGGGAGATAAAGCACATGATGAGCAGCTTTTTTGTTTCTGCTGTTCTGCAGATTGAATAGAAATATGAGGCTAAAAGCTTTTAAAGATAATAAAAGTACAAAAATGGGAGAAGGCGCTTTGCCTACACAAATATTAAAGCCCTGGATCAACCATGAAAAATTTGGAAGACAGAACATGAGATGAATTTTATACATATATGCACAAACCCTTTTGAGGGGTGATTGGATCATGCCTTTGCCAACTTTTAGAACCTGGAAACAGCACCCATAAATTGTAAGAAACATTTAATCAGTGCCTGCTGTTGACCTATTAACAAAGGCAGAGGTTATGAGGGAAAGACCAATTATTGGTGGAAATGATGGAAGAGGTCATGAAGGAAGGAGCAATCCTGGTGGGAGTGAAGGTTAGAGGAGGGAGAAAATGGAGAGGAAGAATATGAGAGTTGTGGATTTTGAAATAAAAGAAAATTCATAGCAATAATCTATGTTGTGCAAGTACCAGTAAAGTATCATACCTGATAATATACGAGGCTGATCCAACATTTTCCCACAACTTAGGGCACAAGTGTGACAAATATGTTATTTATAGGAGGCTGCTGTATTTTAGCATTCCTTTCTGACTATATGCACCATAAAATGCATAATGCCTTTTTTTCCCTTGTTATGTCTGAAAAAAACCATATCTACCTGATAAGAAAATATGCAATGAATCAGAATAAGCCCATGAAATCCCAAACAAAGAAAAATGCTTATTCCGTAGCTGTCATGCCACCTTCTAATGAGAAACAAGTGACTATTAGTTCCTGAACTTTAGAACACATGAAACACACATCCGGTGACAGTGCTTTATGAGGTCAGTGGATTTGTAACATATCTTCAGTATTAACATCGTTCAAAATAGTAGTCCAAACAAAAAGTATAACCTTAGATGGAACCTTAATCTTCCACAAAGAATCAAGTAAAGGCAAATCAATATTTTAAGGGAGCTGAACCAAAAAATTGAAGAAAGACTTACATGTAGACATTCCAGAGTCGTCTAGTGACCAGACATATGGAAAGTGAAAAGAACTCAACAAATTAAATAATATCAACATCTCTGAAGTTTCTCTCTCTTTATGATTCTAAGTAATGAAAATTACATGAAAGTCAGCAATGACTTTGACTGCAGTATACGTAAAGATGCAAATGTACATTAAATATCATGCTGTGTATACTTGCAATGTTATGTGATTTGTACTATGGTTGCTGAGGTACATTTGTTACATCATTTTCTCCCACAAGACAAGGTGCAGAGTCTAAGTTTTATTTCTCACTTCTTTTTGGTGTGCTAAATTTATTTCATGATGTGATTTGCTATTCTGTCTATTTCCTTTTTCATAGGGAGGATTCTCCTGTTATTACGTTCCGTCCACGAGCTCGACAACTCTTCCAGTATCGTCATTACAGGTATGGACAGAGAAGTTCCTCCAACAATACAAAAGATAAGTAACAAGTATCTGCATATTCCTTCATCCCAAAATATGTGCATCTAGATGCAGTGCACACACATGTACAGCTGGGTTTTAAATTGTCACCTTGCAGACGTAAGAGTCCAGTATCTGCATGATGGGGCCTCTCAAGGTGGGGTTGTAGCAATACTGTATGGTTACTTTGGGTATAATTGGTTCACATTTGTTTTATGCTGTACAATTTTATAGCATTTGATGATGGAATATCTTCTAGCTTTTCATCTATTATTGTCTTTCTATGTATATTCTGCATGGATGCTTGACTCTCCAGTTAGGTTGTATTTTAAGCATTAATTTTGTTATTAAAGTGAACTTTGTATATCTATATACGAATTTTTTCTGAGTTATTCCTTTGCTCATCATCATCATCATCTTTTTTCTTTCTTTTCTTTCCTTGTTATTTTAGGTGATTGTTTATCAACTTTTTTTGTAAGTTATTAAACTAAGTTCATATTTCAACTCTATGTTTATGCTACCTTAACCCCCCCCCCCCCATTTGCTCCCTGTCCATCTGTATCTCACAACATATTAACATGTGCTGACCAGCGAGCAACAACCTTTGCGATTAATCCCTACTGAGGTATGCGAAGTTATTGCTGCAGTTTGCTCAGAGACGTCTTCTCCAAAAGCCAACATCATGACAGTGTCTGGCAGATTAAATAATAGCACTGGAAAACCATCAATGGATGTGGCTGTGAGCGTCCTTGTTAAACTTGTTATTGACATGTATGTTCCAACACACTTGTTCTCTGTTATTCCTTTCTGTGCACATACATGCCAACATTTGACTACTTATGTGATGAAATCCTGATTTGCATTTTGTATATAGTTGGAGAAACTTACTGAGTTTTCCCTTTGTCACAGAGTTAAAATGGGACCAGTTAAAATGATCATAAGAGAAGGGACTGTTGAACATTGGGGAAAAATGGTATACAGCGGTGATCTTTGTTAGAAATGATATTAAAAATTTAAAATTACTAAAATCATGTTTGTTGATCTTCAAATACCCTCTTGTTGGAGATGCCTTATGGCTTGCAACTCCCAAGCCTGCAAAAAATAATCATCAACCATTTTCTATAGTGAACTTGATTTTGATTCTTACCATGTCTCTCTCTCTCTCTCTCTTGGATAGAATTTTATTGGGAGAAGATTTTTTACATCACCCCTCCTTGGTTTATCCTTTTTCCTCTCTCTTGCTGCTCCGCAATTGGCATCTTGGCAGCCTTCAGTTTTTTCAGAACTCTAAGCTACAGAGTTTGTGCACACCAATACTATATTGTTATGCAGTGAAAAACATATGATCTTTAGGTTGCTATAAGCAATCAGTACAAATTAATTTCACTTAGTTTTCATGTTCCTTTTCCCGTCTTTTGCCTATCTCAAACTTTGGCTATTGTTAGTGTTGAGAAAAATATTTAGGGTGTAGGGAAAAGAGAGAAGTAGAAGGACTAGGAAGAGTTGGAGAGAAAAATGCCAATATTATTATTCACTATTATATTGGCTGAAAATAATAATGGACTTAACTCTATTGCTCTATTTATATTGAGATTCTAAGAAATATAATGACTCTAATAGCATTAACTTTGAGTGCAAGACAAGCAAGCTCATAACCTAAAATTAATAATAATCAATCTAGGATAATTTCCTATTTCCTAAAATAACATAGTTCTAATGCCTCCCACTCAGGCTTTAGTTTATCTAAGCTTAAGCTTGGAATTATTAACAAAAATTACAATTGAACATAAAAATAAAATTTCATTCTCAATAAGGAGCAAAGGCAGGCACTCCTCTTGAAATTCGATGTTATGGATGATGGAATGACATGTCAGTTCAGCATAATGTGATAGCTGGATGAAAGTTCGGTTGAGAAAAAAAATATGATTTCTGGAATGAAGTGTTGGTGGAACAAAATGTGATAGTCAAAATTGCACATCAGCTAAGGTAATTTGATGGTCAAAATGATTGAAAATTTTAGTCACTGAAATGAAATGTTGGTGGAACAAAAGAAGTGTTGCCAATATGACCATTGTTGCAAAAAAAGAAATGCTACTGCCTATTGGAATATTCTTCAGCACAAAATGTTGCTAGATGACTATCAGCTCAAAAAATAAGTGATGTCAAAATAAACATCAGTGCAAATTGCTGCCGGAATGACCAATGGCGCAAAAAAGAAGTGCTGTCGGGATGACCATTGGCAAAGCTGAATTTAGAGGTAGTTTTTCCTCAAACTTGAAGATGCTCTATTAATTGAGGCGAAAACAACAAGGTTGCTGTGCAAAAGACAACGTTTATGATGGAATTGAGCACTGCTAATGGAGATAAAGCCTAGAGAAACTCTAGAATGAATAGTGGGAAACCAGAGATTCAAGATGCATTGGTATAAGACAGGTGCTACATTGAAAGCGGTATAATCCACAAGGCCTCGTAGTGGATGATACCACTATGATACCATTTCGAGGAAACTAATTAGGGTTCAGAGGAAGGGGAGAAGTAAAAAGACTAGAAAAAAAGACTGATATTATTATTCAATGATATATTGGCTAAATACAATTATAGGCTTAGCCCTAATGCTCTATTTATATAAAGATCCTAAGAAACATAGAGTCTAATATTCTTCACTTTAAGTGCAAGACAAGTAAGCCTATAACATAACCTAAAATCAATAATAGTCAATCTAGGGTAATTTTCTAATTCCTAATATAATGTAATTATCAATCTAAGATAATTTCCCAATATCAATGAGGATGTGTTCAATGTGGCTCTTCCAATTGGAGCAAAAGTCATCTAGAGTCTAGTGTTGCAAATACTATATTTGGGTTTCTTTTTGTCTTCATTTTTCAGAAGTTTTGGGCTAATAGATTATGTTTTTTTCTTCACTAGGGGGATAAGTTTTTTTGATACGCTAAGGGTTTTGTTTCTTGTTTAGATCTTTGATTTAGGGGTATATCTTTTTTGTTTCTTCTTCTTCTTGTTCCCTTTTTTTTCTCTTTTTTTTTCTCCTACGGATATCTTATACTCTTCTTTCTTCTCTTAACAAAATTTGTTTTTCTTTGCCCAAGAAAATTTGTTCTTCTATGGTAATACAAGGAGATTGTGGTCCTGGGGATGGGTTGGAATTGAGCATGGCTCCTTACTTATGAAACTCCTTGAGCATTGTTGGTTGTGCAATTTTTGTTTAATTGAGACTCTTTATACTAAGATGAAATTGGTCTAGAGGAGGCAAGCATGAAGGGATGAAATTCAATTTCTTATATAATTACAATCATTGGCATCGAAATTGAAATTTGGAACTCTATACTTGAAAAATTCAAACCAAATGCATTTTATAGGGATAAAAAAGATGAAAACAAATTTCAAGAAATGAGAGAGAATGAAAATTGAAAGTGTTTTCAAAAACAAGCCTTATATATTCACATTTTTTCTCAGATTTTGGGTAGGATATTTTTAAAGATGTGGTGGTGACTCATGTTCATTGTTCTTGCGTTAGATGGTGTCTTGGCATGGTTGGAAGATTGTTTCTTATTATGGGTGTGGGAAGATTTGGATTTGTCCTTGAAGTTGAAGGAATTCTTATTAATTGGTTATGAATGCCTTGATTAAAAATTTAGAATGAAGGAAAACTTTTCCTCCAATGGATTTGTGCATGGGTTTGCTAAAATTTGGTTTCTATGGATGAGAGATGCTAGAAATTTGAAAACATTATGTTGCTGCCTCATTTTTTATTGGTTAGTATTGTTCATATGACTTCTCTAGGTTCTTGGCCTATTGATCTATTAGCACATTCCTTTTATGGGTAGAATTGTGTTTTTCTACCTCTCTAATGTAAACTCCTGTTTTTCCATTAAATAATCAGCAGTAGAGAATATGATATAGGCTCATTTTTGAGAAAGTGGGCTTCATGGTGTTGCTTTTTCTGTTAATTTATGAACTTAATAGACTGCTTCTCAATTGAAGTCAATAGACAAATTGTTGTTCATATTTTTTGTAATGCCATCTCATATATCATGTTAGTGAACTAAGCCTATTAGTTTCTTATTTGTAAGTCATCCTTCTCTGATTTAATACTTACTGCTGCAAAAATAACAGATCGGAAACTTGATCCTGACAGACCTAAATATCTTGTATGGAAAAAAAATTATTATTTCTTTAGAGGGGTTGGTAGATTTGATCACTTGACCAATGACTTACTAGTTGACAATATGAAAACTTGATGGATTATGGAAGATTGGTGACTATTTAGTTTGATAAACAATACCTTGGAGAAGGAAGTTGAAAATAATTATATACATTGTAAGATAGTCAAAGATCAATGGACATTCCTTAAGACATTTTTCTTTGGTAAAGATAATTTAAGTCACATTTATGACTTATATGGGTCTTATGCTTCATCAAAACGTGCAAAGAAAGATTATGTCTCAAATTTATACCTAGTGGAAAAATATCTATGAACAATGGGATAGTCTCCTTCCCATTATTGATGGTGTCAAGGCAATGTGTACTCAACGAGAACAGTTAACTTCTATGTCTCTTCTTATGAATTTATCACCTGAACTCAGTCATGTTTGTCAGCATTCTTATCTTGGTCTTAGTAGTTAGCTCGATGGTCCATTTTTTCTCGTGTTCTTTGAGTGGCTCGAGAATTGCCATTAGCTTCTCCACCTACTTCTCTGGTTGACTCATTTGCTTTGGTCAATTTTGGTACTTGAGGGGGTCATAGTGGTGGTAAAGGAGATAGAGGCAAAAGTTGTAATTTGCCTAATAGTGATATTTGTTTTTACTATAAGGAATTGGGTCATATAAAGAAAATTTATCCAAAGTTAGTTGAACGGTATATATCATCATCTTGGTTTGCACATACTACTTCTAGCACTTTTGCACCAAAATCTAAGCACATAACTTTGACTAACGATGAATATAGTCATTTGATTTAGCTTCAACTTTCGCAGTGGCCACCCTTCACTCAATCCATTGCTTCTTTAATTCAAATAAGTAATCGTAGTGCATGTATTTTTCATTCTAAGTGTAGGTGGGTAATTAATTTTAGGGCCATTGATCATATGTTAGGAGATATAGGTATTTTTTCTTTTACATCCTTATCTTCTTCTGTCACTTTAGCTAATAGGTCAATTGCTTTTAGTGTTGGGAGTGGTACAACTAATGTTATCTCTGATGTTTCTTTAACTAATGTTTTATGTCTTTCCAAATTTCCATTTAACTTACTTTCTGTTAGCCAAATAATATGTATTTATAATTGAGTCTTCTTCTTCCCTTGTTACTATATTTTTAAGAATCTTTTAATGAAGATTTTTGATAGAGGATACGAATATGGTTAATTATATGTAATTGATGGTGATTTCTTTCAACCTACTCTTTTGCCCATTGTTATTGTTGCCACCATTACTCCATGCCAGTTACATTGTTGGTTAGGTTATCTTTTATTATCATCCTTAAAGAAATTGTATTCTCCTTTAAGTTCTATTTTACATTTTGATTGTGAATTGTCTCAATTTGCTAAATAGCATTGTCAATTATATGTTCCTAGAGTCCAGAAATGAGTTGCATCTCCTTTTGAATTATTTCATTTTGATGTTTGGGATCCCTATCCAATTGTGTTCAAACTTGGTTAGCGTTATTTTGTTACATTTATTGATAATTATTCAAAAACTACTTGGGTTTACTTAATGAAAAATTGCTCTGAGTTATTTTTTTTCCTTTCATACTAAAATTATGAATCACGTTTATATTTCTATTTAGAATTTGCACAAGGATAATGTTAAACAATATTTTTCTATCCAATTTTCTTTATATTTATCTAGACATGGTATTATACATCAAACCTTTTGTACGGTTGCTCCACAACAAAATTTGCTAGCCGAATGACAAAATTGTCATTTAATGGAGGTTTCGTGTGCACTCCTATTTCAAATGAAAGTCCCTAAGGTATTTTGGGCAGAATTGTTGCTGTAGTTTGTTTTTTAATCAATAGAATACCTTTTTTAGTTCTTAATGGCAAGGTACACTATTCTCATTTGTTTCCTTCTCAATCATTGTTTTATCTTACTCCACGCATCTTTAGTTGTACTTGTTTTATTCATGATTATGGGTTAGATTTCTAAATTAGATCCTCAATCTCTAAAATGTCTTATATTGAGATTGTATGCCTTTTTAGTGAATCATTTTAAAATAATTCTAGATTGATTATGTACATATTAGGAAGTTATTTTAGGGTGATATTTTTTTCCCTTTCTAGCTTGATTAGAGTTAGAATTAGTATTATAGCTTGATTAAAATAATTGGGTAGGGTTTCCTATGGATAGAAGGTCTACCTTAAGATATTGTGTATTTGTTAGTGGAAATTTCATATCTTGGAAAAGTAAGAAACAAGCAATGGTATCTTGATCTAATGCAAAGTCTGAGTATTGAGTCACCATTCATGTTACTGCTGGACTCGTGTGGCTTTTTTATCTTCTTAGTCAATTTAGACTTGCTTCATTTGGGCAATGCAATTATGGTGTGATAATTAAGTTGCCACTTACATTGCAACGAACCCAGTATTTCATGAATGGACTTAGTATGTAGAGATTGGTTGTCACTTCATTAGATAGAAATTAGAAAGGTGTTATTGATCTTAAACATATGAAAACTGGGGACCAATTTGTTGATTTCTTTACTAAGGTTCTTTTAGATAAACGGATTGATGATATTTGTAATAAGTTGGGCATGTTTAATATCTTACTGTAACTTGAGGGGGAGTGTTAGTGATTTAAGTCTATTAGTTTTTCGTATGCTAAGATGCATGGGCCTAGGTCTATTTCATGTAACCCTATGTTTTTATTATAAATAGATATTGCCTTACTTAATTGAGCATATGGCCTCACAAATCTCTTCTCTCTGACATATCACAATTCTTATATTTTGTTTAAATGTTATCTCATACTTAAAAGACATTTAATGGCATTGTTCTGTCAACATGTAGAAACATATTTTACATGAAAAGTAAAGTCCTTGTCTCTGGATATTTATATTTCATGTTTTGATAACTCAGATGAATAGCTACTTGTTCTTGCAATGCGATGCAGCCTGAAATTTGTTTGAGTAAGCCATTTTTTTTCTCTCATGGGGTTGGGGGTGGGATGGTGTTTGTTGGGTTACTCCAGCTACTATAGGCAGCTTTTGTTTGAAATATTGAGGTTTAGGGAATGAAAGGACGAAAGGGTTATGTGGGAATGAGCTTGTTTAGCCTTTTTATTTTTTATGTTTTGGGTATTTGGTTGGAGAGAATTGCTTGAATCTTTGAACAGCAGGCCCATCCAATTCATTTTTGTTTGGGACAAAAATTATTTCTATAGCCTCTTTATGGCTTAAAGGTAATGGCTCCTTTCTTGGGCTGAGTTTATCAGTTTTACACTGGGACTGGCATTTATGTTGTTGTTCAGAATTTTGGTTATTTTATGTTGCTGCATTTTTTTGTCTTCTGGCTTCTATCTGCGGTGGGTTCCTAATCCTCTAGTCTTTTATTCCTTTTCTTTTCTAACAATTTTTCTAATGTAAGAAATTCTAATCAGAAACTTCTAGTTTTATGTTGTGGTTTGGGTGGCTAGATAATAAATTGTGTACATATTTCTGTGAATTAAATGGAAATGGTCTCTGCTCATATAGTTATAGGGTATCAAAAGATTGAAGATTGACTGGACTTCTATTTCCTGGGTAAGGACATCATATGTGCTAGATTCCTCAGTTGAGTATAAATTTTCTCTGCGTCTGCTTGGATGAATATGTCCAATCATTCTAGAGTTGAATTGTGTTGGTTGTACTTCACCGTAAGTTAATCATGGGAATGGTTATGAAATATTGTTTTGTAGGTATGTTTTTGATCCTCAAATAGCTGCTCCTCTCACTCTTTCAATGCTTGAGGTGATGCATAACTGAAGTACTCTTATCTTTTTTAAAGAAAGTATTTGGGGATGTTATGGGTTCACTAATTTTTTTTTTTCAATTACTTGTTTCAGGAGATGCTTAGTTCTTCTAAGACAGCTTGCAGGGTTCGTGCCTTTGATTTAATTCTAAACCTTGGGGTTCATGCTCATCTCCTAGAACCAATAATTGCTGATTGTCATTCAACAATTGATGAAGAATTTTCTCGAGATCCTTATTATAATAGTGACACACAATTTATGGCCCAAGGGAGGAAGAAACGAAATTCTCAAAACAAACTGGACACCTCCTCAGCAATTGATAATTTTGAGTCTTGGATTTTAAGCATTTTGTGTGAGATATTACTACTTCTTGTCCAGGTATTATTTATCTTTGTCTGTTAGCCAATATTTGGTTTAGAAGTACTTGTTGGTCATTTTTTTTTGGGTTATGTTTCTATTACTTTTTGCTGGGCTTATCTGATTAGTGGTGCTAGTTTTTTCATTTAAGATTGTTTTTCCCTCTTAAATGTGTTGGCTTCAATGTTAACACAAATGATGTTGGAAGTGTTACGGATGAGAACATGGTTTCCCATATCTTTTTGGAGAACTAAACTGAAGATATATTTTTTTTTCCTAATTTTTTTAAGGATTTTTCAGATTGAAATTATAATTCGTGGCAGCATTGTTTAGGCAGTTTTTGTGCTTTTCATTTAGAGCTTGAGAGCGAGAGGAAGAAAGAGCAAATGGGCAGTTATAAGGTGGAACTTTGGTGCAGCAATAGCACTTGCTATAAGTATAGAAATCTAGGATGGGTTTTCCAGGTTTTGTTTGCGAAACACTTGTTATTATTAAATATCATGGGATGATCCATGGGTTTTTGTAATTTATCGGCTTCAGGTTGGTTAGTGGACAGTAGGTGATTTCATTGTGGCTGAAACAAAAGAACAAAGTCAAATAAAAGGTTGAATTCATTGGGAATTTTTGAGTCTTTTATATTGTGACATAAAATATACAATTATCAATCATTACTCATATATTGAAGGTCCATACTTTAACTGGCCACATTTTGTATAATTTCTTATACTATGAACTTGTGTTCTGTCTCTTTCCTATAATGTTGTAATCTTTTTATCAAAAATAACAACAAATTGTAGATTTAAACTAATTGCAGGAATGCTTAAGCCTCCTTAACCCTAATTGTGATATGAATATGCTGTTAAAAATATCTTGAATTTGCAGCATTCCTTTTCTTTGTCATCATTTAACTAACATTTGAGCAGTGATATAATTTTTGTTTCTATCAAAGGGTAATATTTTAGCAATTAGGTTATGTTATGAGCTTGCTTGTAGTCCCCCCAAAGTTAAGGGCATTTGAGTCTGTTTTTCTTGGTATCTCTATATATAGAAGTTTTAGGGATAAGCCTTTTGTATTCAGCTGTCTTGTTTAATTCTATAATATATCAAAGTTCTCTTTGATTTCTCTCCACCCTTGCTCTACCCTTCCTTTGCCAAACCGTAATTTTTTCTCATGGTATTAGAGTGGTATCATCCATCTTGAGGCCATTTGGGTGTCATGTTTCCAACAACCATAAAAAAGGGAAAAGGGTGAGTGGTTATTGTAGATAAATTTAGGTTTATTATGTTAATTTGAGTGATTTTTTTCTTTAAGGAAAAAAAAAATAAACTTTTGATTTGGGGTTCAATGTTGCGGATTTCGTTTCACCAATTTTTTCTCTAGCAACGAGGGGAGGTCGAGATCAATGGTCAAGGATTCCATTGCAAGTCCATTTGCTTTCGGTGATGCTCTAATAGTGAGGGTGGAGTGAGAGGGAAGAGTGTCATGGAGGACAAAAAAGATGAGTCAGTCACAATTACCTTTGAAGTCAGTCACAATTACCTTTGAATTTTAATAATTATCTTGTAATTTTTGTGGTTATTATCTTTAGGGATTTTATTTAGTAACTTAAAGTAGTTTTTGTACAAATAATGTCTAATTAGAGTCCTAATAGGATACTATGTGTTAGGAACATTCTAGAAGGATATCATTTAATGAGGGAGTTCTTATCATGCCTATACACCATATATTTTCTTATTTTAATGATATCAAGGAATTTTCTTTTTGTTTTTCCCCCTAGTGGATTCTAGAGTTGTTCACCTAGTAGAACGTTGTCTAGTTCTTATGTTCATGCTTTTGTCCTGCATCAAGTTGTATTAGAGCAATGACTGGCTTGATGGCTTGTAGTAGCGGTTGTGTACAAAGCAATCCTCTCTGTGGTGGCTGGTAAGATAGTGTTTTTATGCTTGATTTTCAAGAAATTGATTGTTTTCATGGATATTTCTTCAAATGGGAATTTAGTAATTGGTTGATGGAACTTGAATGTTACATTGACATTAAAGAAATTTTAGATGTTGATCTAGTCTTGCTTGCATCTTACAAATTGATTGATGATGCTCATTGAAGAAATATAGAGCTCGAGAAGGTATGAGAAAAGTTTCTTCTTGGCCAATGATGGAAAGGTTATTAATTGCTGAATTTTTCTCCAATTATAATGAAGTTTTAATTGGGTGGAAAAAACATGTTATTTCGTTTCTTGAAAATTATGTTGAGCTTTCATTTAGTTATATCTATTGAAAGCTTATAGTATCTGACTGTCAAAAATTCCAACAAGTGAGATTGTAGCTTTGTAATTACAATCGTAAACAAGAAGATATTATTGCACAAGAACCAATATTAAAGGAAGAGATTCAATGTGACATTGAACAAGGAAGACAAGAACCCATAAGTAGGTAGATGAAATTCCACAAATTTATGTTGCAAAAGATTCATCTATTGAAGAGCAGATAGAAGATTGTTCCTAAATCATCAACCAAGAAGCTATTCAACCATTAAAAGAGGATGCACAAAATCAAGACTTGGATATTATAGAAATGCCAACAACATTGGTCAAGAAAGATTTCTTGCCTGATTCAAATTTTATTCAGCATCTAATTGTTCAAACAAACTGGATAAAGATACAAGAAGATGGGGTTACAATTTCTCAAATCATGAATAGGCAACTTGCAAACAATTTTGAAGAGTCCCAAGTATTCAAAATATCTTTCCATTTGGAATGGTAGGCATCAAGATCAACCTATAAATTTGAGGATGAGTTTTTTTGAAGTGGAGGAGCTTGATGTAGGACAAAGAAGTTGTGCCAATCACAACTACTTTCGTATTTTCATAATTATCTTGTAAATTTTGTAGTTATTATCTATAGTGATTTTATTTAGTTATTTAAAGTAGTTTTAGTATGAATGATGCATAATTAAAGTCCTAGTAGCATACTGTATGAGCAACGAATATTCTAGAAGGACATCTATTTATTGAGTCTTATCATGACTATAAATAAGGCATTAATATGCAAAACATGATAAACTGTATATTTTCTTATTTTAATGATATCAAGGAGTTTTCCTTCTTTTTTGGGAGATTCCAGAATAATTCACCTACTAGATTCTATGTTCACACTTCCGTCCCACATCAGTCCTCTTTGTTGTGACATTGCTTGAGCAAGCTAGAGGTGGTTGCTGCCTGGGGATGCTACAAACAGTACTGACGACAGTTCTTGGCTAACCTGTGGCTGATTCTGTAGTTTTCTGGCTGGAGCTCCAGCGGGGTGTAACTGAGTTCAACTTTCTTAGTTAAGCCTGTGTTCAAAGTTGTTTGGAGCTGATTTGGCTTCTTTTTTATTGATATAATGATATTTGAAGTAAGTTTGGTGAAGTCAGGTTCTTTTTACACTATTTGTGTATGATTTTGAGGTCCTGGCTCTAGATTTTGATGGTTTGAGAAGTTAGGTTCTGGGTTGTTTGTTTTTTGCTTAATCTTGGCCTCGGACTTGTGGTTCCAAGGTGCTTTTGGCAAATGAGGTTTCAGGCAATTCCAGCTGGTTTTGTGCTCAATTTGTCTGAAATTTTTGGTTGCTCTGGTTTCCATAGCTGTTGTTTCATTGTTTGCTGGCTTGTTTCTCAAGCTGCCAAGCTTGATTTAGTGCTGTGGACTCATTTATTTGGTGGATTTTGACAGTGTCTGAGGTAGTTCCGTTGCATCCTCTACCTATTTTGGCTGATTTGTTGCAGCTGTAGCCTGGGCATCTCTGCTATTTTTTTTCCCTCCCTTTTGCTTTTTTATTTTTAATGTTTGTGGTGTGACCAATTTTCAGAATTAGGTTGTTTGGTTTCTTTGAGTGGGGTTGATTGTCCCTGCACGAGGAAGTGTGATAATGAGATGGAAATTAAGGGTAATGAAGTGCATTTTGATATATATGGTTTTGTATGATTTGTTCATTTTATATTATTAGGACCACTGGATTTTTGCTTCTTGGCAGCGGATTTAGGCATGATTACTGGGTTTTAAGATGAAAACCATGCGTCTCTGATTTTGGATTTGTGACCTGGTGAATTTTTATTGTTCTTTGGTTTTTGAGTTCTGTCTCTTCTGTTCTGTTCAAGTGCTTTTCTTGCTTTAATGTCTTGGATTTGGCTGCATTAAGTACATTGTGGGAGCAATATAGTGTGTTGTTGTATTGGTAACGTGATGTGACTAAGGGTTTCACAGTTTGCTTTGATGTAATTCCAATTGAGGCTGTCAGTGATCGTTTGACATGATTCCAACTGCGGATGGCAATGGATTGTGTTAGAGTAATGATAAAACCAATCCTGGACCTTCTTAAGAACAATTGGCACTTCATGTGGTATCATTGCCTCTTTGACTGACAGGTCAAGGGTTCGATTCCTATTGCCTCCATTCTAAATATTAATAAGGTGGGCTTATGATACGTCTATGTTTCAAGCCCAAAGGGCTATTGCATGATTGGGCGTGTTAATAATAAAACTAATTTTGGGCCTTCTCTTGACAGCTTAAGCTTTTAGAAACAATTGGCATTTGATAGTTTAGAAGATTAGCTGGGAGAAGTTGAGAGAGCAGCTTAATGGTAGTTAGTAAAACACTTTTGGGAGTTGTGTCATTTTGTGCCAAGGAGAACAAGAGGGAGAAGGTCAGGGCTAGTTGTTGAAGATTTTCAGGAGTTGTATCTAGCAAAGCTTTGGTTTTGTTCGATTGTTTTTGGATGTTTGCATATTGGGGGAGTTGTCAACCATTGTTGCTTGTTGCAAGCCATTTGTTAAGTTTGGACTCCATCACGTTTTCTTTATAATTATGTAGTTTATATTTAGTCCTTATTTTAAAAGTCTGAGTTCATGCTACAAGTTGAATCTTTTAGATGTGTTAGTAAATGATTAGTATAAGTTATGGGCTTATGGGCTAGATGAGTTTAGTCCTATTGTATTCTATATTCTATTATAAATGGATGTGCCTGCTTCATTGTTAAGTATAGTTTCAAGAATTATTCTTTCTTAACATAATATCTGGAGCCTTTATTAGGTATTTCTCTCCAACTCGAATTATTTATGTAGAGGTGCATGAGCACCACATGCAATCAGGTTATCCAGTGCGTGGCGGTGTGTGAGCATTCCCCTAATGATGTACTTTCTTCGATGATCTTCTGGGCAGATTCCGCAATGCTATGTGTGGTTGGATTTGTGATTTAAGCACTCTGATTGCAATTTTATGAACTTTTGTTATATTTTGGTGCTGTTTTTCTTTTGTTTTTTGGTTGTAATGGCGGATTCCTATGATTCGGGTATGAAAACTACACACAATGATGGCAACATGTCTTTTTTTGTCATGGCTACCAATTCTTCCAGTTGGTAGAAAGATAATTGATTGGAAGTCAGATATAGAAGGGCAACGGTTTATTATAAGCATGTTTGAAATTGAATATATTGAATACTAACAATTTCAAGTCTCTAGACAGCTATCACTTACTCAATCCACTGCAACTTTGATTTAGACAGGAAATTTCCTTGTATGTTTTTCCAATTCCCAATCTAGATAGGTAATTGATTTTGGATATTGTTAAGAGAGAATAATTCTTGAAGCCATATTCTCACAAGAAGCTTGCATGTCTATTTATAATAAAATATAGGGTTACAAAAAATAGGCCCACGGCCCATACATATCTTAATAAATAAGAAACTAGTAACCTAACCCTCAAATCACTAGCACTCCTCTTCAAGTTGGGGCATAAATATTAAACATGTCCAGCTTGTTACAAATATCATCAACCCACTTTCCTGGAAGGGCTTTAGTAAACAAGTCAGCCAATTGATCCCTAGTTCTAATGTGCCTCAAATCAATAATCCCTTCTTGAAATTTCTTTCTAACAAAATGACAATCAACTTCTATATGTTTTGTACGTTCATGAAAAATCGGATTCGTAGCAATATGGGTAGCTGCTCGATTATCACACCATAGTTGCATAGTTTTATAAGGCTTAATTCCAAGTTGATAAAGAAGATAGGAAATCCATATAAGTTCTGATGTAGCATGGGCCATAACCCAATATTCAGATTTTGCACTTGAATGTAATATTACTGTTTGTTTCTTACTTTTCCAAGAC
This sequence comes from Sindora glabra, assembly GCA_020226215.1. Taxonomy (NCBI): domain Eukaryota; kingdom Viridiplantae; phylum Streptophyta; class Magnoliopsida; order Fabales; family Fabaceae; genus Sindora; species Sindora glabra. Next base: position 7,696,792 of record CM035233.1, read on the forward strand.
ACAAGATTTCCACCAACAACGACACAATACCCAGAGGTGGATTTTCTGTCTATGGGACATCAAATCCAATCTGCATAAGAGAAGTGTTCTATTCTGCAATGATCATGATTTTTATACAAAATTCCACGACCAAGGGCTTTCTTGAGATATTTTAGAATATGCATGATTGCATCCCAATGAAAAGTTCTTGAATAGTTCATAAATTGACTTACTACACTTACCGGAAAGGCAATATCAGGTCTAGTTATGGTAAGGTAGTTCAATTTACCCACCAGTCGTATATACTGTTCTGGATCTTCTAACAATGCTCCATCTTCCAAGTTAAGTTTAACATTCGGAATCGTAGGAGTATCACAGGGTTTAGAGCCAGGCATCTCTGTTTCTTTCAAGAGGTCAAGAATATATTTCCTTTGAGATAAGAAGATTCCTTCCTTTCCTCAAGCAATTTCAATCCCTAAAAAATACCAAAGTGTTCCCAAGTCTTTAGTATGAAACTTGATTTGAAGAAAAATTTTTAATTTTGAAATACCCAATTGATCACTATTGGTGATCACAATGTCATCTACATAAACAGTTAGAAGAATATAACCAGAATCTAGTTGTTTATAAAAAACTGAATGATTGTTGCCAAAAAGTCCGGGCGGTTGCCCTATATATATCTTTTCATAAAAATCACTATGAAAAAAGGCATTTTTAACATCAAGTTGGTAAATGGGCCAACTATGGGATGCAGCAAGCGAGATAATCAATCGAACAAATGTAATTTTGGCAACAGGGAAAAAAGTTTCTGAATAATCAACACCATAGATTTGCACATACCCTTTAGCCACTAGCCGGGCTTTTAATCGAGTAACAGTACCATCAGGATTAACTTTCACAGTATACACCTATTTACACCTAATAGATTGTTTGCCTTTGGCTAAAGAGACAACATCCCATGTTTGATTTGCAGCAAGAGCCTGCATTTCTTCTTCCATAGCAGCACGCCACCCAGAGTGAGATAGTACTTCCATATCAAACTTAGGAATAGTAATAGAATCAAACGAGGCAATAAAGGAGTGAGAGGATAAGGGCAAGGAAGTGCAGGATACATAGTTGGAAATAGAGTAATGGTGATTAGTGTTACCTCGTTGAGTGAAAGTACGTGTACCCTTCTGGTGGGCAATCATGATATCATGATCAGATGGCAATGAAGGAGGATCTGATGAGGAAGAAGCCGATAGAGGGGACAAAGCCAGTGATTCACCAATAATTGATGCATATTGTCCTTTTCAGAATAAAGTTAGCCAATAGTGTCCTATAATTTTTTAATTGTTTCACAATGCACAGTATTATCATCAACCACAGGAATTAAAGTATTACAAATTAACTGAAGCAATCGTCGATCCTCCACAATCCATCTTTCATTTGTATTGTTTGTAGGCGGATCTTTGGTAAGGTGATGAGTCATACGAATTTCATTAAGGTAACACTGAATAGTCCTCTTCCACCCTATATATTGTCGACCTTCCAAATCTAATTTCCATTCTGTTATTTGGCCACTAATCGGAAGTAAATTAGAAACTATTCTTTCACCATTATTATCTCTAAGTGGGTTGCGTGTATCAGAATAAAAAATTTCATCGGCCATGAGATGAACTTGCAAAAAGAATCAAAAAGAAATATCCAAAAAATAGCCAAGAAAAGTAGAAAAATCGCACCCAAGTTGCTGGATTGCTTGAAGAATCACACAGATGAATGTAGAAGAAGTCGGAGAGTCGTCGGTCAAACTCCGATCGTCGAAAAACCTCTCACGTGCTTGCACATGCTGGAAAACCTCTCTGCGCGTGGTGCTCACGCACCTCTTGGGAAGTTGGGTGTGTTGCTCACGCGCCGATCTGCAATGGTTGCCGGTAACTGATCTACCCGTCAGTCAACCTAGATCCTCCAAAAACGCCTTGAAACGCTGCCAACCTCGCTAGACAGCAGCTTCGCTGTTCTGTGACACTGCGCATTGTGCAGGGTAATCTGGTTTTTTTTATGGTTTTGGATCCTCCGTGACTTAGGGTTCAATCATGTATAAAAAACTAAAGGAAAAGAAAGGAAAGAAGAGCGGAGGAAGAAAGTAGGATTCTCTGGCTTCTTGTTTTCTGTCTTTTTATGTGAAAAATATATCTAAAGAGTGGCTCTAGATACCATGTTAAGAGAGAATAATTCTTAAAGCCATACTCTCACAAGAGGTTGACATGTCTATTTATAATAAAATATAGGATTACAAAAGATAGGTCCACAGCGCATACATAAGAAACTAGTAACCTAAATCTTAAATCACTAACAGGTATCTTGTTTTCTTTCCAAATTTCTTCTTCTTGTGTTATTATAGCAAATGGGTTTACTATTTAAATTATTGGGAGTAGTACAACTAATGTTACTCTTGATATTTCCTTGTCTAATATTTTGTGTCTTTCTAAATTCTCCTTTTCTTTTCTTCTGGTTATTGTGTTTTTTGGGATCTTTTGATGAAGAAGACATTTGATAGAGGATACGAATTTGGTGGCCCATACATGCATGATGAAAAAGTTCCTTGGCCTGTTGCTACTATTGTTACCATCACTCCATATCAGTTGCATTGCCATTTAGGCCATTCTTCCCTAACATCTTTTAAGAAATTTTTTCCTAATATAATTTCTGTTTCACATTTTGATTATGAATCATGTCAGTTTGCTAAACAATACCACTGGTTTTATGTTTCTAGAGTTAATAAATGTGTTGCATCCTTTTTTGTGTTAGTATACTCTAATGTTTGGGGTTCATGTCTAGTGGTGGCTAAACTTAGTTATTGGTACTTTGTTACTTTTGTTGATGATTATTCAAGAGTTACTTGGCTTTATTTCATAAAAAATCGGTCTTAGTTATTTATTATTTTTAGTGCCTTTCATGCTGAAATTTTAAATCGATTCCATACTTCTGTGCGAAACTTGCGAAATGGAAATGCTCAAGAATATTTTTCTATACAATTTGCTTCATATTTTTCTAAACAAGGTATTATTCGTCAATCTTCCTATCTGGTTACTCCATAGCAAAATGGAGTAGTTGAAAGAAAAAATTATTATTTAATGGAGGTTTTTTGTTTACTTTTATTTCAAATGGAACTGCTTAAGTTGTTTTGGGTAGAGGCAGTTTCCACTGCCTATTTTCTAATTGATTGAATGCCATCCATGGTTCTTGACAATCAGGTACCTTATTCCATTTTGTTTGCTTTTAGACATTTGTTTCCTCTCACTTCATGTTTTTTGGGTTGTACTTGTTCTGTTTAAGATCATCGTCTTGAGGTCTCCAAACGTGACCCACGGTCCTTAAGATGTGTCTTCCTTAGTTATTCTTGAACACAAAAAGGATATTCATGTTATTCTCTCAATTTAAATCGTTATTTTGTATTTTCTAATATTATATTCTTGGAATCCACATCATATTTTGGCTTTTTTGAGTCTTCCTCCACTATACTCGAATTTAGTTTTTTTGATGAATATTTTCTTGCATATTTTACCTCTTCGGATTCTTAGCCCCCCTCCAAAAGAAAGGGGTCTGTCCTTCTATTACGCATTTTATTCTCATGGAGCACAAGTACTAGTTATAGCACCTTCATTTGACAACATCAAGACATTTAGTGTAGCATCAATTATTGAATCACCACCAACTACTTTGTCTTTAGATCGTCCTCCTTTACCTCTTGATCTTGATATTCCTATCGTCTACTGAAAAGGTACTCGTACATATACTAAAATGGTAACATTAATCACCTTATTTCATCTCTATAGGTGTCCTATTCCTCATTGCTTATCTCCTCACAATCATTGATTGTCATGTTGGATTTTGTTATTGTTCCTAAGTATGTTGTAGAGGCACTTTCTCATCCTGGGTGACGTGCTACTATGGAGGAAGAAATGATGGCCTTTAAGGCAAATCGTACATGGGATATTGTGTTTTTATCAAGTGGTAAAAATTTTATTGGTGCAAGTGGATATTCACCATGAAAGTTAATCTACGTGGTACTATTGCTCGGTTGAAGGCTTGTTTAGTGACAAAATCATATGAATAGATTTATGGTATGGATTATTTAGAAATGTTCTCTCCAGTTGTGAAACTCACTTTTGTTCGCTTGTTTATCTTTCTTGTTGCATCTTATGCCTGGCTTCTCTATCACTTTAATGTTAATAAATGCCTTCTTGCATGGCAATTTACTTGAATAGGTGTGTATGGAGTAACCACCTGGATTTGTTGTTCATGGGGGAGTATAGCAAGATTTTTTTATTATAAAAATCTTTGTATGTCTTGCGGCAATCTCCTCGAACTTGATTTGAGAGATCTAATGATGCTGTGACAGAGTTTGGTATGAAGAAAAGTGATCATGATTGTTAAGTGTTTTATAAGCTATTAGATTTAAGATTCTAGTTGTATTCTTCTAACTATCTTTGTGGGTGACATTGCATTCATTGGTAGTGATAAATTTAGTATTTTGAGATTGAAGAATTTTCTTCAAACCAAGTTTCAGATGAAAGATCTAGGAGCACTTTGGTATTTTTGGGGATTGAAATTGCTTGAGGAAGGAAGGGAATCTCCTTATTTTAGAGGAAATATATTCTTGATCTCTTGAAAGAAATAGGGATGCTTAGCTTTATATCCTATGATACTCTTTTGATTCCAAATGTTAAAATTGGCTTGAAAGATGGGAAGTTGTTAGCAGATTTAGGGCAGTATAGATGACTAGTGGGTAAATTGAATTACCTCACTATAACTAAACTTGATGTTGTTTATTTGGTAAATGTATTAACTCAATTTGTGAACTCTCCATGAACTTCTCATTGGGATGTAATCAGGCACATTTTAAGATATCTCAAGAAGGGACTTGGTTGTGAAATTTTGTGTAAAAATCATTGTTATTGTAGAATAGAAGGTTTTTTTGATGCAAATTGGGTTGGATTTCCAATGGATAGAAAGTCCACTTCTAGGCACTTTGTATTTGTTGGTTGGGATCTTGTGTCTTGGAAAAGAAAGAAACAAATAGTAGTGTCTCATTTCAGTATAGAGTTTGAGTATTGAGCCATGGCTCATGTTACATTAGAACTTGTGTGGATTTCCTTCCTTATTCATTAACTTGGAAATGATTCTTATGCAACTATACAGTTGTAGTGTGATAATCAGGCGGCTACTTATATTGTTACAATTCTAGTTTCTCTACAAAACATGTAGAAGTTAATTGTCTTTTTGTTATGCTGAAACTTTAGGAAAGGGTTTAGTCTTAGAACTGGGGAATAATTAGTTAGTTTATTTACAAAAGCTCTCTTAGGAAAACAAGTTAACGATATTTGTAACAAGTTAGGCATGTTTGATATTTATGCCTAACTTCAATGGGTGTGTTAGTAGATGATTAGTGTAAGATATGGGCTTATGGGCCTAGATGAGTTTAGTCTTACTGTATTTTATATTCTCTTATAAATAGATGTGCTTGTTTCATTGTTAAGTATGGTTTCAAAAATTATTCTTTCTTAAAAGTTTGTTTCAACTTGAGGGGAATGTTAGAAATATTTTAGTAATTATGTTATGTTATGAGCTTGCTTTTAGTGTACTCAAAATTACTGGTATTGGAGTGTTCATGTTTCTTACTTCAGGGTTAAGCCTATTGTATTCAACTATCTTATATGATTCTATAATATATGAAGTTTTCTTCTATTTCTTTCTAGCCTTTACCTCTTTCCCAGGCAAACCCTGCTTATTTCTCAACAGCTTGAAACATGCCTAGAATTGAAGGTTTAATTTAACCATTATTAATCCATTGTGAAAATCAAGCAAAAAAATGACAAATTTACTATAATAATAATATGATTATATTGTCATTGTTGTTTTTGGCGGATGTTATAATCATGTACTCAACTTGTTTTAATCATATGTTTAAATTATTTTCTGCAGGTTGAAGAGGAGGACGAGCCTGTCTGGGCATCTGCACTCAGCTGTTTGCTTTATTTTGTCGGTGATAGAGGAAAGATCCAGAGAAACAGATTGCAAGGTCTTGACATAAGGGTGAGGTTTCCTTTCCTATTTTATTCTCCTACATTTTCTTCGAAATTTCATTTTAATATGATACCTGATTTTTCCTCCATCTTTTCTTTCTTACTTTTTTTCCCATAGTTTCTAAGGTGGTTGAATGTTTTTAAGATTTTTTCCCGACAAGTGAATTTGTGTACATTATGTTATTTTTTTTATTAAAAAAAAAATGCGAACTTTTGACTTCATGTCTTGCTAGAACTTGGAAGGAAAGTCGTCCATTTGTGGCCCTGTTCGGATAAAATGCTTAAATTTGAGCTCTTATGGAAAAAGGCTTTTTGTTTAAACTCTATTAAAATGAATATTTTTTGAAAGGAAGTTATCTCGTGTTTGGAGGTACGATCTAGTGAGTGTTTTCAAGCAAGATTTTCATGGAAGGACTTGGAAAACCTGTAGGGTTTGAGTTAAAGATGAAATTGAGTCTAGAGTTAGGGACAAAACACTAGTATTGTGGACTAATAAAAGGCTGAATGCATAATATTTGACCTACTTCTCTTTCTATCTATATATAATGGGGATATACCGAGTGAATGTACTGTTTTTATATGAGAGTAAGAGCACTAAATTATAGGCAAATTTTTCATCGATTGAGACACAATTGAAGGTAACATGATTACTTAAAAATATCATATAATATGCTTAACTAAATTGACTATAATACTTTTTATTATAATATATTCTATGAAAGTTGCTGCTGCCTAAATTATTTTATTGACGCAACATTTTTTATTCATTGTTATCAAATTGTGAATTGTATCGCGAATTGATTGATCAAAATTTTGAATCGTGAATCGAAACGAATCGTAAATCGGTAAGATTCACAAAATATATAAAAATAGTATATATTATCCTATGTATAACAAAATATAAGCATTGATAATGAAAAAGGAAATTTTCAAAGGCTAGGTTACGGCACTATGGAGGAGTTGAATCTGAAAAAAATAAGGTTTTTTAAAGATGGGTGAGGGCTAATGGAGTGCATGTGACTTTATTATGGGTTTTTTTCTTTAAAAAAATTGAAAAAAAATGTAGACTGGGCTTAGTTTTATCAATTGGGTAACGCAGAACCTAGGTTGGGTTCTGTCAGCGACCCGATTGGCTGGAAATTTTCAGCTTTTTTGCTTCGCATCAGTATCCCTTACCAAAAAATAGAGATGCGCACAATTCTGCCCTTCGATTCAATTTGCAGAAGCAATTCGTGCAGTTGATCGAATCACAACGATTCATGATCGAATTGCAACGATTCAGAGGGTTCAACGATTCATTTATAGATTCGCAACATTTTTTTCTAGAATCGAATCGAACTGTGCGATTCGAATCGCGAATCGGACGATTCTGACTACACTGCGTTTATTTCATAAGCTTTGTGAGGGAGTATATGAAAATGAATCTTAATATGCTATTGCATATGGTAATCCAAATTCCAAAAAAATGCCGAGGAAGTTTTTATCCAAATTGAAAAGCTCCTGTAAGCACTTAGTTTAGTGTATACAAAATGGATTACAAAATTGGAAGTGATGATATCATAAGATAATTAGGTTAACAGATAAAGGACATGAATAATGAAAGTAAAATATATATATATATATATATATATAAACATACTAGCCAATTGCAGAAAGGTGTTGATGTCTAATTATTTCAAGTTTTACACTATATTTTTATCTAGAGCAAACATTTATTTAATCATGGCTCAGTGCCAACTTGATTGAGAGAGAGCCTTTTGAACTAGATTATGAATGGGCATGGTGATGATAAACGGTGATAACTCATGAAATAATAAGTGTGATGTGGGTTAAGAGTGGAGCAGTTACTTTCACAAAGGGGATAGGAAGGCTATTGTTAGAAGAAATGAAAGATTTGTGAGGCTATAACCTCAATTAAGGTAGGCAATGTTTATTTATAATAAAATATAAGGTTACAAGAGATAGGCCCATAGCTTATATGTCTTAGCCTATAAGGGACTAAGACTCTATTTACTTACACTTTGCCTCAAATTGGAGCATAGATATCAAACATGCTTGACTTATCACAAATATCATTAACCCGTTTTCCAGGAAGAGCCTTAGTAAACAAATTAGTAAATTGTTTTCTAATTTTTATATATCTAAGATCGATAACACCTTGAAGTTTGGGCCTAAAAAGTTGATAATCAACCTTTATATGCCTGTTTTGTTCATGAAACATTGGGTTCGTGCCGAGTTAATTATCCCAATATAATTGCATGGCTCCAGGTGAAGTTAACTAAGAAGATAAAAAAGCCACACAAGTTTAGTAGTAATATGAGTCATGGCTTGATATTATTTCTTATTTTTTGCTCTTCCAAGTTACAAGATTTCTATTAATAAACACAAAATACCTTGAAGTAGACCTTCTATCCATTAGACACCTTACCTAATTAGCATTAGAAAAGTCTTTAATTTTACAATGATCGTGATCCCAATGTAATATTCCATGCCTGGGTGCTTTTTTTAGATAGTTTAAGATGTGTATAATCACATCCCAATGAGAAGATCTTGGAAAATTCATAAACTAATCATATCCCAATGAGAGGATCTTGGAAAATTCATAAACTAACTTACTACACACTAGAAAAGTGATGTTAAGTCTTATGATAGTAAGATAGTTTAATTTTTCCACAAACCTTTTGTAATGTTCTAGATCTTCTAGTAATTTTCCATCTTCCAATCCAAGCTTAACAATTGGGATCATAGGGGTGTTACATGGTTTTGAATCAAGCAAAATGATTTCCTTCAAAAGGCCAAAAACATATTTCTCTTGTGAAATAAAAATTCCCTTCTTATTTTGAACAATCTTAACACCTAAGAAGTGACGAAGTGGTCCCAAGTCCTTTGCCTAAAACTTGACTAAAGAAAGTTCTTTAATTTTGAAATATCCACTTGATCACTACTAATAATTGCAATGTGATCAACATAAATAGCAAGGAGATTTAGAATGTCGGTAGAACACAAAATGATCATGATCATTCCTTTTTATACCCAACTCTGTTATAACATTATTGAATTTGCCAAACCATTTTCGAGAAGATTTATTTAAACCATACAAAGACTTATTTAGTCGACACACCTATCCTTTGTCCCTTTGAGAAATATAATTGGAAGGTTGCTTCATATATACTTCTTCATGTAAATCGTCATGAAGAAAAGTATTTTTAACATTAAATTAGTGAAAAGGCCAATTTTGAAAGGCAACTAGAAGAAAAAAAGGGTGAATAGATATTATTTTTACAAGGAGGGAAAAGTGCTAGAGTAATCAATACTATAAGTTTGCGTGTAACCCCTAGCCATCAATCGAGTTGTTGGTTGAGCAATAGAACCATTTGAATTGACTTTGACTGTATATGCCCCCTGCACTTAATAGGCTTTTTGCCATTTGGCATGGGTATAAGCTCCCAAATATTGTTATCCTTGAGAGCTTCCATCTTTTCATTCATAGTAGCATGCCACCCATCATGTGAAAAAGCCTTTGAAATAGTTCTAGGAATAGTAATAGGATCTAGGAAAGCAATAAAAGGCTAGGAAGAGACAAATAAAGTGGAATATGATACAAAATTAGAGATAGGATAGGATGTAGGAAGGCTATCTTTTTAGGTGCAATTATGAGTTTGTTTGCAGTGGGCAATAGGAACATCAAGATCAGAGGCAGATCTTTTAAGGGAGAAATCATTGGTGGAGAAGACAAGGTTGATGGCTGTTCAGCAATTAGCGCAGCACTTGATAGTGGTGCTATTATTATGGGGATCTATTTTCTACGAGAATAAAACTTAATGGGAGTGGGAGCTGTTATTAGGGAATGGAGTCTTCAGAAATTGTAGTATAAACAAATAATTTCAACAGATTCGGACTTAGATAAAGGATTAATAACTGTAGAAGAATCAAAGGAAGGAATTGACTCTAAAAAATGTAACATCAAAGGACTCAATAGTGTCTCAAATAAGGAGAATAACAATAATGTCCTTTTTGAGTGCGAGTGTACCTAAGAAAAACATGGTTTAGAGATCAAGGATCTAGTTTAGAAACTTAAGATTAATAATCATGAACAAAACAAGTGCAACCAAATATGCATAGAGTGAGATAAAACAGTGGTTGAGAAGGAAACAAAAGAGAATAAGGTACTTCACTATCAAGAACTAAAGAAGGCATTTTATTGATTAAAAAACAAGCCGTAGAAACAACTGTCCAAAATACCTTAAAGACTTTCATTTAAGATTGAAATGCGCATGAAACTTCCATTAAATGATGATTTTTTTCATTTGGCAATTTCATTCTATTATGGAGTAACTACACAAGAGAATTGATGCATAATACCATGCTTGGATAAATATAAAGAGAATTGGGTAGAAAAATATTTTTTAGCATTATCACTATGCAATTTTTGGATAGAAGTATGAAAGTAATTCATAATTTCAGTATGAAAGGTACAAAAAGTATCAAATAACTCAATGATTTTTCATAAAGTAAAGCTAAGTAGTACTTGAATAATTATCAACAATTTCAACAAAATAGTGATAACCAAGTTTGGACACAACTAGGAAAGAACCCCAAACATCAAAATAAATTAGTTCAAAAGGGGGATGCAACCTATTTGTTGACTCTAGAACATAAGATTGATGATGCCATTTAGCAAATTGACATAACTCTCAATCAATATGTGAAATAGAACTTAAATGAGGATACGATTTTTTTGAAGATGATAATGAAGGTTGACCCAACCAACAATGTAATTGGTATGGAGTAACGGTGGCTGCAATAACAATAGGGGGAAGAGCAAGTTGAGGGAAATCACCATCAAGATCATTCAATCCACCAGATTCATGTCCTTTACCAAAACTCTTCTTGTTGAAAGATCTTGAAAAACACTGTAACTAGGGTAGAAGAAAACACCATGGTTATATGTATGTGTAATTTGGCTAATTGAAAGTAAGTTAAATGGAAATTTGGGAAAATATAGAACATTAGTTAAAGAAATATTAGAGGTAACATTGGTTATACCACTCATAACAACAGAAGCAGTTGACCCATTAGCTAAAGTGAATAGTCATCAATGAAAGTTTCAATGTATTGAAAACCTAAAACAAGCACCACACAATTAGGACCCCAAATATCACAATAAACTAAAGTAAGTAGGAATGCAACCTAGTTATTGACTCTCCTCGGAAATGAAGTTTGATACTATTTATAAAGCCTACAAGACTCACAATTAAAAGACAGCAAAGCAGAAACACCATAAACCATCTTCTGAAACTTAACAAACTAGGATGACCCAAATGATTGTGAATGAGGGCATGAGACTCAACAGCAGTGTGAGCCATATGGGAAGTGAGAAGTTTGAGGTGATAGAAACTCACATTTGGTGCCAATCATCTATCCCTTATCACGATCTTGGCTGAGAACAAAAACAATTTTAATGGTGATAGACCAATTTAAAGCACATGTAAGTTTGCTAATAGATAGAAGATTAAAAGGATAGTGAGGAACATAAAGGACAAAATCTGAAGGGACGGTAAATGTTTCACACTACTTATGGTTGTTGCAACTGCTTTGGATCCATTAGCTAAAGTAATAAAAAGGGAAGGAGGTAGACTTAATAAAATGAGAAAACAAAAGAGGCTTAATATGGTCAGAGGCACCTGAACCCATGGTCCAAAAGAAGAACATTAAGGTAGGCAATGCAAGCAACTGATAAGGAGGATTGTTTTGATGCTTGATACTTGAGATAATCATCATAATCAGCCCTGGGAAGTAGTATAGAGTCCTTTGGTTGTCCATTAGACTACTTAGATTGAGAAGCATCAAGACGAGCAACATTAGCATGAGGAGGTTTGTTGTGCGGTTTGTAAACCTTTTTCTTTAGTGTGGCCCCACCTGTGACAATGGGTACACTTGGGATGGGTCTTATGATTTCTTCCATAATCACCTCCCTGTTCCTTCTTAGGACCATGCTGAACCATGCTGAACCTGTGAAACTAAGGCAGAATCGTCAACATTAGATGGCCTTGCCACTGTAGGCATAGAAGTAACACAGAAGACGAAAGAAAACTTCCTTCAATGTAGTGATAATAGGTCTAGCAAGAATTTGATCCCAAACAAAAGTATGGTAGGACTTAAGAGCAGCAGAAAATGTAAACCACAGAGAATTTATCTCGCTGTGCCAGATCCTCAGCAGTAGTTTTGCCAACAGGTAACAATGTTGAATTCAGCGTAAATAGAGGACATTTGGCCAACAAAGTCTAGAACCATCATATCTTGCTGTCTTAAATTAACTAGCTTGACTACAATTGAGTGCAAACATTGGATGTCATTATTATAGAGATCCTTGGCTTGTGTCCATAAATCATAACAATTTTCAAAGTTAGCATAAATGAAATGAAGAGAGGGATTGATGGACTACCACAGTAGGGCACACACTAGTGCATTAGCTTTCTCCCAAGTGTGTTTATCAGTTTTAACATCAGCAATTTTGTCAGTTAGATGATCCTTCACACCTTGACCCAGGTACCATTTTTCAATGGCTTTCATCTGAGAAATATGATTAGGAGAACCCAATAATTTCCTAGTAGCAATTGCCAGAAAATGATTGGAAGTTCCAAAAAAGAAGCCAAATTACCTAGAAGATTGCTCACCTAAAATGATTGTATCGAAAGAAGCTCAAAGAGAAGATCAATATGAGGTTAAAAAGAGAACACATGAAAAATTGAGAGCCTAGAGTTCCTATAAACCAACTCCTGATACCAGATGATGTTTAAAGAGAACAGATGAAAAATTTAAAACGTAAGTATTTTGATCAAAGATACATTATTGTATATACATGTGAGAATGGGCCCTTGGGCCTACTACTCTAGAAAACCTAGATACAATTAGACTATTTACACTATAATCCAACAAATATATTATTTATATATATGATTAAAACTAACATTACAAAAAGAAATAACATTATGAACCATATCATGAACTATCATCAAATTACCCTAAAAATTGTAATAATGCAAAAAGATATATGCTATTAAATATAAACATTAAAAGCAAAGCAATGAGTATTAATTTTTTTAAGTAATACTTAATTTCATGATTTATCTCTTGATCATTAATGGACAAATAATTTTTGACTTCCATTCAATAAATGAAATATGTATAATGGCATAGACCCTTTGAATACTCAATTTTTAATTTTTGTATTTTTAAATAAATACGTACCCAATGCAGATCATGATGTACCAAGTTTGGATATGCTTAGGATTTTGAAGTATTTGTGCTTCTTAATTTGCTGATTTATTTACTAAAGCTTTTCTAGGAAAATGGGTTGATGACATTTGTAACAAGTCAGGAATGTTAGACATCTATTGTTTAGTTTGATTAGCAGTGTTGGTGGGTAAATTGGTATAAATGATGAGCTTGTGGGCTTAGATATGTTAATTGGTCTTGGGCCTATTATAATCTTGCCTCTTGTATGTATTCTATTATAAGTGGGCTGTGCCTTCCTCATTGAGGAGCATGACTTCACATACTCTTTACTTTTAACACCCACCAAAAGAAAAATGGTGCTTGAATTGATATGTGAGCGAAAAGCCAGCAGGTGAATTTGGGTCAAAGAAGATCAAATAGTGCTGGAGAGGTTTGGGCCTGAATGGAGGATGCTGTAAAAACACATGGCAGAGATGGGTTGTGCAAGGACACAAAGTTTGGTGCTTGTGATAAAGAGTGTGTCGAACTGCTATATTCTAAGAAGGAAGCGGTGATAGCTGCAACAGCCAAAAACCAGAATAACAAAAAGAGGTGCTGGAACAATGCCCTGCAGGAAATCGTGAGGGTTCATCACAGAGGCAGACTCTCTCGTTGAAGGTGGCTTTATACCAACTTGAGACAGATTTGAAAATGGCTTGAGCAAAAGTACTCTTCCTGAAGCGTCTATTTAATACACTTATGAGTAGACAGTCAAGAAATTAAAGCTATTAATTAGAATCCCTAAAAACTATCCCAAATATTAGAGAATTAATAACTGAGGTTTGTTTCCTATTTTACATATTTATCCATATCTGAGATCTTCCTCACAGCTTCTGCTGTGTTTCCTTCTATGAAAGAAGGTCATACCAAAGTTAGGTGGTTAATACTTGTAAGTAATGGAGCAACTCAAGAATGGAGTTTATGATCCATCCTGTTTTTATCTTAAGGTCTCTAAGTAGCTGTTTATTGTTCAATCAATTCATACTTTTTTTGTCAATAAGAAAGGATGAGGCTAAAGATAATTACTTAACTTTAGGAAAATAACAATAAAAAATCCAGAGATATAGATTCACTAACTAATTTGGGGTAAATGTTGAAAAAAGTAAAGAAATTCTTCTAACTTCAAACTCTTGTTACTCGCCTTAAGCAATCTGTCTTCCTTGTTCACAGCTGCAGCTTATATTTCGTTTTAAGCCATAAGGCTATACATAAGTTCGATGGTTTAATACTTCTGAGCAACTGAATATCTGATGGACCTTATTGTTCCAGCCTGTTTTTGTCTTGGGCTTTTATGTAGCTGTTCATTGCCCTATCAATTGTTACTGTGCCTTGTGTCGATATACTTATGACATCTTATGTCTGACTCAGTTACATAAAATCTACTTCTAGGTTGTGAAGGCACTTATAAAAACCAGCAGGGTGAATTCTTGGGCAGAAGTAGTTCATTGTAAGCTCATTTCCTTGCTGACCAACATGTTTTATCAAGTTCCAGATGAAGATATGGAGGCCGTTCAAAGAAATCCAAAATTTCTTGTGAATCAGCTTGATCTGATTGGAGGTGTTAATTTTCTTTTCATTGAGGTATGATTATCTCATAATCATAAGCTTGCTAGTGTTAGTAAAGAGATAGGGAAAAGAGTGTTGGCCTTTGATATCAATATTATTTATTTCAATCAACAAATCACTGTTGTTATTTCTGTAGTGGTTAGTACTATCCATCAGGAAAGAATGCTAGAGTTTAAAAATTGCAGATTCAATGGGCGGTCGAGCTTACCAGGGAATAGTTTAGTTGGTATTTTGTCTAACATAATAGGTAAGGATAATTACACTCACTTTGCCTGAGGTTTAGTGTAATTACATTTATACCTCTTATATTTTTAGAAATAATTACCAACCTCCTTTTTCATATACAACCACCTCCTTTCTCCTCTCTTTTAACCATACACTCACCTCCCCTACTTTTTGAAAAATAAGAGAGGTGAGTGTATATTTTTAAAAATAGATGCATTGTGAGTGTAATTAGATTAAATGTCAAGGACAGTAAGTGTAAATTACCCAACAGGTAAATGTTGAGAAAATAATTAGGATTTCGGGAAAGGGAGAAGATTGAGAAGATGGGGAGAATTAGCAAGAAAACTTAAGTATATTAGTGAATCATAGGATTCAAATAGTTAACCATAAGATTCATACAATTCTAGCTAAAATTCTATGACACAATACATTCATGTGGAGAATCAAATCATTGGGTGCCTAGCTCAAATTGAATCATGAATCGTAAGACTTCGATAAAATAATCATCACAATTGGTGGCATTACACCAAGGCAAGAACAAACCAAATTGCTCCCTAGTTGTCTTGATTTCAGTAAAAAACCAACAAACAATGTGCATTGCCTTGCAACTCAAAATGCACCACACGTATATTACAGAAGTGCCAGACAAAACAGAAACAACCAGTGAGGTTACTACCACCACTTCACAGCTGCCATGGCTGATTCAATCACATTATGAATGGATTATGGGAATGACAAATACTTGCTGATTCTGCCACGGAAGCACTATGCAAAACCTTAAATCAGCTTTAAACATCACAAATTTCAATCCAAGCTCCACCAATCGGCAACAAAAGTATGAACCAAGACCAAAAATCAACAAATTGACCTCTCCATGCCAAACAGCTATGGCATACTCAAAACAAAAGCAAACTGCCAGTCACCATGAAAAGCACTCCAAAAACTGTCAAAAGGTCCAGAAATTGTGAACCCAGTTCTGAAAAATGGTAGGCACACCACAAATATACTAAAAACAAAATTGCCAAGGCACATACAGTTTGAAATCAGCCAAATCGAGAAGAAAATCACTAAAACTGTCTCCAATTGAGCAAAATTGTACCAAATAGAGCAGACAACAAATTTCAATGCCTTTTTTGGTGTCCAAAACACTGCTAAAAGCCTTGAAAGTCACTGGCGGCCTTTAGCTGCAGGCACTCACCATTGAAAACAGCAACTACCTTTTGGTCACATACCATGGGCAAGCACCAATGAAACCAGCAACTACCTTTTGGTCACATACCAATGTGCCAATCCAATGGCTGAAATTTTCATAAATCATTATTAATGAACTAGATCTGACCAAAGATCCTTACTTAAAAAGTAAGCTTCATCTCCATCACTTTTGTCGTCAGAAAATCTTAATTTGCTGGCAACTCATCAATATTATGGCAGAAAACACTCCAAAGACAGTGAGATTAGATCTTGTTTGAGCCCTTGCTAGACCTCAGGGTTGAAGTGTTGACAAACGTCACCTTTGTCTGCCTAGAAGTCACTGAGGGTCTTATTGCCACTAGTTACATCCAATCACTCATGGGTTACTCAAAAGCACTGTGAATAGCGAGAATGTGGCTACCCTTTAGTACCACCGGTGTTTCAACATATTCCATCAGACCTTTGGAAATGTCTTTGATGCTGATCACCTCCTGTAGCTGCTAGATTGATAACTTATGTTGTGGACAACTAGTTCCTTTTCTAAAGGTGACTTGGGTCTTCACACAATAAATCAAAATAGAGAGAGATTGATGAAAAACAAATAATATAGTGATCTAACTAATGGCAACTGGACCTTTAAGGTTGCTCGAATCGTGATAAACCAACGAGCCTCTAGGCAAATGATGTTATTTTGATACCATGTTAAGAAAATGATTAGAATTTAGGAAAAGATAGAGAAACTGGAGAGAATTGGGGTGAAAACTATATATTATCAAAACAGTTAGACAATATTTAGATATATGTATTTGTTAGGTTCTGGTATTGCTAGGTATTCTCACATCGGTTGTATCTAATACATAGTCCCATTATTACTTGTATATATGCATGTATCTTTGATCAGTTATAAGCAATGAAAAAAATCTTCCTTCATGTGTTCTCTCTAGTTTTACATGGTATCAAAAGTTAGGTTACAAAAGTCCTTTTATTTCCCTCAATTTTTCCTCAGCACCACTCTCTTTCCCTCTCTCCCACCTTAGTGTGGCTGTTTACTCCAGTTGCCTTTAGACTCCGTCCTATATATGTCTCATTGTCCTTAACTATTAGTAGACTTACCATGATTTCAATTGTTCTATCACTCTACTAATGATGTTGTTCTTATCTAGGACCAGGGTACAGGATAGATAATTGGCATAGGATGTGAGTAGAGGTCGCCCGGCTCGAAAAAATAGAGTATTTGGACTCTTTTTTTTTGCCCGATAGGCCCGATGGGACTTTTTTTTATGGCCCGATTAATAATTGGGCCGGGCTCGGGCCAAGGCAAAAAAGTCCGATAGGCCCGGCCCGATTATAATAATTTATTTTTAATAATATAATTATATATTAGAAAATATAATTATATCTAATTATTTTTAATATAAAAAATATTAATTTAACATATTAAATATTTTATATATTTAAATATCATATTATTTATTTAAATATATATTTTTTATTTTAAAATTTTTTTTTTTATTAAAAAACAAAAAAATTATTTTTTTCGAGCTTTTCGGGCCGGGTTTTGGGCTTTTTATTTAAAATTCGGGCCGGGCCGGACCAAAATTTTTTTACACTTAATCAGGCCGGGCCGGGTTCGGGCCTTTAATTTTTTAAATTTGGCCCGGCCGGCCAGGCCCGAAACCCGACCGACCCGGCCCATTTAGATGTGAGTCAACAGGTTTCTATCATCTTAACCTTCTTGCCTCCCATGTGGCTTGCATTACCATTGAGTTTCCTAATTGTTTAGGTTATCCCACTTTATCAAAGCTTAAGAAAATGGTTACCCATGTTTCTACCTTGACTTCTTTTCATTGTGAATCTTGTCAACTTGGTAAACAATCTCAAGATTCCTTTCCAAAGAGAATCAATAATTGTATTGCATCCCTATTTGCTTTAGTTCATTCTAGTATTGGGGGTCCTAGTCATGTCGTGCTTATCCTTTGTTTTTGGGACTTTTTGACCTTTTTTATGATTATTCACATTGTACTTGGTTATATTTATTGACAAGTTGTTCCAAGTTATTTTCTATTTTTGGATATTTCTGTACTGAAATAAAAATCCAATTTAACACATCTATTCAAATCTTGCACAGTGATAATGCCCATGTGAATAGTTCTAGACAAATTTTACTAATTTTTTATCTTCCTAAGGAATTGTACATCAATCCTCTTATGCTTATGCTCCTCAACAAAATGGGGTTGTTGAACATAAAAATACATTTGATTGAGACTTCTTGCACCCTTCTTTTACATAATTATGTTCCTTTTCATTTCTAGACAGATGCTGTTATTGCTGCTTGTTACCTTATTAACAGAATGCCTTTTGCTGTTCAATACTAGGTTCCTTATTCCTTTTTATTTCTTGATCAGCCTTTGTAGATCTTTGTCCTTGAGTATTTGGTTGCACATTTTTTGTTTAGATTATGACTCCTGGTCAAGATAAATTTTGAGCTAGATCTATCAAGTGCATCTTTCTCTCCAATAGTAAAAAAGGGTATAGGTGGTATTCCCCAGAAATGCACAAATATTATTTCTCTGCTGATGTTACATTCTTTGAATCTGCTTTTTTTAATTCCACCTCTTCCCAACATCCATTTGTCTCTGAAGTGTTACCTATTACTTATAATTCTCCTATTTTTGCTCCAGTTGTATTAAGGGTTACCTCATCTTCCATGCCTTTGTACGTTTATCATAGACGCACTACACCATAGAATCCTCTTGCTTCTACACCCGCTTCACAGACTTATGTGGACACAAAACCTGTTGACTCAACTCTTGCTCTACCATCTAGATTAATGGTGACAATTTCTAACACAACATGATAATCCAACATTCTTAAATGGATTTGAGTTGATATGCTAGCTCATTTAAGAATTTATATTAATTTTTAAAAAATATTATTTGAGAAATAGTTAATAATTAAATTATATGTAGGTTTATACAATAAAAATATGAAATCCTTATTTTAATAAAATGACAATAAGAATTCAAAGTAGTATTTTTTTAACAATTAGAAATATTTTTTATGAAGAATAGTAATTAAATTAAATAAATGATTTTTTAATATAAATTTTGTTAATTGAAACTATTGAATAGGTTAGATAGGTTGACTTTTTTAATATATTTAATAAACAAACTGATCTGAATGATATAAATTGCAACCCATAATTTGCACTTGCCTCAAGCCTATCTTTTGAAGATTAGTTTTCTAGTGCCATTCACAAAAGTACATATTCTACTTGCAATCCCCATCCCATTTATAATTTTCTTAGTGCCATCATTTATCTCTTTCATATTATGCCTTTCATTCATCATTATCCTTTATGTCCATTTCTAAAACAACTAGTGAGCACTTTACCATCCAAGATGGCGATAGGCTTTGATAGAAGAAATGATTGCCTTTTGCATAGTACTAGTACTTGGGACTTCGTTCCATTGCTCCCAGGTCAATCTCTTGTTGGTTGTCGATTGATCTATACAAGTTAGTGTTGGCTTTAATGGGTAGGTTGATCGGCCTATTTGGTTGCTAAAGGGTATTCACAGGTTTATGGATTGGAGTATGGTGATACTTTCTCCCCTGTGGTTAAGATGTCCTTTGTTTGACTATTTCTATCTATAGCTACTATGTGTAGTTGGCCATTGCATTAGCTTGACACTAAAAATGCCTTCTTTGATGGTGAACTTCAAGTGGATATCTATATGGAGCAACTTGTTATCTTGTTGCTTAGGCAGAGTCTGGTCTGGTTTGCAAACTTCGTTGCTCATCGTATGGCTTGAAGCAATCCCTATGTGCTTGGTTTGGATGTTTTAGCATAGTTATCCAAGAGTTTGGCATGATTCAATGTAAATTTAATCTCTCCATTTTCTACAAACATACATCGTTAGGGAGGCTCGTTTACTTAGTTGTATATGCTGATGATATTGTCACTACTAGGCATGATCAGAATGGAATCAATCTATTGAAGATACATGCATTTAGTCATTTTCATACTGTAGATTTAGATTTGGGAGCCCTGAAATACTTCCTTGGCATTGAAATTGCACAGTTTAAGTTGAGGATTGTCCTCAAAGGAAGTATTCCTTAGACATTTTGGATGAAACTAGTATATTGGATTGTTGGTCAATAGATTCTCCTATGGATCTAATATGAAACTCAATCCAAAATACGGGAGTCTCTATCTAATCATGGAAGACATTGAAGATTGGTTGGTAAATTGAATTATCCTACTATTACTCGGCTAGATATTTCTTTTTCTATTAGTGTTGTCAGTCAATTCCTTCATTCTCTATGTAATAGTAATTGGGATGCAATGGTTTGAACTCTAAGATATATTAAGGGTCACCTAGTCAAGGATTATTGTATGAAAATACAGGAAATATTGAGGTAATTGAATATTTTGATGGTGATTGGGCATGATCTTCGTTTGATAGATGATCCACTTCAGAATACTATATCTTTGTTGGTGGTAATCTTGTATCATGAAAGAGTAAAAAGCAAGAGGTTGTAGCTAGATCAAGCGTTGAGGTTGAGTATTGTGCTACAGCCCTAGAAACTTGTGGACTTATGTGGATAAAATAGAAGATTCAAGGATGAAAATTTACAGAGGTTCCTTAAATGGAGTAATTGTGTGATAATCAAGTTGTACTTCATATTGCATTTAATCCGGTTTTTTCAGGAGAGAACCAAATATAAAGAAATTGACTATCATTTTATTTGAAAGAAGATGATATCCAGTTGTATTGTCACAAGTCATGTCAACTGAAATGACCAACTTGCTAATGTTCTACTAAGTCCTTTAGAAGTCCTCACATTAAGTTCATTTGTAACAACCTTGGTGCATATAATCTATGTGGTCCAACTTAAGGGGGAGTGTTAAACAATATTGTAAATATAAGTATTTGTTAGTTTTTAGTATTGCTAGGTTGTCCGACATCAATTGTATCTAGTAGGTAGTCCCATAACTACTTGTATATATATGTATCTCTAATAAGTTATAAACAACAAAAATACTTTCCTCCATATGTTTTCTTTACTTGCATAGAAATGAATAAGATGGTTAAATTACACAAAACATAACAAATCCTATTGCTCTATTTATAGAGAGCTCCTAAGAAACAAAATGGTTCTAAATACCCTTAATTTTGTGTGCACCACAAACAAGCCTGTAATGTAATCTAGGCTCATGATGTAGCCTATTAACTAAAACTATTTTCTTACAATATACTTGTACTTTTTAAATCACTTAATCATAGGCATAAATGGGAAAACTTAGATGTGTGAGACAAACCTAAAAAATCCCCCCCCCCCTAAAAAAAAATGGACCTTAAAATTATGATTTTGAAAGAAAGCTAAGTGCCAACTTGGTGATCATCAATGAAAATCAGAATTATGATGTCCAACTTTGAGTACAACAAGCATGTACACTCTTGCTACATCCAGCTAAGAAAAGAATTATAATTGGAAACACATTTCCTATTCTTCCCCTATCATCTTTTGGTTCTAAGATGTTATTGCAACTCTCCAAGTGGAGAATTAAATTGTTGAGGAAAAGTTTTGACAGATCATTATTGTTAAAGAGTAATATGAGCAATTAGATTTACATTATTAAGGACTTAGGTTATGTTATGAGCTTATTTGTCTTACACCTAAAGTTAAGGATATTACATTTTTTATATTTATTAGTAGCTCCATGTAAACAGAGCATGAATGTTGGGTCTTAAGTAACAATATAGACTTTTATTCATTCAGTAATTTTATACTTTTCTTCTCTTAATTATCTAGTTAATCTCTGCTCTCTCTCTCTACCCCCCTCTAAATTTTAGCCATGTTTCTCAACATGATATTAGAACAGTATCGCCCACGTTGAGCCTTTGGGTCAACAATCTCAAAGGTTAGACTATTGGCAATGCAGAATTTTGGTTTATTTATTTTTTAATTGAGTTTTAGTTAAAGGAAAAAAATTTAGGTTAGATTTTTTTTAAGTTGTGAGTGAAAGAAAAAGGAAGAGAAAAAGAAAAAAAATATTGAAAGAAAAATATAGTTGAGAGTTTCTTTTATTACTTTAGTTTTTTTTTTTTTTAATTGTTGATTGAATTTTTTTTTTGTGATTTTTGGTGAAAAATAATAGAAAAAAAGAGATTGCGAGAAAAAAAAAGCTTAAAAAAGGAAAAGTCAATGCATGAAAGGAGGAGAAGGGAAAAAAAAAACTGAAGAAAACCATTCGAGTTCACAGGAGGAGTTTGGGAAATCAAGGTTCAATGTCTAGTTTGGTTCTGTTGGAGGCCTTTTGGGTAGTTTTACTATCCGGAATTCAAATCTAATTCTACTAGAGGATATATCGGTGGCTAGTGACCAGTTATGGATGAAGCATGCACATCACAAGTGAGGTATCTGGTGGCGCAAGTCTCGCCTACAACCAATTGTAGAGTCACATGATGTCCACGAGACACTCTATGGCGATATGATTGTGATGAAGACTTCTTTGGGAGTTTTTGTGTCAATCTGTAGGGTTGATTTTTTGCTTTGGTGATTGCTCCTTCAAAATTTTGAATTTTGGGTTGTGTTCTTGGATAAAAATTGGACATTTTCTTATCTTCTATTACCCATTGATCGATTTTGCACCTAATTTGTGTGTTTTGGAGTGATTGGACTCTGGGTTATTCGTTTTTGGGTTATTCATGCTATTTTGCTAGTTGGTAATGGATTTGTTTCAATTTGGTTTACTTTTACATTGCTAGAGATAATTTGATGACTATTCTACATAAATTTAGTTGATTTGTTGATTTTGGATGGAGTTCATAAAAAATTCATGGGCTGCCTATTGCAATTTATTGGGAGATGTAAGGGAGACAATTTGGTACAAGGTTTGATTTGTCTTCATTTGGATGATTTGTTGTTTCTAGTGTTATCATGGCTGTTTGGCAGTTATAGCAGTTTTGGATGTTTTCATGGTGTTTGGCTGTCCTGATTTGTGTATGTCATGGAGAGGTGATGTAGTTGTGTTTTTGGGTATGTGGACATTGGAGTTTGCTATTCAATCCACTAGAGTTGGTTGCTAGGCTGTTGGAGTTGTCATTTGGTGAGTTGTTGTTCGGCAAAATGGTGTTTGGTGTAATGCATATTTGGCTTTGGTTGTTCAAACTTCTAGTTTTAGGTGTCTTCATGTGATTTGGGACGCTATTTGGGGATTTGTATATGCACAGGTTTGATTTAGTGAGGTTGTCCTCAGTTTAAGGTGGTTTAGACCATTGTTTTTCCTGGCGTAGCATTGGATTGGTTCATACAAAGTGTTGGTGTATTTGGCTCGGAAGTTAGAGACTTCTGGAAACTATGTCCAACCAAAGGTGTTGGTGTATTTGGTGCAGAAGTTGAGGAGACTTTTGAAAGCTGTGAATCATAGGTATTGGGGTTTTTGACTTGGAAGTTAAGGAAGCGGCTCATGGGAAGCTTGTAGAAGACTTTTGAGAGCTGTTGATAATTCTACCAAGGATTTGGAGTCTATGAATCTTTCCATTTAAAGGAACTGTCCACAAATTGTTTGTAAAGTTTATCAAGTTTTCTTTACTTATGTTTAATTGCATTATGCTTTTGGGAGTTCAAATTTATGTAACAAGCTTAAGTTTAGTAAACTTCAACTTGAGGGGGAGTGTCAAAAAGTAATATTAGTAATTAGATTTATAATATTATAGACTTAGGTTATGTTATGAGTTTGCTTATGTTGCTTATCTTGCATTCAAACTTAGGGATATTAGAGTCCTTATGTTTATTAATAGCTCTATATAAATAGAGCATTAAGGTTGAGTCTAAAGCAATAGTGCAACCTCTTATTCATTCAATAATTTTATACTTTTCTCCCCTTAATTATCTAGCTTCTTTCTACTCTTTCTCCCTTGAAATCTTAGCCATGTTTCACAACAAATATAAAACATGTATACCTGCTGATAACATGCTGCATTAGCCCTCTGTAAGAAAACTCTATATTGCTGACTTCATGAAAGCCAGTCCACGGCAAAGTAAAACTTAAAGATACAGAGGAATGGTGAATTTTAGGACCTTCCGTTAACTATTACTAAGTTCGTTGCACTTCTTCTGAAGTTTTTGTGCTCAGGGTCATGTGAGATTAAAGGGAGACAGTTGTTGTAACGTACTATTGCTGAGTATTGTAAAAGAAAAATTAAATTATATCTTTTAGAGTCAGTTTATTTTATTGGTGAACATTTTCCTTAAGAATAATCTCTTGTTTTTTTGGTTATAAAAAATTAAGATTCTGAAAAATGTTTTATTTGCTTGATGTTACATGCAGGGTTATGTGGTGGAAAATAATATCCACTACTTTAGAGGAGGAGTTTTCCCTTACTACTAGGGCATTATGCTTTATTTCATTAGTCAAAAGGCATGTATGTGGCATGAAAATCCTTTTACTTGTTCACAATCAAATAAGATTTTCCGACAATGATGTTTTCCAACAAAACTAATTGACCTTTTAGTCTTTTAAGATGTTCTTCCATTGAGGATCGCCCATCCTCTTTTCATGTCCTCTGAATACTATCTTCTTTTTCTGTTGAAAATATATAAATAAATTTGTGTCTGACCTGATTTTAACTGATGCTGAATAAGCCTTTTAATAAACAGTGAGACTTAAGAAGCCAGGAAACAGGTCCATGCTACCTTATAATTCGTAGGGGAATGGTGAATAAAGAACCTGGTGATGAATGATTACTGACTGTATTGCTATGAAGTTTTTGAACTTGCTGGAGACAGATTGCTATGCTGGAGTTAACATATATAGGGTGTAGGCTGTTTGTTTATAACTTAAAGTCCTGCCATGATTATATCCCCATCTAATGGGATAAAACCTGGCTGTTGTTGTTGTGCTGCCATTAATATATGATCAGTGTTCAATTGCTTGATGTGGCCACTGTAAATTTTTCATATTGCTACTTAATTGATGACATCAGTATTTTTATGTTCTAGTGTATATGGTGTAGAATTCTGCATTGGATTGATGTTATTCTCTAGCCACAATACTTACTTGATTCTTTTTCCTTCTTCTTTTCTGCTTACTGACACAGTATTCCATTGCAAAGTCAAGAGAAGAGAGGAAAAATCTGTATGCTGTGATTTTTGACTATGTTTTGCATCAAATAAATGAGAACTGTATAGCTACGGGATCCACTGAATATAGTTATGATGAGATTCAACCTCTTGCTGCGCTGCTTGCTCAAACAAATGCACCTGAGGCTTTCTACATTTCTGTTAAACTTGGGGTAGAAGGAATTGGTGAGATTTTAAGAAGATCAATTGCATCTGCATTGTCCAGATATCCTAACATTGAACGACTAAATATGGTAATTTCATTTTGTTGTTTGTTAGCTTGTGGTTCTGTGTTTCCAAGTTTTTGTATTTATTTATTTATTTTGGCTTTATGCTTTTAAGAACTTGAGTGGGTTTCTTGCCGTTTCCACCAGCCCCTTCTGGCAGGTCTTTTTTTTGTGGGTTAATGGAGTTACAGAAACTCTTAAAGCTTGTTCTCAAGAAACAAAATTTTAACATGTATCTTTCATAAATGAAACCCAAGAGAAGTTTTCCATTGGATTGGTTTATGCGACTTGGGGAACATGTTCCATCTAGATAAGACATGCAAATAATCTACTAATACTATTCTATGTAGTTATATTATGTCTCCTTTGGTACCTTTAACAAATAGATTTCCATCTGAAGCAGAGAAACAGAAGGATGAATAGAGAGAGAAGAGAGAATGTGGTTAGATTCTGTGAATATGAGAGGAAGCCACTAACCCACATCTATTGGAGGGTATTTTTGACATTAAAAAATTTTATAAATGAAAACTCAGAAAAAGAAAGAATCAAAGAATATAATTGGAATATTTTTCACACTTGCTGTTACATGAGAGTAACATGTAGATTTTTGAAATAGAAGGGAGGGTTGTGTAATTTAAGCAATGTATAAGGAAGGGCAGTGTAATTTACTCTTTTATTATTAGTGGTAGCTTATCTCCTAGTTTGTTATCATTATTAGATTTATCTCCGAAGTGGCTACATCATTTAAGTGAAGTCCAAGCAACTCAATTTACTAAAATTTCTGGTTTAATCATGAATTACAATACTTCCAATTTTAATTTTGTTTTTACATAAGTCATCTCTAACTGTATCTATTGCCTGTTTTTCTTGTATCCTTGCAGCTCTTGGAGAATGTAGCAGAGAAATTTGATACAATAATAGGTTCCTTCACTCATTTGGACAATGAATTCTCTCATATGATTCAGATAACTAAATCTCACAAGTTCTGGGAAAATATGAAACATGTGTCTCTAAGAAATGGTGTGGGCCTCAAGGCGAAGCTTTCATGGACCACTTTGCATTCCCTTCTCCATTCTGAAAGAATTTCTTATCGTCAAAATGGGTATATCTGGTTAAGTGATATGCTTATTGCTGAAATTAGTGGGGAAGAGGATGGGAGTATATGGTCCAATATTAAAAGCTTTCAGCAGAAAATTGCAAAAGCTGCCATTCAGGATTCTCTAGATTCATCTGATGTTCCCTTGGCCATTTCACTTATGTGTGGGCTTTTAAAATCAAAACACAACCACATTAGGTGGGGATTTCTATTTGTTCTCGAGAGACTTCTTATGAGATGCAAATTTTTGTTGGATGAGCATGAAATGCAACACTCAAGCAGCAGTGATCTTGGGCATGGACTGACAGATTGGCATCTTCAAAAAGCCAATGCAGTGATAGACATAATGAGCAGTGCTTTGTCTTTGGTGTCTCAAATTAATGAAAGAGACAGTATTAATATTCTGAGAGTAATTGCTTCTGATCTCAGAGTGGCTCTTGGTCATACATCATCATATTATAACAGTTAATATAGCATAAAGCATGGTGAACCTTGCTAAATATGAAAAACTGGTTTAAGGAAATCCACATGTTATTTATTAAACCATGTCAATAAAGAAAGTTGGGACCAAATTTTTTGGAAATTGAATGTTGTTGGGAACCATTTTGATGCAGGAACTTGCCATTATCTCCTAGTCATTAGTAAACTGCCTCAAGTGCTTGGTCTCATTCTTATATGATGATTTCCATATTCTCAATAATGTCATATAGTTCAATGATTTTCAATTCACAAAATTAGTAATAAACTTCTCATGCACTATTTAAATGTTTATTACTATTTAAATTAGTAATAAACTTGAAGAATAACTTGTTTTGATCAACATTTGTAAATTCTCAAGTATTTTATGGCATTATATACATGTTTTACTCAGTTCATTCCTCTTTCTAAACAGATGTGTGACATTTTATTCTCTCAATTGTGCTTAAGAGTACCTCCTGCACCAATTTTGCCATTTGGAGATGATTTGCAGCATGACAAAACTTTTAATTGCCGGAGTATAGACAAAACGTTTGATGGTGATAAACAAGATACTCTTCATCCCAATGAACATAAAAAGAAAGAAGCAAATAGAAGATCCAGCTGCCCTAACTATTACCATTTGGATCATGAGACAACATCAATGGCAGCCCTTCTTCTTCAAGGACAAGCCATTGTCCCGATGCAACTAATTGCACGTGTTCCTGCTGCCTTGTTATATTGGCCATTGATCCAACTGGCTGGTGCAGCAACTGATGATATTGCCTTGGGTGTTGCAGTTGGAAGTAAAGCCAGAGGAAACTTGCCTGGTGCCACGTCAGATATTCGGGCCACCCTTCTCCTACTTCTAATTGGTAAATGCATGGCAGATCCTGTTGCTTTTCAGGAAGTTGGTCTGGAACAATTTTTTAGGTGCTGCCAAATACATATTCTTATTGTCAATGGTTGTTCTTTTTAATTAATCATCTCATATATTGACACAAAATATGAATCTTTTTGCATCTAGCAGGGAACTCTTGGATGACACAGATTCAAGAGTAGCATATTTTTCCTCTGCTTTTCTTTTGAAGGTATTATGTTATGATTTGTATTAGTGATGTTTTTTGTGTTTGGTCCTTAAATATAGACTTGTATAACAAGTTTCTATCATTGCAGAGAATGTTGACAGATAAGCCTGAAAAATATCAGCATATGCTTCAAAATCTTGTAATTAAGGCTCAGCAGGTAAACACATTTTTAGTAATTTTCCTTGAGTTCCTCCTCTTCAATCATAATTCTTACGATTAAGAACTTGCACTAGAATTCAGAGAATTCTGAATTTGAGGGAATGGGTTGAGCAATTGCTTCAGCCAAGGATTCTATTTATATACAAATAATACTGTCAATTTGAGATACTACAGTCAATTGGGAGATATTAGTGTTGGGAATTCGGATTATCACATGCAGCGGAAATTCAAAATTTAATCCGAATTCTACCTAGAATCCATGCAAAAATCATAAATCAATAATTAGGGTTTTACTTATTGGGCACTCGTGTTTCTATTGATAAAAACTTGAGAGCGGATGAATCAAATGCCAGTTAGAAGGTATAACATTTTTACGGTATCCACACGGAGTGAACAACGACCTCTCACCCACCACGAATCTGTTAGGATGCATTTTTCTTTCTAGGATTTAGGATTTAGGATTGGATGTTTTCTTAATGATTTAGGATTTTATGGAAGCTTATGAGCGTGTGTAAAAGTGCTGCCCTTAAGTCCTTTTTTATAGAACTTAAGCAAGTAATAATCCTAGTTCTATTAGGATAATGCTTCCAAAATCCTAATCACATTTAACAACTCATCTTATCCTTATCCTAGAGATAATGAGGAGAGATATGACTTATCTATTAATTATCTAATATTAGATAATAATATTATCTCATAATATAAATATCTTAATATTAGATAATTGCATATAGTTATCAAATATCAAAATAATATTATCTCATAATATATTTATCTAATATATGATAACATAGTTATTTGATATTACTTTAATATCAAATAATATTCATAATAATAATTATATTTATTATGTAAAAAATATATTATTATTTAATAATATATATATGCACGAAAATAAGTCCAATTAATTGGATATTAATCTAATTAAAGTCTAATTAATTATTGTCTTATTTCTACTCCTTTTGTGTGACCTTGTAAGTTCTTACTACGTTGACAATGACTCATTATTGAGTCATAGACAGTGAGTGGTATTTAGCAATACATCATTGCCACTCAAGTAGTAAAGATGTCTATGATTCGACATCCACTTAATACATGATTAACGCTTTGTATTATAATTCCTTTTGTAATAATATCCAAATTGAACTTGAGGCATGGAGTGTGTCATCCTCGTCAATATTCAATTTATATATCTTGATACTGAGTAGACTTCAAAACAAATGATCAATATCACATATTGATTCATTTGAGCATGACCATGCATTTCTAAGTCTCACTCAATCAAGGAGTCCAAGGATATATCTCTTTTTTTATAAGAGTAACAAAATCCTATTTACATCACCACTTCTCTCTGCATGATTCATGATACACCCAATCAACTTCCTACTCGTCATCCTGATTAAAGGTGACATAAGACGACATTAAAGTAAATAACCCCTCATATAGGGAACTATGGTGACTTCAGATCGAAGGATTATATGCAATTGTGACCATATGAGAACTACTAATGACACAAGTCTTATTCTAGCAGTATTCTCATAGTGGGCCAGTCTAGTATATTTGTTCACTAACAATGTACTCATGTATTGAATTGATATCACATATCATAATCATCAGTCACTATACATACCAGTCTTCATATACTATTACTATCCCTTGTTGTAATAATACTTGATTAGGGGTTTTTTAGGAATAATAAAATTATTCCAAGGATAATTATATTAAGTTATAAATTGCGCAAAAATTGAAAACAAAATATAATAATTGCATTGCCTGAAATAAAACATAATACATTGTGTATTATTTTAATCATCTATATGATTGGTTTCTAGGACACAACCAACAATTAGCTCCTAGCTAAGATAGGGAAAACAATCAATCTACCAATCTAGAATCAATCTATGATACTCTAAAATCCTTCTAACATAAGTTCCTAATATATACATAATTCCCACATTTCCCCTTAATTTGGAGCATATATATCATATGGACCTAACTTGATGTATATGTGGCTAGTTCTTGGAACTTGAAGGGACTTTGTGAGCATTTCAATATGTTGATCATTAGAATTTACAAAAATAGTGTTAATTTCTTTTGCTACGACTTTCTCCCTTATGAAGTGGTAGTTAATTTCAATGTGTTTGGTTCTTCTTTCATGAAAACGGGATTGGACGCAATGTGCAAATACTTGATTGTCACACAAGTTCCATAGGATCAAGTGGATAGAATTGCATCAATTGTTCAACCACAAGTTCACATGTAGCAATGATAATTCGGACAACTTGCCTAATCAGCATTAGAGTGGTTGACAATTCGACTGTTTCATTTATTTACATATCATAGTTATCAATGGCGTGCCATTGCGCGCGCCATGGCGCGTTGCGCAGCGCCAGGGAGATCTGCGCCTCGCCATGTCCATTGCGTGGCGAGGATGGGTTGGCGCGCGATTGGCGCGCGCCATCTGCGCCATCTGGGCCATTTCGCAACCTGCGCCATGTGCGCCATTTCATTTTTTGCCAACCTTTAAATAGATTAGGGCAACTTGCATACACACCCAAGCAGAACAAACGAGTTTCCGATAGACTCTTGACTTCTATTGTGCGGACGACTGGCGATTGGCTTTCCAGCCGCTTTCCGGCGACTTTCCGGCAGATTCCGGCGACTTTCCGGCGATTAGCCTTTGGTGATGCTGCTCTGTTTCTTCTCCTTTTTTTTCTGCATTCTGTGGCACTATTTCCTCTAATTTTTTTTCTGCCCTTTCTATTGTAATGAATAGATATTCTCTGCCTTGTTTTTATTCTTTCTTCTTTTCTTTGATTTTTTCCTGCTTTTGTTTTGATTTAGCAGCTTTGTTTTTTCCATTTTTTTTTCTATTCTTTGCTGCTCCTCTGTTTTTATGTCGTTGGGTTGGGAAGGTCCGAAGGTGAAATGCTCTTTGCTTTTTGTTGTGTATTTGGTGTTTGCTGTGGTTTATGCTGTTTCCTAGATGGTGTCTTTGTTTGCTTTGTATTTGGTGTTTGCTGTTTGCACTTAATATTCAGCTCTGTTTTATGATTTTATCTTGTTGCTGTCTGCTTGCTGTTTACTTGTTTATCTTATTTGCTATTTGATGTTTGCTGTTTCTCATTTCTTTGCTGTTTGCTGTTTGCTATTTCTCATTTCTTTGCTGTTTGCTGTTTGCTATTTCTCATTTCTTTGCTTGCTGTTTGTTGTTTGCTGTTTGCTGTTTGCTGTTTGCTGCTTCTCATTTCTTTGCTGCTTGCTGTTTGATGTTTGTTGTTTCTTATTTCTTTGCTGGTTGCTGACATGCTGTTACTTTCTTTACTGGTTTCTTATGCAGAATTTTTACTTGTTAGGTTCTTTGACTTCTTAGTTCTTTCTAAATGGCTAGTAAGATAGGTAAGGATCCAGCTTGGGCATATTGTTCATTAGCTGATCCTAAAAACAAAAATTCTGTGACGTGCAACTTTTGTGGTAAAGTGACAAGTGGAGGAATTACACGAGCAAAACAGCATTTGGCCGGAGGTTTTAGAAATACAACAGCATGCCAAAGCTGCCCAGAACATGTGAGGGTGGAGATTAAGAAGCTTGTTGGTGAAAAAAAATCATTCAAAAGATCGAAGAAACTTGACCGGCCATTTCCTTAGTTATGAAGATCTTGATCTAATTGAAGATGAGGGAGAGGAAGACCCTCAACCATATCCAATTGGAGGTGGCAGCAATGGTACTAAAAGAAAAGTGTCTTCAAGTTCAAGTAGTGCACAAGCAACAACATGTTCTCAAAGAGGAAGTACTAAAGCACCTATTCCAAGGTCAAGAGGGGTAATAGATGCTTACTTCACTCCAAATCCAGAAGAGGTTGTGAAGCAAAGAAAAGAATCTAGTTCAAGACAAACAACTATGCTTGATGCATATAAAAAGGAGAAAAGGGAAGAAACTTGCCAACTATTTGCAAGGTGGATGTATGATGCAGGGATTCCTTTTAATGCTGTGAATTATGATAGCTTTGCAGCTTTCATTGAAAGTGTTGGACAATATGGTCCAAACATGAAGCCACCCACCTATCATGAGGTGAGAGTTCCTTTACTTAAGAAGGAGTTGGAGCATACAAACTTGTTGTTAAAAGAATATAGGGAAGAGTGGGCAAAAAAAGGATACTCCATTATGGCGGATGGTTGGACGGATAGAAGGGGAAGAACATTGATTAGTTTCTTGGTGAATAGTCCAAAAGGTTCCGTCTTCATTGAATCAGTTGATGCTTCATCTTATGTGAAGAGTGGAGCAAAGATGTTTGAATTACTTGATAAATTTGTCAAGAAGATTGGACCATCCAATGTTATTCAAGTTGTGACCGACAGTGCTTCAAACAATGTTTATGCTGGTAAAAATTTTGTTCTTATTCTTGTTCTTGTCTTCTTGAATAACTTTTTCTTCCTTTAACAAACTATTAGGTTTTAACTTGCTTTCCTACTTTAACTTTAACAGGAAAATTGTTGGAAGCAACTTATCCAAATTTATATTGGACTCCATGTGCTGCCCATTGTTTGGATTTAATTTTAGAAGACATATGGAAGATCCCCCTTCTTGCTTCAACATTGAAAAAGGCAATAGCAGTTAGTGGTTATATTTATAACCATGCTGGAGTGTTGAATATGATGAGAAAATTCACTAAAGAAAGAGAATTGCTTAGGCCAGCAAAAACTAGATTTGCTACTGCTATGATCACACTTTCTAGCATGCACAACCAACAAAGCAATTTGAGGAAGATGTTTGGTTCGGATGAATGGAATAATAGCAAATGGGCAAAGGATGAAGGAGGCAAAAGAGTAACTCTAATTGTGCAAAGTACTTCATTTTGGAACAATGTAAATTATTCTCTTAAAGTGGGTGCTCCAATAGTTGAAGTACTTAGGTTGGTTGATGGTGAAAGGAAACCTCCAATGGGATACATTTATGAAGCTATGGATAGAGCAAAAGAAGCCATTGCCAAGGCCTTTGGTAACAATCAAGATAGATATAAGGAGATTTTTAAAATTATTGATAGAAGATGGGAAGTGCCATCGCCCTTTGCATGCTGCTGGATACTTCTTGAATCCGGAGTTCTTTTATGACAATTCTAACATTGACAATGATGAAGAGGTGAATCTTGGTTTAATTAATTGCATTCAGAGGCTAGTTCTTGATATTGCAATTCAAGATAAAATTTCTGAGGAATTATCAAGATATAGAGATGCTTTAGGCACTTTTGGGACTCATTTGGCCATTAGAAACAGAAAATTAAGGGCACCCGCTGATTGGTGGGCTACTAATGGTCATTCAGCTCCTAATTTAAGGCTATTTGCTATTAAAGTTCTTAGCCTTACTTGTAGTGCTTCCGGATGTGAAAGAAATTGGAGTGTGTTTGAAAATCTCCATACAAAGAGGAGGAATAGGCTTGCTCAATCAAAATTAAATGACTTGGTTTATGTGAAGTACAATAGGGCCTTGATGCGAAGATTCAATGAACGTGATTCTATTGATCCAATCTCATTGAAAGAAATTGATGATTGTAATGAGTGGATGCTTGGTAAATTAGAAGAAGAACTTGATGCAGCAAATGATCTTGTGTTTGAAGATGATGATCTAACTTGGGGTGATGTAGCTTTAGCTTCTGGAGCTGAAGAAGCTACTCGTACTACTAGAGCATCCACTTCCACTCAAGTGACAAAGGGGAAAGGGAAAGGGAAAGAGAAAGTTGGGATGCATGCCATTCAAGAAGAAGAGGAAGAGGCTGAATCAAGGGAAACAAGTGAAGAAGAGGAGGAAATTGAGAGATTGGAAGATGATGCTAGTGAAGATGAAGCACATCTTGATGAGGAAGAGGAAGATGAAGAGGAATCTCCTAGTGCTAGTCCTTAGGTATGCTTGTTTGATGCTTTCTTTATAAATTATTTGATGATTTATATTTAATATCACTTTATGATAGTATGATTGCATGTTGTTTGTTTCAAATATTGTGTTTTATGTTTCAATTTAATATTTTATTACTATGCGCCAAAAATGAAATTTCCATGCGCAACGTAGTGCGCAGTGCGCCGTAGCGCCAAGGGCCTTCATCGCCATTGTGCGCCGTGCGCCATAAATAACTATGTTACATATAGCAAACCTTTGCTTGGATCTCCTTTGATGTATTGAAGGATTTGAAGAATTGCATCCCAATGAAAATCATATGGAGAGTTGAGAAACTAATATACCACACATACTACAAAGGAAAATTGTGAGATAATTTAGTTTTCCAACAAGCTTGAGATATCTTTCTAGATTTGAGACTGCTTTACCTTGAAGGCAGAAGTTTTAACATTTGGATCCACAAGTTTAGAGTTTATCGAGTTTCTCTCACCAAGAATGTCAAGGGCATATTTTCGTTGGGTGATAGAAATGCCAGATCAGCATTGAGCCACTTCAATGCCATGAAAATATCGAAGTTTTCTGAAGTCCTTTGTTTGAAAGTGTGATTAAAAAAGATGCTACTTGATTTGATCCATGCTGGCTTGATCACTCCATGTAATAATTATATCATCAATATAAACAATGAGATATATAGATTGAAAAGTAGATGAATAATGGCTAAAGAACGATGTGGTCTATTTTACCTTGGTTCATGCCAAAATCTTAAATGAGTAAATTTCCCAAACTAGGCTCATGAGGACTGTTTAAGACCATATAGAAATTTCTTCATTCAACAAACTATGCCAATATCCCGTAAGTGATAAACTTTAGAGGCTGCTCCATATAATCTTCAATGTTTCCATGTAAAAAGACATATTTTATATCTAGTTGAAGTTGTAGCCAATGATTAATGGAAGCAAGAGATGAAAAATAAGCAAACTGAATTTTGGTAACAAGAGAAGAAGTGTTTATGAATCATGTGTGTATTTTATTTATCTCCTAATAATTCTTTGTAAGAAGAAATATAATTTTAGAATATTTAAATATTAATATATAATTAAAACACACATTGTCATAAATTAAAAAGGAACAATAATTTCACTCAAACATCATTCTTAATCCATATCACTTCTATTTTTAGGAAAAAAATTTCTTTTCACATTAGGCTTAAAGTTAGAAGGAGCCATTTACTTGAACTAAAAAATATTAAATGCAGCTCTGAACACTTCAATAATTTTTGGAGGCTTAGCAAGTCAACACTTGTAATTTTTAAGGCTCAGTCAGTACTCTATAAGGAATCAACTCTCATAGCAGCCAGCAAAAGCCCAAAGCAACTAAAATCATTAAATAAATACAAAATGGTCCAAACCTGCTACTAAGTCTTCAACCCTTCCCTTCTTTCCTCTTTATTCTGGTTCGCAACAGGGGATCTGGATCAGTACAATGGCAATCCAGCAAGCACTGAGCAGAGGCAAGCGAGGCACAATTTTGAGCAACCCATAAGAACCATGACTATGTGAGACTGAGTTTGCAACAGAGATGAGCTAATCTGGCCTGTGTTTCAAAGAGGGATTTTCAGAATAGGGTTTGTGTTTGATGGCATTTTGTGTTAAGGGATGAATTTGATTTTGGGTCAGTGGTGTTAGAGAGTAATATCAATATATTAGGAAATTATCTTAGATTGAGTATAATGTTATATTAGAGAATATCTTAGATTGATTATGATTGATATTAAA
This sequence comes from Sindora glabra, assembly GCA_020226215.1. Classification (NCBI taxonomy): domain Eukaryota; kingdom Viridiplantae; phylum Streptophyta; class Magnoliopsida; order Fabales; family Fabaceae; genus Sindora; species Sindora glabra. The sequence goes on from CM035233.1 coordinate 7,732,918, forward strand.
TTTATGGGCTTGCTTGTCTTGTATCCAAAGTTCAAGGGTATTAGGGTCTTTATGTTTATTAATAGTTCTATGTAAATAGAGCACTAAAATTGAGTCTTTTGTAACAATTTAGCCTATCATTCATTCAATAATATATTAGTATTCTCCCCTTTATTACATAGCTTCTCTCTAATCTTTCTCCCTTTAAATCCTAGCTATGTTTCTTAATATGATATCAGAGCGGTACCATCCATCATGAGCCTATTGATTATATTGCTATTGGCAACCTCAAAGAGGTTAGACTATCGGCAATGTTTAGGTTTGTTTATTTTTTGAGTGAGTTTTTAAGTTTTAGTGAGGGGAAAAAAAAATCAAGAGTCATTGTCATTAGTTATTATTATTATTATTATTTTTAGTTTTGAGTGGAAAAAAATGGTTAATTTGTCATTCTTTGGGTTTATTTGATTTACTGTTGATTTCATTTTGGTGGAAGGAAAAAATTAAAAAAAAAAAAAAGAGTTAAGAGATTTGTTATAAAAAAAAAATAGGAAAGAGAAGAGAATTGGGGGAGAAAAAAAGAGAAGAAAATGATGATACACAAGAGTTCAACAACAACAAAATGGTTCATGAAGTTTGCTCTTTGCCTTGGGCAATTAGAGGATGTGGGGATCGGTGGCCAGCAACTCTACTGAAAGTGCAATGCTTCTGGCATGTGTGGCAAAATTCATTGTTTTTTTTTTTTTTTTTCCGGTTCAAGTTTCAACTTGGAGTAAGCTAGGGATGGTTGCTGGTTGGTGTTGCTAGAGAGTACCAGTAGCAATTTTTGTGGGGTCAGTGGTAGTTTCCAATTATGATTCCGGTTGGAGGTCCAGCAAAGGGCATCTAGGTTCAACATCTTTCAGGGTAGCTGTCGTGAAGATTATTCCTGTTTGGTAGCAAAGCCAGACTGGTTGGCAAATTCGGTTCAAGGCCTTTGTTGTCATCAATAGCAGAAAGGTCATATTGGCCTCAGTGTGAAGTGCAGCAAGGAGGTTGCTATAGCTATTCGTGGGGCTATTGTTTTGGCTAGGCTTTGTGATTCCAAAAGAGAGTACCATTCCAATCACGGTGACAAAGGCGAACCCGTAATTGAACCTGCATACTTGTAGGAGTGTGGGGAGATCCTCTTATGTTGCCTGTTGTTGTTTTATCAGCAGGGTCATTGTTCTTGCTGCAAGGCAGGGTTGTAAGGTTGTAATTGCAGTTGGGGCTCTGGTGGCAATTATGATTTGGCTTCTGCTATGTGTATTTTTTTTTTTTTTTGGGGATCTGTAGTGTTTTAGAATAATTCTATAATCTATTTTTCTAGTGTTTGGTATGGGTTTTAAGTTTAGAACTTGGTTTGCCTCTATTCTGGCTGCTTGAAGTCAGCCTGGTGAATTACTGCCAGCGACAAATTGAGCGAGTATTGAGTTCAAGCTTGATTAAGCCTACTTTAACTGTTTTGGCTGATTTGTTGCTGTCATTGGGTCTACCATGCTGTCTGGAATGGTTTGGTTATTGTGTATCCCAAGGGTGGTCGGTTGTGCTTATGTTGGTGAGCATTCAAGCTATTTTGTTTCTGCCTAGGTGTGGGAACGTCTGTTTTACGTTTGTGAAGGTGTTTAATAGTATATGAAGCAAGATTCCATGAAATTTTGTTGGTTTGTAATGAATTTGTTCCAATTTAGTCGATTTGGTGCTGTTAGAACTTTGGTTGGTGGACGTTGATGTTGGAGAACTAGGCTCCTGATTTTTGGATTGTTTAGCAATTTTTGGTATTGGTTCAACATCAGAGTAGTGTGTTTTTGTTAGAAGAAAAGAAAGATTTGTGACACCATAACTTCAATTAAGGTAGGCGATGTCTATTTATAATAAAATATAGAATTTTAAGAGATAGGCCTATAGACCATGTGTCTTAGCCTACAAGAAATTAATAGAATTTATTTACAAACACCCTTCAAGTTGAAGCATAGATATCAAATATGCCCAAGTTGTTACAAATATCATCAATCCATTTTTTAAGAAGTGCCTTAGTAAATAAATCAATACGTTATTTTTCAGTTGTTTTATGTCTAAGATCTATGACACCTTCCTAAAATTTTTGCCTAATGAAGTGAAATAATAGGTTCGTGGTAACAGTGACAACTCCATTATCACATCATAATTGCATAGTTCTAGATGAAGTAATCCTAAGTTGATTAAAAGGAGAAGAAGCCACACAAGTTAGTAGTAACATGAGCCATGACTCGATATTCAAACTATATACTAGATTGAGGTATCTTTGCTTATTTCTTACTTTTCTAAGATACAAGATTTCCGCTGACAAACTCATAATATCTTGAAATAGACCTTCTATCCATAGGATACTATGCCCAATCAACATCAGAAAAGCCTTTGATGTTACAATGACCACGATCTTGATATAATATTCCATGCCCATGTGTCATTTTCAAATATTTTAAAATGCGTATAATTGCATCTAAATGAGAAGTTCTTGAAGAATTTATAAACTAACTTTCTACACTCATTGGAAAAGCAATGTCAGATCTTGTAATAGTAAAATAGTTAAATTTGCTCACTAACTTTTTGTAATGTTCTGGATCTTCTAGTAATTCTCCCTCTTCTAATCTAAGCTTAATATATAGAATCAAGGGGGTGTCATAAGGTATTGAACCAAGCAAACCAGTTTCTTTCAAAAGATCAAGAATATATTTCCTATGTAAAATAAAAATTCCTTTCTTACTTCAAACAATCTTAATACCTAGGAAATACTAAAGTGGTCTCAAGTCCTTAGTTTAAAAATGTCTATAGGATGCAAAATGATCGTGATCACTTTTCCTCATACCAAACTTCTCTATAACATCACTAGTCTACCAAATCATGGTCAAGAAAATTGCTTTAAACCATATAAAGATCTTTTCAATCAATACACATTTCCTTTCTCCCCCTAAGCAACATAACTATAAGGTTGTTTCATATAAATTTTTTCATGTAAATTGCCTGGAAGAAAAGTATTTTTAACTTCAAGTTTGTGAAGAGGCTAATGTTAAGAGGCAGTTAGAGAAAGAAATAGATGAATAAATATTATTTTAATCAATATCATAAGTTTGTACATAACACTTAACAACTAATTGAGCTTTCGATTAAGCAATAGCACTATCTGGATTGACTTTGACTGTGTATATCCACTTACGCCTTATAGGCTTTTTACCACTGGCAAGGGCATAAGCTCTCGAGTCTTGTTATCCATAATAGTTTCCATCTCTTCATTTATAGCAGCATGCCACAAGTCGTCAAAAATAGCCTTTGAAACATGTACCTATAATTCTGATGTTTTCTTTTTTCCTGATTATTGTGCTTTTCAAGATTTTTTTGACAAAAAAGATTTTTAGTAAAGGGTATCAATCAATGATCTATATGTTCTTGAAGAGAAAGTCCTTTGGTTAGTTGCTACCATCACTCTTAGGTCATCCATCTTTGTCAATTTTACAAAAATTATTAAGTTCGAGTTCTTTGTCTGGTTTGAATTTTAAGTCATGTCAATTTGCTAAACAACATTATTAATCTTATGTTTTTAAGGTTAATAAGTAGGTTATATACCCATTTGAGTTGGTACATTTAGATGTTTAGGGCTCCTTTAACCCTTCTTCTATATTTAGTTTGATTCTCTTGATGAATATTTCCTTGTATATTTTTCTCGTCAAGAATAAGGTCCCCTTGGAAAACAATTAAGTTCATTCTCTTATTGAACATGTTTATTTTCACAGAATGCAAGTACTAATAGCAACCTCTCCTCCACATAAGAATGTCGATCAACCAGAAGTTGCACTAATCATTGATGCACCACCAGCTTCATGTCCTTTACTGGCTTCTTTCTCGTTAGATCCTCCTCCTTTGTCATCTAATCTTTATATCTCTATTTCCTACTAGAAAAGTACTTGTAGTTGCACTTAACGAGATAACATTGATTACCTTATCCCATTTCTAACTATGTATCCTATACCTCCTGCATATGTCCTTCCAATCGTTTATTGCCTCGCTTGATTCTCTTATTGTTCTCAACTCTAATATAGAGGCACTCTCATTCTAAGTGACATGTTACTATAAAGGAAGAAATGCAGGCTTTTGCTATAAATCAAACATGGGATATTGTCCTATTGCCATATGGAAAGAGATCTATTGGGTGCAAATGGATATATATTGTGAAAGTTAATCCTAATGGTACTACTTCTCAAATGAATGCCTGTTCTATTGCAAAAGGATATGCATAAACTTGGTGTGGACTATTTAGAAAGAAACTTTCTCACCCGTTGCCAAAATAACTTTTGTTTAGTTATTTATTTCACCTGCTGCCTTTCAAAGTTGGTCTCTATTAATTTGATGTTAAAAATGCTTTTTTGCATAGTGATTTATTTGAAGAGGCATATATAGAACAAACACCTGGGTTTGTTGTTCAAAGGGAGTATGACAAGATTTGTCAACTAAAGAAATCTTTGTATGGTTTGAAGTAGTTTGCTTGAGCTTTGTTGGGAAGATTTAGTGAGGTAGTGATAGAATTTGGAATGAAGAAAAGTGATCATGGCCATGTAGTATTTTATAAACAATCTGATACTAGTTGTATTCTTCTGGATTTGTATGTGGATGATATTGTAATCATTGATAGTGATAAATTAGTTATTTTGAAGTTAAAAGTTTTTTCAAACCAAGTTTTTGACCAAAAACGTTGGAATACTTTAGTATTTTTTAGGGATTGAAATCACTTGAGGAAGGGAGGGAACCTTTTTGTCTCAAAGGAAATATGTTCTTAATCTCTTGAATGAAATAGGAATGCTTAAATCGAAACCTTGTGATAGTCTTATAAAATTGAATGTTAGGCTTCATTTAAAAGATGAGGAATTGTTAGAAGATCTTGAGTGGTATAGACAGCTAGGAGTAAATTGAACTATCTTATTATAACTAGGTTAGATATTATCTTTTTAGTTAGTGGAGTAAGTTAGTTTCTAAAGTTTCCAGGAATTTCACATTAGGATACAATTATATACATCCTAAGATACCTTAAGAAAGCATCTGGATGAGGGTCTTGTATAAAAATCATAGCCATTGCAAAATTGAAGATTTTTCTAATGTAAATTGGGCAAGATGTCCTATTGATAGAAGATTTACCTCTGGATACTATATATTTATTGGTAGGAATCTTGTGTCTTGAAAGAATAAGAAATAAGCAATGGTGTCACATTTGAGCTCAGAGTTTGAGTATCTAGTCATGACTCATGCTTCATTTGAATTTGTGTGAATTTCTTATTTTCATCAACTTGGAATCGGGTCTTTTGAAATTGTGCGATTGTGGTGTGATAATTAGGGTTGCTACTCATATTACTACAAAATAAGTTTTTCATGAACAAACAAAATGTAAAGAAGCCAATTGCCATTTTGTTAAAAAGAAATTTCAGGAAGGGATTGCTAGTCTTGGACATATTAAAATTGGGAAACAATTGTTTGATTTATTTGCTATAGCTTTTTTGGGAAAATGGGTTGATAACACTTGAATTGTTGGAATGGATTAAGCAAATAGCTTTAGCTGGGGAATTTATTTATATACAAAGAATACAATCAATTATTGGATTTACAATCAATCAAAGAGACACTAATGCTAATCCTAATCAAGCTAGAATAGAAAATAATCAATCTAAAAATATGCTAGAATCATCCAAGGATAATTTCCTAACTTATACATATCATGTAACCTTAACACTCCTCTTCAAATTGAAGCATATACATCAAATGCACCCAACTTTTTACATATGTAATCAATTCTTAGTCTTCAAGGAGACTTGATAAAAACATCAGTTAATTGATCATTAGAATTAACAAAAATAATGTCTATCTCTTTCGAAATTATCTTTTCTCAAGTAAAATGGCAATCAAGCTCAATGTGCTTAATCCTCTTATGGAAGACTAGATTTGAAGCAATATGCAATGTAGCCTAACTATCAAATATAAGTTCCATGGGACCTAATTCATATAATTAGAGTTTTTGTAGCAAATGTTTCAATTACATGGGTTTACACGTGGCTTATGCCATAGTTGGTACTTTACTTTATACTTTATCTTGCCATCACATTTTATTTTTTACTTTTCTATGAAATGAGATTTCCTCCAATGAGTACACAATACTTAGAAGTGCATCGTCAATCATTTGGAGACTCAGCCCAATCTACATCAAAGTATTCAATAATCCAAGTGTGACCCCAACTTTCATGTAATAATCCTTTTCCTTGATTTTCCTAAATATATTTAAAAATTTGTGTCACAACATCCCAATGAATTTCACTAGGTGAGTTGAAAAATTGACTCACTACACTTACAAGAAAGTACCTAATAATTCGAGTGTGACCCTAACTTTCATGTAATAATCCTTTTCCTAGATTTTCTTAAATATACTTAAAAATTCGTATCATAACATCCCAATGAACTTTACAACGTGAGTTAAGGAATTGACTCATTACACTTACGACAAAGAAGATATCAAGCCAAGTAACTATGAGATAATTTAATTTTCTAGTAAGCCTTAGATATTTTCCTGAATCTACAAAAAGCTCCCTTCAATTTGGTAAAGGTTTTACATTTGGATTTATAGGTGTGTCAACTAACTTACACTCCATCATAGCTATCTTAATATATTAAGAGCATATTTTCTCTGACAAATAGAGCTATCAGATCAAGATTGTGCTACCTCAATATTGAGAAAGTATCAAAACTTTCTAAGATTCTTTGTCTAGAAGTGACGAGACAAATGTTGCTTAAGTTAGTCAATACATTTATAATCATCTCCTGTAATTACTATATCGTTAACATAAATAATTAGGTATGTTCGACCAGAAATAGAAGAGTGATTAAAAAAATAGGATGATTAGCTTCCTTTTCTGTATGCCAAAATCCTGAACAACTTTACTAAATCTCTCAAACCAAGCTCGTGGAGATTATTTTAGGCCATAAAGAGATTTCCGTAGTTTACATACTAGATAAGTCACCCCCTAAGCAACAAGTTCAGTAGTTGCTCCATGTAAAGGCTTGTGATAAATGGTAGTCAGAGAAAGAAGAAAATGAATTGAATCAATCTTAGCAACAAGTGAGAAAGTATTCTCATAATCTAAACCAAAAATCTAACTATAGTCCTTTGCCACTAGTTGAGCGTTTAATCGATTAATCTCTCCATTAGGATCAATATTAATAGTAAATACCCAACGACGCCCAACAAAAGAGTTGTCAATAGGTGGGCACCAAATCCTATGTACCACTAGTGTGTTATGCGATTATCTCATCTAACATTGCTCAACATCACCTTGGGTGAGAGAGCTTTTCCTTATGGTTAAGGGAATGGAAATAGAGGACAAAGTAGAAATAAAGGCATGATGGAATGTAAACAAATGATAGTAACTCAAAATTATAAACAAGGTAAGGATTTTGAGTGGAACGATTACCTTTTCAAAAGGCAATGGGAAGGTTGTTAAGACATTTTGACAAACCAGATTTTGGAGATAAGGTTAGAACAAGAGATGAGCCTGTAGGAGCTTTTGTAGTAATTTGGGCTGGTGCTGAATCAACTTAATCTTCAATAACTTGAGTTGGACAAGATCATTGCTGATAGGCAATTAGAGGCTTATTTTGTGAGGTCAAAGATGATGCAAGTCCAGAAACTTAAAAAGAAATAGGTAAAACCTCTGTTACAGGGGTGGATTTTGTGGAAGAGGAGAAAAATATTGAAAATACAAAGAATGTGACATCAGTAGAAGTAAAAATTTTATGCAAAGCTCGTAAATAACAAATGTAGCCCTTTTATAACCTTGAGTAGCCTAAAAAAAATACATTTGATAGATTTAGGAGACAATTTATCTCTTTTTGGAAATAGATCATGAATAAAATAAGTGCATTCAAATATATGTAAAGGAAGTTTAATAATGGTTTCTTATGGAAGAACTAAAGAATGAGGAATTTGTTTTTTAAAATAGAAAAAGGCATATAATTAATTAAATAACATGCAATATGAACAATATCTACCCAAAGACAAAAGGGAACATTTGTATGCAACAAAAGAGTTGACGTAGTTTCAATGAAATGTCAGTTCTTTCTTTCTTTCAACAATGTTATTTTTTTGAGGTGTGTGTGGACAGTGGATTGATGAAGAATGCTTTCAAAACACATGAAAGAAGAAAATGATGCAAAAAAATATTCTCAGGCATTGTTATTCCGAAGTGTATGAATTTCTAAACCAAATTGATTGTGTTTTTCAAAACAAGAGGACTCAAATATATAACAAAATGCATCGAGAATAATCATCAATAAAAGTAACAGAATATTGAAAACCTAAAGTTGAAGTAACATGACTTGGACTTAAACCATAAGAATGAACCACCAAAAAAAGACTCAATAGTATTTTGAGTTCTGTATGTAATGAGTTGCATATATGCTTACCAAGTTGACAAATTTCACACTTTAAAGACTCTAAGGTTGAAAGACTAGGGACCATTATGCGAAGCTTACTAATATCAGGATGACCCAAATAATAGTGAAGTAACTTAGGAGATTCAGCAACAATACAAATTGCTAAAGACGCTAGTTGAATGTAATAAAGTCCTTATGACTCATATTTAGTTCCAATCATCACCCCCCATACTCTAACCCTATATGAGAAAGGAATTAGCAAAAGAAGTTATGGACCAATTGAGAGTATGTGTAAGTTGGCTAACAAATATTAAATTAAGTAGGCAATCAGGAGTATAAGGAACTAATTGTAATGGTAAAGAAAGAAAGGGATTTGCCCGACTAATACCTTAGGCAACAATTTTGGGTCCATTGGCTAAAGTAACAATAGGAAGGGATTTACTAGTGTTATTGAATTGAGTAAATATGGATTTGTTACCTACTATATGATCAGAGGCTTCGGAAATAAGAACCTAGGGTCCTGAGGGTGCCAAATAAGATAGATAAGCTGAAGAATCACTAGTGTAAGCAATATATGTCGTATTCCTTCCTTGTTTGTATTGAATAAATAGTGATCAGAGAAATTCTTGATGCTATAGATTGATGGTCATTGGCAATGGAATGCCAATATTAGGAGAATAAAGAACTTTTGATGCTTTAGACATCATTACAGAACTTGTAGCAATGAATTGAAAAGAAACTCTAGCAAACCTGAAACTTGATGTGCATAGGACAAAAGAGGAAATTTTATCACTACAATAGATGAACCAAGGGGATAGAAAGCGTTAGTGTAGTGGCAGCACGTAGGCTTCACACACATTTGGAGAAGTGGCGCGTGGTCGTCACCACTAATGGGTCTTGCCAGAAATTAGCTAGTTTGTGCAAATGCTTTCTTAGAAAACCTTGCCAAACTCTAGGAATGTGTCAAACAGTCATAAAAACAAGGGGTATGTATGTTTAGTTTTTTGGGTTTTGAATTTTTTCTTTTTTTGGGTGGTTTTTGGGTTTTTGGGAAATTTGGTTCTATTTTTGTTGAAGAAACAAAGTGTGATTTGATTTTTGGAGAAACAGAGTTGGTGAAAGGTAGAATATGAAATGGGTTGGTGAAGAACAAAAGATCCTGCAGCAAAGCAGAGTCCCTCAATGTGAGAGCTTTGATGCCAACTTGAATTGTTAGAATGGCTTAAGCAAATAGTTTTAGCTTGGGAATTTATTTGTATACAAAGAATACAATCAATCATTGAAATTACTACCAATCAAAGAGATATTAATTCTAATTTTAATCAACCTAGAAAAGAAAATAATCAATCTAGAATTAATTTAAAAATAAGTTAGAATCATCTTAGGATAATTTCCTAATATATACATATTACGTAATTTCAATAATGATATTTGTTAATTAGAGAGGAATTTGTATTGTCATATCCTTAATTGAGTTAGGCAGTCACTATATATATTATAATACAGGATACATATAATAAGATATAATAGATGCGGGACTTATCTACTAACACTTCCTCTCAAGTTAGGTTATAGATATCAATCATGCCCAGTTTGTTATAAATTTCATCAACCTGTTTTTCTGGAAGAACTTTAGTAAATAAATTAGCTAATTGCTCCTTTGTTCTAATATGTCTAAGATTGATAACCCCTTCTTGTAACTTCTGTAAACAAAATGACAATCAATCTCTACATGTTTAGTTCGTTCATGAAAAATTAGGTTTAAGGCAATGTGAGTAACAATTCAATTATCACACCACAATTGCATAATCACGAGTCTTGATGCCAAGTTGTTGAAGAAGGTAATTAACCCATACAAGTTCAAACGTAGCATAACCCATAGTTTGGTATTCTGACTCTGCACTGGAGCGAGATAGAACTGCTTGCTTCTTACTTTTCTATGACATAAGGTTTCCTCCAACAAACACACAATGCTCAGAAGTTGATCTCCAGTCTATAAGATATCCTGCCCAATTTGCATCAGAAAAAGCCTTCATTCTGCAATGATCATGATTTTTATATAAGACTCATCGCCCAAGTGCCTTCTTCAAGTACTTCAGAATATGTGTAAGAGCATTCCAGTGGGAAGTTATTGGGGAATTCATAAACTGACTAACCACACTTACTAAAAAAGCAATATCAGACCTAGTTATAGTAAGGTAGTTCAATTTTTTCACTAATTTCTTGTACTGCTCAAGATCTTTAAATAATTACCCATCTTCTGGATTAAGCTTAATATTTGTAATCATAGCGTTTTCACATGGTTTGGTGCTAATCATTTCTATTTCATTTAAGAGGTCAAGTACATATTTTCTTTGAGATAAGAAAATCCCTTTCTGCCCTGGAGCAATTTCAATGCCTAAGAAATATTGAAGTGCTCCTAGGTCCTTAGTCTGGAAGTTAGTCTGAAGAGAAGCTTTCAATTGTGAGATCCCTAATTTGTCACTCCCTGTGATCACAATATCATCAATATATATAGTCAAAAGAATACATCATGAACCAAGCTGCCTATAGAACATAGAGTGATCATTATTACATTTCTTCATTCCGAATTCTGTCACTACTTCACTAAATCTCCTAAACCAAGTTTAAGGAGATTGTTTCAACCCATATAATGATTTTTTTAAACGTAGTACTTTGCGACACTCCCCCTGAGCAACAAACCCAGGTGGTTGCTTCATATATACCTCCTCATTCAAATCTCCATATAAAAAGGTATTTTTAACATCTAATTAGTGAAGAGATCAATCATGAGTAGCAGCAAGAGAGATGAGTAAACGAATAGAAGTAATCTTGGCTAGAGGTGAAATTTGTTTTGACTAATCAACATCATAGGTCTGAGCATATCCTTTAGCGACTAGATGCGCTTTCAAACAAGCAATAGAACTATTCAGATTCACTTTGACTGTAAATTCCTATTTGCAACCAATGGATTGTTTACCAGCAAGTAAGGGCACAAGATCCCATGTGTGATTGGCTTCAAGAACTATCATTTCTTCCTCCATTGCTGCACTCCACCCACCATGAGAAAGAGCTTCAAAATAGAACTTAGGAACAGTAATAGAATCTAAAGAAGCAATAAAGGATCGAGAAGAAGTAGGTAAAAAAGAATAAGATATGTAGGTGGAGATGGAATAAGGGTGGCGAGGGTTACCTTTCTGCGGGCTTTCAATTGCAAGTACTCAGCATATTCATTATCAGATAATAATTTATGATTAATTTCTGATTTTTGTGCCATATGTGCAAACCTGAATTGCTAGGTATTCTTTCCTGCCAATTTCGGGCAAAATTTCTTGATGTATCCTTTTTCTTGACAATGATAACAAATCATAACTAATTCACCTCCTCTCCCTCCTTCACTAGAGTGACCTCGCCAATTACCTCCTCTTCCTCCTTCATTAAAGTGACCCTGCCTTTTTTCTCTTCCCCTACCACCTCTAAAATTACCACGTCCTGCACGAGAACCTGAGCTAACTAATGCTGCTGACTCATTCACATTTGAAGATAGAGAAGAGGAAGAAATATCCTTGGATGCTCTTTGAACTCGATAACAAGCTGTTTTTCGAGTGAAGGGCTCAAAACTAGACAAGATTTGCTATCGTGCTGTACTAAACTCAGGAGGTAGGCGCATCAAATAACACAAAGCAGCTAGTTCTCATTGAGAACGCATTGCATTAGCATCAGTAGTAATAGGTAGCAGAGAATTCCATTGTTCATAAATACGATTGAACTCAGTATAAATTTGAGCATTGGTTTTACCTTTCTTTCTCATCTGATTGAAACAAGGATACAGTCAGATCATATACCTGATTTTGATCATCCTTTTTCGAATATAGACATTCAATAGACTCCCATAACTCCTTAACAGTACGACAATGAGTTGTGTTATCTTCTACTTTAATAGTTAGAGTATTACAAACCAAGTTGAACAACCGACGATCTTTTATGATTCATTGTTGGTTTGGATCTTCTATAGGTGGTTCTTGAGTAAGTTGATGTGTCATATGAACTTCATCAAAATAGTATTCAATCACTCTTTTCTAGGTAACATATTGTCACCCTTCAATATCTAACTTCTACTATATTATTTTTCCACCTATAGGTAATAATTTTGAAAAACTAGGTCTAGCTTCTCTCCTTGAATTTTCTGAACTTTTAGGACCCCCAGAATTACTTGTGAAATCAAAAATAGTATTCATGATTAATTTATTCAGCTAGCACACCAAAAAACCAAAAAAAAAATCCAGAAAATAGAAAATATTGCTTGAAGACACGGAACTATAAAACCAACTTTATAGAACCTTTCAGAATCCTCCAAAACAGTGCCAAATGAGAGATCGTTGTTTGTCGATGGTCCACATGCCTTCACGTGCTGTTACCCGTCTTTGCGCGTGGGCTTCACATGCCTCCGTACACTAGCGCGTGTGATGCTAGGCGCTGCCTATTCGAGATCGCCTTGTCCCGATCTGTTGCCCAATGTACCCAGACCTTCCTTTCGGTGACTAGTTCTACTCCCACGACACTGAACAATGTCATTACTCTCCTCCACCACCATACACTGCCACCAATTAGCAACACTGAGGTTTGGGCTTCCACTGATACGCGGCTTAGAGTGCTGTTGGTCCCACCGTGACCTTAGTCACACATAAAAGAAAAATAAAAAAAAGGAAAGAAAAAGAAAGAAAGCTAGGTTGTTTTTGTCTTTTGGTTTGTTGATTGGGATAAAAGAAGGATTGCTAATAGGCTCTGACACCATGTTAATTAGAGAGGATTTTGTATTACCATGTCTTCAATTGAGTTAGGCTTATGTATATTATAATATAGGATATATATAGTAGGATATAATAGACGTGAGACTTATCTACTAACAATATTTATAACAAATTAAGTATGTTTGATATCTGTGCTCTAGTTTAGAAGAGAGTGTTAGTAGGTAATTAGATGATTATTATGGCCTTATAGGCCTAAATGAGTTTTAGGCTTATTGTAACCCTATTTCCTGTAGATATTATAATATAAATAGATGTGTCAGCCCCCTAGTTGGAGTATGGCTTTAGAAATTTCTCTCTCTTAACAAACTGAACCAAAACTATCTTTGTTTTGCATTAAACAACTTAGGACTTATGTTCAATTTGCTGGGGTTCCAGCGAGTATCACAGCTGAACATTGCTATCAGACAAAATCACAAAAAGACCCCTAGTCAAAGACATACAAAAAAGAGCCTGAATCAACCAAAATCAAACTTCAATGGTGGGAAATATCCTCCATCGATCCATCTCCAGTCAACCTTGTTGCCGGAAAGTCCAAACACAGTCCACCCATGAACTACCACAAATATCTAGCACCAAAACAGCAAAGGTTGCCAAAGCTGTTGGAACCACCACCTTTTGTTGCTGGGAAGCAGCCAGAAAATGTGCTGGTTTCTAGAACAAATTGTGAAACTAAGATCAAAATTCTTTATTTTTGCCTGTCCTGGTAAAGGACTCTCTGTAAACAAAAGAAATGTAATGAAAGAAAAAACTTACAGTAGTAGTGAAGGAATGGTTGAAAAGAAGATATTGAATAAAAATAGGAAATAGGAAACCTAGAAATATTGACTGTGGCAACACACTTTTTTTTGGGTTACTAGACGTGTGACACTCAATAGGCTCATGGATGATACCGCTTTGATACTATATTAAGAAACTAATTAGGGTTTAAGAGGGGAAAAAGTAGAAAAAAGTTAGAGAGAATTAATACAAGAAAACAAAAATATTTTAAATTTAATAATGACAGCTGCATATTACATAAAATATAATCTTAATGCTTTATTTATGTGGAACTATCAAGAAACACAAATAAAGACAGACTCTAAGCCCATACCATGACCTAGTTACTAAAGATTACTTTCTCGCACTATTCTTTGTCGTCCTATATGTTTTGTTCCCTTCTAATAAAATTGTAGTATAAAGGAATTATGCCAACTACAGATATGGTGCAGCCAAAATAGCTTTAATAAAATTTACTGACTTCATTAAGAAGGTCTGCATCTTCTTTATGTAAGAGTGTAATATATTAGCTCTGATGGTACAATTTGAAATAAAACCAAAAGCAATTTCATCTTTCACAGTTATCTTCTGTTTTTTGTTTACTTCATAGTTTTCAAATAATTTAGTATTTCGGGTGACAAGATATCAGTCTTACATGGCACTTGCATATTTATGCTTTGGCTTTTGTATTGCAACAGAGCAACAATGAGAAACTGTTGGAGAATCCATACCTTCAAATGCGTGGCATACTTCAACTGGCAAATGATCTTGGAACTGACTTGTGACATCGACGTGACTTTTGTAGGGTTTATGTTTATTGGCTGGGAGTGGGCGATTGAGCAATCATCTCCACTGCCTCTCATGATCTTTCATCATCTAAGGCCCAGAGATTGGATCACTAGGCCAGACATACGTAATTCTGTAATGTTCCTTTCAAAAACAAAATACAAATGTTTATATTGGATTGTTCTGGTGCAAGAGCGTATAATTTTGGTCAGAGAAATATTGGCAGTGGACCTGGTTGATCTGTTATATTGGAATGTTCTTAGAAAAAAGACAAAACAGAGAATAAAAGATACATTGTCAAATACTTTTAAGCAATATCACTCATTTGACAAGTTATGTTTATCTTTGCTCTCTTGTCCTTTTTGGCTTCGATTTGAGCCATTATGAAACCTGTTCATTTGGGAGAACTCCATTGAAGTTTGTCAATAAGCTGAAGGTCTGGAGTTTGGGGCTGGTATGTGAAAGCCAGAGGTATGCTCAGAAAGAGTTTTTGAATATCCTTGGGACTCAGCTGCTGATAGTTGCTGATTTAGGCCTTGACATATCCCCAGGTATCTCTCCCGCTCCCCCCCCTCTCTCTCTCCCTCTTTCTCTTAGGGAGGGTTCCATTGGAAATTCAGATTATGAGGCTTCTACAAGCTTATGATTTTCTAATGGCAGTGTATCGAAAGGATAGTTATTCACAGCTCTTGTTAAAGACAGATTAGATTGCATTAACACATTCTTAATTTAATTCAAATATAATGCCTAATCAGAAATAGTAATAAGACAATCACACCACCAACTGAGCCTAGCCCATCAGATGAGGTATAAGCTACATGGAGCAAACAATGCCATTGTGCTCTATCAAAAGACCATATCTTTCGTAAAACCGTTTTAAGATGATATCAATTTTTTATGATTTTTTTAGCACATTCCTTGGTCTTCTGATCCCTCTTTTGGATGGATTATCCTCCAATTAATCTACTCTTTTTTTTTTTTGGGGAGTATCCAAAGGTCTTTTCACATGTCTAAAGCTCCTCAATTTAATCTCCATCATCTTTTCATCAATTGATGCTACGCAACTTTCTATTCAATGCAGTAAATTGGAATATAGAACACAATATTTTGGTAGAAAGGCATATAAAACACTATATATAATATTTAAAGTAAATTAAAAAAAAAATGTTTTCATTTTCTATAAAAATAAAAGGTTCAAAAGAGACATGCAGAGTCTAGAATTATAAGTAGATTATTCAGTAATTATAGATATAGATTATCAAAGGTAAAAATGATGCACTTCTACTTATAACAACATAATAGAGACCAGAATTATATGTGGATGCAGCATGATAGAACAAATATGCAATGTTTAACTCTTTGATCTTCTGACTTGCTTGTTTTGACGAATTTGCTTGATTCTTTTTACTTTCCTCTTCTCCTAGATAGAAGTACATGGTCTTCAGATTTTTTTTTTTAATTCTTACAATTGCAAATCTTTCTTTATGTCTAGTCAATAATCCTTCAAATCAGCTTCTACCTTTTGCTGATTCTTTTTGGAAGTTTAAGGTTCCTTCTAAGTTTCAGTTCTCATTTGGATCAATACTGATTATATGCTTCAGGTGTGTAGGCATCATAAGGTTATATGCTTCCGGAGTTTGTCCATAAAATTTGATTTTTTATCTACTCATTTCAAAAGTTTTGGGGTAATAAAGACTAGAGGGCTATTTGGGATTGTGCTTGTTTGTTGTCATTTGCTGCATTTGGTTAGATAAAAATGCTAGAATTTTAAAAAATACGGACGAGTTAGGTGTCCTTTTGTGGGGTAGGATTTTGTTGGAAACCCCTCTTTTTGACCAAAAGTTAATGGATACTTTAGAGGGTTGAATATATCAATATGCGTAGAAATTGGGCAATAGTTCTGTCTTAATTTGTCTCTCTATATTTTGATGATTCCTTATTCTCTCCTTATGGTACTTTCTTTATTTATAAAATGTTTTCTTTCCATATTAAAAAAAAAAAAAACACAGCAAAATTAAGGTGAAGACAAGTTGCAGGCCATATAACAAAATCATTGCACAGGCACAGTAGCACTGAACACCAGCAACCAGCATATGAAACAAAGCACAATGTAGTATGTCAAAAAATATTCAAAAAGGGTAGTGGATATCTCTTGCATCTGGCCATAGAATGGGATCAGCAGCCATAGTCCTTTCTGGAGCACTTGCAGTGGGAAGTAGCACTTGAATTGTTGAAAATGGCTTAAGCAATTAGCTATAGCCAGGAAGTCTATTTATATACAAAAGGTTAATCAATTACAATCAAATCTGTGATACTAATTATGATCCTAATCAAGTTAGAAAGAAAAAATATTAACCTAAAATAACTTCCTAATATTTATATAATCAATCTAGAATTATTTTAGAATGATTTTCTAAAAAAGCATACAATAATAATTTCTTAAAAAGGCATATAATCTCAACACTCTCCCTCAAGTTAGAGCATTTATTAAATGCACCCAATTTGTTATATATATACTCAATTCTTGGTCCTCGGAGAGATTTTGTAAAAACATCAACTAGTTGATCATTAGAGTTCACAAAAATAGTACTGATTTCTTTTGAAATTATATTTTCTCAGATGAAATGGTAGTTAAGTTCAATGTACTTAATTCTCTTATAAAAGTTTGGGTTTGAGGCAATGTGCAATGCGGCCTGATTATCACATACAAGTTCTATAAGACCTGATTGATATAATTTGAGTTCTTGTAACAATTGTTTCAACCATATAAGTTTACATGTGGCTAATGTCGTAACTCAATATTTTGCTTCTGCACTTGATCTTGCTATCACATTTTGCTTTTTACTCTTTCATAAAATAAGATTTCCTCCAAAGAAAATATAATATTCAGAAGTGGATCGTCGATCACTTGGAGACCTAGCCCAATTTGCATCAAAATACCTAGCAATTTAAGTGTGGCCTCAACTTTCATGTAATAATCCTTTTCCTGGACTCTTCTTAATGTATCTAAGAATTTGTATAACAATATCCCAATGAACTTTACAAGGTGAGTTAAGGAATTGACTCACAACACTTACAGCAAATAAGATATCAGATTGAGTAATTGTAAGATAATTCAATTTTCCAAGAAGTCTTTGATATCTTTCCGGATCTAAAAAAGGATTCCCTTGATTTGGCAGAAGTTTTACATTTGGATCCATAAATGTGTCAACTAACTTGTACTCCATCATACTTGTCTCACTTAGTATATCAAGCGCATATTTCCTCTAACAAATAGAGATACCAAATCAAGATTGTGCTGCCTCAATATCAAGAAAATAACGAAGTTTTTCAAAATCCTTGGTCTAGAAGTGATGAGACAAATGTTGTTTAAGCTGGTTAATGCCCTTGTGATCATCTTCTATAATCACTATGACAACATAAACAATTAGATATATTTGACCAGAAACAGAAGAATAATAGAAAATAGAGTGATCAATTTCATTCTGTTGCATGTCAAAATCCCGAATAACTTTATTGAATCACCTAAATCAAGCTCATGGAGATTGTTTGATTCCATAAAGAGATTTCTTTAATTTACATACTAGATAAGTCTCCTCCTAAGCAACAAACCCTAGTGGTTGTTCTATGTAAACTTCTTCCTCAAGATCACCATGCAAGAAGACATTTTCAATGTCTAATTGATGTAAAGGCCAATGATGACTAGTAGTTAGAGAAAGGAAAAGACGAACTGAGGCAATCTTTGCAATAGTTGAAAATGTATCCTTGCAATTCAAACCAAAAATTTGAGTATAGCCTTTTGTCACTAATCGAGCTTTTAACCAACCAATCAATCTTTTCATCAAGACCAATTTTAACGGTGAAGACCAAGTGACATCCAACTAAAGATTTGCCAGCATGCAAAGGTAGCAATTCCCATGTAACATTGGTGCGTAATGCCGTTATCTTATCCAACATTTCCTGACACCACCCTAGGTGAGAGAGAGCTTCCTACATAATTTTGGAAATAGAGACAGAGGACAAGGCAAAACCAAAAGCATGGTGGGATGCAGAAAGATGATAATAACTTAGAAAATTATAAATAGGGTATGAGTTTCGAGTAAAACGATTATTTTTTCAAAGAGTAATGGGATGGTCATCAGAACTTTCTAATGGATTGGATTCCGAAAATGATGTTGGCACAAGACATGGTTCTATAGGAGCTTTTGCAATAATTTGGGTTAGTGTTGAATCAATTGAATTTTCAATGATTTGAATTGGATGAGGTCGTCACTAATAGTAATTAGGGGCTTATCCTATAGAACTATTATAAGTGTAAGATTATAAAAAGGAATAAATAAAACTTCAGTTACAAGAGTGGATTTTATGGAAAAGGAGAAAAACAGAGAAGATTCAAAGAATATAACATCAATAGAAGTAAAAAATTTATGCAAAGTTGGTGAATAATAATTGTAGCCTTTTTACAATCTTGAATACTCTAGAAAAATACATTTGATGGATTTAGGGGATAATTTGTCTTTTCCTGAAGGAAGATCATGAATAAAATAAGTACATCCAAAAATACAAAGAAGTTTATATATGGGTTCTTTTGGAAAAACTAGATAATGAGGAATTTGATTATTTAAAACAGAAGGCATACAATTAAATAATATGCAGTTCAAACAGCATTTGCTCAAAAATGAAAAGGAACATTTGCATGTATCAAAAGAGTTCGTGTAGTTTCAATTAAATGCCAATTCTTTCTTTTAACAATACCATTCTGTTGAGGTGTGTGCACATGTGGATTGATGGATAATGCCTTCGAAGGACATGAAAGAAGAAAAAGATGTAGAAAAATATTATCGTACATTATCACTTTGAAGTATGCAAATTTTAACACCAAATTGATTATGAATTTCAAAACAAAAAGACTTAAAAATTGAAAATAACTTAGAGTGATCTTTCATTAAATAGAACCATGTACATCAAGAGTAATCATCAATAAATGTAACAAAATATCGAAAACCCAAAGTTGAAGTAACATGACTCGGACCCCAAATATCAAAATGAATGATAGAAAATAATAACTCAACTTCATTGTAGGTTCTACTAGGGAATGAGTTTCGTACATGCTTACCAAGTTGGTAAAACTCACTCTAAAGACTCTAAAGTGGAAAGATAAGGAGCCATTTTGCGAAGTTTTTCGATACCAGGATGACCCAAACGGTAGTGAAGTAACTCAAGTGACTCAATAGTGGCACAAATTACTGGAGAAGTTGGTTGGATGTAATAAAGTTCTTATGAATCATATCTGGTGCCAATTGTCATCCCCATTATTCGGTCCTGTATGGAAAAGGAATTAGCAAAAAATATTATAGAACAATCAAGAGTGCATGTAAATTAGCTAACAAATATGAAATTGAGTGGGTGATCAGAAATATAGAGGACTGATTTCAAAGGTAAAGATGGGAAAAGACATGCCTGACCAATAGCTTGTGCACTGATTTTTATTCCATCAGCTAAAGTGACAACCATGGTTGTCAAAATCGCGTTTTACATCGTAAAATCGCGTTTTACGTCGTAAAATCGCACGATTTTACGTCTCAAACACAGCCATCCGAGTTCGATCACAGAGAAAAATCGCAGATGGTGGGATCGTACTAGGATCGCGATTTTCACCGTAAGATCGGTTGAATCGTGCGTGTCAAACGATCCCATTTAAGGGTAGAAATTGCTTCTGATGTGCCCCAAAACAACTACATTTTTGTTTAAAGTTTTAAAAAAAAACACATTCAGCCCATTCTCGAAATCCCAAAATCCAGAAATCCCTAATCAGAAAATCCAACTTACTTCAATTCAGGAGCTGCGCTGGAGCTAGAAGGCAGAATTGCTTGGAGCTATTGGACACCCATCTATCACCGAAGAAGAGAACGTCGCCGGAGAAGACGCTGCTCAGATACACAAAAGCTGAACTCCGACCAGGGAAAAACAGAGGACGTCGGTTCTGCACTTCTGTTGGGAGGTAAACCATAAGAGACTGAGAGTAGACATACTTGGATTTCTATAATATAGGATATATTACCTGGATTTCTGATATTTTTGAAGCTAAAAAATGGCTTCATCTGGTGGTGCAAGTGGGAGTACGGGTGCAAGTAAAAAGATTGTTAGAAAAAATGCTCCAGGAAATAGAAGTGATATAGGGTGGCAGCATGGTTATAAAGTTGAAAATGATGCTAGAAAGATTAAATGCAAATATTGTGAGAAGATTTTAACAGGAGGTGTCTTCCGGTTAAAGCATCATTTGGCTTGTACAAAAAAGGATATTGGTGCTTGCATTTCTGTTCCTGATGATGTAAAGAAACTTTTGTTGCAGATTTTGATTGATATGGAGGAAAAATCAAGTTCTAAAAAAAGGCATGGGTTTGATGGAGGAGAGGATAGCATGGAGGATACTAATAATGGAGGAAAGGAGAAGGATGTGGCATTGCCATCTATATTCAAGAGGAGTACAAATCAAAGCACACAATCAACTATTAATCAGATGTACAAGAAGAATTTAAGAGAAGAAACATGTCAACAAGTTGCCAAATTTTTCTACACAAGTGCCATACCTTTCAATTGTATAAAGAATCCTGAATTTGAGAAGATGTGCTACTTGATTGGAAAATATGGAGTTGGATTCAAGCCACCATCATATCATGAGATTAGAGAAAAGTACTTGAAGCAAGAGATGACCCGTACAGAAGAATTACTAGTAGAGTACAAAGCTGAATGGAAGAAAACTGGATGCACAATTATGACAAATGGATGGACTGATAAGAAGAGAAGATCTATTTGTAATTTTCTGGTCAATCGCCCTAAAGGGACAGTGTTTCTAAAATCTGTAGATGCTTCAGACATATGCAAAACTGCAGATAAAATTTTCAAAATGATAGATGAAGTTGTAGAAGAAGTTGGTGAAAAAAATGTTGTCCAAGTTGTCACAGACAATGCTGCAAATTATAAAGCAGCTGGGTAAATGCTAATGGAGAAAAGGAAGAAACTGTATTGGACTCCTTGTGCAGCACATTGTATTGATTTGATGTTAGAGGATTTTGAGAAAAAAATCAAGGTTCACAATGAGACAATAAAAAAGGGAAGAAAAATCACAACTTTCATTTATTCAAGAGCTTTATTGATTTCCATGCTAAAGACCTTCACTAAAGGCAAAGACTTGATTAGGCCAGCTGTTACTCGATTTGCTACTGCTTATTTGACTTTGGGTTGTCTTTTGGATAATAAAGGAGAATTGACAGTGATGTTTGGGTCTACACAATGGAGTTCTAGCCGTTTTGCAAAAATAAAGGATGGAAAGATGGTTGATAATTATGTTTCAGATGGTAGGTTTTGGAAAAATATTATAACATGTTTGAAAGCTGCCTATCCTCTTATCAAAGTGCTTCGTATGGTGGATTCAGATGAATGACCAGCCATGGGATTTATTTATAAGGAGATGGACCATGCTAAAGAGAAACTACAAGCAGATTTTAAAAATGTCAAAAAAAGGTAAATATAAGTTATTTTTTAGTTTATTTAGATATTCAATAATCTAATTTTTTTTCTTACACATATAAACAAAATTTAATTTGATTTATGTAATTTTTTTAGCTACCAACCATTGTGGGATATTGTTGATGAAAGATGGGATGCTCAACTCCATAGGCCTTTGCATGCTGCAGCCTATTACTTGAATCCTCACTTCCATTATAGTAATGATTTCAAAGCAGATAGAGAAGTTAAATGAGGATTGTATCAATGTATGGAGAGGATGGTGCTTGATGATGAGGAGTTCAATAAAATTGATACACAACTTGAAGATTTCAAACATGCAAGAGGATTTTTTGGTAGTAGAGCAGCAAAAAATATGAGGACTCAAAAAGCACTTGCTGAATGGTGGGATTCATATGGATATGAACATCCAGAATTGCAAAAATTTGCAATAAGGATATTGAGTTTGACTTGCAGTTCTTCTGGATGTGAAAGAAATTGGAGTGCTTTTAAGATGGTAAAATTTTATAGATTATGAGTTTATGTATATTTGTTTTTGCAAATAAATCTCATTTCTTTTTTTCCCTAATTTGTTTAGGTTCACACAAAGAGAAGGAATCGTCTACACCAAAAGAAAATGAATGATCTTGTTTTTGTCATGTACAACTCCAAATTAATGGAGAGGAAACATGTTGGCAAAGATATGAATTATGATATAGATTGTGTTTCTTCTGATGATGAGTGGATTGTGGAGGATGATGAAAATTTATCTACTACTGAAGGGTTGGAGTTGGATGGTGATAATGGTGCACATGACCTAGAGGTGGCAAATGAAAATGATGAAGTTGGTAGCAATGTAGATGGTGCATCTAAAGATTATTTGGATCTAGACCTTTAGGATGATGATGATGAAATAGAAGAAGAGGAGAACATTGACAATGATGATGAAGATCCCATGGAAGATGAAATCATGGATGTTTTTAATGTCAATGACTGGCTTATATGATAAACCTCTAGAATTTTGTTTTATGTATGGTTGTTAACTTGTTATGTTTGAATTTTGACATTGCTCATGTTGTTTGTGATTTACAACATGTTAAAGAACTTTTACTTATTGTATAAGATCTTTATTTTATCTAAATTATAGATGTTTGGAATTATTTTGCCTATATTTAATATTTTAGGAAGCATATATATATAAATTTATGTATTTTTATAGTATAGGTAGGATCTTACGATCCTACTTACGATCTTACGAATTACGATCTTAGCCCCCTCATCCGATCCTAGGTAAGATCTATGATTTTGACAACCTTGGTGACAACAAGAAGAGATTTGTTGGTATAAAAATAAGTAAATTAGGATTTGTTACTAGTTATGTGATCAGGATGTTGAATGAGATAGATATGCTGTAGAATTACCAAAATGTATTGTAGAAGCAATACTTTTTTCCCTTTTTATGTTGAATGAATAGATTCTGAAGGAATTCCCAAATCTCTTGACTAGATGGGATTGAGTGATGACTTGTTTCATTACTAGCTGCATCACTAGATAAGGAGGAGAAGTTTCTTGTAATCTTTGAATTTTCTTCCATGTTAAAGAGGTAAACTGAATGGGGAGCAACCAGAAAACAGAACACAGGTAACCGGAAAGGCAGCAACCAGAAACCAGATTTGGTGAGAAGGTGGTGCATACTGTTCACATGCATCTACAGTGGGTGGTGCATACTGTTCACAAGCATCTCCAGTGGTGGCGCATGCTGTTCACGCACCAGTTGAGCAGGCCAGAAAAATGCTGTAGAAGCAGATGCCGGAGGTGGTTTTTGAAAAATCAAGGTATTGCTGTGTCATGTGCATCTGATGCAGATTAGGTGTTTTGCTGTTTTTTTTAACATTCTGATATTCTGATGCAGAACAATGTTTTTGAAAAATAAAGGGTCTGTGTTTGGTTTGGGTTTGGGTTTGGGTTTTGGATTGGATTTGATTCAAGGTAGAAAGATGGGGATTTGATTCAAAGTTGAAAGATGCCGAAAAACAAATCTGGGCAGATTGTTGGGTTTGATTTGAGGTAAGAAAAAACGGAGTCTGAAGCTCAGTAGAAGAATATTGGAGCAGAACACATTGAGGGCTCTAATAGCAATTTGAATCGTTGGAAATGGCTTAAGCAATTAGCTATAGTCAAGAAGTCTATTTATATACAAAAATTGTAATCAATTACAATCAAATCTGTGATATTGATTATAATCCTAATTAAGCTAGAAAGGAAAAATATCCACCTAAAATAACTTCCTAACATTAACATAATCAATTTAGAATCATTTTGAAATGATTTCCTAAAAAAGCATACAATAATGATGTCTTAAAAAGGCATATAATCTCAACAGTAGCAAAGAAATGATAAAGTGAAGCAACAAGGACAGATAAAAACTTATCTTTCAGGTGACTGGAGAATCCTCAGTCGTGGGGGAACATACCTCGCAGGTCACGGCAACTGCCAATAGCCATTGGCATACATCTCAGCCTCGCCATACTGAAACATAGTGTGCCGATGGCACATGTTATGGCAGTGCAGACATCCCAGCCGCGCCATGCTGAACACAGTGCACATGGCGCATTGTGGCAGTGCCAGATCATAATTACAATGCCATGGAAGTTGCATGGCACAACTACCCTTTGGGCTGTGCCATGTGTGATGGAACATGCCATTGTGTGCCATTCATAGCGAGGCAGAAGCCTAGCCAAATATTGTAAGATATATAAACCAAATAACATAAAACTATAGAAGATAAAAATACTCTCTCAATGTAGGCTGATTTATTGTGCTTCCGAAGAACACCACACCTAATTATAGATTTGGTTATGTATTTACCATTATCCTTAAACCCTCCTCATTTATAAGAATCTAATCATAACATAATTGTCCATCATGGTAAACAGATGGATCCATTGTTCACTCCCATTGATTTCACAGTTTTGCAGAAAATGCGCTGATAATTTCTGTCATGTTTTGGAATCATCATTTCATTTGTGTGTGGATGCAGCTACTGGTGGCAGAAATGCGTTGAATTCCAAGAAAACTGAACCTTCTGAAGATTGTTTCTTTTGTGTAGAACCAGTTATCCTGCCAAGCCTTCTTCAGTTTTTGTCATTTCTAAAGGCAACCTATATGCTTGCCATTTTTACAGGGCATAAAGGTCCTCATATATTACTACGAATACTAAAAACTGTACATTGTCATTGTAATCACATCCATTATAGGTGCATTATGGGATGTCTATTTTTAGAGGCATCACATTTGCTCATTTTTTTTCCCATCTAAGATATGTGGTCACTTCTCTAGAGTTTATTTTATTGAAAATTGTATAGGCGAATTTGGTATGTGAATTGAGAATCAAATTATTATTATTATTATTATTATTATGTGCAAATTGTAGATAATTTTATATTTTAATTTTGTTTTGTGTGTGTATATTCTTGGTGATGGTATGTCTCAACAATGGTTGTCCTGGATGCCAAAAATTGAATAGGACATGAAGCTGAAGAGAAGAAAAGAGAAGGCTGGAACATTTTACGTTTAAACATATGGAGGGAACATTCCCCTTCTGTCTCGGTAATTTGGTTAAAACTCAGTTGTTCAAGTGGCTCTGCCTGGACCTGTATTTTTTCTAGTGCTCTTTGTTGTTTGGGTTCGTATTGTATTTGAGTAGTGATAATAACACACTCCTCCATACACTATCACACACATATCACGTCTTTCCTTCACTATCTAATTTTAAAAAAAGTTATTTGTTTCGTTTAGAAACGTTATTATCACTAATTACATGTCATTTATTAAGAAAGCTACTGTTATTACTGGACTTTAAGAAAGTTGTCAACAAACTTGAGAGTAGTTATTAAAATAGTGTGTTTAGTGAGTGTATGATTATTATTATTCTTGCAATTGATTCCTATGGCCAAGGATTTCGCTTAAGAAGGGGTGAACTCAATTTTAGAATTTTACATCTTTTAAAATCAAAATCAATTTTTCAAAGGATTTTGCAAATTTTTAACACTTGGAACCACTAGATAAGTGTTTAGCTTTGATAGTAATCAAAGCAATTCAATCAGCAAATCATCAAGCAAATGGCAGATAATTATGCAAAAAAAAGGATTGAGAAGATTAAATATAAAGATTTATAATGGTTCAGACCTTTAAGATCTAATAGTCCAATATCCAATAATCCAAGGATTACATCTATTACCAAGTCAACTAAATTTGAATTTTACAAACTATATTATTTCTTCAAGATTAATTTGAGTACTTGAAGAAGTCTATTTGCAACTTCTTGAATACAAGAAAATTTATGAGTTTTTTTACTCAAAGAACACTCCACTAAGAAATGTTACATTTTGAAAATTTTTGGGATATTTCACCTTGAAATACAAGTAATGGGTAATTACAATTTCATAGCTCATAATTTTCAAAAGTTGATTGCACAATGAACAGTTAAAAAAATTGAATATGATGAATTCAAGGAATTTTGTTATTGGAATCAAAGAAATGAGGAAGTTGTATCAATGGAATAATGAAAACTTTGAATGTATGTTTAAAATCAAGTCTAAGCTCTAAATGTATGTTTAAAACCTTTAAATTGGGGTTTGAGCCCTTTAAATGCTAGTTAAACTCTTAATGGAGCTATTTATAATTGCATCAACATAAAATCAAACACTTCACGAAGTATTTCACATGCTAGAAAATTCAATTTTTTCAAGGAATAATAATTTTGTATAATATATATTGATAATATTAAATATATAAAATTATTAATTTTAATATTAAAAATTATATAATATTACTCATATATATAAACATACACATAATAATAAATTAATTAATTATTATTTATTAAAATTATTAAGTTAATGAGTTAATCTAATATCTTAATAGGCTAACACTAATTAATCCTAATTCGTTATTAAATCAAATTAATTGGTCTTAATTCCCTAGCAAGATTGGCTATTACTACCATTTTTCATATTAATTTTAATCTCAAATTAGATAAAACTATATTAATTTCAAGTCAACTTGTTAAACTTAATCTGTTTTTACAAAGACTATCAATACTCATGATAATGAAGTTGGGCAGCGAAGGATTAACTGCTAACATGAGAAAAAGCCAGTGTAGCAGAAGATAAAATGGTGAGATGGATCTATGGACATAGAAGAAAATACAAGATTAGGAGGTGAATTCAGAAGAGGGGTACTCGGCTTGCTGAGAAAACACAATATGATACATATTCGTAAGAAATCAATTACAATTTTTAACACCTTAACTTTTAACACACGTGGGTCAAAAATTAATATATAAATAATGAAATTCATAAAAATATTTTTTTTTATTAATAGTGATTGAAAATACGCTTATAATATATAAATATTTTGTCTGCTTGCTAAGGTGGATTTCATCGTTTTAATAAAGTGTGATTTGAGGGATATACCTATCTCTAATGCTCAGCCAACTTGGTCCATTTCCAAAGGGTGAGTTCTGTCTTCCCCTACTGAGATTTTTTTTTTTAAATTTTAGAGGTTGAAATTTCGAGTGTGTTTGGATTTTTTTATATTTTTATTTTTTAAAATTAATTTTACAACAATTATTTTTAAATTTAATAATAAAAAAACAAATGATAATTAGTGTAGAAAGTAAATAATATTATATTCAATTAAAAATTAAAATTATGAGAAAAATAAAAATAAGCTAAGAATGAAAATATTTAAAAGTTATTTTTATTTTTTATTTTAAATTGTACACTTAAAATTATAGTTTTTAAAAATAGATTATAAAAGCAGTTATAAAATAAAATGTTTTGTTTTAAAAGTATAAAAAGTCAAAAAATGTTTTAGGGTTTTTCATTAAGGAAAAATTAAAGTAAAATTTTTAAAGTATTTGTGATAAAAAAAATTTATTCAAATTATGATGTATATATTAATTGCTCTATTAACTATTAATGACTCCAATTTAATGATTATAATAATTATCAATATTGTGATTATAATAAAATAATTAATACACATAGCATAAATTAAATAAAAAATCTTCGCAGGCACCTAAGGAATTTTACTTAAGTTTTGTACTTTTCATTATACTCCTCATATATAATATTAAACAATTATTTTAGTATTTTATATTGACGAAATTAACAAACTCATTTTAAAATTATAAAGTATTGGCAAAATATTTCTAAATTATATAAAATTTCAATTTTATTCTTGAATAACAGTATATATATACGATTTTGTTCTTAAGTTACATTATTCAAATACAGAATTATTTGTATAAATAGATAAAATTGTATATACCACCTATTATTTAAGAATAGAATTATGATTTTACGTAATTAGGGACTAATTTGAGTGTTATATAATTTCAAAAAATGAAGTTGTTTCTTTTATTTTTTAAAAATATAAATAAAATAAAAAATATAAATTACTTCCTTCAACTTTGTGATGATTGGATATTATCCTCTTAAAATTTAAAAATTTAGAAATTACTCCTTGGACTTTACAAAATTTAGAATTAAAATCCACCATTCACCTAATTAACAAATTTATCAAATTGTGCATTTTTTCATAAGTTTTAAACAAGAATTACAATTATATAATATGTTATTTTTAGTCATTTTTCACATATATTTTTATGTTATATAATTAATAGAAATTAAATTTTATATAAATAATTTTAATTAAATACTTTTATACAAAGTACAAAATTATATGTTAAAAAATAACAAAATAAATTAATATTTTATAATATTATGGTTCATGTTTAAAAATTTAATAGAAAATTATATAATTTGATAAGATAAATAATTAAGTGGATGATGAGTGCTATTTTTAAATTTTGTAAAGTTGAAAATGGTTATTTTTAAATTTTTTAAATTAAAAAGAACAATATCCAATCATCTCCATATTGAACGAAATAATTTGTATTTTTCTCTAAGTAAAATTATTTTTTCCACCAAGCTCAACATATTACTTGGCTATATAATGATCTCTTTTTAAAAGTACACATGTAAAACATAACGGTGTAAGTTAAGCCTATGCAGGTTTGGGCTTATACAAACTCTTTCATATAAACTCACAAAAAATATAAAAAAATTTGTTAAGTTTGTTAGTGCTCGTGGGCAACCCATATTATTAAATTTTTTTTACTATTAAGAGTAATTAAATTATTAGATACATATACAAAAAATTATATATCAAATCTTAAATGTAAAGAAAGATAAATAATTTTAAGGAATATTAAATTAGATTAAAAAATATTTTTTATAAATTATAATTAGGTAATTAGATTCTTATTTTATTTTGTATAAGGAATTAGTTAGATAAAACTAAAAAATATATTATACCATTGAATGTTGAATTAGGAATGTATTAATTTTTTTTTTAAATTTAGAGGGTTATAAAATTTTTTAACAGTTAAAAAAAAAAATCTCAGCCCACGTATAAACCCATGCCGCATGGAAAGGATAGCGATAGCGCACGTTTGGGCCATTGCAAGCTTGTCTTCATTCACCTGCAAAAAATATGATCTTAAATAAGAATGTCCAACTAACGCATCTCATGATCATAAACTTCACGCATTATTTGTAAGTTTTTTCTGTCTATTTTACACGCTTCTCAAAAGGGTCTTCGCACGCCTTTCATCGCGATTCATATGAACCTCCCCTCATCGCACTCGGCACTTGAGAAAAGGTGATGGACTATCGCCTTATTGGTGCAATTAGTGAGGCCACGTGTGTTGATAAAATTACAGAAGAATTTACTATATAGTAATGTGCTATTATATTATTAGATTTGTTTTAAAAAATAATAAATTTAATATATAATTAAATTTAATAATACATGAATATATTATTATATTAGTCATATATTAAAATTTCTTATTTTATTAATGAGGTGTTACTTTTCTAATTTTTACTTTGAATAAAAGCCAATTTTATCAGGGGTTGATCTCATTAAATGATGAATTTTTACTTAGAAAATACAAAATTTGATATAAGTTATTAAATTTTATATATTAAATAAAATTTAATATTTAGAAGAACTCTCGTAAAATAAATCATCAATAAAATTTAATATTTAGAAGAACTCTCGTAAAATAAATCATCTTCTTTATTGGCAAGTTGGTATAAAAATTAATTTTTTACTTTATTTTTAAATATTTAATTATTTAATTTTATCCTCCTATTTATCTTCATATAAATATTAATGAAAATAATAAAATTAGATAAATTAATATTTTACCAAAGTACAATTAATATAAATATTTTATAGAAATAAAAAAATTGATCAAAAATATTTACTCCCTTATTTTTAATATAAATTTTTAGTTATTCTTATTTTTTTAATAATAATAAATCAAATTTAAAGTATTCAGTTAAATAAATTGAACTTTTTATGTGGACAAATCAGCGGGAACTTACGTCCCCAATTCTTGAATTCCATCGCGAGCAAAGATCCAAGGCTGCTACACGTGTCAAAATCATGGCCTGCTGATGGAATCAACGGGGTCCCCACAACACCGCCATATAACGTCCTCTTCCTTTCTCGTTCAAAGCCTCGAAACACTCCCTCTCCTCACCAAAAACCCAAACTGAATCTTCCTAGAAACCCTATTCAATGCAGCGCTTCCATTTCTTGTCGAACATCCCAACCGGCCTGGACATGGCTCTCGACGACATTATCGACAGCAGCAAGGAGTTCACTGCCTATGGCAGTGGCAGCTACCGTGGCAGAGGCCGTGGCCACGGACGTCCTGGACCGGACCGCCGGTTCGATAATCGTAAGCCCTTCAGAACCACACCGTACCATGCTCCACAGGTGATTTAGGTTTCTTCATGTTTGTGTTTCTGAGAGGCTTACCGGTTTTGAGTGGTGGAGAAAATGGCATTGAGCCAAGTTCCCGTTGAGAAATGTTTGGTTATCGGTGCATTATTGTTGCTTTTCGGGTTCCTTCATTGGTGCCTTTTTATTGATGAACCAAGAATGGTTTTAGTGTTCGAACTTCCAAAAGTGCATTTTTAGATTTTGGTTTTGATGTGATTTTTTTTTTTTTGGGGGGTGATGAACAATGGCAGCCATTGCAACTTAGGGAACCCATGGTTTTGAATGGAGGGTTCCGCTCCGAGACCAGCACCAAGCTGTATATATCCAACTTAGACTATGGGGTTTCCAACGAAGATATCAAGGTATTATTCTTTGCCCATGGGAGTATATATTTCCTTTTGTTTCTTGGATTTGTCGTTGATCGTTAGTTCACTTGAAGTTATTTTTTTATTTTTTATAGGTACTTTGCAAGTGGATATTAGAATTTCTTCTAGTCTGGGTGCTCGGTTTTGATTCATTTGTATCCAATAAGAGGTTAAAATTTAAAAATGAAAATTACGAGAATTATTCGGTTTCAAATATTCAATGTCTGGGCATGCTCTGTAGTGTTAGTTCTGGCATTATCATATGGAAACGACTTGCTTAGTGTCATATTATCCTCCGATTGTTAAATCTCTGATAACAGTAACAAATGCAAGCTGCAAGCCTGCATCTCTGCAATTTTTTTCAGTTCATGTTTGTGGTGTCTAGAGTTTACAGGTTAGTTTGTCGCACTTGGTGTAAAGTATGTTCCCCTGTTTGTGAGTTTTTTGATTACTTGTATTCTCCTTAGAAGTAGCATTGCCCTTGACATCCCCTTTATAATGTTTTTTGCATCAGGGTCATGCCACAAGATAATTTTTTTTTTCCTCTCTGGAAATTGTGTTTTTATGTGCATATTTGCTTTTGCCAATGTCAAATGTAAAAAAATGAAAACGCTAATGAACCTTTGCAGCTGCTCTTCTCGGAGATTGGTGAGTTGAAAAGATACTCCATTCATTATGACAAGAGTGGAAGATCAAAGGGTACAGCAGAAGTTGTGTATGCAAAGCAGTCTAGTGCGTTAGCAGCTATTAAGAGATACAACAACATGAATCTTGATGGAAAGCCGCTACAAATTGAGCTTGTTGGGGTGGATTTGGTTGGTCCTACTATTGACCCACCTCAATTTACAGATAGCTTATTAGGAAGACCACTGAATGATGTTGGAAGGTACGGAGTTCTTTGAGCCCTTTTTCCTTTACGTGTTTCTTATTATCATTTTCTATATTTTTCACATATATAGGTTTAGTTGTTGATAGCGATAGTAAAATATTTGCAAATATTGGAAGCACTTGTCTTGATCAGTTATAAGAGAACTATTGGAGATAGAAGACTTTATTTCTGTACTCTGTAGTAGCTTGAATTGATGAATATTCTCCATGGATAAGTTATCAACCATTTGAGAGTATTGGGGCAACTGTTCAGGCCTAACCTTCACTTTGCATGCCTGACTTGCTTTTTAATTTCTTTTTCCTTTGTGTCCTTTTTGCTGTCAATTGATCACTGAACAGAAGATCTTAGAGGAGGGATTTGTTTAGTTCTACTACCTGCCTATTAAAGGCCCCTTGCCTGATTTGTTGTAGTAGTAATGATGTGAGAGCTCTGCTTAAACACGGTCAAGTTTCCACCCCCCTGCCCCTTCTCTTTAAAGTGTTTTCTTTCATTGCTCTTTGACTATCATCTTCACAGTGGACAAGTAAGGTTCAGGGGTCGTGGAGTCCGCAATGGCATTGCACGTGGCCGTCTTCCAAAGGGCCGTGGACCAGAAAGGCTCCATGTTGGACGGGTAACAGTAGAAGATCTTGATGCCGATTTGGAGAGGTATCGCATGGAAGCTATGAAGATAAACAAAGAGGAAAATTGAGGATGTGATCGACTGCTAAGACAATTGATATCCAAGTACATAGCCAGGAAAAAAACATCAGGCATAGGATAGTAGTAATTTGTATGTATGGGGTCTTTTATTTCTAATTTTGGTTAAAACTCTTCGCTTCCCGTGTAGATGAGAATTTTTTTTCATTTTTTTTAATGACAACAACTACTCAAGGTTCTAGACCCATGAAATGTGTTTTTTGCCAGCTGAAGCTGATGATTTTGCTTTTGGGTGGGTCAATTGGGGATACAGATATATCGGTCAACATATTCTCTAACAAAAAGGGATTGAAATTTCTATGACATCTTGCTTGAACTTGATTTGCCCCATCGTAACATTGTCTTTTATTGGATGGATTAGTTGACATCTTATTGCGTGTTTGATGAGAATTTAGGATGGCCGAGAATCAATTTTATAATTCGTAATTGACTGATTATATATATATATATATATGGTGTGTATGTATGTGATTCATTTATTTTGATAAAATAT
This sequence comes from Sindora glabra, assembly GCA_020226215.1. NCBI lineage: Eukaryota > Viridiplantae > Streptophyta > Magnoliopsida > Fabales > Fabaceae > Sindora > Sindora glabra. Next base: position 7,766,530 of record CM035233.1, read on the forward strand.
TTTTAATATAATTATAAAATATAAGGTAAGGAAAAATGTTGTATTTATTTAACATTAGAAATGAAAAGATGTAAAAAGGTAATTTTTTTATTTTAAAAAAAAATTTGCTTTCATATAATTTTTTTAATTATTAATATAAATGGCATATTATTTTTATTTATATATATATAAATAATATTTTTTATAAAATTATTTTTTAATGAAATAATAGCCAAGCTTTTGAGTATTTTAGGATCAATTTTGCTGCAAAAATCGGATTTGGATCACATGTTGAGGTACTAGGCTTTGTTTGTTTTCTATTTTTAAAAGTAGTTTTTCTATTTTTCTTTCTGTTTTTTTGTTTTTAAAAATAGGAAAATTTGTTTGACAAACTGTTTTTAAAATTTATTTTTAAACATTATTTTCTAAATGTGTAACTTAAAAATAAGAAAATAAAAATAATTTTTAATTATTTTTTAAATTTATTTTCTTATTTTAGATGTTAGTTTTATAATTAAATAAAATATTTTTTATTTATAATATCAATCATTTTTTAATTTTGATTTTTCTTCAATTAAAAAATAATTTTTAAAAATACAAAAATAAAAATATAATCATATTGTGAATTTTGTTTTAAAAGAAAATAAAATACAAATAGCCTTTTTAAAGTAAGGATTAATATTATATAACCACGTCTCAGCCTGAAATCTTCCAATAAATCTTAAGGTTTACAATAGCAATTTTTTGAGAATTTGGGGGTATTCGCTTGACTAAACTCGATTTTTTCTCAAGTCGAGTTAGGTTTTAGTTTGGACAAATCAGTCAAATGTTTAGTTTTATTTTTTATTTTTTTTTGAGAAAAAAGGTAGGTTTGGGTGGGGGTTCCGTTAGAGGTGTCAAAATAAGTTGGATTTAACGAGTTGATTTAAGACTAATATAATTTTGCTAATCTGAGATGGAGATCGGTACGGAAAATAATAATAATAGTCCGACTTAATAAGGGACTAGAACTAGGACTGGAACTGGTTAATCTGACCTGATAAATGATTGTGATTAGTAAGTATTAACCCGTTAGATTATTAGATTAACCCGTTGGGTTATTAGATTAACCCGTTGGGTTATTAGATTAACCCGTTAACTTGATAATAGTAGTAAGTAATAAATAATTAATTTATTATTATATGTTTAATTTTTATACATATATTAAAATAATAATTTTAGTATATTAGAATTAAACTTTAATATATATAATATTAAAATTAATAAATTTATATATTTAATTTTGTTAATATATATTATATAAATTTATCAAAATAAATAATTATATTAAAATTTAAATTAATACTTTAATATTAAAATTTTGAATTATTTAAAAATTTTAAATAAATAATTTTGGTATTAATTTTAAATATATTATATACATATATATAATATAATACATTATTATCTATTTTTATTATTATTTAAAAATTATTATAATTATTTTTATATAATATTTTGGCATTGATCAATATATATTTAATAATATATTATTATATATAATATACTTATATATAATAAAATAAATTTTATATTATATATTTATTTTTATATAATACTTTGGCCTTGATCAATATATACTTAATAATATATATTTATTTTATTAAATTAATAAAATAAATATATAATATAAAATTCTTGTTCAATATAAAATTCAAATTATTTTATTAAATGTATATATTATTAAATATAAATTCACACATTTATTAAATCTTAATAATATATATGATTCATTCAATATTAAATATATATATATATATATATATATATATATATATATATATATATATATATATAAAATCTTAAGTCATAATAATATATAATTATATTTAATAAATAATAATAAATTTTAATTAATTAATGATATAAAATTAATAATAAATAAAAAAATAATATGATAATAATAATAAAATATAATGAGTTATAAAAAAGCTAGTATTGTAGTAACCCGATCTGAACTCCAACTTGATAAAAAAGTAATCCGGCCTAAGACTGACCTGACATATGATTTTTACCCGTTAAATTTATCTAATTTGATTAGGTTAAACCATAGGTCTAATTCCCATCCACTGCAAAACCCGTATGACATTAAGGGGCCGTTTGGTTCATGCAGGAAATAACTTCCCATGGGAAGTTAAATTTTCTAAGAAGTTACTTACTGTGTACACTTCTTAAGAAATCCTTAAATGTTGTTTGATTGACATAAAGGAAGTCACATATCCCAGGAAATAAATTCTTATATTTTGTTTGGTTCAACTTTGAATTTCTTAAGAAATAATAATGAAATGACTACAATATCCTCAATAATAATTTAATATATATTAATAGATATTAATTGATTTTAAAGAGGTGATAATGCTAGATTTTTTTTAAATAGGTTCCAATTTTATGATTTATGAATGTCATATACTGAAATTACTCTTTTTTAATTGTGTGAATGCGGTGGTAAATTAAAAATTTTAAAAAGTCATAAATTCTTTATTAGTTAACCAATGTTTGCATGACCACTCATTCTCAATCTTTTTCATTTGTTCTTTCAATAGAAAATAAGAAAATGTGAGTTTGACGAAGTCTACTTAGTTAAAAACATATAAATTGAGTTCAAAACTTTAAATGACCATAAATTTATGCTTGATTGTTCGTTTTAAGTGAATTTTTTTTAATTTCATGTAACTTTTCGAGATCTACATGCTTGTAAAAAATCAAAGGTGTTTTGTATACTCTAATTTAGGAAAAAAGGCCTTTTTCAATGATTTTTTTAATTTTTCTTTAATTTCTTGTTATTTTTTTAAACTTTGATCTTATTTTTATTAATTTAAATTCATCCAAATCCCATATTAAAATTTTTCTTCCTAACTCTTTTGGTGTCTAGTAGTATTATAATAATTTTCTTAACAAATAAAATTACTTAAAAATAATTTATTACTATTTATAAACTAAACAGTAATATGTTACTGTTTCGTTCCAAGACAGTAACATGTTACTGTTTCTTTTCAAAACAGTAACACCAACAAAAAATTTCAAATAAATGAATAAATCATATCTAATTAACAACTAAACTATCAAATAATAGTATGTTACTGTTTTGTTCCAAGACAATAACATGTTACTGTTTCATTTCAAAACAGTAACACCAACTAAAAACCTCAAATAAATGAATAAATCATGTCTAATTAACAATAAAATTGTCAAATAATAGCATGTTACTGTTTCGTTTCAAGACAGTTACATGTTACTGTTTTTTTTTCAAAACAGTAAGACCAATAAAAAATCTCAATTAAATGAATAAATCATGTCTAATTAACAATTAAACTATTAAATAATAATATGTTACTATTTTGTTCCAAGATAGCAACATGTTACTATTTTGTTTCAAAATAGTAACACCAACTAAAAATATTAAATAAATGAATAAATCATGTCTAATTAATAATAAAATTTTCAAATAATAACATATTACTATTTTTTCTCTAGACAATAACATGTTACTATTTCATTTCAAAACAGTAACATCAATTAAAAATCTTAAATAAATAGATAATAGCATGTTACTATTTCGTTCCAAGACAACAACATGTTACTGTTTCGTTCCAAAACAGTAACACTAATTAAAAATTTTAAATAAATGAATAAATCATGTCTAATTAACAACAAAACTGCCAAATAATAATGTTACTGCTTTTTCTCTAAACAGCAACATGTTACTATTTCGTTTTAAAACAGTAACATCAATTAAAAATTCTAAATAAATAGATAATAACATATTACTGTTTGTTTTCTAAACAGTAACATGTTACAGTTTCGTTCCAAAATAGTAACATCAATTGAAAACCCTAAATAAATGGATATTACTGTTTATTTTCTAAATAGTAACATATTACTATTTCGTTCTAAAACAGTAGCATCAATTTAAAATCTCAAATAAATAGATAGTAACATGTTACTGTTTCATTCCAAAGCAGTAATATCAATTAAAAACCCCCAAATAAATGAAAAAAATCAAGTCTAATTAACAACCAAATTGTCAAATAATAATATGTTACTATTTTTTCTCTAGACAGTAGACAGCAATATGTTACTGTTTCATTCCAAAATAATAACATTAATTAAAAATTTTAAATAAATAGATAATAATATATTACTATTTTTTCTCTAGACAATAACATATTACTAATTCGTTCCAAAATAGTAACATCAATTAAAAACCCTCAAATAAATGAAAAAATCAAGTCTAATTAACAATTAAATTACCAAATAATAGCATATTACTGTTTCGTTCTAAAATAGTAACATCAATTAAAAATCTCAAATAAATAGATAATAATATGTTACTGTTTTTTCTCTAGACAGTAACATATTACTATTTCATTTCAAAACAGTAACATCAATTAAAAACTCCCAAATAAATGGATAAATCAAGTCTAATTAACAATCAAATTGTTAAATAATAGCATGTTACTATTTTTTCTCTAGACAGTAATATGTTATTGTTTCGTTCCAAAATAGTAATATTAATTAAAAATTTCAAATAAATAGATAATAACATGTTACTGTTTCATTCCAAAATAGTAACATAAATTGAAAACTTCAAATAAATAGATAAATCAAGTCTAATTAAAAATTAAATTGTCAAATAATAGCATGTTACTATTTGTTCTTTAGACAGTAACTAATTAAAAAATTTTAATTCTAATTGATGTATGTGTATATATATATATTTAATTTGAATTATAGTGCTTGAAATTTGATATTAAAAAATATTGATAAAATTTAAATAAAATTTCATTTTAATATTCAAATAATTTCAATTAACAAATAGAATATATAATTATATAATGCAATTAATATAATATATATTAAAATTTTAATTTATTCAAAATATTTATATAATCAAATTAAATATATCATATTATATTTATATTATTTAATAATTAGAATCTAACTTTTAAATAATAGTAATAAATAAAATAAAAAAGAAGTAAAAGAAAATTATGCAATAAAATAAATAAAAAAATAAAATGATGAGTGGGTTATAAAATAACGTAGGAATTAAACAAAAGTATGTTGTTAACTAATTCATTTAAATTAAATATTTAAATTTTTTTCATAAAATAATAATAATAAAATATGTCATGTAATATATATATATATATATATATATATATATATATATATATATATATATATATATATATCTTAATTAATAAGCAAATTGTAAAATAACAGTAATACCAAATAAAATGACATTCATGAAATAAAACCTGATAATTAATTAAAAAAGTAAAATTAGTATTAATTAATTTTAGCAAATATATTTTTATCTATGAATTAGTTAAAAATATAAGAAATAGAACTTACGAAGGGGAAGTGGATAAGTGATTTTTCGTGTTTTATGAGAAATACAAATTCTTAAAAAGATTTATTTTCTCTTATTTGCGGAACTAAATAAATTTATGGTAATTTATACCTTGAAAAATATAATTTTCTATGCTTTTACTGCAAACGAAACACACCTAAAACAACGCCTTTTTGCAGCGCGCTGTTGAAACTTGAAAACCTTCTTGAAATTTCCCACTACTGGCAGTACAGTCAGACCTCAAACTCACCTTTCCCTTTGGATTTTTCCATGAGATAGGGACAGCAAAACAAAACAATTGAGAGTCGAAGCTTGCTTATTGTCACACTGTATCGCTGCCAGAGTTTGCCCGTCGCCCACCCGCTGTTCGCCAACCCACTAACTGGAGTCCTGTAAACAACTTTGCCGCCGAGGTTCACGTCCATCATTGTTTGAGCAAGGATCCTAAGTCCACTAGCACCCTAGCACTAGACTGGGAGTTGCGAAGCGAAAGGTGGAGGATCCCTTTCACCGGTAAGACCTTTTTTCCTATTTTTTGTTTCTCATCTGGATTTCTGTTTGATTTTGTCTTAGGGTTGTTGTTATGACCTGAAAAAATGGCTGGCTTATTGGTGATTTGGGAGGACAAGAACAGGGGAATGGTATTTATAAAGGTAGCAATGACAAAAGAGGACGGTTCTTACGAGAATATGTTTGGTGATGAAATGACCTCGTTAGCGGAGTAGTTTTGATAAAGCATGCTTGTTCGAAAGTTTCGGTTACTTGTTAATAGATAACTTTTATGGAGTCACATCATCAATTTGTTCTTTTTTCCTTTTCTATTGAACTGTTTTTGTATTGGTTGTTTTAATTTATCTTATTTGATGAGTGTTTTGCCTGTCTTTTTAGGTGTGATTGTTTCTTAGCCTTGTGTGAGTAGTGAGAAGAGAGATCGGTTCTAGTTACGTAGCACTCTGTTTGCTTGGATTTCACGACCAATGTTGCCTATCAATTCAAATTTTATAATCTTCATGTTCAAATGACACGCATTTTAGCTGTGCTTCATAGAGTGATTTTCTTCAGATGCATGGTTTTAACATTTTTTTCCCCCTTGATTATGACCTTTTTCTGAAATCCCCATTTCGTCTGTATGTACAGGATTGATAAGAGGTTTATGGGCTTGTTTTTGAGGAAATCCCAAAGCTAGCAGTGACTAGTCCTTTTGTAGTTGAATTTATGATTTGGCTCAAGAATATGGCATTACTAGAATTCAGAGTATAACACACTAGTTTACTTGCAAGACAGCGAGTATACAACTATAATTGGGCATCACGAAAGTGTCTTGTAGATATGAAGTTATGTAATGAATCTTATTGCGAGTGCTTCTTCAGTTAGGCTATGTATAATTGGAGATAACTTACATATATAAAAGAGAAATATATGTAAATATACTTAAAGCAATAAATAGATATTATGAACATAGTTATTAATGCAATAATTCAAACAGAATATGGATGGTAAAATATCAATCTTGTGATCTAGTAAATGTTTTATCTATTTTTTAATATAAGAGTGGTAAGTTATTTAATACATACACACTTAAAATTTTAAATTAACAAAAAATTAACATTGAATGTTGCTGCTGAACTATTAATAGTACTGACTATCTTACTTTTGAAACTAGACAAATTTCTTATTTTAGAAAAAGAGTTGGACACAAACAGTTGTATAAATCTCATAGTCCAATCTTTGGATTACCTAAATTTCATGGATTTGGTCCTTATTTATCAATAATTTAATAATTGTGCTAGATAAACACACAACTAAATTTCATAGCTGGCTTATTTGTGGGCACTAAGTTAAAAAAAATGTAGTATGTATACCTTTTTGTGTGACCAATTAATTTCTTACATTTCTTATTTTGTGTACAAGGAAAACTTATTTCATTTATAACTATAGAAGAAGAAATCGAAAGAATTGTAAATGAGTAAAATTATTTTTAAGTAGAATTCTAATGATATTACTACTAAAATTCTTGTGATACATAATGATAGAGTTTTCAAGTGTTAATTATATTGTTGTCTTCCTTATTATTTATTAGTTGTTAATGCTCCTCTTTGATTTCAAATTTGTAGGTTCCAACAATAAATTAAACTGAAAGATACATGTGCTAGTGGGTAAGGCCCCAATATTCAAATGCTCTTGTTGGTTCAACATAATAGCTGCCTCCTTTAGTTGGTTCAAATCCCACCCAACGATTCTCAACTATTAAAGGCAAAGAGCTTACTTTAAGTAGTGCAAAACCTTCACCTGCTCCTACAAATAAAGGAGAGAAAAGGGAAAAAGGAACAACTAGAAAGCTAGATGTGAACAAGCAAGGCAGTATTTAAATTAGGAAATGATCACTGATTTAGGAAACATTTAGAAAACTACTAGAGGATGAGATAAGCAAGCCTATTGCCAAATGCATTCATTGTGGAATTTGAGTCTTGTGTGCTAGTAAGAGACATGGGACAATAAATATGCTTGTTCGCATTTCAAGATGTCCAAAGATGGCTTTCTCACTTAAAAACAACCCTGCCCAAACCATCTTGTTTAAAAATAAAAGTAATGGGAGACAATTAGCTTGTTTTATTCCATATGCTGTTGATTTGAAAGAATATAGAAAGAGTATTGTTTTATTTATGATATGTGATAAGCAACCTTTCAATATTATTGTAGGGATTGACTTCAAGAATATGTGCAAGAAGTTTTGTTTAAAATTAGATGTGCCTTCAAGGAAGACAATAGCTAATGATTGCTTTCAAATTTACTTGTAGGAGAAAGGGAGGCTTTAAGTTTTGTTGAAGAATGATCATGTTAGGGTGTGCTTAATCATCAATTGTTGGACATTGATGCAAAATTTGAATTAGATGTCTTTGAATGCCCATTTCATTAACAAAGATTAGAAGTTGCCAAAAAGAATTTTGAGCTTCACTCTTGTTCCAAGTTATAAAAGAGAAATAATAGGAAAAACCATTGAAACATGTTTAAAAGAATGGGGCTTGAAGAATGTGTTCGCAATCACCATTGACAATGCAACCTCCAATGATACAACAATAGTATACCTGAAAAGGAAGTTGAAAATTTGGAATGGGTTGGTGTTAAGTGGGGATATGATTTACATAAGATGTATTGCACATATTTTCAACTTGGTTGTAATTGAGGGTTTAAAGGATTATCATGATTCTATTTCCACCATTAGACATGCTACTAGATATGTGAAAGTTATCTTTGTTTAGATTTGTAAGATCTAAAAATGTTATGGCAGAAAACTTGATCTCCAAAGGCCTTGTTTGTCATGATATTCCTATCAAGTGAACGTCTAACTGTATATATTATATTAATACTAATCTATTGACATCATTTTAAAAATTAATATTTTTTTCATGGTTTGATGCTGACGTGTTGCTTGTAGGTAGAGTTCCACGTACAAAATGTTTGAAGTAGCTCAACAATTTTAAAAGGTTTTTGAGAGATTAGAAGAGGATGATAAGGGCTTTCAAGCATACTTTGAAAATTCTAAAAGGGGAAAGGTTTCTCCAAACAACTAGAATTAGGATAATGTGAGGACATTTACTAAGTTTTTGAAAATATTCAATGATATTATTCTTGCATTGTTTGATTCTTTGCATGTCACCTCCAATTCTTTCTACACTTATTTCTTTCTCATATAAAGTAAGTTGCAAATTTGTAAATCTATTGACAATTTCGATTTAGTATTGTACTCCATGACAATTGAGATTAAAGTGAAGTATGATAATTATTAGGGTTACTAGAAAACATGAGCCCTATAATTTTTATTGGAAATGTTCTTAATCTAAAGTACAAGCTAGCCTATATTGCTTGGTTATTTTAAGATATTTTTTAGAATATATATATATATATATATATATATATATATATATATATATATATATATTAGGAAATTATTTTAGAAGATTTTAAATTATTTCATTTCTAATTTGATTAAAATTATAATTAGTATCTCAAATTTGATTGTAATATTTTTTGTATACAAATTAATATCATGGCTATAACAATTCCTTAAGTCATTTCAACCAATTTAAGTTGGTATTAGAGTCCTCACATTGAGAAACTTTACTTTTGCTTTTACTGCCATCTTCTATTTCCAAAATTGTCTTTAGGAAACATAAAAATTTCAATTTCAAAACCAAGAAACCCAGAAACGGAACATAGAACCTAAAAACTTAAAAATAGAAACTAGAAACTTAAAAATAGAACACAAAAGCTAGAATCAAATAGCATAGCATTTTGCAATCATCTATTATTATTCCTAGAGTGTTATAAGGATTTTCACAAAATTGATTGATCATTTTCTAACAAAGCCTATCGACGCATGCATCACATGCGCCAATTTTATACTTGTGTGAGCTATAGGTGCCACCATGTCTTGGTCGTCTCTTCTCACTGACTCCACTCGTGGTTTTAGTTCCTCAAATATGAGGGATGAAACTATACTTTTTCAAACAGCCAAGTCATTTTTCCTTTTCTATTTAAAAAAATTTGAGGCATTAATCATGAGTTTCTCATGTAGTATTATTTCTTTCTTTTTATCTAGTAATCATATAGCATATCAATTTCATTCAACATCATCATCCTTTGACTCTTGGTTACTTGATTTGAGAGTTTCTAATCACATGATCGGTAATTGATCCTTATTTACTTAATGTAATTGCATTAAAAAATCTTTTCCTATAATTACCTTAACTAATGAATTTAAAATTATTATCCAAGGTATTGGTTAAGTAAAACTCTTTTTTTTTACCATTACAATTAATTCTTTATATATTTAGTTGTCCTTTCAATTTAATTTCAATTAGTCAACTTACACATGCTCTTAATTATTTTATAACTTTTGTTGCTAAATCTTTTATTATATAAGATTGGAGTACAAGAATGATGATTAGTTTCAGGTATGAATCATAGGGACTTTACTACATTAAATTAGTTTCTCTAGTATTTGTGTTACTACTAAATCTCCTGAGTTACTTCATTATTATTTAGGACATTCAAGTATTGGAAAACTTTGAAAAATGGTTTCTAGTCTTTAAAATGCGAGTCTTATCAACTCGATAAACATGTACGTAATTTATTTTCTAGTAGAACTTCAAATAAAGTCGAGTCTTTATTTTCTATTATTCATTCTGATATTTAGGATCCAAGTTGAATTATCTCAACTTTAGATTTTTAATATTTCATTATATTTATTGATGATTACTCTCGATGCATTTGGTTATATTTAATGAAAGATTGTTTGAAGTTGTTTTCAATTTTTAAATCTTTTTATTTTGAAATACATAATCAATTTAGTTTAAAAATTCACATACTTTAAAGTGGCAATGCTCGAGAGTATTTTTTTTGTATCTTTCTCTTCTTTTATGTCCTCCAAAAGCATTTTTTATTAATTTAGATGTTTACACATACCTTAATAAAATGAGATTATTGAAAGAAATAATCAATATTTAATTGAAATTGCATGAACTTTTTTGTTGCATGCAAATGTTTCTTCTTGTTTTTAGGTAGATGCTATATGCAATGTATGTTATTTAATTAATTGTATACTTTTTTCTATTTTAAATAATTAGATTCCTTATTCTTTAGTTTTTGCAAAAGAACCTATGTATAAATTTCCTTCTCATATGTTTGAATGTATCTATTTCGTTCATGATCTTTCTTCAAAAAGAGATAAATTATCTCCTAAATTTATAAAATATTTTTCTAAGATATTCAAGATTGCAAAAAAGGGTGTAATTATTATTCACTAGCTTTGCGTAAATTTTTTTATTTTTGCTAATGTCACATTTTTTTTAATTTTTTCCTTTTTCTCTTCTTCCATAAAATTCATCTTGGTAATTGAAGTTTTACCCATTTTTTTATGATCTTGAACTTACATCTTTTCTATCTCTATAAGACAAGCCTACTATTACTTATCAACAACGACCTCGTCTAATTCAGATTGTTGAAAAATTAGCACTAGCCGAAATTACTAAAAAAGACCTTGTAGATTCATCTTTTCGTCTCTGAAATTTAATTCATTAAAAAATCTTGAAAACTTTTTTATTGCACTTTGAAGAAGTAACTATTCCACTTAAAATCCATATCTTATTTATAATTTTTTAAGTTACCATCATTTGTCTACATCTCATCATGCTTTTATTTTTGTCTTGTCCTTTATTTCTATTCCCAAAATTGTGCAAGAAGCTATTTCTCACCCAAAGTGGCATCAAGTAATATTAGATAAGATGACTGCATTACATAATAGTGATACATAGGATTTAGTATCTTTACCTACTAGTAAATTTTTAGCTAGTTATTTTTGGGTATTTACTATTAAAGTTAACCTTGATAGAAAAATTGATCAACCTGTGGCAAAAAGCTACACTTAGATTTTTGGTTTGAATTATGGTGATACATTCTCACTAATTATAAAAATTGCTTCAATTTGCCTTTTCTTCTTTGCGACTGCCATTCATTATTGGCTTTTACATTAGTTAGATATTAAAAATACTTTCTTGCACGATGAGCTTGAAGATGAAGTTTACATGAAGGAACTATCAGGATTTATTACTTAGGGGGAGATTCATTTAGTATGTAAATTACGAAAATCTCTTTATAGCTTTAAACAATCTTCACGAGCTTAGTTTGGAAAGTTTAATAAAGTTGTATGAGATTTTAGCATGTAGAAGAGTGAAGCTAATCAGTCTGTCTTTTATTACTGTTCTATTTCTAGATAAATATACTTAATTATTTTTATTGATAATATGGTAATTATAAGAGATGATCATAAAGGCATTGACTAGCTTAAATGACATTTGTCTTATCATTTCTATATTAAGGATCTTAGGAAACTTCGATATTTTTTTAATATTAAGGTAACACAATCTTGATCCAATATCTCTATATGTTAAAAGAAATATATTCTTGATATATTAAGTGAAACAGATATGATGAAATGTAAATCAATTGACACATTTATGAAGCTAAATGTAAAATTTATACTAAATCAAAGGGAGCTTTTTACAGAGTCAGGAAGATATCGAAGGCTTTTTAGGAAGTTGAATTATCTCACTATCACTCAACTTGATATCCCATTTACTATAAGTGTAATAAGTCAATTTCTCAACTTATTTTGTGAAGTTTATTGGGATGTTGCAATGTGAATTTTTAGATACATTAAGGGAAGTTCAGGAAAAAAATTGTTATATAAAAATTGAGGCCACAATTGGATTGTTGGATATTTTAATGCAAATTGAACCAAATTGTCAAGTGATTAACGATCCATTTCTACGTATTGTATTCTTTTTAGAAGAAATCTCATTTCTTAGAAGAGTAAAAAGTAAAATATAGTGATAAAATCTAGTGCAAAGGTAGAATATCAGATTTTGACATCAGTCGCGTATGAATTTATATGATTGAAATAGTTACTACAAGAACACAAACTATATGAATTAGATTTTATAGAGCTTATTGTGATAATTAGATCACATTGCACATTACTTCAAATCTAGTCATTCATGAAAGAATGAAGTACATTGAACTTGATTGCCATTTCATTTGAGAAAAGATAACTTCAAAAGAAATTGTCACTATTTTTGTGAATTGTAATAATTAACTAGTTAATATTTTTACTAAGTCTCTCTGAAGACTAATAATCAATAATATATGTAGTAAGTTAGGTGCATATAATATATACATTCCAACTTGAGGGGAAGTATTAGGATATGTATATATTAGGAAGTTATTTTAGAAGATTTTAGATTATTTCCTTTCTAGTTTGATTAAAATTACAGCTAGTATCTCAAATTTGATTGTAATATCTTTGATTGATTGTATTTTTTATATATAAATAAATATCATGATTACAACAATTGCTTAAGTCATTTCAACCAATTCAAATGAATTTATAGAGCCACATTTGCTAAGTTCATGGTTAGTAAGATGAAAACATTACTAGTGAGAATGTATGAGTGGTATGCAAATAAGTATGGAAAACTTAGTGCAAGTGGAAGTGGGAGAGATAACTTTTCACATGGAGATGCATTTAGTCATAATAGGTCCACAATTGAAAATCATACTCATAAGTAAAAGATAAATTCTTTTTTAAGTCATTTAAAGAAAAAAGGATACTATTAGCATAAAAAATAAGTTAAAGTGGTACCTCAATAAGCCTTGCATTGATGATAAAGACAACAATTTTGATATCCTTGATTGGTGGAAGATTAATGCCTTTAGATTCAAGCTGTTGTTAGAGATCACAAGCGATGTTTTAGTAGTCCCTATTTCTACAATAGCTTTTGAGTTCATATTTAGCACTAGGGGTGTGTATTGTATGTATTTAGAAGTTTTACCTCTCCAACTATTGTAGAAGAACTTATATGTGTTTAAAACTAGTTAAGACCCAATAAGCATTCCATTCAGGACTTGATTGACATAACTAATATTAAAGCATATGAAGAAATAGAGAAAGATATGTATAAATTATCACCATTCGATTGCCATTTATTATTCTTTTATTATTTATACTAAATTCTAATTTCTCTTCTAGTTAAAAAAAATTGTCAAAGATGGTAGGTATTTCTTAGTAAGGTGGAAATAGAGGTTGTAGTATAAACTCTATTGGAGGAGTTTCTTAACAAAGTATGGAAAAATTATAGTTGCAGCTATGGCTGTTGACTAGAGGTTAATAAGGTTCTCTAACATTATTTATTATTATATATTAACATTAATTCATCATGTTATTTTAAATTTTAATAAATAATTAGTCCAATGTCATTGACAATTTTTTATCATTTGCAGCTTCCTTTCAATTTATGGTGCTTGCTTTTAGTAATAAATGGAAGTACTATCATATGTAGATAAATATACCAACTACAACTCTTTTGGTTTTAATTCACACACATACACACTTTTATTGATAGTATAATTGTAGGTAGTGCAGCGAAGGCTAGCATTATTTTCTTGGGTAATATTGGTCTAGCTTATTAGTGATAAATATTAACACACACATAAATTACCAATGGTACAGAAAATGGCAAAATCATGCTAATTTAGGTGGGTGGTCTATTTGTTAGATTTTAGAATATTTTAAGCCTTCAAAGTTCAAACTGTTTATGGTTGGTTAGTGTGGATTCAAGAAAACAACCATTGAAATTCTTATGCTAATATGGTATGATATTAAAGCTTCTACAAGTGAAAAACTTTGATTTCATAGTATAATTATGGTGCTAGCTAGTTAATACTTTGATATTGTAAACAATGTTAGCATTTATTGTAGTGGACAACTTTTATGTTAATTGTTATTAGCAAAACTTGATTTACATCTAATTTAGCTTGATGGTTTGTGTAATTTTGGTCATTCAATTTTGGCTCATTATACATTTGAAGCCTTTCATTGTTTATAGGCTAAATTTGAGGCTAAATATGTGTTATTATTGTATCATATGCAATAGAAGTTAATGGGCAAATTCTGTTAACTTCAAGTGCTTCACGGGAAAAAATAACTTGAATGTAACTGCTTAAACTTGGGTTCAACCAACATGGTAAGTTAAAGGTGGGTGAGGGTAGAAAGTTGATTGGTTTTGAGTGAGAAATCAATTGTGGTCGATTAGTGGCAATTGGTGAAAAACTACTCTTAATTCACCTTAACTGCACAACACCCACCCTTTGTTAAAAATGTTAAAATTCAATTCTAACTTAAAAAAATAGAAAAAGTTTAATAATTTATGGTATATTTGGATTTATTTTTATTTTTATCTTTTTAGAAATTATTTTTAAATTAAAGGAAAAGAAAGAATAGATAGTGATTGATACTACATATAAGGAAATATCTCATTAACATCAAGAATAAGAAAATAGTTTTCAAAAACTTTTAAAAGTTATTTTTGTTTTTTAGTTTTTAAATTACACATTTGAAATTATAATTTCTAAAAAGGATATTAAAAATAGGTTCTTAAATATGTTCTTTTATTTTAAAAAAATAAAGAATTATTTTTAAAAATAGTAAACAACCATATCCTTAATTACAAGTCTTTTAATTTTTTAAGTGTATGTTAATACGTTATGTTTAAAGAAGTAATAAAAGAATGAAAGAAATGTACATTTTATTTCTCTAAATGTAATTAATTCAAAATTTAACAATAACTTTCTCATAATATTATATTCAAAATTTAACAATTAGTTCAACTTCTAGTATTAGTTGTTTATTTCAAAAGAAAATTTATTCAAAAAATGACTATAAAAGCAATGTAAGATTAAAATATAAAATTATATTTTTTAAATAGTTATGTCACATTTAATTATCTTATAATCTTGATTATTAATGCAAAATCTTATGGTTATAATTTACTTCTTTCACTTTCACGTAAGAATCTCACTTGTTATGTTATATAGGTATGTTTTTCTTTGTAATAATAAAGGTATTTTTTTTGTAATAATAAGAGTAGTTAAACTACTAAACATACACATATAAGGATTAAGGATCAAACCTTAAATATAAATTAAAGTATAAAATTTTTAAAGAATATTAAATGTCATTTGAACTAATGGTTCTTAACATTTAATAGATATGTGTGCTTTGAAAATATGCAAATTGATAAATCTCTAAAGATTTGAGTATTGATTGAGATTTGCAAAATAAAGAATGCATTAGCCATAAAAGGTGAAGGAGACGTTATTAAGTGTACTCCAATGTCTAAGTCAATAAAGAATAGGAGAATGTAAAAGCATATGAAAGTATTAGATAACTAGAGTCACAAATGAAAGTATTGATTGACATTTGCAAAATAAAGAATGCATTAGCCACAAAAGGTGAGGGAGACGTTATTAAGTGTACTCCAATGTCTAAGTCAATAAAGAATAGGAGAATGTAAAAGCATATGAAAGTATTGGATAACTAAAGTCATGAAAGGTACCTTTTTATATATTCTATGTATAGTGCTAACGAGTGTGAGCAAAAGCATATTTGAAATATCATTGTCACTTGCCCCCATTTCATCACGTTGTTTTGAAGAGGAGCTTTTAATATCTGTTGAAAATGGAAACAAGAAACCAAACTTGAAGCTTCAAAGAGGTCTTTGTTGATTAAGTTAGTATATGTTATATGCTAGAAGCATAAAGAACAAAGTACCAAGTGAGGGTGAATGTCAATATTAAGATTCCCATCTAAAATGCTTACTTGTTCATAAGAGTAGTGAGGTAATACTTGAGCTGATATGACAATAGGTAACTTGGACCATAGTTACATACATTCAAAAAGGATAGTTTGATTTATACAACTCAAAGGCCCACCAGTAAGTCATTGTTAGATTAAATTTGGTTACTTATTTTTAGGCTATTTTATTGACTAATTGATCATGATTTATTAGGAATACCTTATAAAAACATATGAATAAATGTTATTAATTAGCTAATAATCTATGCTTGAAGGGTTTTATTTGAATTTCCTTAAAATATTTGTTTATGGCTACTACAACATTGTGGCTTGTTTAATTTTGATTTGAGGTTAAGAAATAACCAAAGGATAAGTCTCAATGCTAAGGGATAAAGTATTGAGCTTGATATCCAAAAGAACTACTCAATGTCAAAGACATTGAGTCCTAAGCTTAATATATAAGGAAACTACTTGATGCTAAAAGGTGGAGTCCTAGGCTTAAGATCCAAAAGAATTACTCAATGTTAGCGAATTGAGTTTTAAGTTTTATATTTTTTTTTAAGAAAGTGCTTAGTGTTGGGAGATTGAGTCCAACACTTGATATCTAAGGAAATTGCTTAGTGTTAAGAGATTAAGTTCTAAGCTTCAAATTATAATATCAAATTATCTAAATCTTATATTACTATTTTCTATCTATTTTTCTTAACTTTAACTAAGTGGGTTGGTCACTACCAAGAAATCTTACACATGCCAATGATAAAATTAATGATCATTCAAAAGAAGTATAAACTAATGTATAATTGAGAGTAAAGAATAATGCTTGTTGTCTTCTCTTTGTTAATCATCTAGTAGGTTGATTGGCTTATGTACAATTGTTAGCTCTCTAAGTTGATCAAATCAACCTATTCTTTCTCAACTTTTAAAAAAGTGAATAATAAGTTAGTGTAAAAATAGTACTTTAATAATCACTTTTAAATAGCAAACCATGTGACACAAATGGATAATAAATAATATTTAGAAAAGTGTCTTATTCCTTTTTTTAAACATCATTGAGCACTTTTTATTTTTATTTTTTGTAATAAAAAGTTTAAGAATAGGATAAATGACTTCATTCTAGAGCTAGGATATGTCACTGACCTCTTTAAGGGCTTATAG
The DNA here is from genome assembly GCA_020226215.1 of Sindora glabra. Taxonomy (NCBI): domain Eukaryota; kingdom Viridiplantae; phylum Streptophyta; class Magnoliopsida; order Fabales; family Fabaceae; genus Sindora; species Sindora glabra. The sequence goes on from CM035233.1 coordinate 7,784,250, forward strand.
TGATACTTACAAATCACCTAACTTTTTGAGATCGTTGGTAGTAGAAATCAAATTTAAAATATAAGTGGTAAAAAACAACAAACATTATCAGCTAAGTCAACCTAAAAAGTTAGCATTTTTTAAATGTTTCTCATATGATAGAAATTACAAACTAGGCCTAAATAGCTATGAAGATAATAATTAACTCAAAGGATGATGGATTTATTATTTGCGACTATATAATGAATGTTTGTTGTATGTTAGGAGAATGAGACTTGTAAATCATGAATAACTAAAAATAAACCAAGTAATTAAACTTAGATAAGGGTGCAACAAGGCCAAGAATAAGAATATAAATAGAACTAGGTTAAACATGATTAATAGCAAGCATGGAGGTGTAAAGTCTTGCAACAAAATCATTCTTTACTAAACATTTATATAAAATTTTGAAATTTTTTTATAAATCATAGGAAAATGTTAATACCACTTATATTGCAAGTGTCATGTGTTGAAATTTTTATATTAAAACTTGCAAGGGCTCTTTATGGATTTGAGAATGTCATTAAATGAGAACAAAGAAGTGAGGAAAAAATTATTCTAGTTTTATATGGATTTCATTATATTTTTAAATAAATTTAATGCATGAGTTTAGTAGAGAAATAAAATTAATTCCTTTTATTGAAATGGTGGGCCCTAATTCTAAAGTATAATTGAAATGGTGGGCCCTAATTCTAAAGTATAACTTTATATATATATATATATTTCTCTTTTTAAAATTAAAGAAAATTTATAATAGAAGAAATTGAAACATCCATATCTTGCTAGACCTATTATTGTTTGGGGAAACAAAAATGAATATGTTAAATTTATAGTTAGAACTATCTTTATTTCTTATCTCTCTTATTCTTTCTTCTCTCTTCATGTGTTCCTTGTTTGAATTTATATCCAATAAGAATGGAGTTTGCAAGCAACTAATTTATACATTTTTAATTATAAAGAAGAAAGTCATATCAATTTAATCATAATTCTCCTAAGTTATAAATTTTCTCCAAAGAGAATTTTATCAAAAGTATTCTAAAATGTCTCCACATAAATTTCATTTAATTGATTTGAGTACAAATCACCATTTTCATTATTTGCAAAATAGTTTGTACTTCTTTTGGTTTTGCATATGATTAGGGTATACTTGTTTATGATTGGCTTCACCCCACTTACTTCAATTCTTAACTATATATGCCCTTTATTGCCTCACTTAAGTTAATATACTATGTCCATTTGATTAAAAACTTGAGTTATTTTTATATGATTATCATTGATTTTTTTTCATTTTTTAATTTAAATCATAATCATAATTCTTAAAATATTTCAATACATGTATAAGCATTGCATAAATCAAACATAGTTGCCCATCATATTTTGAACCTGTGTTTTTCTCTTTTTATGTCAAATGAAATTTGTGTAGAAATATTTTAGAATAATTCTAATGAAATTGTCTTTAGAGAAATTTTATAACTTAAGTGAGTGACAATGTCTAAAATGGTTAACTAGCCCCATAACTAAGTGAAACCCACCCCAATCAATTAGCACAATTAACTATTCTCCATGCCTAACTATATACAATTAACTTCATTAAGGGTTCATAATGCCCTATTAAAGGCCTTATAATGCATCATTAAGCCTTGTAATGCCTTACAACTTGTGCATATCTATCCTTAGTCAACATCATAAGGGCTTGTAACGACCTATTATTCCAAACATGACTCATACTTAATTAGACCTATAAATGATTAAGATATGCTCATTTTAATGAAGAAGAGCTTGTCATGTACCCATAACTACTTATTTTTTTCATTATACAAGTAATTTGTCTTATCAAATTTTCACTTGTCATTTGGTATCATTATAGCTTACTCATGATTCTTATTAATAAATATGACCTTCTTTTCTAGCTATTGTCATACTTTGGAAACTTTCAAGAACTCAACTATGATGCTTAATCATGAATAGTAAGAAAGTATCATACTGCAGATTCTTAAGGGAGATCTACCAATTTCCCTAAATATCCCTATAACCAAGTTAACTCAATCCTAATCAATTAGCACAATAAATATTCTCCATGCTTAACTATATACAATTGACATCATTAAGGGTTTATAATGTCCCATTAAGCTTCATGACCACATTAAGTCTTATAATGCCTCATGACTTGTGCATAACTATCCCCAATCAACATTATAGAGGCTTGTAATGACTTATCATTCTAAATATGACTCAAAATCGATTAAACCTATAAATGGCTAAGGTATGCTCATTTTAATGAAGAAAAGCTCATCATGTACCCCTAACTACTTTTTTTTTTTGCTTATACAAGTAGTTTGTCCTATCAAAATTTCACTTGTCATTTAGCATCATTGTGACTTACTTAAACACGATTCTTATTAATAAATATAGCCTTCTCTTCTAACTATTATCATGCTTTGAAAACTTTTGGGAACTCAACCATCATGCTTAATCATGAATAGTAAGAAAGCATCATATTACAGATTTTCAGGAGAGATCCACCAATTTTTCCAAATTTTCATAATCATCACCATATTAACAAGAAGAAAAAAAGACTCTATGATCTCTCCATCATGGATGGAAAGCTTGCTTTCATCAAATCTCTTTCTAAAGCATGGATAACAAGTGATAATGCCCAAAATATTGATCGACCTCATAACTAGGTCAACCTAACTCTAGCTAATTAGCACAATTAAGGCTTATAATGCTCCATGACTTGTGCTTAACTATCTACAAGTGGCCACTTATAAGAAGGCATGGAAGGGCAAACATCAAGCCATTGCTCTTGCATTTGGGAATTGGGAGAAGTTATATTCTATACTACCTAGGTGGTTGGCAGTAGTGTGTCACTTTAATCCTAGGTCTTATTTTGAGCTTGTTACCAGGAATGCCCGCCAAACAGTTCTCGAGATGAGCCGGTTGCATTGTTCCATTGAGTGTTTTAGACTTTCAAACCATACATTGAGTTGTTTACCCATTTGAAACTGGTAGTCCAAGTAGATGGCACCTTTTTGTATGGAAAGTATAAAAGGTTTTGCTTACGGCGATGTCATAGGATGACGATAGAAATATTATCTCTCTTGCATTTGCTGTAGTGGAGGGAGAAACCTACGAGACATGAGCTTGGTTCTTATCAAATGTTTGATAGCGTATTGTTAAAGATAAATAGGATATTTGCTTAATATTAGATAGGCATCCTGGAATACTAACTGCCATCGCAAACTCACTCGTAGGGTGGCAGCCCCCTTATGGTATCATGCATTTTGCCTTCGACACATCGCCAGTAATCTTAACTTAACTTTTAAAATAATGTGGCTGAAGAAAATATTCACTAGCATTGATGCGTATTACTTAACTAACATCCTTAATTGTCATTGTCTATTATGATTATTATTCACTCAATGACAACGATGTCTGGTATAGGTTATTAATATAAGTGACATGTTGTAGATTCCAAGTTGGATTAACTACGCCAATTGCAGCTAAGAGCTACTGATTAGATTGATAATATCCCAAAGAGTCAATGGAGCTATGCTTATGATAAGGGAGGTCGACGATGGGGGCATATGACAACTAACCTGATTGAGTATATCAATAGCGTATTTAAAAGGGTTAGATTTTTACCTATTACAAGGTTGGTCAAAGCTATGTTATATCGAATAAATGCATACTTTGTTAACAGAGCGAAGACCATTGCAATACAGTTATAGGTAGGAGAGATTTTCAGCAGAGACATTCGAAAAAAGATTCAAGAATGCACTTAGAAAGCATCTGCCTATCACGTCTGTCGCTTTAACTACCTAAGGTCGACTTTCGAGGTGGATGAGCTGTATGACCTGACATGGAAACAGTTTGGTCAAATATGTAAGGTTAGCCTGAGTTAGTAAACATGTGATTATGCCAAATTCCAAGTCGAGCATTGGCCCTTCCAACATGTATTTACAACATGTGCGAAGGTCGTGTTGGATCCATTACAATTTGTTGATCCTGTATTCCGACTAAAGATGATGCTGAAAGCTTATAGTTACAAGTTTCGACCAATTGATGGTATGGAGCACTAGCTACCATTGAATGGACCAATACTTGTACCAGATCCTGTGCAAATGCGTGTCGATGGTAGTCCCCGTTCCACACGTATAAGAAACGAAATAGACTGAAGAGAAAGTCCATCAGAATCTCAAAGGTGTGGGTTATGCCGGCAAACTAAACACAATAGTGCAACTTGTCCGTCCACCCAACAAAATGTGCCATGACAGCCCTAAGCCCAAAATTTACAACGGAAAGCCTTTCCTCTAGATTACTACTAGACATTGCTTCAGAATATGCTTAGTTTGATGGTATATTGGTATAAGCTATATAGCATGTCATATCTAAACAGTATATTGTGTTTCGCATATTGTATTAAGTTGAAAAAAAATTTGCTTCGTTATGGAAGACTTGCATAAATGTAGGGTTCTACAATTGACTAAATTCTTGCAGTTTGACATAATTCATAACTCTCGATTGTGATGGTCAGTCAACATCGTGTTATATCCTCTAGGCTTGATGATAAGTCTCTATTATACTTGTAGTCTAGACATATTTCACAGGCTATGTGGCAAGTTCAGGTAATTCCATTCCTTTAATAGAAATTGCTTAATTGTAAACGTCTTAATTATTTTTTTAATTAATGGCAAAAGGAGGATTGAATCCTAAAGTTATGACGCGTCACACATGGGAGCCGACTATTAGATCCACCACTTGTAATTGTACCTTATCTTCAACAGGCAGGCTTCTACGACGTTAGCCGACTTGAATGCTTTGATTTCAATGCAGCTATGGTGTTCACCCTAGTTAAATGATGGTGTCCCGAGACACACACTTTCCATACCACCATCAGAAAGTGTACCATTACCCTACAGGATGTCTCCATCCAATTAGGTTTGCCTTGTGAAGGTGTTCCCGTATCTAGTAGAACCAGACTTCATTAGCCAAGGGTGTACAAATATTTACTTAGGGTGAGACTACTCGATGAATGTTTGCAAGGCCAACGCCTAAGCATCACTTAGTTAGTAGTTATCTTTAGACACTTACTGAATGATGCAAATGATAAACAAATACAACATTTTGCACGTGCCTACATCCTATGACTCATAGATGGTTACCTTATGCCTAACATTTCGGGTCACAAAGTGTTATTGATATATTTGTCGTTACTAGAAGACTTTATAGATGCAAGTCAGTATAGTTGAAGATCGGCAGTCACAAAGCAGTTATCTTTAGACACTTACCGAATGATGCAAATGATAAACAAATGTAACGTTTTGTACGTGCCTACATCCTACGATTCATGGGTGGTTACCTTATGCCCAACACTTCGGGTCACAAAGTGTTATTGATATATTTATTGTTGCTAGAAGACTTTGTAGATGCAAGTCAGTATAGTTGAAGATTGATGGTTCTAGCATGTTTGTATAGAAAATTGTGTACCGCCATAAAATGTAATGAGATTGATATTGATGGATATCTGCACTTATTGCATTTATAGGCGTGGGATTGATTCCCCACTCTAGCATTGACGAGACCACCGCATCCTGATACTCGACTAAATATCTACCCCTTGCTTCCATCATTGAGCTTCAGGTGTAGCTTTAAAATGATTTTCATATTGCATCTATTAAAATAGTTCAAAGTATTCGAACAATTAATCCACAATATGTATTTTTCATAAGCGGAAGAATACTAGCTTACCTCCTTGATCGTCATTGAAGGCTTTACACTAGTACAAAATATTGCTTAATCATATTAGGGCCGATGAGGTTAGAAGTACTGCTTTATTATGTCTAATTGTACCAGGCTCAGATTTAGTAATATGGTTATTTATATTGTATTTCTTTGTAATTCAGATTATTTGGCACTCTTATGACATTCCCATGTACGACAGCTTATACCAGGGTATTGCTTAACCTCACCTAACATATGGCTGGTATCAGTCCTCATCATTTGCTTCCACATTATGGAATGGCATCACGCAAACTGTGTGCTCCAATAGTTTGGACGGAGGCAGCCAATCCCACAAGAGCCATTTAACCTCAGTTCTTGTCATACTTTGCAGCTTTGGGGAAAAACATCAAAAGATTGGCTGCATGAGCATCTGATATTTATTAGTGCTTGGAATGCATGGCACAATATACTTTCATTGACCGAGATAGAGATAGATGCTCTTCATCATAACTCGAGCTACATGACATGGTACTGGAGACATATTAGATGATGGATCCATCTAGCTAACAGTGGTTTAAGATTTGTGATAACCAACAATGTTCACACATTTCTTTATAATTTCTTTAAGATATAATATGCATTAATTATATCAAATGTACTTCTTTGTAGGCTGATATAGCTGAGAGGCTACATAAGCTTAGTATAGAGGATTCCCCTTCTCAGTTGTACAGTCAATTTAGGAAGATCGTGGATCGGGAATGTCGCCTCATACTATGTGCACTAGGAGAGCATCGAGACATGACTGTTACCTAGCTTGCTTACCCTCTTGATGAATTATCAAGACCACCCATCCCTGAGTCTAGGCGTGGTAGGAGAGTCCACGACTTCATATCTTTTAGGGATCCCATTTTGCTTGAGGAAAGGGATGACGATAAAAGTATGTCTTATGCTCATCCATTGACAACACAAGCAAGTGTCCCCAACCCCTTCACCCCTCCATCGATGCATATTGATATAGAAGTTACGAGACCATTAACTTATACCTTATCATTGCAATTCTTCACAGGTGGAGATGCTGACCCATCTCATAGCATGACATTATCCCCACAACACCTCTATGATGCTCCACAGTCATCGTTTTTTACCCCATCGCCATCACAATCAGCTCAACAAGTTCCTGTTTCTCTAATGGCGTTATTTGATTACCCATTTGCATTCACTACTGAGTATACTAGTGGGTCCATGGAGTAGCAACATCAAGGGTTTTTCATATCGAAAAATCTTATTCCATCATTTCAATCCTTCCCTTAGGACTTGAACTCTCCACCTTCTAAGGGTCAAACGTGCTTGACTCACGCAGATGACGATGAGGATAACGATGGAGATAAACAACATTAACTCCTAACTCAACGATTGCAACGAGCAAGGTGATGCTCTCAATGTGGGACTGAGAGCTATTATTTTAATGATTGAGTATTTTATTATTGTAATATAGTATTTTATCTAATTTTTTTATTTAATTGATTCATAACTTTTTTAATTTAAATTTAGTACTTTCTCATATTTCATAACCATATTATTCACTTTTAGAGATAAATTGTATAATTTGATAATTATATATTTCACTCTTCTTTATTAATTCAAATCATATTATTGAATTCATTCCATTCATTATATTATTATTTGAAATTCAATGAAGCATTCTAAAATACCAGCCATTATGATATAATTTTAAAAATATGCTTATACGTAATTATGAGAAACGGTGTCAATTACTCATTTTGAGATAATTACGGTAAATCACATTATTAAATTTAGCACCGTTTAATTTTAGGAATTTGAACTTTACACATTAAATTTTACTAAATTATTACTTAATATTCTGCTAACCTAATTAATTAAGTATTTTATCAAGTGATGTGATTTTTTTCATTTTTACATATGAATTGCAACATTATAATTTATAAAGGTTGACTTTTTGACCGTAGCACTTACCTTGGAAAAATAAAATTTTCTTATACTGCGCAGTAAATTTTTTTTCCTTATATTGATTTTATTACATTACATATATTATATAATATAATGAAAGATAATAATATAGTTAATTATTATTTAAAATCTTGAATAATTAGTATAAAAAATTCAAAATTTTAAAAATTTAATTAAAATATATTAAGTGAAGATTAAATATAAAGTAAAAAAAGGCAACAAATTAAAAATAAGTTTATATTTTTAAAAAATTTTGGATTTAAATAAATAAAATAAAGTACAGATTGTATAAATAAAAAAATTGGTTAAGATTAAATTGATTAAAAAACTTCTTACTCTGATCATAGTGGCTCACGTGCCTAGTCAATCACGGGGTCCTTATTCATCACATTATTTTCACATAATTAATTTTTTATAAATTTAATTACATCACATTATGAACTTATGGACTAACATGGTTTATTAATAAAATATTTATTTTCATAATGCAAATTATACTCTAACTTCATATTTAATTAAATATTTTTTTAGATATACACATTACCTTATGCTAGAATATGATTTAAAATTTAAATTTATAATTTTAATATTCCATCTAATATGTTTACAAGAGAAAAAGTAAAAATTTGATATTTACTAAAATTTTAATTATATATATTACAATATTATAAAAATTAATACACTTATTAATTATTATTTAAAACTTTGAATGATTATTATCAAAGTAACATTCAAATTATATAAAATTAAATTAAATATAATTTAAGTAAAAATTATAAATAAATAATAATTAAAAAAATAAATTATAAATAAGAAAGACTAAAAAAATTAACGTAATTTTGATATAAAATATATATATAGAGAGCAGGTGCCTCACAATAATTTAAAGTAAAAAAAATATTAATCACGTGGGTTGGCTCACGTGATTGCTTGCCATGAGACTCTCCTCCGATCACTATTTTTTTTTAAAAAAAAATTAAATATTTAGGTAAATAATTTTTACTATACAATAAATAAGTAATTTATTTTGTTATGTTGACGGCGGCGGTCAAAATGCCGTCCATACTCATTCCTAGCTACTAGTACGTCTGATTGTCAGATTGATAATAGAAAATGAAATTGAAAAAACTAAAATAAATAAAGAATGAAATTAAAAAAATTATTTCATAAGAATAAAATTGGACAGTTAAGAAAATTAAAATTCATAAAATTTCGCGTCGCATTTTCTATCCTAATTTGAATTGAAAAGAAGGTAGTAGCAATCTGCTGTGAGCGATGGTAGTCTGGTAATCCTAACCATCCACTCTCCATGCACCACGAAGTATTCGCTGTGAAAAAGACCCAAATCCATTGGGGTTGTCTCTCTCATCTCTGTCCATGATTCCATGTCGTCGACGATTCACTAAGATTTGCCGAAGGTTTCTCGCTTTCAATTCTCTCTTCGATTACCATCTTTGCGACCAATTCGATTTATGACATTATTGATTCAATCTGCAGAGAGGGAGACAAGGATTTGCCTCACGAATTGCGGTTTTCTTTCGGTAGTTCTCGATGGCAACTCCACCAGCAAGGGCCCGTGCGGATTACGATTACCTCATTAAGCTTCTTCTTATAGGCGACAGTGGTTAGTTATTGCTTTTACCTTACAAATTCTTTTTGGTCAGTTAGAAAAATGAAGGAAAACAAATGGGTTTATAACTTTTCAGATCTTAATGCTGTTTTCATTGCGTTATTTTTATACATTCTTTGACGTCCCCCTTTTTTTTCTTCTATTTGGGTTATGAAATAAATGGGTGGTGATTGATTATTTTGGGAACTCTATGTCCAGTTCCAATGGTGGATTTTTGTTAACATATTTTTTTGCATTACTTGAATGGTGCTTCATAATCTGGGATCATGGAACCGCACTTGGTTCTTTGAGAATTTCATTGTTTATGGGAAAACCGGAATATCCTTTAGGCATTGATTTTTTTATAGGAATGCTTCAAAATGCTATTTTTTTTTCTCTGTAAAACTTTTATTGAACAAATATGTCTAAGATAGAGATAGTCTGTTGTACAGAATCCAAATCCTGGTGTTTGGAAATTGAGATGTTGGAACCATATATGGATATCCATCACGGTATTTATGACATTGTTTGATGTCTGAAGGATTACTAGCCTCACTGTACGATCCTTCTCTTTATTTTTTTTGGGTAAGAAAAAAAAAATACTTCGCTAGTTTATTGAGCTGTGGTTATGACATATGTTGGTCCAAGCCTGCAAAGTGATTTTTTCCTTCATCTCTGACACGCACAGCTTTTAGAGATCGAGTATACGGCTGGAGCTATTACCAGGACATAATGGAGCAAAATTAGAAGATTGTGTGTTTTAAAATTAAAAACACTATAGAAGAAGGGAAGAAATTTGAAATCAGATAATTTTTGTTATATTTAAATACCATTCATGTGGTGTCCTGTGTCTCATGTCAAGTGTGTGGGCTTCTTAGGTTGTGCATTTCAGAATTTCTGTTTTGAAGTGTTTGATGAAACACTTTCAGCTTATGGCCCACAATACAGGGCGTCTAAGATGTCTGTTCAGAGTCTTTTCTTCTCACCAATCACTATGGGTTGATTTTACTTTCCTCTCTAATATAGGCCGTATCTGCAATACTACTAATTAAGTTGTGCCCAGAAAACTTAATGAAGTGCACTAATAAAGTTGTGCCATAGCTATTTTATATCATATGGCAGTTGACAGAACTTATGATCTTTCTGGAAATTCACAGACCATAGTAATTAGTAAATTTGAGGTAAAGTTTACAGCTGATGCCTACTTTGGAGCATCTTTTACTGTAAGCCATACGTGTGCCAAATTTCTGCTTGACCGAAGATTGTGAATAATTTGTTTAACAACATTTTATTCTTTTACATTAAAAGATAACTATTACTGGTGTCTTTGATATCATTTCTGCACATGGGCAAATTGTCCCCATCCCCACCCCCCCTGCCTCAGACCCACCCAATGTTACTTCATTTGTTCTTCCTTTATATTCATGCAAATTGATAGTAAATATTCCAAAGAAACCATGAAGAAAAGGATTAGTGCATTTTGTGACCAAGTTAACTAGTAGATAAAGTTTTTTGGTGGAAAATTAGTTGTTACAAATTACAATGAGCTTTGGAAAGTGGAACAATGTTTGGAATTACTCCATCATGATTTCATGAATTGGTTTAATATGGTCAAAATGAGTTTAGCATAAGAATTTGAATTGCATGTCATGTTTAAAGGTTGAAACAACACTGATCTTTCATATATCACCTACACCTTGTTGGTATTGTTTTAACGTGTCTCAATTTGATGCTGGCGTGCTGCAAAAATTTTTTTAGAAGATACTTAAATAAAATTTATTAATGATGAATTTATCACTAAATAGTAATTAAAGGACTACAACACCATTTCACAGTAAAAATTGATTGTCTCACTATGTTGTCTTATAACTCACTTTGGCCTCATTCCTGTAAGGACTAATTAGTTTGTTGTTGAAATCCTAGTTTCAAGATTCATGCCTATTGTGCACCTCTTTTCAGCTGTCTCCCTATGTTGGTAGTGTTGCTTTTGCTTCAGCAGTATCCTTATGATCATCTGCACAATTGGACACCTCCAAGGCTCCAAATACCAAAGGATTTGCTAATTATTGATTAGCACTCTATGTTGTAGTTACTTGAAATTTTATCCTTATTTTCAAAGCATTCTGACTCAAACTATTGTAGGTGTGGGGAAGAGTTGTTTGCTTTTGCGCTTTTCTGATGGTTCCTTCACAACCAGTTTTATCACTACTATTGGGTTAGTATCCATAGAATTTCTATCCCTTCTCATTTTCAGATGTGAAATAGTCATCATTTTGTGTTGCATCAAAGATCAAGATGCTTATATCAGTGTTTCTATTAGGTTGAGTTCTAACTACATGATTTACCAAGTGGTTCATAAGCCTGCGTGGTTGGTGTGTTCAATTTCTCTTTGAATATGCTCAGGAAAATGTTACAGGATAGGACTTGCTGTCTAGAGTACGTATGGTGTATATTTAATTCAAAATGCCATATATAACAAGAAGAATGTTGCCTCATTTAGGGGTATCGGATTCTCTGTATGTTTCCACTATATAAATAGCCGTTCATGTTCTTACATATTTGTTTTTGTTGAAAGACAGAAATCTTGTTACTGTATTATATTTGACAGCATTGGTTTTAAGATGAGAACTGCAATGAAAATATTAACTAATTAGGGAGATATTATGTTTCACTTGTAATGCACCCAAATTTAAGGTACTAGAGTCTTTGTATTCCTTAGTAGCTCTATATAAAGAAAGCATTAGGTTTAGTCTTTTTTGTTTAGTCATCTTTCAAACGATAATACTTTATCTTCTTTTCAACCTCTCTCTAGTCTCTTTCTAATTCTTTTCCAACTCAAACCCTAAATAGTTGTCAATATTTGATAGCATTGATTTTAAGATAAGAACTATTGAACTTGATGGCAAACGTGTCAAGTTGCAAATCTGGGATACAGCTGGTCAGGAGCGATTTCGGACTATCACAACAGGTATGTGCTTTCTCTTGTACAATCTGGCTAAGGAATTCAAAATTGGCTTTCATTTCAATGATTTCAGGTACTGTTAATGAGAGAAATTAAAAAAGCTTCATTCGTTTACGTGTTCTAGTTTTTGGTCTATAAGATACAATAGTTCCCCATTTGTTTAATTTTTTTTTTTTTAATATGATGGGAATAAAGAGAGTAATAGATCGGTATCCTTAAAGCTTATGGAAGTATGGAAAGTTTCATCAAAATTTTTAGTTTGTAATGTATCTGCAGATGCTAATTGAAGTATTTCATTGTAGTTAATTGAAAAAATTATTAAAATGAATTAAATTCTCATTACAATGAATAGATTGATATTGTATAAAAGATACTTATTGTTGAGCTTGTTATGGTTTAGTGCTCCACATCATACTGAATATTCAGCCATTGTCCTGTTTTATAGGAGGATAAAATACTTAGCTTACAGACCATTCTTTGTATTGTCTATGAGATGTGTTATTCGATAATTCCTGTTTTAATTGCATCATCATTTCCTTGGTCAAAGGGAAGTGTGCTTATGATGCTATACAACATTTCTGCAGCTTATTATCGTGGAGCAATGGGAATCTTGCTGGTTTATGATGTTACCGATGAAGCATCTTTCAATAGTACTACCTTTCTGCCTTGGCCTCATTGTAACTCCAAATAACAGTATATAAATGCATTGATGTATTTATACACTTTGTAGTATATGTTACTTTACCCTCGGAGATTGCATTTACTTCCCCCGACCCCCACCCCCCCCCCCCCCCCAAAAAAAAAAAAAAGAAAAAAGAAAGGAAGAAAAGCAAAGAGAAAAAATCTTAGCTTTCCTTCTTCCTTGCTGATTTACATTCAATTACGAGGACAAAAATATATTCCTTCTCCATTTTCCCCACATTTCAATCCTTAATTAGTTTTTCCTATTTCTGTTCAGATATTAGGAATTGGATTCGCAATATTGAACAACATGCTTCTGACAATGTAAACAAGATACTAGTAGGCAACAAGGCTGATATGGATGAAAGTAAAAGAGTATGTACATTGATGAAACTTCTTTTTACTTCCTAAAACACAGTTGGTGTGAATGCAAAAAAAAAAAAAAAAATTGTGTTAGCAGAGGCATAACTTGCATGATTGACCCCATTTGTTCAGTATAGAAGCCTGATTTCGAGGATCCCTGTCTCTTACAAACAGGATCCTACGCCAAGTTCAAAGCCTAATGTTGGGGCAAAAGTTATCTTGCATTTGGCTGTCTATGGGTGTTTAAACTTCAATGTATGTTATATCCATCTTTATTTTCTGTTGTCACTAAGTTGAGTTATTTGTTTTCTCTGATAGGCTGTGCCTACCTCTAAAGGTCAAGCTCTTGCTGATGAGTATGGTATCAAGTTCTTTGAAACTGTGAGTGATCATGCTTGCTGATACTTAATTTTCATTGGATTATATTTATTTGGTGATTCTGCTATACTTGATTTTCATCAAATTATATTTATTTGGTGATTTTGCTATACTTATATCGGAAGAACACTTTCAGAGTGCCAAGACAAACATGAATGTGGAGGAGGTTTTCTTCTCCATAGCAAGGGACATCAAGCAAAGGCTTGCAGAAACTGACTCTAAGGCTGATGTATGTTTTTTGCCATTTATTTTCTCAATTTCTTTTGCCCTGAATTGTAATTGTTTTTGCAAGTCAGACTTTTCTTTCCTCTCCATCGTTATTTCTTTTATGAGAGAACATTGTATTGCATGCTTGAGTAGGACTTTTCTCTCCTCTCCATCATTATTTCTTTTATGAGGGAACATAGTATTGCATGCCAGTGTACTCTTCCTTTTTTTTCCCCCCAAAGTTCCTTTGTGGTTGAATTTTGCTTTCTTTCACTTTGAAAACTTGGAATTACCCTTTTATATTGTATAAAATTTGGAATTAACACCATTATTAACTTAATTAACTATTCTATCAAATTACATAAATTTTTTCATAAACTTTTGAAACTAGAATTATAATATTATAGTATATTGGATTATTTTGTCATTTTTTCACATATAATTCCACAACACATTTTTTATTATTTAACTTTATATATCTAATTTAATTCATATTAATTCTATGATACAGAAATTATTTGCAAAAATATAACAAGATAAATTAACATATTATAATATTTGTGATTCTTGTTTAAAATAATCATTAAAGAAAATCATGTAATTTGGTAAAATAGTAAATTAAGTTGACAGTGGGTATTAATTTCAAATTTTGTATAGTTAAAAGAGGTGATTTTTAAATTTTTAAAGGGAGCAAAACCAACCACTTGAAAGCGGGTGTTTTGCATTTTTCCTTGAATAAATAAATAAGGCTAAGGAAGGAGCTTGGATTGTTCCTTCTCACTGACTGCCAGTTCTTGATATACTTTTCAGGACCCAACTCTCAAGATTAACCAATCAGACCAGGCGGCTAATGCTGCTCAAGCCGCTCAAAAATCGGCTTGCTGTGGTTAATGAAGAGAGCCAGTATATACACAAAGACGGTGCAGGCTCTACAGTTGCACTCGTATCATCTGGGCACCAGAAGTCGGCACATGTTTTTTTGCCTCTATTTTCTACCAGAAAAGTCATGTTTTGATGATATTAGTTTATTTGCTCCATCTTCTCTTTCACTTGTGGTCTGACCTTAAAAAAAAGCCATTTTATTTGACTAGATTGCATAGATGAGCAGAAATACATTTTATCAATTCCAAATTTGAGGTCTGATGTTGTTGATTAGGGTAGGAAGCTACAGAACAAGTATATTGGTTTCTTAATTTTACAGTGAATACCCCAATTTCACTATTTATAGAGTTAGACTTGCTGAGCAATTGTACATATGAGTTTGTGTTGGGCAACTTAAGTATAATAATTTGTGGCAGACTGATTTATTATCTAACCTGTGAGTGTTTGTGATTGACCACTATAATTCTGGAGTGTTTATATATATATATAAAAGCCTATAGTTTCCGGGAACGGGTAGCCTCGCCCACCCCCCACCCCCCCAAAAAAAAAAAAAAATATATATATATATATATATATATATATATATGAAATTAATGTGCATTCGGTCCCATGTTGAAAAATATCATGTTACTTAACCGTTACGACGACTGTTAAAGATGTCGACATTTTCCTGTCTTTAAAATGAACCAATCTAATACTATTTATCACAAGAAAAAATGAAGCAGTCTAACTGCTCAACTTTTTATCACAAGAAAATAAATAATATCAAACTAGTTACAATTTAGTAATTTTTAGAAATTGATAGTAGATTTACGTAAAAATAAAATCATTTTGACTAATATCATCTTGAACGAGGTTGATGATTGCTCTTTTTTTTTTATAAAAATAATGATAATAATAACAACTTGCACATCTATTTTTGTGTCCACGTTTTGCATCTACAAACTCTCAAATTCAAACTCCTGATTTTTATTGGGCAAGACAAAAATCAGCCTTCGGTTTTATTCCCGCCGATCAAGTGGATCAGATATATGGGCTTCAGAGGATATATGATTAGTCATTAGGAATAAATGGATGATGATGATTTTGCCACTTACAATAGCTATGTGCAATCTGAGCATGAAAACAGGCGGTCAAAATAAATTAATAATTACTCCTTATCTTAGTCCCACACTGGATAGAGGAAAGCATTGAGGCAGCTCAAGTTCCCATAAAATGAGCTCTTGGTTTTATTCTTATGGTATCTTTGCGCTTGGGGCAATGACGCAGCTAGGGAGGTTCTAACCGAAGCGCGTCTATTGCTGGTTGAAAACTATTTCCAAACCCCCTCTGAGGCCTGGGTTTGGCCCAGGCCTTTGAGAATTTCTGGAAGGGTCCCCTCAGGGGTAAGGCCCTACATACCTAGTATGAACTATTTTTAGTAGCGTATTGTATTATTAGTGTTGTGTTGTATTTTAAGTGATAATGATAAACAAAAATGAAGTATTTGATTAGTTGTATGTGGAGAAGTATGAGAGTTGATTGTTTAGATAGTTTTTGGTCGGTGTGATAAGTTGATTGATTTGTTTGGTAATTAATTAATTAATTTTTAAATTATTTTTTAAAAGATAGAGGAGTTTTTTTAAAAAATTAAATTATTTTTAATTAGTTTTTCCATTTTTTATTTTATTCTTTTAAAAAATTTATTAGTATAAAGTATTTATTTTATATGAAAATTATAATATCTATTTTTATATAAAAATTAAATTTTTGTATTTTCTATTTTGTTCTTTTAAAAAAATTACTAATTAATTTTTCCATTTCTTCAGCTATTAATTTATAAAAAATTTCTAATATTTATTTTTATATAAGAATTAAATAATTATAATTATTAATTTTTAAAAAATAATTATAAAAATTATATTAATTTAATATTAAAGAAATGTTTAACATGTAAAAAATTGTAATAATATATTAAATAATATATAGAATTTAAAATATTAAAATATTATTAAAAAATAATTAAATAATTTATAAAATATATTTATATCTTTATATGTTACTTTATATATTATTTATAAAAATTTTAATTTATTAAATAATATATAGAATTTAAAATATTAAAATATTATTAAAATAAAAAATAATTAAATAATTCATAAAATATATTTATATTTTATATAAAAATAATTAATCTATCTTATTAAATATTTTTTTCAAATAGTCTTAGTCAATCAATTAACATAATTAATTATCAATTAATAATTAATTAAATTAATTAATCGTTAATATAATCAATTAATTATTAAATAACCTACATCTAATTAGCAGTAAAATCAATTAGATGTGAAATTATGTGAAAATATTAGATGGTAAATCAACATATAATCTATTATGAAAAATTATATAATTTGAGGAGGTGGATGAGAATTTAATTTAAAACTTCAGCTAGAAATAAAACATATAGATAAGAATTTAATAAAACTTTTTAACCATAAAAGTTAATTACAAATTGAATAATTTTGTGGAGTATTTAATCTTGATCAAACTTTGAACTTTTTGAAAATTTGACTTGACTCCTTATTGAATATTTGACTTAACACCGTTAACATATTGAATATTTGGCAACTCATTTTTCCCCCCACCCCAAAAACAAAATGAAAAAAATTGTCAATACAATTAGCGTCTAACAAAGCTTCAAACTCAATACAAAAAATATTGAGCATTTTTTTTCCTTTTTCAGGAGAGGTTGGACAGCATTCTAATTGCTGCTCCTTGGTATTACACATTAAAAATACTACCCATTTTCACACTCTCACTCATATCCTTTAAGAAAGAAAGAATTAAACCCTACCTTAAAATTCATATCCTTTATCGCAGAGAGTATGGAAAGGCTACGTTCATTCAAATCGGACGTAGGTTTAGATTTTTCACATTAATAATGCCAATTGGGCTCGAAGGTCAAGCTTCCATCTTGAACTTGGAATAAAGCGATTCAGAATACTCTATTTTTTCTTCCGTTATTTTCAGAAAAAATCGATATAACTTTTTTTATGATTAATTTTTTTTTGGAACCTACAATTTCCAATAAAAAAATTATATTCATTTTCATCCGAAAATTCATCACATGAAAAGATCCAAATCCAAATAAAACTGACCTTAAATTGTTGTCTGAATGGTTGAATTTAGACTCGAATTGAGTCCCAAGCTTCAGTGTATGCTTTACAGCAACAGTTCCCTTCATTCCCTTCATTCCTTGATCATTTTATAATTTTTTTAACAGTGATAAATGAGGTAATTATTCCATCCTATAATTATTATTATTTTTGGTATAACATAGTGTAAGAATAAAATAGCAAAAAAGAACATCAACACCTTAGTAGCACAGTAGTACCTAATTTGCATTACCTTACTCCTCATCATATGAGTTCAAATTCAGGATGTTAGATGTGTATAAAGTAAATTACAACTTTTATCATTACTTAAAAAAAAAGCAAAAAAGAAATAATCAAAATAATATCTTCGTTACAAAATAACAAAATTCTATCCAATTCAAGGAACTAAACAGGAATTTTTAGTAAATAACTTCATATAATTAAAAGTACACCCCAAATAATAAAATTTGCTAAAAATAAGAACATAATAAATTGTAGCTTTCAGCTTGTCACACAAGACAAAGAAAGCCTCAATGAAAGGCTGTCCGTGTTCCAGGAGGAAGAGGAGGTGAGGAACGGGAAATTTGACATGGTAGTGCAGAAAGAGCTCTGACATGGTAGTGCAGAAAGAGCTCTGACCAAGCTGGGTCTCAGCTGCACTAATAAAATTACTCAGTTCTTGCCACAATAGCTCGAGTGCAGAATTTAGATTCTACATGCTAGCTTGATCCACATGCTGAACTGTGTCAGTTTCCATTTCTAGATCACCCGAGGGTATTAAGCATGCTCAAAGAACTGCTTGCAGCACATGTAGAATTGCATGAGCTAATTCCGATAACCCTAAAGCACTTCCTATGTGGAGAAACAATTGACACCAACTTCTCCAGCACCTCACCAGCAACCAGAAATATTTTATCTGAAAAACGAAATAATTACATATATTCAGGTTAGCTATTTATTCTATGCAAAATAGAAATGGGCCAGAAAATAACTGTGGAATTAAGGTGGCTAAAAAAATAAAGTACAAATGAGACCATGAAGATTACCCTTCTCGCCCAAGAAAGCTGCACAAACTGCGCAAATCAGATTGGGGCAACTGTAAAAAGATATTATACATGCCCACACTCTTCCCATCAGAACCACAAGGATCCAGACCAGAGTCCCTAGCTCGTTGAGAAAACTCTTCTCGACATCACCTAAGGCTTCAATCAATAACACACTTTGGATTGCTAATTTTGATGCTGCAGTAAAAACTATGACTTGAACCCATGTCCAACTCAAGACGAGCAGTGCTGCATAAGAACAAAGGCCAGTTCAAGAGCTTTAAAGAGAGGATCGTGGGATATCCAGAGCTCCAGCATTTCGAGAGGGTATTGGTGAAGGTCCGTCTTCCATAGCTTTCTCCTTCCCTTTCACTTTTGTTGAGAAACATAGTTAGGATTTAGAGAGAGAAAGAGTAGACAGAAACTAGATAGAATTTGGTAGAAAACACTAAAATATTATTGAACGAATGGGAGGTTCAATTGTTTACTTCAAACTCAACCTTAATGCTCTATTTATATACAACAATAACAACAACAAAGTCTTATCCCACTAAATGAGAGATAAAGGCTTTAATACCCTCAGACTTTGGGTGCAAAGCAAGCAAGCCCATGATATAATGTAAAATTTAGAATCAATCTAAGATATTGCCTAACGAAACATAATTCTCAATCTAAGATAATTTCCGAATATATTCTAAAAACCTTCATATTTTCCGAAATGATTTGTGGCCAAATAAGTCAGAATCTCAAGAACTCGATGGAGCGTGGAGGAAGGTAGACCTGATAAGAGGGCAAAATGGTGAGTGATCAAAGAAAAACAAACTAATACTTCAATATGAGTGCATGTAAATATCTGTCAAATCATCTGCAAACATTACCAACAAACAAGTAAGATTGACCATAAACCGTATTTGAGTGACAACCATATAGCCACTGGGAATTTAACATCGCTGATCTACTTAGACAGCCTTCTAATTCAGGCTTGATCATAAAAGCAGAAGATGAACAAGTGTAGCCCTTGTAAAGACTATGACAACATAAATTCAACAAAAGCCTCAGCAGTAGGCCTTTTCAAAGTAGCTGACATAACAAGCCAAGAAACTATCAGTTTATCAAGGATAAAAATAGATAGATATACACATCCACATTATGTCATGACGTATGAGCAAAACATCTAATGCTGATCCATATAAGCTGAAAAACAGTACTCCAGAAAGCCAATGCAATTCATAACATTCTACAATCTGGCAAAAGCAGGAAATGAATTATAACTTTTTGCAGTTAGGAAGTCAGGTTAGAGACAAAAGCCACAGTCATAAAGAGGACAAGACTTACCTGTGCCAGCCTAGAAGCTGGATTAAAGCTTTCAATGCCCTTGCATCCAGTAGTAGTTCGCCTTCAATCTCCTTCACTTTAAAGCTTTCTGTAAGAGCAGACCTTCTGCCTACAGTAACTCCCACAACTCCATCTATCACTGTCAACCAGTCCAATCCCAAACCATTTCTTTGATTACTAGGCCTGGGGCTGCTTCCAAGAAGGCTGGGACCTTGATAATGATTCATTGCTCAATCCTTCAACATTTGAGTTTCACCAAGCAATGGGGAAGGCAATGCTGACAAAACTGTTTCTGATGAAGTACCTATGATACAGCAAAGGGCAAGCATTTTGATCACATAATCCACAACAAAGATATTTTAACAAACAAGATAAATAAATATTTAAAGCTCTTATGCAAACCAGTAGGAAAAGTAGCTATAGAGGCATTACCCATGTCAACTGGCTGTCCTTCAGCTTGCTGGGCAACCCTTTGAGGTCTTTGTTGGGCTAAAACCTCAGCTTGAATATCAGGAGGAAGAACGGCTAAAAACTCAGGAGCAATATCTTCTGCAGAAGGCGGTGCATATGTTGGAGGTTGAAAAGATTAAGCTTGCTGGGAAGCTAAAACATCTGTCTGCAGATCCTTAGAAAGAGCCTCCAAGGAGGTGGGATCAATTTTATTAGCACCAGAAGCCACATTAGCTTCGCTATTTGGTTAGTCTCTGCGGCTACCATGTTAGCTTCATCTTCACGCTCACATTCTGGATAAAGGAAAGCCTTCATACATTGTGATCAACCAAATTCTAAACAGTATGCTTTAAAAGTTGTTCAGCATCATTTCTTCCTCTTGCGCTTCAAGGAATCTAACTTTTTCCTGGCAATCTTCAACAACTTATTTATATGTTCTGTGCTTCCATACCCTTTAAACGATATCAACCCCCTGGCTTGTAAATCTGCCAAAACTATTTTACTTTTAATCTGATAGTTTCCAGCATCGACAGAATTAATGAGTGCAGAGTATGTAGATGTATTGGGCCAAACACCTCTTCCTTTCATCTCCTCATAAAGTTCAAAAGCACCCGCAATATCACCATTGGCACAAAGACCTGATATTAGAACATTGTAGGCTGCGACATCAAGATTCACTCCACAGCATTCCATTTTACTCCTCAACTCTAAAGCATTCGCAACATTAGCTTCTTTGCAACAAGCGTGCATCAAAGTAGTAAAAGTAGCCACAGTTGGAATGAGTTGACTCTTAAGGATAAAATCAAGAACCAACAATGCATCTTCAATCCTACCAGACTGTGCGAGGCCTCTAATAATAGCACTCTCAGCAATATCATGGGAGCAGACACCATGCTTTTTCATCTCATCTTTTACCCTAAATGCTCCATTTATATTTCCCACTCTACACATACCATTGATCAAGGTGATATATTGCCTGCATGTAGGGACAGAGCCTTTATCTAACAAGCTGTGCAAAACTAGATGAGCTTGATCAAAAGCAGAACTTCTAACAAGTCCATTAAAAAGAGCATTAAATGTGTGTTCATTAGGAATGACTCCCAATAGATTCATCAGATCTACCAGATCAAAGGCCATTTTCATCTTGTCATTTTCACAGCATTTGGTAATCAGCATGTTAAATGTAATACAATCAACTATAAAGCCTTCAACTGTTATTCTTCGTAAAATTTTTACAGCAACATCTACTGCTCCAGTCATACAAAACCCAAGAATAAGAGAATGCCATGTCAACCTATCTGGCAGAAGACCATGTTTAATGATATCCTTATATAACCTGGAACACCACTCCATGGCTTGCTTCTTTGAATATCCATGCAGGAGAATGTTGTAAGTAGCCATGTTGAAGCATACACTTCTAATCCTCATTGTTGAAAGGATATGATTTATCTTTTGCATATTTCCCATCCTTGAATATCGATCCATAAGAACATTAAATGTAACAGTATCTGGGCACACTCCTTTATTCAACATCTCTTCAAAAATAAACATAGCAGCTCTTGAATGGCCTGACTTAAGAAGACCATCAACTAAACAAGTGTACAGGGCTGGATTTGGAGACAATAATCCTTTTTCCATAGCCTTCCCTAACAAAAGAAGGGCAACAACCAGCTTGCCCTTCTTGCATAAGCCAAAAATAAGACTAGTATATGTGTATTTGTCTGGCAGTAAATTTTTCCTGACCATCTCAGAGAAAAGGACAACTGCATCCTGCAAATTTCCTGATTTACATGTCGCATTAAGTACTGTGTTGTAGACAACATTATCAATGGCAGAAGGAATGAAGTGAAGCATATGCAGAAGTTTTTTTGCCTCGCCAATATGTCCTCCCTTGCAAAGTCCTTTTAATAGACTCTGATATGTGAAGTGACTTGGGCACTGGCCTAAACTAATCATATTTTCAAACATAAAAAATGCTTTCAAAACATCACCTGAATTTCCATAGCCATTTATGATGCAGTCAAGGGTACCGGAGTTCGGATAAAGACCCATCCTGCTCATATGATGAATAAAATATTCTGCCTCCACAAGTCTCCCACATCTACAAAAAGCAGCAACCAACGCATTGCATGTAAAGTGGTCTGCAAAATGACCACTGAGATTCATAGCTGCATAAGCATTTAATGCCTGACTAATGTTTCCCATCTTACAAAAATTGTAGATTAATGTAGAGAACAAAATGCTGTTTGGCAGGAATCCACAGTTGTACATTTTACACATAATCTCCTTAGCATTATTTATCTTCCTCACACTTAAAAATCCATTTATGAGTGCTGAAAAAGTAACAACATCAGGTTCAACAGAATCTTTTAACATCTTATCCAGTAATTGCACAGCTTCTTCCAGCAGTCCATTCTTAAACAATCCATCAATCATTGCTGTATAACTGATACAACCAATTCTCACCCCCTTTAACCTCATACACTCAAGAATACTTGGAACCATGTCAAATTGGGCATGCTTGGATAGCCCATTTAAAAGAGCCCCATAAGTCACTTCATTAGGTTTTAAACCATGTGATCCCATCATGTCTACAAGTCTTAATGCTTTGCCAATGTTGCCTTTGCGACAATGTCCATCAATCAAAGTATTGTAGGTTATACAGTTTGGCAACAAATCAAGCAATGACATCTCATCAAAAACCTGAGTAGCAACTTCAATCTTCCCCTCCTTAACAAATCCATTAATAAGGGTATTATAGGTGACTTCATTAGGATATACCATGTTCTTTTTCATACTTTTCAATAGTAAATAACCTTTTGCAGTCCTGCTATCCCTACACAAATTATAAATCATCACATTATATGTACAAACATCTGCTGCAATACCCTTAGAGGCCATGTGGTCAATCAGCTCAGATGCAGCTTTATACCTTCCCTTCTTGCAATAACAACTGAGCAAAGTATTATAAGTAACTACAGTCGGAAAGTAACCAATCTTTTCCATTTTCCTCAAGAGATATCCAGCACTTCTGAGTTTTCCTCCTTTACATAAGGCATTCAACAATATATTGAACGTAGCAACATTAGGACAAACCCTCTTGGTAAGCATTTCATTGAAGAAAGACCAGAAAACCTCTACTTTCTGATTCTTTACCAATGAACTTAGCACCATGTTACAAGTGTAAACAGATGGCTTCAACCCCCGAAATCCCATCAAATGAAAAGTATGTACAGCATCTTCAACCATTCTTTCTTTTAAACAAACTCTAATTAGAAGGTCAAAAACAGCTGGGTTTGAGTTGCAAAGGGGATATGTCCCCATCAGAGCACCAAAAACAGAGTTCATACCAATTCGCATTTTCAACATATGTCTCAAAGTTGATTTGGCAAACTTATACATTCTAGCTCTAACCAGTACGTGAGTTGTGCTGCACATAATATGGATAACCTGATGGAGCTCTAAGCCTGGTTGCTTGACGACCCATTTGAGAAATTTCAGAGCCAATCTTCCATGAACTGGCCTGAGAGAAGCCACTTTGTATTTCATATAGTTCAGTGACCCCCAACGGTCTACTGTAAGAAATGTATATATACTCTTCTCCATATCTGAAACTGTTGATTCCCAAAGACACAAACTATAAGCTAACAATGGAATGATTCCAAAAGACACAAACTGTAAGCCAACAATGAAAAGATTAAGTATAGGATTAGTAAATATGATTCTCCTTTTAATGAATAGAAAGAAAATAAAAAACAAGAGTATGACATAAAGCCTATCTGAAGGAAACCTACTCCAGCTTGTATATGTCCAGCACTGAAATGGAACACGGTTCTAGCTTTCTCAGACTTGATGCTCACAAACGAAAATTCCCATGTAAATGAAAACTGAATAATAAGATGTAAGAACAGCAGCAGAGAAAAGAGAAAACTTACCGTTCCGGAAATGTCTACTCAAGCTTCGAACTTTGATGGCTTGGCGTGAGCTTCGGGTAATTCACTAGTTCTAATGGAGCTTCTTCGGGTCTTCAATAGCCGTACACGGTGAATAGCTAGGATTGGGATGGAACTGGAAGGGCATGCAAAGAGAGAAGAGGGACTAGAGTAGAAAGAAGAAAAATAAAAGGTAATTTACATTTAGGGGTATTTAACAAACAGGTTGTATCAGACCGAATTAAAATTTGTTTAGATCCAATTTATTTAAGCTTGATTTCTTAAGGTTTATTCTAATTAGTTTGATCTGCTGGGTAAGTTTGTCAGACTGGTTCATTAGTCAGTTTTTTTTTATTTTAATTTATATTATTTTTTATTATTTATTATTATATTTTTATGTTTATTTTTATTTTTATTATGTCTAATTATCCTGAATATTTATGTTTAATTTTTTCATAATAAAATTGCATTTCATATTATATTATCATATAAAAATAATTAGTAAGTCACTTTTTTTTAAAAATATAAATATTATTTAAATCATTAAATATTAAAAATTAAAAAAATAAATTTGCCTATTTAGACCCACGAATCAGCCAAATTCGTTTAGGATCGTTCCATTAGGTCTGCAGTCCATGCAAGCCATACTCATTTAAGTTTATCTTGTGATGGACTTAAATTTTTTTAATCTAATTTGCAAAAAATCTCGGACCGATTTATTTGACCTGCAAATTTTAGATCTTCTATGCAACCCTATTTGCATTACGCAATGCATTCATGAAAAAATCAACTTTACTAAAATCATTCAAAATATAATTGATAATTGATTATTAATAATTTTTTGGAAATTAATTATACAAAATAAAGAAAAAATGTTAAATATTTTTTTAATTTTTGGGTGCTTGAATTTTATTATCTTTAATTTTGAAAACTTTGAAATATTTCTTTTAAATTATATAAAACTTGAAATTAATACTTACCGTTAATTTAATTTAATTTTTTATTAAATTGTATTTTTATAATATTTAAATACAAAAATCATAAAATTATAATATATTAGTTTATCTTATTATTTTTTATAAATAATTTTAATATTATGCAATTAGTAGGAACTAAATAAAATATATAGATTTTTATTTAAATAATAAAAAATAAGTTACAAAATTATATGTGAAAAAATGGTGAAATAGATTCATATATTGTAATATTATAATTCTTGTTTAGAAATACTTTGAAAAAATAGATAATTTGATAAAATATTACTTAAATTAAAAATGAGTGTTAATTCTAAATTTTGTGAAATTTAAAGAAACAAATTTTAAATTTTTAAAATACAAGGACACTAAAATTAAAATGTTTATTTATTATTTTTCCAAAAATATTCGGAAACCAAAAAGAGGAAGGCAAATGCTGCCAAAGAAACAAGGAAGAGGAAGAATTGTAGTTTTGAAATGCTCTTAAGAGGTCTATCAATGGTAACGCTTCTATACACTTTTTTTTTTGGAATATTTTATAACAAATACTAATTTTTATAATAATATCTTATATTTTTCATATTTTTTTAAAAATAATATAATATTGTGCCGATTTAACATATATCAAATAAAAAATATGACCCTATTAATTAAAATTGCTGCCCAACATTATAGAAGAAGGTAATTTTATAAAAACTTCACAGTTGAAATTTTACATTATTAAATTACCTTTTGACCGTTGAGTTTGTATTTATTTATTATCCTCTTTAAAGGTAATTTACTGATTAAAAGATAATTGAAGGCTTCTAGAAGGCGGAGATCCTTGTAGAATTACCTTTCGAAGGTGTACAATTACATTTTAAAAGGTTACAACTTGTTATGTTAAGAGATTTTGTAAAATTAAACAGTAGAAGGACACTTGCCCATACAATACCGATTGCTAATAAAATTAAAATAAAGCATCCATCTTATCTTGTCTACC
Organism: Sindora glabra; assembly: GCA_020226215.1. NCBI lineage: Eukaryota > Viridiplantae > Streptophyta > Magnoliopsida > Fabales > Fabaceae > Sindora > Sindora glabra. The sequence continues at coordinate 7,810,913 of CM035233.1, forward strand.
ATATTTAAGAACTAGCTATATAAGAACTAGCTAATAATTAATGATAGGACTTAATTTTAGGAGAGGTGATGTCTCCCTCTTGAAATTTATTTATTTATATTTTAGTGGCATATCTTAAATTCTATGAATATAGGGAAAAGAAAGTAATAAGTTGTTAAAATGATTGATATGGTAAATAATTGAAGTAATGAATATGTTGAAAAATTTTAATAAAAAAAGAGTTTATTGAATTGTTAGAACTTGATGATAATTTGAAGTAGGAATAATTTATAAAACATTTATTATGATTTGAGTTTATCAATTAAAAAGAAATAAATTACTAAGGGAAATGATAAACCTTGTTTTTCCTTAAAATGTCCTTCAACTTATTTTCCCAATATCCTTACCAAAACATCCAAAAACCTCTCATTCTCTCATTTCTCATCTCATGTAGGAATCACAATGGAGCCAAGTAGGAATAGATTAGCTTCATACTGCCCCATCCTTATAACCTTGTCATTTACTCCTAATTTATCCATCTCTACTTGCAAGGCAATTTAGAACACTTTTCTTGTGATTCATTGGCATTGGGTACCTTAAGGGAAAATGTAAGAAAATAGAAAAAATTTAAAAAATTTTGTTAAAAAATTTAAAATTTCACATACAAGCAATATATAATATTTAACATAGCATGACAACATAGATTTAAAAATACATATAATTTGTTCAACAATATCAAACTACAAACAATAAAACTTCTTTACTTTTTTTATACTTTTCTTTTTTTATTTAGATATAATAATTAAATTTAAAAGCTAAAGATAAAATCTTAAAAGTATTTTCAATAGTTAAATTACCAAAAAAACTACATATATATATGTATATTAATACTTACATGCATTAATTATTGTTATGATACATTCCTAAGGCATGTGAACAATGTAAAAATTTGTTATGAGCAACAACCTACTAACCTTTCTTATGATATATCTAAAGTAATATTTCATATGTAAGTATGCTTTACTTTTGATAAATGTGAATTTTAAAATTCAAATACAAAATGTGTTGATAAGTCATTGTGCAAATGTATTCTAACTATTTTAACACTTACCTTGATGCCAAGGTCCTCGAGTGGATCCATTTTCATCCCATCCAACAATAGCTACGAATATATAAGGGAAAAGATTCCCAGTAAGACAAATAAAGAAAGGAAAAGAGTAAGTTTTTTTCAAACTTAATGGATAAACACCAATCAAAAAATAACTTTATATAAAAGTACCAAGTTACAGCAAACCAAGGTTAAATTTCAAAAGAAACTTTAGATTCATATTTGGGATAATTAATCATATTCTTATATCTTTACTTAGGGAAGGGAGGAAATTTGTAATAATTTAGCTTAACTATTGCAAGATATCACACACATTTGCACATTTTTAAATTCCAACTAAGGTTTTTTTGCATAATTTTTATAACATAAACACATAAAAAAGCTAATATTGTTCTTATCAAAACTTATTATCTATCATACATAAAATCATAAGCAATTTCTTGTTCACAGCATAATTACATCGATATTCATTACCATCATCTGCACTTATTATTGAGCTTATCCCTACTTATATAATTATCCATTCCATAATCTCATCAAGTTATACATGTAATAACAAGATAAAGGAACAAGGAAAAATAAAAGAAAGAAATAAACTTTCTTTAACTCTTAATTAACTTTTTACCTTCTATAAGCCTATCTTTGTCGCTTTAGAATCAATCTTATACTTTTCATAAGCAATTCACTAGATTTGATTTTTACATATCATATCTCTTCCCCATCACAATCCATATATCAAGTTCATATCCTTTTGAAATCAAATCTCATACGTGTGGTACTTTTCACATTCATTATCATTTTCATACATCCTTTTGATATTGGTTCTTATACATACATTACAATCCCTAATTGATCAAAATAACTTATTTTCAAAAATAATAATGATAAGATCAAATAACAAAAATACCATGTCTCCATTGTATGTCCGTAAATATTCATTCATCAATGATCAACTTAATTATGTAAGTACTAAAATCCAGTATCATAGAATAATTAACAACATTGCCATGCCTCAATTTCACAGCCTCAAGGTTCCTTCAATAACAATTTATACAATCTCTTCCTATATATAAATACATTCATATATATGTTTACCTTTACAAGGAATATAAAATTAAAGATTTTTAAGCTTTAGTCAAGTATACATTATAATATTTATTAACTACTCCATGCTTTCTTTACCTAACCCTACATCATATTTCATTCCATTAAAGTTATAACTAATGTATTTTAATCCCAATCCATGACTCTTAGCCTATGTTAATACTCATATTATCAAAGTGTATGAAAGAAGGGATGAATAGTCAATTATTGGTGGCCTAATGGTCAATCATTCACTAGTAGTGAGAAAGCCCACAAATGAGCAAATAATTGACTATTTTAGATCAAATAGTTGATTATTCGCTATTAGCATCAATCACGTCCAAAACTCTAGAACAATAGTTGCCCATTCGCTTAGGATTATGTAAAAATCCTAGTGTGATAAACACCAATCACAATGTTATGAATGCATCCAAACTTTTTTATTTCTCTATAACTCTTCATCAAATCATCAATATATGCATCTAATACCCTATTCAATCTATTTACAACATCCATTCAACTCAAACATCACAAACATTCACATTTACTTCAAGTATCATACAAAACCTAAAGTAGCTTCAGCCCTTAAATAATACTTAAATCATTTAATTTCGATTAAAATGATTACTTACCTAGAATGGAGGAGATATGGGGAGACTAAGGTTAATGGTGAAAAGCTTATAATCATCTAAAATCACAAAATAGAGAGTTAGGGTTCACATTCCCCTTTGAACTAGATGCTTGGATTTTTATAAATCTAAAAGGAAGATCAAAGGAAAACTTAGTATAAAAGTTAATTTTCTATATTTTTATCTTGATTGTAGGAAAAATTTGATGAGAGATAAAGCTTTTCTCACTTAATTTGTATAAAGATTGAAAAGGGAGAGAGAAATGGGATGAAAAAAAGAGAGAATTAAGGAGTTTAGTGAAGCTAAGAAAATAAGAAGAAGTAGAAGGTTTTGAAGTTTTTGGTATTAAGGTAAGGGCATTTTAAGTAACTTAGCATTATATCTTCCATACCTATATTTTCACTTCTAAACACTCATAATATTTAATTCTTTATTCAAGGTATTTTTCCTTAACTAACCCCTTCAATAATTAACTAAAATATTTATCACTCCCCTCACAACACAATTTTAAAAAAATTAAGGAAAATATAACAAATAATTAGATAGTTAAAGTTTTACTCTATGGGTGTAATAATTATATGGTAAAAATATAATTTGGAAGTTATGAAGCTCCATTAGATATATCAGACTAATATTGCCCTATCCATACTTTGGGTTAAAAACATGTCTTGTCCTTTGAACCGCTAAGTAAATTTTCATATCATATTTGCACTTTGTCAAGGCAAAGTACAAAAGGCAAGTCCTGAACCTAAAATTTTGCCATTCTTAATCTTATTCTCAACTCTCTCAAGCCTTAAAGCTCCTTTCCAATAAAAACCTCAACAATCCCTCCCAATTCTTATTTCATCAAGGTAATGGAATTTAATACCTTCAATATTTAGCAAGTTTCATAATTGATTTCTTTTGTTTCTTTTTCCATAAGATTCAATTTCATTAGATGAAAGGAGTTTAATGGAATTGAAATCATAACTCAAAAACTTCTTATTTTGATGATTAGAGGCTCATCCACTGCAAATTCTTCAATACAAGCCTCTTCCTTAAGAGTTATGAATAGTATTATGCCTAAACTTATATTTAAATTCATTTTTTTGTTTCAATTTGATTCTAATAAGATTTTAAAGAAAAATGTGTAAGAATGTGTTTTAATATTTAAATTTGAAGTTTTATGGATGGATCTTGATATTTAAAGTAGTTATTATGAGTTTTGATAGTTTAGTTGTGAGATTTCAAGATAAGAATGAAATTTAAGGGTTATATATGGTAGATAAATAGTGATTTTATAGAAAATCTTTAGATCATGATATCGTAATCAACTATATAATTAATTATATCCAGCAGAATTATTTTTTAAGTTAGCATAATCGATTGTAAGCCACTAAGATGTTACACTTGTAAAGTAAAATTTTAATTATTCAATTATTTGTTACATTTTCATTAGAATTTTAGAACTCTATGTTATTATGGAAGTGATTAATTAGTTAATTATTATAGTGAAGAAAATCCAAAAATGAAGATTTTAAGTGGAATGAATAAATTTCAATAACAAAAATATGAATGAAATATTAAGGAAAGAGAATTAATAAAAAAATTTCACATCTGAAAGTAATAATTGTAAGGTTTTAGATCAGCATGCACAACGAAAAATTAAAATTTTGATTCGAATCCTATAAAAGATCTATACAAAAAGGCATAAATTAATGTTAGGATTTTACCTTTTGTACGCTTGTATTTTTTCTGAACAAAACTTTGAGAGACCAAGATGAATCACGAATCAAACACCAGCCAAAAGGTACTGCATCTCTACGGTATCCATACGGAATGAACAATGACTTCTCACCCTCCACGAATCTGCTAGGATACATTTCTCTCACTAGGATTAGGATTAATGCATTTTCTTGAGTGATTTAAGGTTTAATGACAACTAATGTGTGTATATTAAAGTGCTGCCTTCAAGTTCTTTTTATAGAATTAAGGCATACCATATTCCTAGTCCTACTAGGAAAATGTTTCCAAAATCCTAATATTCACTTAATAACTATCATCTTATCCTTATCCTTAACATGGAGAAAGCGAGGAGAGATAGGCTTATCCATTAATTATCTAATATTAGATAATAATATTATCTCATAATATAATTATTTAATATTAAATGACATATAGTTATCTTATATTAGAAAATAATATTATCTGATAATATAATTATTTAATATCTAATAATATAATTATCTAATATTACTTTAATATCACATAATATACCATATATTACGTGAAAATATATTATTATTTTAATAATATTTATATGCACGAAAATAAGCCCAATTAATTGGGCTTTAATTGGGTTTTGGATTTTAGTCTAACTAAAACCTAATTAATTATTGTCTCATTCCTACTCCTTTTATATGACCCTGTAGGTTTTTACTATGTTAGTAATAACCCACTTATGGACCATAGACAGTGAGCGGTATCTAGCAATACATCACTGCCACCTAAGTAGTAAAAATGTCTGTGACTCAATATTCACTTAATATATGAACAACACTTTACAATATAATCCCTTTTGTAATAATATCTAAATCGAACTAGAAACATGGAATGTATCATCCTCAATTATGTTCAATTTATGTTTCTTAATACCGAGTAGACTAAGTTAAACAAATGATCAATATCTCATATTATTCCATTTAAGTATGACCATGCATTTCATAATCTCACTCAATCAAAAGGCCCAAGAATATCACTCCTACTATATAATAGAAATAAAATTTTCATCTATATCACTCACATCCTTCTGCATGATTTATGACACATCCAATTAATATCCTACAACACATTCTAGTTAAAGATAATACGGGATGATATCCAAGTGTATAACTCCTCATGTAGGGAACCGTAGTGACTTCAGGTTAAAGGACTACATGCATTGTGGTCACATGAGAATAACTAATGACATATGACAATTTAAGTAGTTTTTCTCATTGTAGGCCAGTCCAGTACATCTATTCACTAACAATGTACTCATGTATTGACTTGATATCACATATCCATGATTCATAATTATCACTCACTATACATGTTAGTCTCGATGTATTATTACTATCTTTTTGCAATAATACTTTATTAGGGGCATTTTAGGAATAATAAAACTATTTCAAAGATAATTATTATATTAAGTTATAAATTACACAAATAAAAAAATAAAAAAAATATAATAATTGTACTACCTGAAATAAAATATAATACATTATATATTATTAATCATCTTTATGATTGACTCCTAGGACACACCAACAATAATAGCATATTATAAAGGCATTAAAATCCACCTATTACTTTTAATAGTTAAACTACTTCTATCTAACATATTAATTACTTCATTATCCAAAATCAAACATAACTTTGCTTGACAATAAGCCCACATAACATCAAACTAGTATGTCTAACTTTTGATATCCTTTTTGATATTATAAAGCATTGTCAAACCTTTGAAACTAGGTTAAATGAGAGTTTGTTGCAAGAACTGAGCATTTGAAATCATACATAAACATCCCTTATTTGTAACGAAGAAATCACTAATAGATCTTTTAGGGGAATTGTAGCGTACTTACTCATTCTTCCTTTTCCTTTATATCGATACTTGCCTAAAAAATAAAATTATTTATTTATAATCAAAACACATTCAAATAACCATTTTTTCCTAGATCTAAACATTTTTCTTCTAACTTTAAGAAGTATTCAAATCCTTTCCTCTGTTAGACATCATTCCTCAACTAAAGAAATTTGTAGCTACTAATTAATTGGAAGATCTTGTTGGAAAAAACCTAGTAAGTTCTTCTCTTCTTCTTTAATATATTCTACATTCCAACTTTTGATAAATTGAAATGTATTAGCAACATTTGGTGTTCTTGAATTAATTAGAGCATCATTCTTTATAAACAAAATTGCATATAGAATAATAATAACTTAGCTATCATGACCAGCTTGGCCGTGACTAGCATAATTCCCATTATCGGTTACTAGTAGCTTTACTAACTTAATTTTGGCATCATCACACATGATAGCAATCTATTTATGGCCTATGAAGAAATTAATAAATTGTGATGGCATTTATACTTATCAAAATAATATTTACAATAGAGTTGGGTTCATATATATTCTTTATTTACAAACTCCCCTAAAAAAACCCATATATGCCTATCATGTTTCATCATCTACCCTTGGGTAATTGGTGGTGGCTATGAAGCTTCATTTTGATCACTTGAAACCATTAAAAGTAAAATAATGAGACTGGTTATCTCAATAAGCAAATAATTTACTTGCAACCATTCATAGGTAATTACGGTAAAAATCCTTAATTAAAAAGTAAGTATAATATATTTTAATATTCACAAATATTAAACATTTAAATGATGAAATCAATATTAGTAATTTTTTCTTGTGACTTCTAATATCAATCACACCTCAACCTTGTCCTTCCAAATATCATTTCTTTTGTATAGTATTCATAGCAAGAATTCGAATCTATTAAATCATGGTAATACTCTATTTCATTATTTAAATCCACATCATTTATGGAACATATATTTTCCAAGACAATTAACATATGGTTAATTTATTATGTATTATTTGTGACAACACTTAATTCTATAATTTACTTACCATTTTTTATGCAAATGGACTTATATATACTTAATAGCTTCTTTTCTAACTTACTCCACTTTGTTAATTAGGGAAAATTAAAAATAGGGAAGGGGTACTCGAATACAAGCCAATTTTATGCCATTATTCAAGTATTATACTAGAATATTTGAAGATAGTAAGTCTGGACTACTTAGTGCTCGAGTATAGCTATTTTTAGCTAGTACTTGAATACTTTATTCAAGTAACCTTCTAAGTATTCCAAAAATTCAGTCCAAAATGTAGAAATTCTAGTTAAATCACCTAAAATTTTGTCATTCGACTTATCAAATCACCTATATTCACTTTGTCACATCATATATTGGTAATTTTAATTGAACCTAGCTCAATCTAATATTTAATTATTTGTTCAAACACATTTCATCATTCAACCTCAAGAACTAACATTAACAAGATTAATTTAAATAAAATCATGAAATTTAAGTAAGTAGATTATCTACTTACTTTGAGTAGAAGAAACTTAAAGAGAAGGGAGGAAGAACATTAATTAAAATGATTCCTAGATCTATAAATACTAAGTTCTAACTAAAAATCCATAATTTTTTTTACATTATCACGAAGATTAGCAAGACTCTAACCTTAAACTTATAGTTCCATGGAATTATACATTACTTGTAAATAGATTTGATAACAAACTTGAAAAAATTTGCTAATTCCTCTTGATATTTTATTAGAAATTGGAAATCAAGAATGGAGCAAGATAAGGGAGGAAAAAGCTAGTAGTTGAGAGAGGAAATAAGGGAAAAAAATTTGAGCCTTCTAAAATGCTTCTATGCCAAAATGGCATTTTTCTAAATTTAGGGGGTACCAAGGAGATTTTATGTATTGATGTCCTTATACTTACTTTACATACCCTATTTCAATTCTAATTTCACACATTATTATAATTAATTAAGTTCCATTTATTATTATTTTTTTCCTTAAACCCCATTTCTTATAATTAATTATCTACCTTAAGCCTTTTCACAACTTTTCTAATTGTTAGTATATTTACCAAATTACTATTTTATGAATTAAAAAGAGATTTTTATAAATTGAAGGGTATAATAGTTTTTTCCTTTCAAAGAATTCATCCCTAAATTCTTAAGAATTTGCTAATTAGGGAAAAAATAAGATACTGGAGCATTAGACTTACCAAATAGATAAAAATACTCCTTTTTTATTTTCACTTCAAATTCCTAGGTAACTTCTTTTACCCGGTGCTTATCCTAACCAACTTTCACAATGAATTTAACAATCCAAGATTTTGACTATTAGTTCTTCAAATGATAATTTCAAATCTGGCTGAAAGGACTTGTATTAATTGACATAAGAAAGATCAAAAAGATATTTTTGCAACATTGAAATATGAAATATTGGATGGATAGAACATAATTTACTAGGCAATTCAAGATGGTTAGTAACAAAATCAACATGTTAAATGATTAGGAATGGACTAATGTAAAGTGGAGCAAATTTTGTTTTTTAGCCAAATTTCTTCACTTCCTTCATTAGAGAAGCTTTTAGGAACATAAGATCTCATATTTAGAATTCTAATTCTTTTCTTCTCTTATCCATATATGATTTTTAATGATCTTGTACAACTTTCAATATATCTTAAATGATTTTCACTTTCTCAAATGCATTAGAAATTAGGTTTGGCCTAAGAAGTTTGGCTTCTCCTAGTTTAAAGCCTCATGCTAAAGATTTACAATGCTTATCATGCAAAGCTTCGTATAAAGCTATCTTGATGGAAGATTTATAACTCTGGTTATAATAAAATCATTAAAAGGTAAATACTTCTCCTAATTATCCTTAAATTTTAAGGGTACATGCACATAACTTATCTTTAAAGATTTGAATTGTCCTTTCAAAATGGCTATTTGTTTAAGGATGAAAGGCTAGACTAAAGTGTAATTGAGTTCTAAGAGTTTGCTGGAAAGATTACTAAATATAAGCTATAAAATAAGTGCCATAATTAGATATAATAACATGTGAAATTCCATGTAAAGGAATTATTTGGTCAAGATACAATTGAGTAGACTAGGCTATAGAATAACTGGTATTGATAGAAAGGAAGTGAGTTATATCAACTATAACCTATATTGAATCAAATCCTTTCTGAGTGCTTAGAAACCCAACAAGAAAGTCCATAGTTACATTTTCCCACTTTCCATTCAAGAATTAGAATGAGTTGGAGTAACTTGAAAGCCTTTTGGTATTCAACTTTAACTTGCTAACAAGTGAGACATTTTAACATAAATACCAACAAATCATATTTTATTTCTCTCTATTATAAATTTTATTGCAAATCATGACATATTTTAGTCACATCTCGATGCATCATGTAAAAAGAACTATAGGCTTACTGAAGTAATTCATTTTATTCTCATGTTGGAACCTATAATCACTGTTAGAACCAAATTACACCTTGCTCATCAACTATAAAGATTTTGATTTACCATTGCCTCTTCTTTCATTGAAAGATGTTGAGGATCCTACTTTTGTGATTCCTTAATTATTTCAATTAACACTAATTAAACCATAGCATGATTAATAATTACTACTTGATCATTGGCTTATATATTGGCTAAGGTTCCCTATAATTTTTGGCTTAAAGTATTGATTATAATATTTTCCTTTCCTAAATGATAATGGATTGTGCAATCAGGATCTTTCACTAACACCATCCATTGATATTGTTTCAAGATCAAATCTTTTTAATTGAAGATGTATTTTAAGCTTTTATAATTTGTATATATTTTCAAAAGATTAAATGGATAGGTAGTAATGCTAAATTTTCAAAGTAAACACAATTGCAACCATATCATGATCAATCATTAGATAATTTAACTTATATTTTTTCAATTGTCGAGATACATAGGCAATCACCGTTCATGCTACATTAAAATATAACTTAGGCCAATTGTAGAAGCATCATAATATACTAAAAATCTAGCAAATCCTAAAGGAAGAGCTAAAACTGGAGCAATTATTAAATAAATTTTTAATTATTGGATGCTGTTTTTGCATTTATTAGACCGTTTAAACTTCACTCCTTTTTAAGTAAGTTTTGTCAACAAGGAAGCTATTTTAGAAAAAATATTTGATAAACTAGTAATAATATCTGGCAATTCCAAGAAGATTACAAATTTAAAAAATAATAGATGGTTGAGGCTAAGTTTGAATTACTTCCATGTACCACCCATTAACTTGTATGCCATTTTAGGAAATCACATGTCCTAGGAATTTCGCACTAAAAAGTTAGAATTCACATTTCATGAATTTTGCAAAGAGTTAATGTTTATGAAGAATTTTGCAAAATAATTTGGAAGTGTTAAGCATGTTGTAATTCATTCTTGGAACTGAAAAGGATGTCATCAATGAAAGCAATTATGAACTTATCAAGAAACGGTTTGAAAATCCACTTCATAAGATCTATGAAGGTTGTAAAGGCATTACTAAGGTTAAATGATATAACAAGAAACTTATAGTGACCATACCAAGTTCTGAAGGCTATTTTAGGAATATCTTTTTTTTTCAAATTTTCAACTAATGATAGCTCAAACATGAATCAATCTTGGAAAAACATTTGGCACTAGTCAAATAAATCATCAATTTAGGATAAAAAGTATTTATTTTTTATGGTAACTTTGCTTAGTTGCATGCAAAGTTTCATCCTTCTTTTTCATAAATAATTAAGAAGAGGATGATTGAAATCTTGGATAACGGCAAGATAAATAAAGCATCCACCAAGAATATGTTTCTAAGCCTTAATGCTCAAGATAATTCTAGTATTACTAAAAAAAAATTTCTCCTTAAAAGGTAACAGAAGGAATTTATTATACAGTAAAAGAGACAATTTTATTAAAACAATCCATTTGAGTTCAATATTTTGGTAGTCAATCCATACATAGGATAATGTCATAATTTACTGTTTCCAAAAGAATTAGATCTCTAGGCATAATTTATTCATGAATACAAATAGGGTAACTTCTTATGAATTGAGTAGCTGTTAAAGTCTTATCTATTAGTGTTGACATAATTAATGAATTTGATAGTTTCTTTAAGAGGTTTGTTCAACAATGCAGTAAGTTTCATATAAATAAAAGAATCCATGGCTCTAGGATCTATGAAAACATATGTAGATAAGTTTTTGACAAAAAAATACTTATAATGATAGCATTAGAGGCTTATGCCTTCTAATAGGTCTAAATGTAGACTCTCACTTGATTTCCCATTTGATTCTTTCCTTTAAGATTTCCATTACCACTTGAGCCTTAAGATACTTAAAGCTAAAAGGAAGTTGGCTAATTCACACTTAGATTTTAAAAAGGTGTTAGATAATTCACACTAAAACTTGGATGGTTGTTTGGATAATCCTTTCACTTATGGCCATATTGACCACATAGGAAAATAGAGTATATTCATCATATTACATGAGCTAAAGTGTCGATTGCTATAATGGTTACATCTAGGCATTTCCCCATGGAAACCATTTCAATTTTAAGTTATTCCTTTGCTAAAGTTAGTAGGAACATTTGGAAAAAAGGGAAGTGATGAAAAAAACTAGCTTTTTCTCTAAGAGGTGCATTAGAGGCATTTCAAAGATGGGATAGTGCAGCTAATTGATTTCTTTTAGTTTAAGAGGAATAAAGTGAAGGCATTCGTCCAACATTTAATGATTGACTAGGTTCTTCATATTCATTATACTTTCTACTAGATTGTACTCTCATTTCATCTCGATCTTTAAACTTGTACTTAACTTCTAATGCTTGATCAATAACATCTTGAAAGGTAGTATCTTTCGAAACATGGGTGATATTGTAAAAGTAATATGAAAGCCATAGGCAAACTTGAAAACCTTTGCTTTCTTATTAAGAATGATATGTCATATATAGTGAGATAAAGAAAAGAACTAAGCTATATATTTATTTACAAATATAGAGCCTTACCTTAAGTTTTCAAACTTGTGGATTTTAACTTATCCTACATTAGAAGGTAGAAATTGAACAAGAAACATTTACTAAAATATAAACTATTCAAAGGTGGCAAAGAAGGATCTTGATCTTCAATTGTACTAGTGAACTAGAAATGAATGACATTTTCTAGCCTATACTTAATAAGTTTGATCATTATAGAGTTAGAATGAGTCACCATTTTTCAATAACACTCAATTTAAGCAAGAAATTGATGAGAATCAATATCAAAGTAAAGTCCAAAGAAATAAGGATGCTTAAGTTTATTAAACTTGTAGAGAACTAAGAATTTATCAATAAAGATGGTTTTAGGATGAGTTATTTCTTTTTTTTTTCTAATGAATGGAAGCTTTGTCCTCTTGATCTTGATATCATTATCACTCTTTCTTTTAGCAAAGAATATAAGTCAAGCTATGGATAGAAAACAACAACCGATAAAGGCAAATTTTATTCATTTGTTACCCCTATGAGTACCACTACAAGCCTATAATCCTATAGATAACCTATTGTCCCCTAGATCACTAGGCCTATAGCTTTCGGAATCTAATATAGCCTATATCAAAAGAAAGTTCAAACATTTAATTAACTAGACATATTAACTAAACATTCTTATACATAATTATTTCAATAGTTATTCCTATAGAAAGCTCTACCACCACCAGTTTACAAACTTAAGGTCCACTAAAATGGCATCAGTGATATGTATTCCTAAGTCCACACTTATCACTAATACAATCTTGACCAATGCCTAGTAAAGTAACTAGACTCGAATCTTATTCATCCTATCCTAACCCATTTCCCATCTAATTCTTAGAACCATGCTCTGGTATCTATTTTATCATGGCTCGCTTAGCCATGACTAGCATAATTCCCATTATCAATTACCAATAACTTTATTAATCTAATTTTGCTATCATTATACATGACAATAAATATATTTGTTACCTATGAAGTAATTAATAAATTATGATGGCATTTATAGATATCAAAATAATATTTATAATGGAGTTAGGTTCATATATATTTTTTATTTTCAAACTTCCCCCTAAAAAAAGAACCATCTATGGCTCTTATTTTCATATTCTAATTATGGCTGCACTTTACAAGTCTACTGTAGTCGGTGGTAGCTATGAAACTTCATTTTGATCATCTAAAATTATTAAAAGTAAAATAATGATACTTGTGGTCCTAGTAAGTAGATAATTTACTTGTTATTATTCATAGGTAATTATGGTAATACATCTTTAATTAAAAGGTAAATGCAAGGTATGTTAAACCAAACATGCAAGTAATGAAAATTAATGCTTGTAATTTCACTTTATGACTCCTAACATCAAGTACACCTCAACCTTGTCCTTTTAGATATTGTTCCCTTTGTATAGTATTCATGCATAAGAATTTGGATTTGTGAAATTATGGTAATACTCTATTTCATGATTTAAATCCATATCATTCATGGCACATATACATTATCCACTAAGATAGTCAACATATTATGGTTAATCAATTAGGTATTATTTAAGATAATACTTAATTTTATAGTCTACTTACTTTTTTTATGCAAATGGACTTATATTTACTTAATACCTTCTTTTCTAACTTACTCTACTTTGTTAATTGAGAAAATTTGAAAATAGGGTAGGGATATTTGAGTACAATACTTGAATATAAGTTAATTTTGTGCCACTATTTGAATACTATACTCAAGTATTTAGAGGCAATGAGTTTAGACCTCCTAGTACTCAAGTATAGTATTTGATTACTAGCCATTTTTTACTAGTACTCTAATACTACATTTGAGTACCCTTTTAGGTATTCCAGAAATTTAATCCAAAATGTAGAAATTCTAGTCGAATCACATAAAATTTTATCATTCAACTTATAAAATCACGCATATTCACTTAATCACATCATACATTGGTGATTTTCAGCTAAACCTAGCTCAAACTACTCTGTAATTCTTCATTCCAATCTAATTCATCATTCATCTTCAAGAACTAACATTAACGAGTTCAATTCAAATAAAATCATGAAATTTGAGTAAATAGATTATCTACTTGTCTTGAGTTGAAGAAAACTTAAAGAGATAGGAGGAAAAGTAGCAGTTAAAGTGATAGCTAGACTTATAAACACCAAATTTTAACTAAAAAACCTTAATATTTCTTATGTTATCACTAAGATTAACGGGACTTTAACCTTAAACTTATAATTTCATGGAATCATACCTTAATTATAAAAAAAGTTTATGACAAACTTAAAGAAATTGGTTAAATCTTCTTGAGATTTTACTAGAAATTAGAGATCAAGAATAGGGCAAGATAAAGGAGGAAGGAATCGGTGGTTGAAAGAGTAAATAAAGGAAAAATAAATTTTTATGCCAAAGTGGCATTTTTGTAAATTCATGGGATAGTAAAGGCATTTTAGGTATTGGTGTCCCTATATTTACTTTACATACCTTATTTCAATTCTAGTTTCACACATTGTTATAACTAATCAAGTTACACTTATTTTATTTCCTTTAAACTCCATTTCCTATAATTAATTCTCTACCCTAAACCTTTCCACATCTTGTTTAATTGTTAGTATATTTACTAAATTACCACTTTAGAAATTAAAAATAGATGTTTATAAATTTAGGGGTATAACATTAGCATATGATATTGAGCTTAATTTCAAGTAAAGATGTATATCGGTGGGGCTATCAACTTCAAGTCAGGCTTTTTGTGCAAAATTACATAAAATTCATGACTCAAGTCTAGTCCAATTATTTTCGTACATGAGCTGAAGGCCTGACTCGAAAACTTAAGTATTATTATTTTTTATTTTTAAATAGAACATAAATTTTTGAAATAAAATATATATATTTGAAAAGATAATATGATATTTAAATATGTAAAATATTTAATTATATCAAATTTTTTATATTAAAAATTATTAGATATAATTATTTTTTGTAATATATAATTATATTATTAAAAATAAATTAATATATTGTATCATGGCCTGAACCCTGCCAAATAATAGTTGGATCATAAAAAAGCTCAATATGCTTATTAAGTTAAAAAAGGCCTAAACCTTATATTATTTTAGGTAAGGCCTATCCAAATGGGTACTCGTTCCATGTACAACTCTAATTTCAAGATCTTGTCTTCATTTTGAATAAATGTTTGCAACCATTCCTTAATATTTTAGTTAGGAAATTTATCAATTCTAATATTAAACATAGATCTAGACCAAATCACTCTTGAAAAAAAACACTCCATGAAAATATAAGCAAATGATTCCTCCACAACCTAGCAAAATACATAAGATAAATCTTGTTAAATATGTCTTTATCATAGTAATTATTTAGTTAGAAAAGTTTCATTACAAATATTAAAAAATTAATTAATAAAATAAGTTTTAAATAAAACTTTAGGGTAAATAAAAATAAATTATTAAGTGGGTTTAAAGTAAAGGACTTGAAGGGACTAGATGAAGAAAAATGTATTGTATAAAAGGGTTGAAAGTTATAAGTGATTAAACATCATTATGCGAGTATAAATGATATTTAGGGTAAAAATTTGAAAATGCCCTTTCCCCTTTATAAATTCAACTTCAACCTTGAAGAACCCTATTTCCCTATTTCTTAAACCTTAAACTCCCCATTTACTTTCTTCTTTTTCTCATCTATCATAAATTGTCTTCAAACAAGCATTGTAGGAGCAAATTTTTATCAAATCTTTCATTCTAACAAGGTAAGATAAGTTTTTCATTATTTTGTAAGATTTGAAAGGATTTAAACATTTAACTCAAAAAGAGGAACCTTAATATAGGATCCTTGGTATTTTAGTTGATTAAGGTCGAGTGATAACAAATTTGACCTCCTAGATCCTCCTTCACATTAGATGAATAAATATTCTAGCCTTAGTTTAAAGATCTTAGTGATTTTTGTTTGGATGTATGAGTTTTAAATTTTATGATCTATATGATAAATATACATATTTATGATGAATTGTGGTATTTAATTTGTGTTTATTTTTAGAAATAGTTCAAATATGATATTTCAAAGGTGTATTTATGCTTTGGTATAGATTAGAAACAAGAAAAATGCAATTGGATGATAGTTTTATTGAATGAACAATGAAAATTGCAAAAGAGTTTTGCAAAATCTTAAGCTAACGGTGAAACATTAGTTTGGAAATTGGATAGATTTTCCTTCCAATAGTTAACAATTGATTGTTAGGCTCCTAATAGTTGACCATTGACCACTAAATGATAAGGTTGCTTTCAAGATACGAGATATAAAGGTTATTTAGCTTACATCATTCCTTTATTCCCATTTATGTGAATGTCCTTATTTGTCTTTAATTTATATTTTAAGCTTCATTTACTTAAGATATAAATATAAATAAGAAAATATCCCATTTGTATTCAAATGAAATATTAAAAAAATGAAAATCCTAAAGAATAAAAAATTAGATTTTTAGTTTTAGTTCAAAATGATGAGTTTTTTGAATTTTATTATTTTCTATCTCATTAAAAAGCTACTTAAAGGTTACTAAAAATTCATTAAAAATTATGATTAGATTAAGCTATATCAAAATAATCAAGATCGATATTTTTTCCTTTCCAAATTATATATATTTTATATAGTTTTCCATATAAGGGGGTACTAAACTTAGAAAATTTTCAAAAAAATCTGAGATGATAAGTCAAATAAAAATATGATATTAGCTGTTATACTTGTAATGTATAGGAATTTAAATAATTTCTTAGATTGATAAGTCAATGGAGACCTTGTTTACATGTTAATATATAAATATTGTTATTAGTGCGATAATTTAATCATTATTGTAGAGTAATTAATTGAGGCCATTCAGTAGAGGAATGGTAATTTTTTTATTTAATATTATTATGTTGAAAGATGAATTATGAGATATAATGCACATATAATATCATTAGTATCAAAAGGACATGTATGGATGATAATGAATTGTGAGATATAAGGCACATATGAGATCACTAATATCAAAAGGATGTGCTTTTTTATATGTGAATTGTGATATTGAAATGATATGAACTATGATGGGGTGATGTGATATATGAACATCGGATCTAGTAACATTTTGTAAAAAGTATAAAGTTAACCTTAAAAAAATAAAAATGGGTTTGTGAAAGGTATAAAGCTGATTGAGAGTCATGATAAGGTTTATTTTTTTTTATCTTGTTATTATGTGTATGATAACATAAGATTATGGTATGGATAATTGGGTGCACATGAATGATAGCATTAATAATTGCAGGTGACATTAATGAATATGTTATTACTACCAAAATTTGTGTTATGAATAGGGAATTACTTGTGATTTTACATATAATTGTTAATGAATTATGATAAGAATAAGATTAACCTTTTCGTATGCCTATGATATAGTAATTGCTTAGAGAGATCTTAATTAGGATCCAATAATGTGTATACATGTTTTTTATTTACCAATAGGTAAGTTAAATTGTTATGGATATCTTTCCCTTTCTTAGCAAAGGTATGGAAATATGATCATTTATCTAATATATAAATCTAAAATTTTCTACTTGAATCCAACTTTGATTCTTCATATTTTAAATATTCAAATTTAATAATTCCTTTTTTATTGATGTTTACTCATTTTTTCCTTTCTCTGTTTGTTTTTCTTGGAAATATTTCCTCTTAGATGTCCATTTATCATCATGAGATGAAAGTGGATCTACTCGAGAACTTTGATGCTAAAGTAGGCATAAAGATAATCAGAATCATCTTGCATAACGATTTAGTAATACCTTTGCATTTGAATCTTAAAAATCACACACTTTTTAATAGCGATACATGCTTACATATGAAATATTACATTAAATATATTGCAGGAAAGGATAGTACATTGTTACTTAGAGTGACTTCTTATGCTAGTTAGGTGCCTTAGAGATAGGTTGTGACATAGGATTGCTCTCTGGATAGATATAGTTAACTATGTTTAGCAAAGTTACTCTTTAAACCCTTATAATTAACTATATAGTTAATTATAGTTGGCAAATTTATTCTTTAAACATCTATAGTTAATTATTACTCTGTTTCATTGTATTATTGTATGTTTAATGAATTCAAATAGCATTGTAACTTCATGTACATATAAGACGGGGATGGATAATGACAATATGAATGATAGAAAGTGAAATGAGTGGGTAAATGTAGTTGTGCTTATAAAGGGAAAAGAGTTGCATGATTTGGTCATGTTAAGCTATGAAACATTGAAATTTGGATTCTAAGTTTAGTTTGGATTAATAAGTTGCTTATGATTTGCTTATTGTACATGTCTATCAATATGAATGCTTATGTTATAAGCATGAAATTAAAATGTTATTGTGATGTTTTTGTTGTGTTATATATTGTGAAATTGATGAGAATAATGATGTAAGGGCATCAATATTTATGTTATGGCTCATGTAGTTAATCCACGTGCTCATTTGTGAGAGGAGAAAGTTAATATTGGAAGGATAAGGTTGGGGTTATGAGGCATAAGGATGAAAGGAGTCAAAAAGAGAATAACTATTTGTTTATGATTGAATTAGATCATAATTTTCTTGTGTTGGAAATTTCTTTTTTCTTCCTAATTGAATAAGTGTTACCCATAAAGGTTATTAGTTTCATGAATGCCTTAAATGGCAAATGCAAAGTTAGTTGAATTGTGCATTCCAATTTTGTATTTTATGAAAGCTTTAATAGAGCCCCAAGTATTGTCCCCACCTTATCATATTTGATTTTCATAATATAATATTTATTTTAGTTGAAAAAATATTAATAGCTGACTAATATATGATAGCGAATAGAGTAAGTTCTAAGATTTTACACTGGGAGATGGATGAAGAGAAGGATTGAGCTTGAAAACAAATAAGAAGAAGAGTAGATATTATAATAAGAAAAATAAAATAAAACTTACTTTTTTATAACACAAAATTTTCACTTACCTTATGGCTTTAGACATTGATTATTTTAAAATTTGATGTCAAAAGTCCCATAAGAAGAAAAAAGATGACAATTTTTTTTAAAAAAATTAACATCTAAAGTTTTCTTATATTTTAAAAATATCAGATCTCTTATGACTTTAGATGTTGCTTATTTTAGAAATTGATGCCAAAAGTCTTGTGGAAAAAATGTGAAAAAATCAATAGTTAAAATTTTCTCATATTTTTAAAAATATTATCACTCCTATGACTCTAAACATTAATTATTTTAGGAACTAAGATTAAAAGTTGAGCCTAAGAAAAGATAATTTTTTTAAATCAACATTTAAAGTTTCCTTATATGTTAAAAAATGTCACTGCTCTTATAACTTTAAATGCTAGTTATTTTAAGAATTGATGTCTAAAGTCTTGCTAGAAAAAAGACGATAATTTTTTCAAAAAAAGTGGATGGCTAAAACTTTCTCATACTTTGAAAAATAACATCCATCTAATATGTATGTTGATGTTTCTTTTAATTGACGTGTATTAAGTGGCATTGTTTCTACTTTTTATAATAGTGTAAGCATGTAATTTTTTGCTAAGTTGTACTTTTTGGCTAGAAACTCCTTGTGAGCCTTGTTTCTATCTATAATGAACTATTATATAGCACAATGATTAGCCATGACAATAAATTTGAATGTTAAACTTTAACTAGACTACATCTACTTAGTGCTAAGTACATATGACAACTAGCACATACACTTAGTGGTAAGGGTGAGCATAAATAAAATAATTTGGTTACTGGATTTTTTTAACATGATCTCTCTTAACTAACCCTTAAAAATTTCAATCCATTTCTAACTATTTAATCACCCAAATCCATTCTTGACAATTCCAAGATGATTCAACTAGTTCAAGGATAGTTTGACTAGGCTGAGCTAGCTGCACAAGGAATAAAAGGTCAGGTGTACACAATGGAGATGGTCCTTAAACACATTTTGATGCAAAGTAATAGTGTGCAATTATGTCTTAGGTCTCAATTTTATACTTAGGGTCTTTGATAAGGCTATGATATTTTTGAAAGTGTTGTAGTCTCAATAGCTGTAACTTGGTAGATTTAAGATTTATCATTATCTTAGTTGTCTTTGACATGTTAGAAATGTTCCTTACTTTTAGTTGTGCTAATGACTAGTATTGAAGCTTGATCTTAGTTAGAACAATAAACCTATAAGTCAGTTCTAACTAGATTAATTGAATATCATGGTTAATTATAGGCCCTTTATTATGGAATGACACTTTGCTACATGTGTGTTGGTTTGGGGTAGCAACATCTGACTGGATATAATTAGATCAAATATTTTGGCCATTGTCAACTCTTAACTACAAATCTTTACAATTTGCAATTAAGAATGATTATCCGTGAATAACTATTTTTATAAAAAGTTTTACAAATTTTCTTAATTTAAAAATTAAAAAAGTTAAAATTTCATTCCAAAGTAGTAATTTTTAACTTATTTGTTTTCTAATTTAGATATTTGAATAAATAAATTTCTTATACAAATAATATGGTAGAAAAATAAAAAAAATTGCATCATATATCAATACAATAAGAAGACAAAATATACATGAAAATAGCTCACATAGGATAAAGGTTTGATTTACCATATTTGAATTACACTTAAAATGCTTATACAAAAATTATAATTCTATAAAATTATTTTTTAAGAAAAAAATTAATAACATCAATTAAGTAGTAAGAAATTTTTATTCCATATTGGCTCTTAAACCATTTGTTTTTAAAACAAAGGCAATCATTCTTAATTTGTCAAATTTTAAAATCATAGTAAACCTTCTAATTTTTTATTAAAAGCAAATGATTTAGTAAGAATGAATTAATTCTACTCAATCCTACTTAGTGGTAGAAGAAATTTCTTATTATTTCATTTTACTTAATTTTCTTCAAGTTTTGTCCCTGTCACACACAAAAAATAGAAATCTTATTTAAAAAAAATATAGTGTAAAACACATTTTTAGCATTTTTATTACATGTGGTATACAATCATTTTTTAGCATTTTGTGCCTAGTTTATCCTTCTTTACCTCCCCTTTGACCTTGCATTCTATCTCCTCTTTTGCAGGCTTGTTTGCAATAAATTCCTTGTAAGTACTGATAATAATGTACCCATGGTTTACAAATGTTGGTAGTCCAATTGTATTGGGTTACTTGAATTGTGGGCTAATTAAAAAATCGAGGCCTTGTTTAGTAAACAATGTTTCAAATAGTTTCTAACTTGTTTAACCAAACTTTGGCTAATTGACTTATTTTCAGCATAAACAACCACTTGATGAACAACTATTTGGATTAACTGATGTGCATGAAAATGCTATTTTGAAAAATACTGCATTGTGTAGTATTTGCAATCAGCGGATGCCTTATATATTTATTAAATAACGAAAATACCCCCTTAAATGATTATAATTACTGACTTGGGGGAGAAAAGCATAAACCAGGCGCACTAGCAATATGCACAGATGCATAGATTTTGACTTTTCTGCTAGCCTATAAAGTAATTAGCGTTTGGTGATTTTGTATTTTCACAAAGAGAGAGCACATGTGCATGGCACATATGTGTAGTTCTAAATTTTTATTTATTATAAAAATTATATTAATTTAATTTTAAAAAAATTTAATATATAATAAGTGATAATAATATATTATTTATAAAAAAAATTTAATCTATATAGGATCTAAAATATTATAATAGAAAATATTTAAATAATTTATAAAATATACTCATATCCTTATATGTCATTTTACATATAAACAACTAATCATAAACAGTTAATTTTATCAAATATTCTTATTTAAACAATTAATACAATCAACTTATCAAATTAGCTATCAGCTAAAAATTAATTGAATTAGTTAACCATTATAACTATCAGCTAATTACCAAATAAAGTAATATAATTAGAGTTTTCCCCCCTCTTAATCACCACACCCCCATTTCAATCTTCATTTATTTATTTGTTTATTCCAAGAATTCCAATATTTGACAATCACATTGAATCTTGACTAATCCAAAATCAAATCAAATTAAATCTCTTTTAGAATAAATTTTTTTTCAATGTTTATTTTCTCCATTTATTCAAGATCTTTTTTGAAAGAACTAATTTTCAACCATTCAAACCAATAGTTGCCGGGTCACTTCAATCTTTATGCAAGCATCAGGATCCTATATATGTACTGGATACAAAATATTTCAAAGTCTACGATCAGATTTGAATTTCCAATTCCAAATAGTAACTATGAAGGTACACAAATCAAACGCCGTGGAATTGGATTTTTACACTTCACCTTTGAACTACAACTAGCCCAATCGGATTGTTGTAGTTTTAGAATGTGAGAGTTATAAACTTCCGAAGTACGAAAAGAGAAGGCTCTAATACTAAGACATAGCGCGGGTAACATTTGAAATAAAAATATTTTCTCTCTAGTATAAATTGGTGAAGAAAAGTATTAACATTATGGATGACGTAGACATATTCCTTCTTCTTCTTCTTATTATTATTATAAAAAAAATGTATTAGTAATAAGAAAAATTATTAGCAGTATTAATTATTGCTGTGGCAATCGAGCATATACAACATGTTAAGTATAAACATTATATATACTATTTTTGGTGCACATCATTATAATAAGGTTCTATGGAATATTAGGGTGAGGTTGTCTTAAGAATGCCCACTTAGAATGTATCCGAAGTAAAATATTTTACATAATTTTTTTTTCTTTTAATAAAGACAGAAGAGAGATTCCTGAATCCTATTATATCCTATGATATAAAGCATCACTGACATACAGGAATTGCTAGTAGAGACCCAAAATTAGTCATTATCAAGCTCAATCCAATTTTCTAATGTAACATCTCCATAAATTCTCAGCAATTTCTTCCTCATTCTAGAATGAGAACTTGGAAATTGTTCTACTATCCTCAAATGGAGGGTTTATTCAAGAAAATAACCAAGCTACTCACATATACACAATGAGTGGCCATGATTGCGGTGCATCTACAAAAACAAAAACAAAACAGAAAAAGAAAAAAGAAAAAGATAAGATTAGGCTCAACTATATTAGACATATCAAGTGACAGAAGCGTTTTTATATAAGAGGGAGAGGAATAAATTATGATCATTGATACAAGATCAAATGGTCAAATTTCACTCCTCTCATTTCTCACACAACAACACTCATCTCACTTGATATGTTCCCCGTGTATCTATATATATTTGTTGGAATGCAAGTTCCGCCAGCACATTTGGCCAAATATGCTTTCCATCCTTGAAGACGGTATTCATGAGCTGCATCCTTCGGATTTGCTGCCTTTATGATGCCCCGCCCCACAATTATGATGTCACTACCCCTATCATAGACGACCTGGAATACCATTTGTAAGATTGTTAAGATCCCTGGTTCACCATACTTTTTATGTACGGATGAATCTCTGTGTGTGTGTGTGTGTAAAAATAGTAGAAATGATAAAGAGAGCTACGAAAGAAATGTCCGAGTTTCATTCGACAATTTGTTTGGGTGAAATTTAAAAAAAATAGAAAAATAAATATATTTGTTGGAACCCTATAAGGGCTGGAAATGAGTTGCGTCTTTGAGGAATTGACAAGGCAAGAAATTGAAGAGAAATTAATAAGTTTTTGAAATGAGGTCAAGAGTAAATAAAAGTGAAGTTGCATAATATATGAAAAATAGTCGCACCCCCTCTTCACGTTTTACCTTTTTCTCCCTAGAGTCTATATTGACATTTCCAGCTCATGAAGTCAAAAGCTAGTGTTCTTTTCATCATGAGTCTGATCACCTGCTGCTAATCTAAAATTATCCCAAGTAAATATATTATCAGAAAGACAAGCAAGGCAACATGGAGGAACTTACTGAATGTGGGGCGTTATATTGCTGCCCTAAAGCATCACCACCCACCACCATTTGAACTCCAGGAGTCGCGTGAATGAAAGAGGGATTGATGGGTGCCCCTGGCCAGGATGCTGGATTGACTGAGATGAAGCCAATAACAAAATCAGAATGATCCTCAGCAATTTTCACTGCAGCAGCTGTATAATCTCCCTTGGCAAGGTTACCAGCGGAACTCATTTCAGCAAGTAGCAGCAGACCCCTACCACGAGGCAATCCCTGAGTGTGGTTCAAGAATGACATGTCAAGGTTATCATTTCAGATCTTGATATAATCAAGATAATATTTCAAATAGCATTGCAGAGCTTTAATTTTAACCCATCCACAATTCCAGGACCAGAGATAATGTGAGCATTAACTATATCAGCCCAGTCCAATATATGGAGGATCCCTCTTCAGATGAAAAGACGTCGTTACATCCTTCCTGTTGGATTCTTGGATAACTTTGCTCTCTCTTCAAATGACAAAGCTTTGACGGTAGGCTTCTCCACCTTCGCCAAAGCAGCTGCCTTCCTATTCTCCTCTAAGAATTTCATGACTACCCTTTCCATCTCCTCATCAACCTTTCCTTTTCCCCTCAAAATTTTCACCATTTCAGTCAATTTGATAATTGCATGCAGGTTGATCCCATTATCCTCCAAATTCTCTCTTCCACCCTGCTCCCTATCGATCAAAACAACAGCATCACTTTTCCAAAACTGATGTACTGCTAGTAACTAGATCCTCAATAATTAAGCAACTTTGGCCAGGCTTGAAATCACCTTCAATGGCTTTAGCAGTACCATAGTCTTTGATTTCCTTGCGTCGCATGACCATGGGGATGTTTTCTGAGACAGAGACACAGGTGGCGATTGGTAGTGCAGTGTATGGTACACCACAAATAAGGTCAAAGGAAGTAGAAGAAATGGAGGAAAGTAAGGTTTGGGAGATTTGACGCAGGAGGTATGGATAGGAAACAGTGAGGCGAAGATCTATGTGGATTGGTGAAAAGATGCCTGATTTGAGCTTGAAATTGCCAAATTTCACAGCAGATATCTCATGTAGTTGAAGAACCAGAGCCTCTATCGATGGTGATGTTGACATTTTTCAGGGACCGTTTATGATAAACCACCTGGGTCATTCAATAAGCAAAATCATCAATCAATTATGATTTCAATGAGATGTAACTAGGAACAAAATATATAGATTCTTGCCGTCATACTGTAAGCATAATGGTGGGAACCACTGCCTGACATTTTGCCATGGCATTCCCACATCACAGATGAGTACCATGGAACTTTGACAAATTTTGCAGCATTTACAAACCACTTTATATTGAGGTGCCAATGAATCAAATAAAGACATGAATCACGGAGAGTCATAAAAAGATAAGAATCACGGAAACAAAGACATAGGACACGCATCAAGCAATAGATTACAACACAAATTTAAAATTTAGCTGCCTAACCATATATAACCCAAGCAAAAATCATATAAACATTTTTAAGTTTCCATCGTAGGACCACAAACTGCAATGCTATGCAACTTAAGAAATATCATCTAATTTTAAATGCACCAGAAGCTGTGAATTCCAATAGTGAAAAGGCCACTTCATAGTAAGGAAGTAAAAGATATTTCGCTGCGGCCAATATACACGAAACTTTTTGCAATAGGAAAGGAATTCAGAGAATTTCGACCACACAGCAGAATGTCGAAAACAGACAATATAGCAATCTAGTTAATTTGTTCATATTTCAGTCCAAGGATGAAAAATCGAACAGCTTACAGCGACTACGCAGCTCCCTTCTGGAGTGAAAACAGCAAAAGTTGGGTTCTTTTCGTTCTCAACTTGTGGAACTTGTGCCAATGACAAGTACTCTTCGGAGCCCAAAGAGGTTTGCTCCCTATATCTACAGTTGCCGGCGACGGATCCGACAGCTGCAGCGGAATCGGAATGGACTGAAGAGGTAAGAAAGGTTGCAGCGTTGTGCCGGGCGTGTATTGTTCCGATGGGGCAATTCCGAAGGGTCTGATTTTTTTTTTTTTTAATAACTGTATTCAAAAATGTTTTTACAAATTATTTTTTATTTTAAAAATTATTTTTGAATAAAGAGAAAAAAATAGAGGATGTTTAAATGAGTAAATAAAAAATATTTTCTTTACTTAAAAAACTAACATTAAAAATAAAAGAACAAGCTAAAAAAATTTAAAATTTGAGTATCTTTGTTTACTAATTTTAAAAATATAAGTTTCATTTTGCAAATTATTTTTAAAATATTTTTTAAAAAATTATAATTCAAAAATATGTAATTTAAAAATATAAAAATAAAAATATATTTTTAATATATTTTTAATTTATTCTTTTATTTTGAATATCAATTTTATATATAGATAAAATATTTTCTTATTTACATATCCAAATACTCTTTATTTTTTAATTTTTAAATTTAAAAATAGATTTTAAAAAAATTAAAACATATCTAAATAGATTTATTATTTTTAAAAATAGAAGAATATGTTTGGAAGATTATTTTCAGAATTTGTTTTCAAAAATTATTTTCCACATGTGTAACTTAAAAATAGAAATAATTTGAAATGTTTTCTTAACTTATTCTTAATGTTAATCTTGTAATTATATGAAATATTTCTTTATTTACAATACCAAACATCCTCTAATATTTATTTTCATTTAATTCAAAAATAATTTTTAAAAATAAAAATGATTTTTGAAAATAGTTGAATAATTTTTGAATCACAGAAACAAACATATATCCAGACACATTCTTTATTCTTATTTTTTTTTATTTTTAATTTATACATTTGGAGTTAAAGTTTTTAAAAATAAATTATGCAAATAATTTGACAAATAAGAACTTCTATTTTTTAAAGATCAAAATTATTTTTAAAAATAATAAACAAACAAACACAAAAATTTTGGTTCTTAAGGTAGTAATTCACAATAATCAATTAAATTAAATCAAAGGTCTTAAGCAATGTTAAAATGGAGAAAATAAAATTTTTTTAAAAAAAGTTTAAGGTCCATGTATTTACTATTTTTAAAAATTAGTTTTATTTTTTTTAAATGTAAGCTCTTATTTGACAAATTATTTTAAAAAATTGCAACTCTAAATGAGTACTTAGAAATAGAACAGTAGAAAGAAATTTTTAATATTTTCTCAACTTGTTTAGTTATTCTTTTCTTCTAAATATCAATTTTATAATTGAATAAAAAATTTCTTACTTATTTATCCAAATACTCTTGATTCTTTATTTCCTTTAAATTCAAAAATAATTTTTTAAAAATGGTTTTTAAGAACAAAAAATAAAAAATATCTAATTGGATCTTTATTTTTACAAATCACGAGAAGTTGCTTACTACACTCCTTACCCCTTTATTAAAAAGAACTTCTTATGTCAATTCTAGATAAAAATACAAAACTATCCTTACTTAATTTAACAAATAACTAATTTAACCATTTATTCTCACCATATTAAAACTATAATAACTATAATTCATTAATAATAAATATAATTTATTAACTATAAATTTTAAATATAATTACAATGTGGTTTCATGAGAAACTTTATATCTCTTTAGAGATATGTTGTTATTATTCTTTAAAGAGAAAGTTGCTATAATTATTTTCTTGTGGAATGCTTCTTGAGAACCTTGTTTCTCCTTTATAATTAATTGTAGTTCTCTCCTTGAAGATGTTGATTATTTCATAAGAAACTATCTTAATCTTCTAGAAAAGATTTGATAGCTTTCATGAGAAAGATTATTATGAGAACTTTTATACAAAAGCATACACTTAGCTATGTTATATGTGTAACTACACCGTCACATCTATGTAATCATATCAATAACATAATTGGTTTGTGTAATTATGAATGATATATACATTAGATGATATATTTTTTATCTATAGTTCTAAGTTAATTATGTCATTGAATAGATCATGTTTTTAAGGTGTTTATTGGATTATATTAGATTTAGTGGCCACTTCAATTGTTTGTTCAACCAAAGAGTTATTTTTTAAATGATTTTATAAAATACATAAAACCTAATCAATATTCACCCAAAAGAAGATATTGGAATGTTTTTATATTTATTAGGCTCCAATTGATGAGATTTTTATAACATCTACCAAAAAGTTGCTTAATTAAAATTATTTAAGGTAATTAGAAGTATACTTAATAGCAAATAAGTAGAAGAAAAACCTATTTGAAAAGATTAAGAAAAAATAGGGTCAATTAGAAGCTTGCTAAAAAAAGCCCCACTTAGGCTCATCAAAAAGTTTTGTAAGATTTTGCCCAAAAAAAAAAAGAAGTAAATTATAAAAATTATATTATAAAAAGAGAAAAAAAAAGCCACCAGACTTGTTGAAAATATGAGTCTAAGGTGGTAGGTTTGTCATTAAGACAAAGATAAAAGAAAGTCAAGGGAAGTTATTGTAAGTAGTTAGTTATGTACATTATATTATAATTTATATTATATTTAGAACTCTTTGATTTTTATAAAATCATAAAAACATTGAAAATTTTGAGAAAAATATGTCATGGATACTAGAGTTCAAGAGGAAAATTTTGATACCAAAATCATAATTATATGATTTTGTTCCATATATAATGTTTAAAAATATGATACAAAGTTATGGATAAAATAGTGTGAATTTCATAAAACTAAAAATAGTTTTGGAATCATTGAATTTTGATTGTTTTATTCATACAAAAGTTTTACATAAAAAATATCATATTTATTTACATACTAGTACAATATTATATCTCTATATTATTAAAACATGGGAAAAGGTATTTATTCAATATTTTAATTACTATTCATTAACATGCTAATATTCTTTTCTCAATTTTTCCAACAAAGCTTTAATTGTGTGTTCCCTTATTTGCCTATAAAACATGTGCACCCATCTTCATATTCCTACACCTTTTTTAACTTTCTATAACCTTATTCCTCCTTTTTCAAATTAATTTATTTTATTTTATTTGTATAAGAAGAGTAATTCAAAGAAATATTTTTGCTTAAAAAAAGTTACTTTGTATCCATTTGAATTATTATAAGTAAAGAAAAATGTAGAGAAAACTCATGGAAATAATTGGACTCGTAAATGTCACTCATATTTTCTTATATTACTTTAACTTTTTAAAGTCATATGATTCCATAAGAGAAAAAATTATGCTTGATACTCATCTTTAGATTTATGTATGTATATTAGCCCAATTGAAATAGTTTAGATATGATTTTGAATAATATTATGATTGGCCTTGAGTTTATTTTTGTTAATATAAACTTGAAAATTTAAACCCATATGATCTTGAATTTTTTTGAGGTTATTTAAATGATGACTATGGCATAAATGATATTTTGAACCTACCATAAAATGAAGGCATATGATATCCCATTTAACAAACTAAAATAGTGTCGGAAGCTTGAAAAACTATCTTTATTATAAAGAGAATAAATTAAAATAATGTTAGAAGTTTAAGAGGTTATCTTCACTATGAAAAGGATAAACTAACTAGTATCGGAAGCCCTAAAGGCTATCTTGATTGTAATTGCCCAAAGAGACATATATTATTTTGAAATATAAATGGGGGAAGTTATGACTTGACACCCTTTTTATACCAATGGATGGGATAAGGATGGATAGAGTAATAAGATGGAAACTTGCATATCTTCTACCATTTATTATGAAATAGGAAAAAAAGTATATAGATTTGTAAACTTATCAAATCTTAAAAAGTGTTAGTAAGAATTCCATTATTCTTAATATGTATTTCTATATATACCTTTTTGATTAAAACCTATCAGAATAAAGGTTGAGTAATCATTCGTTTAGTATTTCTATTTACTGCTTGTTAGTTATTTTTTCAGATAGCCTAATGGATGCTCTTATTCTACTTATTATCAATAGAAACCACCTTTTACTCAATATGATTATGTATAATTACTAAAGGCCTATAATCAAACCCAATACTTTATTAACTTTATTGTAATTAGCCATAAGGCCATACAATGCATGCACTTTATGCTTGCTATTTTCATATTTATTTCTATCATATTTAAAATGTTAGCCTTACATAATTTTCCTTACTAGTTATTTCATATAAGATTATTTTTTTGACACTTTTATATTTTATGAACAATAAAAATATATTTTTATATACTAGATGAAGTAAGGAAAGAATTTTATGTGAAAATGCCAAGTTTTTAAAGAACTTTCTCAATTTGTCATCGTAAAGTCCTTAGTGGAAAATTGAAAATTTCTTAGCAGTATATTTCAAAAGAATATTTTGGAGAAATCATTGTTTATAAATCATGACTTGTCTTTTTAAAATTAATAGTCTAATTTCAAATAATCATCTTTAAATTTCCTAATTTTTACTAACATGATCTTATTCTATTGTATCTGTTTTGTAGTAAGATAAATTTTCAAGAAAGTCTATTATCTCGCTTCCTCTTGAATTTTATCATAAATATATTTACCTAGGAAGTTACCTATGGATTGCATGGAAAAAATTTAATTTAATATTATGTAACATTATAAATATATATTAATCATTTAAAAAGAAATATGATTATAATAATATAATTATCAATTGATTAATACCAAAAAAATATAACAAAGTATCATAAATAATTTTAAAAATGATTGTTTTTAGCTGCAAGTTATGAAATAAAATATGAAACAAAATTGCTCATGTTATTATTCAATATGCCTTTATGTTATAAGCAATGCCTTTATAACAATACTTTATGTATATTATACTATAATTCTCTATTATTCTCATATTGATAATTGCATATCTCTCTGAAGATGATAAAAAAAAGGGGGAAAAAGGAAAGAATTCAAATCTTACTTTTTTTTTAGATTTATAATAAAAAAATTAATGATAATATATAATTAGTTCATAGAAGGATTAGAGCATTGTTGATATTTATTTATTTATTTATTAAAATATAAAATATATAATTAACATCATTATTGAAAGGTAAAACATTAATAAAATTTTTTTTGGCTAATTCCTAATGTATAAATTCAACTCTTCTAAAGTGCAAGATATAATTTAAAAGTTATAATAGATGATCTTAATTGTTAATAAAAAAATTAAGAAATAAGATAATTACAAATTAAAAAATTACTTTTTTGATGGTTTATTATTTATCAAATTCTCAACCTCTTATTTTTTTATTAATAGTTGTGATTACCTATTTTACTCTTTAACTAATTCTTAATTTACTATTAAAAATAAAATAATTAAGCATACATATTGAATGATTGATTGACATAATAGATACAAAATTTTATACAAGTATTTGTATGTTATACTTTAATTATAAAATTTACAAAAAAATTAATAATAAATTTAAATGATGTTTTTAACTTTTTGTTATTGCTTTAAATAAAATAAATAGATATTTTATTTATTATAATTTAATATTATTTTTTAATCCTCTAATACAAGAAGACATACTAAAAAGATGAAAAGGATATAATATGATTAATAAATCATAATTTAGAATTGAAAAAGATATTGTTTTTATGCAACAATTATTATAATATAATTTTATATAGATTATTATTATTTAGTTGAACATGTTATATTCAGTTGTTCCTTTTAAAAAATATATATTTGTTTGTCTATATAAGAATCAAGTACGATCCTTAAATACCAAATATATATATATATATATATATATATATATATATATATATATATATATATATATATATATATATTTAGCTCATAAAATAACATCAACAAATACAAAAATTGTTAAACCATTTACAAGGTAGATATTATAATAAAATTATACATACACACTTCTACATATTTTAATTATTAAATTTATTATAATGTTCTTTAGTGAGAACAAAAACTAATAAAATAATAATATAAGTTATGAGAAAATATATGATAAGTACCTTAAATACAACTTTAATTACAAATTTAAATGATAAAAACTATAATAATTATTTATAACAAATGGACCTTTTAATTTTTACCAATTATCTTTTAATTCTCACCAACCATCTCAAGATCTTCTAATCATCCTAAAATAAAAATACTAATTAATTTTAATTATTTAAAATTGCTCAAAATATTAACCTATGACTTTAATATATATTTGAACAAAATGCTCATAGTTTGAGCAATATTATTATGATATTTAGCCTTTGATATTCTTGGTAAATATAACATATTTTTAGTTAAAAAATCAAAATGCTAAAAGATAATTATAGAAATATAATTTATTTACTATCAGTAGAAGATCATCATTAACATACATCTACTAATTTGTAGAAATTAAAATTTTGTAAATTAATAAAATTACAAAAATTATGCATTTCAATTGTAGATTTAATTTGAGAAAATCACATGTCACTAACATACTTTATACAATTGCTTCTCAAAAGGAGATATCCTAAATAGAGGGATAAAAAAAAAGATTAGATTTTTTTAAATCACATTAAATTTACATGAGAATTGATTTATGTATAAACTAATCATCATTGTATAATTAATTTTACATACCTCAAAATGTTCCATTGTAAGCTTCTCAACTTTTACTATCAACAATAATATAACAATCTCTCAAATAAAAATATAAAAATTTGTTAACAAAAGAAATAAATGGGTGAGAGAGGTATTTAAAAAAATCAGCTTTAAATGTTATAAAAAAATGATTTTCCTAATCAATTATGAAAGATAAAAATATTAAAAAAATATGCAAATCAAATGCTTACTTGTGCATGATTTTATAGACAAAAATATAAGATTAAAAAAATTCATTCAACTTTCTATAGTACAGTCTCATAAGAAGTCTTAAAGCAAAATTAAAAAAGAAGAAGAGAAAAATAAACTAAGAATACCAGGGATAATTTTGTGAAAGAAGAGAAAAGAAAAAATATAATATGATGCTTTAAAAAATTCTTAAAACCAAATGCTTAGTTGTTCATGAATCTAGAGATGATAATATAAGACTAAAAAAATCCGGTCAATTTTCCATAACAAAGTAATAAGAAATTTTGAAGCAAAATTAAAAGAAAAATAAATTGAAATTCTCTAAATAAATTTCATGAAAAAAAGATAAAATAAAAATATGAAATGATGCTTCAAAAGAAAGAACCTAAGAAAAGATAAAAAGGAAAAAGAAGAAAGCAATAAAAACATGTTGGAGCAATTAAGTTGTAAAAAATAAAATTTATGAAAGGTTATATTATAAGGAGAAATTTAAGGAATGAAACAAATTAACACTATATTAATCTAGATTAGAAATTGATTTTGAATTTGAATTGAAATATGACTTTCATGATTTCATCAAATAGCTTTTTTCAATATCATTAATTAATTTTAAATTTAGATATTAACTTTGAACACATCTTTTTTAAGATAATCCATCAATTCAAAATTTAAAATTAAATTATTTTAATGTAAGATTTTGCTAGAGATTCAAAATTATATTTTTATAAAAAATTAATTTAATATTAAAAAGATAAATGAAAGATAAACAAAATTATCTTTTAGTTGGAGAAAAAAATGATAAATTAACTTTTCATTAAAAAAATGACATATTGATATGTAATAAATCATGAGACTAACATTTGTCATTATAGGAAATAAGAAATATCACAACTAATATATAATATAAATATAAAGATTAAAACTATCTATTATGAACATAATGTCTTCCTCCAAATGATTTGCGCTCACTATTTTTCTCAAGAAGAGGTATAAACTTTACAATAATAGTTTTCTTTCTTTTTAAAAATAAAGTTCTATCATCTGCTTTTATTATAATGCTCTTCAAGGAAAATATTTTTTTCCTTTTGACTTTATAATTATTTCTAGTGTTAAATCAATCTTCGTTAAAAACATAAAATCTCATGAGTCTTCCACAAAGCAATACTCTTATGAAAGTTTTCATCCACCATAATGTCTAAAAATATAGTTGCCTAAATGATTTTCAATTATGTTTTTAAAATTTCAATGGTATACCTTTGTATTTCTATCTAATCACTTATAGAATATTAAAATTTTCAAAAGTATTATTATAATAAAAAATTCCTAGTCAAAATTCATCCAAGAGTTTTGCATTTATAATAACATTAAAAGTTTTAGAAAAAGAAAAGAGAAAGGTTGGTGAGGATGTTTATACGATTTCTTCATGTTGATCATAATGGATTAGAAAATGGGTTGTGACAAAGTTATTATTAGAGCATGGTTTGGAAAATGTGGAAAAGGTCTAACTGAGGTAAAGGTGGAATTATTAAAAATTAAGAATTAGTAACAAAGACCATGAAAACATATTAGTTAGTAGGTATCTTTCATTTAAAAAAAAGGAAATTTTATTTGCTAACCTAAGTTACCCTATAAGGTATGGTTAGAGGAAGAAGGCACACTAGGACACATCCTAAAATTTCTAAACATAAAGGATCTATAATATCGCCTATAAGAAGTAGAGATAAGAATAGAGATGGTGAACATTAGTAACTAAAAGCACTAGTTTCAGTTGCTACCTTATAGCAAACTTTAAAAAGAATAGTTAAAATGGCAACTCAAAACTAAGGAACTTCAAACCTAAATAAGGAAAAGGATAGATAGCTATCACTCCCTCTTATACCTTTAGAGATAGGCTTCAAACTGTCCATGGATTTTTAAAATTGAAACCCCTAAGGTATGATGGCACGAATCCTATGGTTGACCCATTCCAATTTCTTGACCAAATACAAAGAATTAATAGAATGTTAGGACATAATGACATCGTGGTTATGGAATTAGTCAGCTATCAGCTTGATGATGTAGCACATTACTGATATGCTCAAAACATAGAACCTAAATTTGTAGTTGTTGTTCTAATTGCTTGGCAATAATTTCATGCTAAATTAGTGGACTGATTTTATACCTTCAAGTATTAGAAAAGCTAAAGCTCGAGAGTTTAAACAATTAACTCAGGGGGCAATGACAATCCCATAATGTGACACTTAATTTATATGACTTTCTTAGTATATTAGACATATAATACTAATTAAAAGAGTAAAAGTAAAAGGATTCGTTAATGGATTGTGTGATTATTTCTTTGGCTGGGTTAATGTTTCTAATGATACTACATACCAGTAAGCTTTAAACTAAGCGATGTGGTCAAAATTGCATTCAAAGGAAAGGTAAGAAAGAAAAGTAAGCTTTAGTTGAAAGCGGATGTAGTTTAAAAGAAGAAGTAATAGGAATATAGGAAAAGCCACCACTATATTGGTGAAAGTAGCAAATGAATAACTTAATAGGCAGAGGTTTCAAAGGCAAAAGACTTTCTAAGGTACTAGCTCAAACTTTAAATCAAAATCCACGATGAAAGTTCCTAATTAGGCTTATTTAACACCAAATTAACTAAACAAACCCTTTTACTATAATTAGTGCTAATTAAATCATTTTGGACCCTCTAAACATGAATTTAAAGCCTATTTTAGATGCAAACAATTAGGCTATAAATTTAAGACTATACATCAACTTAATATAAAAATAATGTTGTAGCACTAAGCATGCAAACTACTCAAAATAGGATTTCTATTAGATCACTAACAATAATTACTTAAATAGCAGGGGAATAAAAGGAAGGAGGCAACAGGATCTTAAGCTTGAATTTGCACCATAATGCATTAAAAGGCTTAAGCTTTAAATGCAGTAGTGATAGGCACCTTACGAATTAAAAATATTTTAGTAATATTATAATTTGATCCTAGCATTACTTATTTATTTTTATGTAGAAGTTTAGCTACTAAAATTTTAAATTATAAAGAAGAATTAGAAGAAGTACTTGTAGTTGCTACTCCTACATGAAATGCTATGATGGTTACTTAAGGGTTAATAAATGTGAGATTTGGATTGATGATTACTTGACAATAATAAATGTGGTAATTTTAGACATGATAGATTATGGCATTATTATATGAATGGATTAGTCATAGCTATCTAAATATTATGCTTGTGTAGATTGTCATAATAAGATTGTAACTTACCAATCAGAGGGAAAAGTAGCATAAGTTTTTCAATGTGATAGGAGAGCAAAGATGCCTACTTTTATTTTTTGTACAAAAGTTAGGAAGCTTATAAGAAAAGGCTGTGTGGCATGGGTAGCAACAATAAATGAAGCAAAAAAAGAAGAATTGGAAATAAGCAAAGTTCCTATTGTAAATGAATTCTAAGATATTTTTCTAAAAGAATTACTAGGTTTACCACCTAATCATGAAATTGAGTTTATAATTGATGTAGTTCCAAGCACTAAATTGATATTGATTCCTTTGCATTGCATAGCATTAAAAAAATTGAAGGAGTTGAAGAAGCAATTATAGGATTTGATGGATAAAGACTTTATACCACTAGGTATTTCAACGCCGATGAGCTCCAATTTATTTGTTAAGAAGAAAAATGGATCGCTATGACTATATATCAATTACCAGTAATTGAATAAGGTTACTATTAAGAGTTGATATCCGTTACCATGAACAGATGACTTATTCTATTAACTACAAGGAGCACGATATTTCTCAAAGATTAATTTATGATCAAGATATCATTAATTAAAGATTTAAAAGCAAAACATTTTGAAGATAGCATTTCATACACGTTATAGGCATTACAAATTTTTAGTGATGTCCTTTGGGTTAACAAATGCACCAATAATTTTTATAAGCATAATGAACTAAATTTTCAAGCCTTTTTTAGATAAGTTTATCATTATTTCATTGATAACATCTTGTGTGCTCTAAAAACCTAAAAACAAAGAACATGCATAACATTTACAAATTATGTTTTAGATATTATGAGAGCATCAACTATATGCCAAATTCTTGAAATACAAATTTTTGATGACAAATGTTCATTTGTTAAGATATATAGTGTCTCAAAAAGGAATCTAAGTAGACCTTTAAAAGATAGAAACAATAACTAAATGGCAAAACCATCTATAATAATTGAAATACATAGTTTTCTTGGATTAGTGAGATATTATAGATAGTTCATGAATGATCTTCAGGATCACATCATCATTAACCAAGTTAACACATAAAAGAGGTAAATTTGTATGGAGTGATGAATACGAAAAAGGTTTTCAAAAGTTAAAATAGTGCCTGACATTTACACCAATGTTAGCCTTGCTTAGTGGAATAAAAGGATATACAATGTATTGTGATGTGTTAAGAATTGGACTAGGATGTATACTAATGCAACATGGGAAGGTGATAGCCACATGTCAAGATAGGTGAAAAAGCATGAAGTGAATTATTCAACGTATGACTTAAAGATGGTAACACTAGTGTTTACTTTAAAAATATAGAAGCATTACCTATATAGAGAAAAATGTGAAATCTATACTAATTATATAAGTTTGAAGTATATTTTTTATAAAAGTATTTAAATCTACATCAACAAATATGGATGAAATTGATGAAAGATTATGACTGTTCTATTCATTATCATCCAAGAAAAATAAATAAGGTAGTAGATGCTTTAAGTTGAAAAGTCTCAAGAAAGAAGAGAAGTGCATAAAGTGAAGATACAGATGGAGTAATAGCTAGTATACGAATTTACTCTACTATACTAAAGTAAATTAAACAAAAATAGCTAAAGAACTTTAAGTATGATCAAATGAAAAGAAAAGCAATGATGGAAAAAGAAACCCACTTAAGTATAAATGACAAAGAAATTATAAGAAATAGGAAGCAATTATATGTTTTTAACATAATGAAAGGGGAAGTTTTAAAAAGAGCTCATAAGTCATTGCATATGATGCATCCTAAAACAACTAAGATTTACTATGATTTGAAAAATATATTTTGGTAGGAAGGAATGAAGAAAGATATGACTAATTATGTGATCAAATGTTTAACTTTTCAACAAGTCAAGGTAGAACATCAATTACCAGCTAGACTTCATCAAAACATATACATTTTAGAATAGAAGTGGAAAAGCATTACCATAGATTTCATTACTATATTACCAAAAACCAATAAAGGTTATGATTCTATATGGGTGAGTATGGATTACTTTACAAAAATAATGTATTTCTTACTAGTTAAAATAACATATTCAACATCATAATATGCTCAACTTTTTTAGAAAAAACCATACCTTTGCATGAGGTACCAAATTTTATATCACGAAATACAATTCACATTTTATTTTTTTGCAATAATTTTAAGAAATGATAGGTACATAACTTCATTTCAGCATGACATTTCATCCACATACAAATGGATAATCTAAAAAGAGTATCCAAACATTAAAAGATATGCTTAGGGCATGAATAATAAAGTTTGAATAAGGTTAAGATAACTTTTGACAACAACTATTAGACAAGTATACAAATAACTCCCTTTGAGGTACTATATGGAAAAAAGTGTAGGCCACTAATAGGATGGTTTGAATTAGTGAAGCAAAGAAAATTAGTCTTAATTTAGTGGAGACATTAGAGAAAGATTATGTGTAGCACAAGATAAACAAAAATCTTATATAGGTAATGTTAGCATGAATTGAAATTTAGGAAGAAGAGTGCATATTTTTGAAAGTTTCACCAATGGAAAAAGTGATGTGCTTTGAAAAAAAGGAAAGTTAGCACCATGATATGTTGGACCATTTCTAATAACAAAAAGAATTGGAAAAATAGCATATTAATTGGAATTACCTGACAAGATGAAAGCAATACATCTTAATTTTTCATGTATCCATGCTATAAAAGTATGTTCTCAATGAATCACATATATTAAAGGAAGAATCAATATAGTTAGATCAAAAGTTGACTTACAAAATGTGACCAATGAAAATAATAGGCAAATAAGTAAAGAAAAAAAGTTTAAGCAAGTACCTATAGTAAAAATGATTTAGGAAAAACATAGGAAACAAGAAGCAACTTAGGAATTAAAGGTAGCAATGCAAGAAAAATATCCAAAATTATTTGGTAAGGCTTGACTCTAATTCCATAAGGCTAAACATATGCTACTGATAATTTTATGCATTTTTATCTTTTGAAGCACAAATTTTTTAAGGCAAATAATTTGTAACATTTGTTGAAAAACTTATTTAATTAGAACTACCTATGGTAATTAGAAATATATTTAGTAGCAAGTAAGTAGAAGAAAAATGTATTAGAAAAGATTAGAACAAAATATAGGCCTAATTAGAAGTTTGTTAAAAAAATAAAATAAAGGCCTACTTCAGCCCATTAGAAAGTTTTGTAGGGTTTTGCCTAAAAAAAGATGTAAGATATAAATATTATATTAAAAAAAAGCCACCAAACTCACTAAAAATATGAGTTTAAGGTAATAAGTTTGCAACTCAGGCAAAAATAAAAGAAAGTCAAAGAAAGTTATTATAAGTAGTTAGTCGCGTACATTATAATTTATATTACACTTAAAACTTTTCAATTTTTATAAAATCGCAAGAGCATTAAAATTTTTTTTTAAAAAAAGTTTATTTTGGAAACTAGAGCTTAAGAGGAAAATTTTAACAGCAAGATTATAATTTTTTAACTTTATTTCATATACAGTGTTTAAAAATATGATAAGTAAAATGAGTAAATTTCACAAAACTAAAAATAGTTTTGGAATCACTAAATTTTTTTAATTTTATTCATATGAAAAATATTATTTTTATTTACAAAACCATATCCCTATATTAATAAAATGTAGG
The DNA here is from genome assembly GCA_020226215.1 of Sindora glabra. NCBI lineage: Eukaryota > Viridiplantae > Streptophyta > Magnoliopsida > Fabales > Fabaceae > Sindora > Sindora glabra. The sequence continues at coordinate 7,850,980 of CM035233.1, forward strand.
AAAAAAGTATGTGTCTAACATTTTAATTACTATTTACTAATATGTTAATCCTTTTTTTTTTTGTAGTTTTTCCAACAAAGCTTTAATTGTGTGTTTCTTCATTTACTTATAAAACTTGTCTAACCCACCTCTACATTCTAATACTTTTTTAAACATATTTCTTTTTTCTGAAATTCTCTTCTTCTTTTTTCATTTAAGATAAAGCCGGCATTTTAATCCTATATTGCAAGCTTCTAATTATCTTAGCTTAGTAAAAATTCTTTCTCATTCTTATTAAATTATTTTATTAAAAATAAGCATTTATTTATTTAAACAAAATTGTTACTTCTTAATTTGTTATGCACTTGAGACCAATAAAAATAGTCAAAAGAAAATTAGAGATAGAATAACTTTGAATGCTATCTTACTATAGACATTTCACAACTTTTTAAATTGATTATCATCTTTATTGATTACTTTTTGCAATTAAAAAAATTAGAAGATTCAAACGAGAAAAGCTAATTGTTAAACTATTACATTTTTGTTTAATTGTCATAATAGATCTTAAAATTAAATATAGTACAAATATACATCAAAATTTTGAAGAAAGATAAGAGTGGGAGATAAAATGTTATGATAAAGAAAAAGAAACGCCTAAATATATTGAAAATGCATGTTATGGCTAAAATTATAAATAAAATGTTGAATCAATCTAACCTTCCTGATTAAAACTTAGATTTAATCCATTATCAAAATTTTAAAATGGCTTTATTAATTTTAGGTTTTTTTTAGGTACTAAATAAGAGGACATCTTGTAAATTGGTATAAATTAAGTTATTAAATTGGCCAAAGTATACCTCCTTAGCTTGTGATAACCCTTTTGCTTTCTATCTTTTCAATTTAGTGCCCACTTTTGAACTATTTCTTGAAATATATGTTGCTGCACATGATCATCATCTATGCATAAACCAAAATACCCTTCCAATTTATTATTTAACTTAACTTGAAGACCCTATAGTAAATTTCCTAATAGCTGAAAAGTGTTAGGAACTCAAGATTAAATTAGGGTTTTGACTTATGTTGTCAATTTGGCCAGATAATTGTTGTAAGTGTTGATAATATCTTGAATAGTAACATAGCCTTGCTTAGTTACTTTGAAAAATTAAAGTAAGGTCGTCTACATCTATTAGATCAAATGCATGATGGGAAAGGTTGCTTTAGCTATTTTTATACCTTAAAAGTGATGATGTCTCTTATTGTACCAAAACATCCATAAGAATACATTTGAATACAAAATATAGATGTAAAAAGAGGAGGAACTCTTTGATGTAATCTCTAACGTACATAAAAAGAATTACTATTTGAGCCATTCATAACTACCTCACAAGAAATTATAGTTATGTTTTGGTTGACAAGCAAACATTAATTGCTTCAAAACATAAAGAATTGTCAAGTTGTCATCAATAGTGGAGCTATAATCTTTCACTTGAGGGAGTTAAGTATAAATTTTTTTTATTATGCATATATATTTGAATTTTTTATGTCAATATGAAATCATTGCATATAAAAATGAAAAATATAAAAAATTTTCAAGGTTGAGCCTTGCCCACCCCTTTAGTTATGCATGAAGTATTATTATATATCTTCCTTATGTGCTGCCCAATAAGTGCTTTTTTTTTTTTGCTCTCATAGTGTTTCATGTAATGGATTGCTTCATTGGTTAACATTATGTTATCTCCTATATTTTTCTTGCCACAATGTTATTATAAGTCTTGCAAGATTAATTGTAATATGGAGAAATAATTTTCTTAAAAATGTTACAAAAATTAAGCATTTTATACCTCATGTAAAAGGGATAAATTTTATTAACTTGATGGTATTATTTTGAAGGAAAAACATATTATTACTAAAACATGTTGAAATATCCCAAGTATTCTATTTGATTATATTTTCTCTATTTTTTTCTTGGTAATGCCATTTTAATATTCCTAAAATATAAATCATGTGATTTTTGTCTCCTAATTTGAAATTATCAATTTTGGTTCGTAAATTTTAATTGATGCAATTTTAATTTTTTGTTTTATTTTTATTAATTTGTTGACCTTATGAAACCACTACCACTTAATGCTTCCACCTTATTAAACTAACATGACTTCTATGTGGCCACAAAAGGAAATTTTATTTGAATATTAAAAATTGTAAATAAAATCAATAAAGTACATAATTATGAGAATTTATTGCCCATAAAGATTCTAAAAATGTGTTTTATCTAAAAAATAATTTAGTAAATGCTTAAAGATTAAATAGGAGATGACAGAAGTTGACAAAAATTGATAGAAATCTATTACAAAAACTAAAATTGCACCAATAAAATATTTTAAAGAATAAATTATTTTAAATAAGGGTTATCAAAATCACATAATTTAAATTTTATAAAGACTAAAATTACATTTAAGCTAATAAAATAAGTCAATTAAAAAATAGAATAATTTTAAACACTTTATTTAAAAAGCTAAAATAATAAGAGAGATATATATATATATGATGAAATAGAAAGGTATTTTAGTTTATATATTTCTTATATTAAATAAATTATGACAAGAGTGGAAATAGCAACTTTGGTGGGGGTGTAATAATAATCTAGCACTTTAAATAGTAACTATGGATTAGGTTGAATATTCTGTAACGAGGGAATACCCCTATAGTATAACTTAAGAAAGGTAATCGGCATTGATCATCCCTACTCTCTCCTTAAAAGGAAAAAAAACTTTTCAACAATTATATAATTCAATAATATGTAACATATTAGGTGAGAGTAGTATTTTTATACGATTGATGACAAAAATGAATCATGACTATTAGATTTTACCTTAATGATAAAAATTAAAATATGATTAAAAGTCATATGATCACTTAGAGATCTTTTGGTTAGTAAAAAGTTACATAAGAAATATAACTTTTTCAATAAATAAATTATTTGATTGGTCACTAACAATAAAAATGGAAAAATTAGACTTCTTAAAAAGTTTTACTCATCACATATCATAGGAAGTTACTTACCTATACCTTCATTTGATTAAAAAAAAAAAAAACTTCTTATGTCATTTCTAAATAGAATACGAAACTACCCCTACTTAATTTAACTAATGATGGTTATATCTTTTTATACTATATATATTATTGTATATTATATTTATATATTTATATTTCTTATTAATTATAATAATATATAATTCCAAAATAAAATTATATTTATTATATATAATAATATTTATTATACTATTCTTATATTATATCATTCTTATTATTATTTCAATATTCATATTTATTTTTATTATTTTAATTTTAAAAATTTAAAATTTTTATACTTTTTTATTCAATGTTGATATAAGCATTTTATTAGATTTTTATGAATGTGCAATTTATCTTATATGAGGCCACTTAGGTAAAAGGAAAACCATTTTAATTTTTTTTGTAAAAGTTAATTTTAATTTTTATAGTAAATTTAAAAAGAAGTTACCAATTCAAAAAATCTATTTAATTAAAATTTATTAATTATTCTATTTTTTTATATTAAAGCTTTAAAAGATATAATAGTCATTTTGATAATATTTTTTGAGAAGATTCAAAATTAAACCAAATAAAACATTGAAAATTAATTTTTAGGAAGTTTCAATCCCTTACCCTTTACTTATTTTTATGGAAGAATGGAAAGAAAAATCAAAGAAAAAAGAGAGAATAGATAAAATTTTCCTTTACTTAGTTATAAAGTTAAAAAAGGATAGAACAAAAAAATGAATAAAAAAAAGAGCATGACCTACTAAATATTTTCTTAGAGCATATGAGTAAAAAATGAGTGAAAATTGATTTGCTATAATTTTGCACTTATTACAATTTAGAGTTTAGAGTTTAACTATGGGGCTAAAATTGTTATTCAAATTTATTTAATTTTTTTTTCTCGTATTCTATGTAAGTAAAGAGAGGAAAATAATTTTATTTTCTATTTATTTCTTCTTATTTTACACACATCCAAGAAATAATAGAGGAATCTTCTTTCTCTTAATTTTCTTTCTTTCTTTCTTTCTTATCTTGTATCGAAGTAAAAGTTTAGTGTTAAATAAACAAATTTGAACACTTTTTAGGAAATTTACAAGAGAATTTACTTCATAAAAATCAAATGATTCTTTAAAAATATATCTCACTTTTTACTCTTTCATAAAAGTAATGCTTTCAAAATATGTCCTTTGTATAATATAATCATTAGGAAAACTATAAATTATCCCCTTTAACTTTGAGGTACTTCTCTTTAAGACCTATAAAGATTAATTTTTGCAACAAACCACCTTTGACTTTAAATGAATGGCAAATTGCATCCATATAATGTATTTTCTCATAGCTTTAAGGGCAATGTAGGTGTTATGTTATTTTAACATGGAGATAAAAATGCAAGGATCATAGTTATGTGTTTTTTTTTCTAGTATTAAATACGAAAACTATCAAAATGATCAAAATACCTAAAAAATGGAGAAAATTTGAAAAAATTGTACACAAATTAGATCACTCTCAATTTCGAGTTATAATGTCTTCACACTAGGCTTGATTTTTCTACTAAGTTTTATGTCAAACCAAATATGTTTACTTTGCCTAATTGTACATAAGATGAATGTTACATGTTAAATGTAACTACCTCAAAGTTAAAAGAGGTTTATTGTAAAAATTAATAACTATAAGTGTTAAATGTAACTACTTAAAAATTGAAAGGGTAATTTGCATTTTTCCTTATTATTATATATTTATTTATATTATTATATTATTGTTACGGATAGGGATCCCCACCATTTCCCTTACAAATTCAAACTTTCTTTTTCTTAAAATCCATGCCTTTCATTTTTAAAAAAAATTCATCTCTAGCTCATAAAAAGCCATATCAACCAAACAAAAACAAGTTCAACTCCATCTTATTCTTAAGATTGAAATGAGGATTGCCACGATTCTTAATCTATTTCTTTTGCTAATAGAAGTAATTAAAATTTTATTTTAAATACAAAACCTTTAGTTATTTCTTTTCGTCACCATACTTTATCTTCATATTATGAAAAGACCAACCCTACCTCTATGAATGATACAGTAGTCAAGTTTGTCATAATATCTCATTTTTTAGTGTGTTAAGAATTACTTTCATGTTCAAAGTTAGTTCATATTATTTCTTTGTAATAGATGTTGCATGATATAAAGCTAGTGTGATGTGATCTGAAAGGACAATCTTAAGAAGAAAATATAAGAGGATCAAGGATGGGATTGAAAAGACTTGTGCATGCAAAGAGAATAGCTTAGAAGGGTCTTTCTAATTAAAGGATGTGCATTTTAACTTGGAAGGCTACATTCCATAAGATATGGATAACACCATTGTTAGGCCTTTTAAGGTTTTGGTTTATGTTTTGTCATGTTGTAGGACTTATTAAGCTTTTTATATGTTAGTTATATTTTGGCCTATTAGTTTACTATTTTACCTTAGTTTATCTACTATGTTATTTTAATACATTAGATAATGCTTAATATTATGCTTTAGTTAGTATGTTAGTTTTTGGCTTAATTGAGTCCACTTGAGCCTATTTATTCTAGATTTTCACTATTTTGACATCAAATTTTAGATATTTTGAATGAAGTGGTCGATGCCTTCTTGTGAAAGTGTGATTCTCTTTCTAGTTCTTAAATGAAGTTGAAGACTTGTCAAAGGGATTTAACTTTCGTGGCATTTACGATCACTTATCGCTCCTTTTGTTCTCTGAAATGTGGCATAAATATCTTTCTTTTTTTTTTCAATTTTTGGATGCTCTTTGATAATTTTTGGATTGTTTATAGGTTGGGTTCTTATTAGGTTTACATCATTTGGTATCAACATTGTTGAATTTTCATCATTTAATTATCAAAGCTAGCTTCCCATTCTTTAGGTTTATTTTGGCTTCAATTCTATTTTTGTAATTTCAATTCTATTCTTGTTGTATTCTTACATTATTTTTATGTTTTTATTATTCTAGTTCATTTGATCCTACTTTTGTTATCCAATTCTAAGTTTGTGTGTTCTTATTTTATGTTAGTTATGCTTGTTTCTTACTATCTTACTATTTGTTTTATCTTTGTTTCTACATAATTTCATTCTATTTTATTATTTAAAATTTATTTTTTGTTGTTCTTTATTTTTTTATTGTAATCTATATCTATAAAGCTAAATCAAGCTTTTTTTTCTCCAATGTACAGGGACACATGTCAAGCTCTCCTTCTTCCTTTTTTTTACTTTCGCGCCTAACTCTCCTTTTTCCTCTTTTTCATCCCCCTGCCCAAAGCAACATTTTCCTTTCTTTTTTCATTTTTTCACTTACAAATTTTTTTTCTTACATAAATTCTCTTCTTCACTTGTTTTTGTTTATTTTATTAGTCCACTACATATTTCATATATATATATATATATATATATATATATATATATATATATATATATATATATATATATATATATATATATATTACCTTATTTCATTTTTTTATATTTATTTTTATTAGTTACATCTTAAATGCTAATATTACCAAATAATTTAGATATAGCATAATACATTTTATTTTTAGAATAAAAATATTAAATAAGTAACATATTTACTTTAATTAAATTTTCTTTTATATTTTTATTAATTTTAAATTATAACATAATTTTTTCATTTTTTCTATTACCCATTAAATTATGCACATATTATTGTGTAATATAATTTATTTTATTTTTTTATATTTACTCATATTATTTATAACTCATATTAAATTATGAATTTTTTTAAGTTATAGATTTAATTTTAATTTAATTATTTAAGTAGATATTCTATTTTTTTTACTTTTATATTTTTTTACAACTAACTATTTGTTTCTCTTCTTTTTATTTAGTTTGTGTCATACTTTTCTTCTTTCCCTTTTTCATGTGTATTTATGTTATTTATAACTTATATACTAATTTCACAAGCAAGTGTATATATAATAGGATATATTTTATTTTTAGTAAAAAATTATTTTAAATAACTTAAAAATATTATTTAATTGAATTATATGTTATATTTTAACTTTTTTTATTTTACAACTCACTAATTATTTTTCTCCTATTTATTTGTTACGTTTCAATTTTTTCTTTGATAATTCAAATGTTAATATCACTAAATAATCTATATCTAACTATTAAAATAAATTTTTTTCTTCAATTATTATTATTTTTTGAAACAAGTATCAACCTTATATAAAATTTTAACCCTCCAAAACGTTTCATTCTTCTTTTTTTTCAATAATATCTCTTTTATAGCTACATTTTTATTACAATTTGGCTACCCTTTTGTAAAATTTTTTGAACTTTGTTTTAAATCTTACACAAGTTTACGTATCTTTATATTTTTTTTATTGTATGTACTTATTTTTATTTTATAAATTTAGATTATATTTTTTAACCATTGTATTACTTTACATCTCAATTATTATTTATTTTTTCTTTAATATACTTAATTACATGTTTATTTTTTAATTTCATTTTTAATTTCTTTATTATTTTATAACTCATACATTATTTTTTTACCAACTTTATTATTTTTTATCTACTTTTATTATTTATAATCTAATTATATATTTTATTTTTAACTTTTATAATACTTTATAATTTATTTATTAGTTTTTTTTGTTAATTTATTTTATTAGATATTGACTTCTTTCTATTTTTTTCATATGAATTATCATTATAACCTATGTACCAATATTTAAAATTAAAATCAAACTTTTTTATTAATTTTATTTTAAATAAGTTGAGAATTTAATTTAATTTAATTAATTAGCTATATATATTCTATTTTTTATATTAATTCTTATATTACTTTATAACTTATCTATTATTTTGTTTCTTTTTTATTTGTTCTATTGTATACTTTTCTTTATATATATATATGTATATATGTATATATATATATATGTATATATATATATATGTATATATACATATATCTATGTATATATACATATATGTATATATACATATATATATATATACATATATATATATATACATATATATATATATATATATATATATATATTATTGTTTACCAAACTAATATCACCATATATGACATGACATATAATTAATTTTCTTATAATTTTTTTAAAAAATGAACAATTTAATTTAGATACTATTAATTGATGTATATAATTATATATTCTATTTTTAATAAAAATGTAAAATTTAAATTCAAATTTATTTATTTAAAGTTATTGTTTACAATTCAAATACAAATATCACTAGGAAATTTATATTTTATTTGTGTTATAAAGATGTTTAAAATAAATTAAAATATTTAATTAAATTAAATTATTTAATTATATATTTTATTTTTTTAATTTTATATTACTTTATAGTTTAATCATTATTTCTTTTATTTTTATTACTCTATCGTAATTTTTTCTTCTTTCCTTTTTTCACATCTACTATTATTTAAATTTTATGCTCTAATATTATAAAATAGTATGTGTATATATATGTATTTAATTTTTTTATAAATATATTTTAGATAATTTTTATATCCACTATTATTTAGAATTTAGATGTTAATATTACAAAATAGTATAAATATATCATGATATGTTTAATTTTACTATAAATATATTTTAATAAGTTAAAATTTTAATATAAAAGATATTAAATGAAATAATTAATTGTATATTACATTGTTTAGTGAAAGTAGCTAAAAATTTAAATTAAATTTACTTTTTAAAATTTTGTTAATATTACGATTATATCAATTTTTAAATGTCATATTTTAAATTAAATGTAAAGCAATTAAAATTTTATCAATGCTTTATAACTCATGCATTATTTGATTTTCTTTTATCTATTTTTTTACATATTTTTGGTCACTTGTATTATTTACAATATCTACAATAATATCATTAAATAGTATAAATCTAAGATACCAATATCATTAAGTAGATTTGGCTACAATACAACTTATTTTATATTATTACAAAAATATTTCAAATAATTTAATTATAGTTTTTAGTTATCCTATCATATCCATCCTCTCTATACATCTAAAATAACATTTCTATTCTCAATTTTATTTCATTATTTGTTATTACATGTCAAGTTGTTAAGCCCTGTAATTTTTTATTTCTTCCCTAGGCTATTTCTAATGTTGGTTGCTAGCTTACTGCCATTAATAATGGGTTTCTTCCTCCCACAAAAAACAAACTAGCTTCTGTAAAAATTAATGGCTCAATTTGTTGGCTTTATTTTTCACACGGGCCAAGTTAAGGAAAAGAAAAAGGGCTAGCTGTGGTAGTTTTTTTTTCCTCTTGAAACGACTTTTTTTTTCAAGTAATTTAAGTGTCATAAATAGATGTTTAATCTCAATATATGGTGCCATTAATGTTTTAAAAATTTCTTACTCAATAGATGCCTCAAGACATTTGCCCTCTTCCATTGAAGATGTTAGCTGAAGAACAAAAGTTAATATTTGCTTCGCTTTGTGTTTATGATTTGAGTTGCTTTTTCGAATGAATGACATCTTCCATTTTGACCATTTTTTTAGACAATTGCAAGATAGATTTTGCTAATGTGCTGCTACTTGGAGTGATAATAAAATAGAAAGGTTTTGTTTCCATTGCCTCAGGGTATAGGTTTTGCATTTGCAATTGGAAGATGATGAGGGTTTGCATGATTTGTAATTTTTTAGCTTTGTTTCTAACATTTTAATAGGTAGCTTTTGTATTTTGTATTCAATTTTTTCTTCTCTCTAAATTTATGCATGTTTGCTTAAATCTTTGATCCTTTATTTCATAACAAGAACCTTAGAGTATTAATAAATAGGCATGAATAAAATTAAAGTAAAATGTGAAATGTATCTCTGGTCAATCAGCTAGGTTGCAACATTGAATATAATTAGGAGAAGTTTGAAATTTTCAATTAATTTCATTAGTGTTTCATTGTCATTTTTTCTTTTTTCCACTATTTTTGTTGTTGATATAATTACATTATATTACATTATTATGAGAAAGTGTTCTGATTATATAGGATAAATTTTTATTTTTATTTAATTTTTATTTTCACTATTTCAATTAATTCCAAGATTGTTCCTTTTATTTCATGTTGTGTGGATGCTTGAATTTAGTTTGTAAGATAAAAAAGCTGTGGTTAGTGGAGTGCGAAAGTCCACTTCTGTGTGTTGATTGCTAATTATGTTTCTATTTGGTCCATTTCTTTTAAATTAATATACTACTCTTTTAACTATTTTTAGGTATTAATACATGTTTGTCGGTATCATGAGTGCATAAAGGTACTAATGTGCATATTTTAGAATGCTTGAGTATATATTGATTTGATGGGTATTGATTTATATTTAGCTCCTAAAAGCTAAGATCAATATATAGTAAATCGATGATAGAAGTTTTATTTATGGATTTCATTTTTTAGTGTTCTTTACCTCCCTAAGTTTCAAAGCTTTATATTTACTCCGACCAAGCTACTTCAACTCAAATAATGAGCCTTTTGCCTATGAGAATGTGTTGTTTCTTTTTCATAGTGCATAATAGTAAATTAGTATTTATTCTATATGTCTATAAAAGGTATATTCAATTATGTTATTGACTAATTTAGTAATCTCATGTATAGCACGGGCTTAAAACTAGTTTTATTTCTAAATTGGTGTTGTCTTGTATTTTGCTATTTCCATTTGTTTGTTTCTATTTTATTATGCCATCAAATGTTGTCAATGCTATAGTTTTCATTGCATCATTTGATTTGATTTTATTATTTTATTTTAAGTTCTTTGCTTTATTTGTCTAGAATTTGCCACAACTATTCCTTATTTCAATTTGTTGTGCATTTGAATGCTATCCATAATTGTGTGTTAACATTAATCTTAAATTATACAAATTGCATTGTGTTCTATTTAATTATCAATTTCACAATTGCAATCATGTTGCCTTTATTTATCTTTCTTCAATTGCTTAGTCAAATTGCATTTTGTAATCTATCCAAGTCAACTAGAAGTTCTATTTATTGTGTTTCATTTGTTATGCTGTATTTATTTTTGCATCTTATGTTTAAGTCTAGTTTATTTTTAAATCATGTGTTCATGTAATTGTGCTCTAGTTAGTGTTTTCTAAGATTGCTTAATTGTGTAGTGTTTTATTTAAATGTTGTACTATTCTAGATAATTTGTTACATTTCATTAATTTGCTTCAAATTTCACTTCATTGAGCTCAAATGGTTGCTTGGAGTATAAGAATTTTAAGTGATATAAAAATAAAAAAGATAATTATATTGAAATTTAATGAGAAGAAAAGCAAGAAAGAAATAAATAAATTCAAAACAAAGAGAAAAAGTTAATATTTTGAAAAAGTAAAAAAGTCAGCAAAAGTGAAGCCAAAAAGAAAAAGAGAGAAAAGACAATAATGCTAAATTAAGTAAAAGGAAAAAGAACAAATTGAAAAGAGGAAAAAGCAAGTAAAGAGAAAAAGAAAAGTGTTAATTTTGAAAAACAATAACAAATTATTTGTTGTTGAAAAAAAAAGTAAAGTAATTCAAAAGAAAAACAAAAGGAAAAGAATAAGGATGATTCAAAAGTGAATTAAAGGAAAAAGAAAGAATACACAAAAGCAAAAAGAAAAGAAGTGTGTTTGAAATAAAAACAAAAGAGTTGTGAACTATGAAAAATCAAAAGGAAGATTTTGTTTGAAAAGTGTTAAAAATCGAAAAAAAAGTTATTATTGTTTAATGAATGACTTATGTTATCATAGAACTTTTATCTCATTTCCATTGTTAATTGCTTATTGTTTCTTTTTATCATTTAAATTTCATTCCTAGTTTGTGTCTTGATTCTTGTGTCATTTACTTTTTTAATTTTTTGAAGTCTTGTTTGTTTCCTTTCTTGAATTCCAAGTGTCATTGTTTTTCCAATTCTTATGGGATTGATTAGTGATAGTGATAATCGTAATTATTGAATTTTATTGGTTATGTCTTCCTAGTTCTCAAAAAATTGCAAAAGTGATAATATGAGGAGTGGAAAAAGATCAGAGTGTTGGTGTGTGTCCTAGAACCAATCATATAGATGATTGAAGTTATACACAATATATTATATTTTATTTTAAGTAATTTAATTATTATATTTTATTTTTATAATCTTATTATTATGCGTAATTTATAACTTAATATAATAATTATCCTTGGAATAGCTTCACTATTCCTAAAATGCCCCTAGTCAAGTATTATTACGAAAAGGATAGTAATAATACATCGAGACTAGCATGTATAGTGACTGATGATTACGGATCATGGATATGTGATATCAAGTCAATACATGAGTACGTTGCTAGTGAACAATGTACTGGACTGACCTACTATGAGAATATTATATGGATAGACGTGTCATAAGTTATTCTCATATGATCATAAATACACATAAACCTTTGACCTGAAATCACTACGATTCCCTACATGAGGCATTACTCACTTTAATATTGTCTTATGTCACCTTTAATTAGGATGACAAGTAGGGCATTGATTGGGTGTGTCATAAATCGTGCAGAGGGAAGTGAGTGATGTAGATGAAATTTTGTTACTTTTGTATAAAAGAGAAATATCTTTGGACCCCTTGATTGAGTGAGACTTAGAAATGCATGGCCATGCTCAATTAAATTAATATGTGATATTAATCATTTATTTTAAGTCTACTTAGTATCAAAAAATATAAATTGAACATTGACGAGGATGACACATTCCATGCCTCTAGTTCAATTTGGATATTATTACAAAAGGGTTATGATGTAAAACGTTAATCATGTATTACGTGGATGTCGAATCACAGACATTCTTATTACTTGAGTAGTAGCGATGTATTGTTAGATACTGCTTATTGTTTATGACTCAATAATGAGTCATTGTTAACGTAGTAAGAACCTACAGGGTCACACAAAAGGAGTAGGAATAAGATAATAATTAATTGGACTTTAATTATATTAATATCCAATTAATTGGACTTATTTTCGTGCATATATATTATTAAGAATAATAAATTCATGTAATATATATATATTATGTAATATTATTTGATATTAAAGTAATATTAAATAATTATGTTATTAGATATTAGATAAATATATTATGAGATAATATTATTTTGATATTTTGATAACTATATGCAATTATCTAATATTAAGATATTTATATTATGAGATAATATTATCTAATGTTAGATAATTAATAGATAAGTCATATCTTTCCTCATTATCTCATTATCTCTAGGATAAGGATAAAATGAATTGTTAAGTGTGATTAGGATTTTAGAAGTATTATCCTAGTAAGACTAGGATTGTGGCTTGCCTAAGTCTACAAAAGGGAGCTTGAGGGCAGCACATGAGAGACACGCTCATAGGCTTCCTAAAACCCTAAATCACTCAGAAAACATCAAAATTCTAATTCCTAGAGAGAAAAACGCATCCTAGCAAATTCGTGGAGAGTGAGAAATCGTTGTTCACTCTGTGTGAATACCGTAGAGATGCTATACCTTCCGACTGGCATTTAATTCATCCACTCTTAACTTTTGATCAGTAGAAACACGAGTGCCCAATAGGTGAAACCCTAATCATTAATTTATGCCTTTTACATGGATCCTAGGTAGAATTCGGATCAAATTTTGAATTTTTGCTGCGTATGATAATCCGAATTCCTAACACAGAGTGTATGAGATAATTTAAGGGTAAAAGTTTTAAATTAGAGTGCAAATAAAAGAGTGGGTACCTATAAATTAAGTGAGAAATATACTCTTGTGAGGTCCATTTCTTTTATTTAACCATTTCTTATAGGTATTTCCTTTTAAGATGTAAGGAGATAGTGTAAATAATGATATTAAGTCCACATTAAGACCATACAATAAAAACTTAAAAGAATAAAATGAGATTTGGTGCTATGGAAGATAGACATGGAAAGGTTGAAGGTAGGCAACCATGAAGAAATCAATATGGTGAAAAAGATAGAAAGGAAGGAAGGAAGGAATAAATAGAAAATAAAATAATAGATATTTTGAAAATGAAAGAAGTAAAAAGGAAAAAGTGCATCATGGTGAGTAAAAAAAGAGTGATAAAAGAGATGAAATGAAGGATGTGAGAAAAGAAGGAGTTAGATAAGAAAGAGATAGTGTGGATTCTAATCTTAACAATACTAAAATAAAAATTCCTTCATTTCAAGAGAGAAATGATCTAGAATCCTACTTATAGTGGAAAAAGAAGATGAAATTAATTGTTAAATGTTACCATTATTTTAATGAGAAAAAAGTGAGATTTACCATCTTTAAATTAATTGATTATGCCTATATTTGGTAGGATTAACCTGTGTCATCTAAAAGAAGAAATGATGAAAGGTCTATTGCTACTTAGGAAAAAAAATGAAGACTATTAAATTTAGTTTTAGCTCTTTTACATATGGCTACAATTCAAGTTCCTCTTGGAAGTCTAGTTAGAAGAAGAAGTATAAAAAAAAAAAGATGTCAGGATCAATGATAAATATAAAGTCAAGTCTTAAAAAAAACTAAAAGAAAGGAAGATAAGGAAAGACAGAATGAGAAAAATAAAGAGGAAGAAAAGAAAAAATAGGAAGAGAAAAATAAAGAAAAGAAAAGGGTAGAAAAGAATGATAGCCATGAAAAGTAAAAAAAGTATCTATCAAAAAGAAAAAGAAAAATTAGAGTTAAGTAGAAAGAATGAGAACTCTAACAAAACAAGGAGTGCTTGTGATAAAATAAAAGAAAGAAATAGAGTTGAAAAAAGAGCCAAAATAAAGAATAGAAAAATAGAATATGGTAGCAAAAATAAGTGGTATAAGAAGTGTTTTATATATTTCTAGGCCAATTATATTATACAAGGAAGCATGTGAAAATACTAATAAAGTTGAATTTATATTGCTAAGTGCTCTTGATTTTGTTTTACAAAAATTACAGGATGTGCTTCCAAGGAAAATTTCAAATGAAATGCTACCTTTGAGAGGAAAAAAGCATTAAGTAAACCCTATTCTTAGAAATTTAATTTAAAATAATAAAGATAGAGTGATTAGGAGACATGCTAAATGGAAGGAATCCCTTCAAACAAATCTATGTATCATTTAATGTAAGCCAAGGTAAAGATAAGGTGGTAGATAATATTTTGTCTTGGAGGTATTTTGCATACAAAACTATTAGGTTTATATACACATGATTCTATTTTGTATGATAAATTGTTGTGTTTTGAATATAATAAGGATTCTTTGCATATAAAATTGTTAGGTTTTAAGTATATTGAGAGTTTATATATGAGTGATTATAGTTTTGTTGTCCTTTTACATGACTTTGTTATTTCTCTACATGTTGATCTTGTTTCAAATGTTGATATTCTTGAAAAAATGGTCTTTAGAGGAATTTTTAGGCTTAATAGATTTTTGTGTAGGAATAATGAATTACATATGCTTAAAATTTTTCTAAGAGACTTGCTTGTTAAAAAAGCTTATAGTAATGATTTGATCTAATATTTTGGAAATAAAAAATTTCTAAAGGATTTACATGATTAGTTGTATGATTTTATGTATTTTCTAAAAGTTGTTTAATGGAAAAGATGATTTGATGAAATATTTTGGTATTAGGGAGACTTTAGTAAATATGCTTGATGAATTGCATAATCATTGTATATTTTCTAAGGTTAGTTTGAAAGATGGCTATTATCCATTTTGCATAAAAATAAATACTGAGTAGAATAATGTTTTTAAAAACAAACATAGGTCATATGAATGGTTAGTTATGATATTTAGTTTGTCTAATGCACCAAATACTTTAATAAGACTAATGAATCATGTTTTGTGTAATATCAAGAATAAATTTATTATTGTTTGTTTTTATAACTTTCATGAGCTTAAAAGATGGATTTGTTGTTAATTGCAATCTTAAAGAATTAAGAAGATTGCTTGCTAAATGTTGATAACATTTTTGTGTTTGGTAAAAGCATAAATGAACATGTTGAGCATTTGAAATATGTTTCACAAATTTTGAGAAATGAAAAGTTGAATGCCAATCTTAATAAATGTTCATTTTGCATGAAATGAAATATATTTTTAGGATATATTGTATGTGGTCGAGCAATAAAAATGGATGAAGAAAAGGCAATTAAAGAATATCCTTTACCTAAGCTTGTTGATGAGATTAAAAGCTTTCATATTTTAATTATCTTTTGTAAAAAGCTTGTAAGGAATCATGTTATATATGCCTTCATCGATAAACTTGTTACTACTAATAAATTTGTATGCTTGCATAAAATTGTTAGCTCATGTTTTGTGTTTGACCCTAGTGTTTGTGTTAGGTTCTATATAAGGAAAGAAAGATCTTCAAGAAAGAGTAAATAGCATCCAAGTAGGATAACCATTTCAAATGCTTAAGGATTAATGATATTATTTCCAAGTTGGATCCTCAAATGTGTTTATTGTGAATGGTTCTTTTGATGATTCTAATCTTACTCCTTTTCATATAGGTTTCTAAGATTCAAGGATGAATTTTTTTTGAAAAAAAAGGGGTATGATGTGATCCAAATAAAGCAATCTCATGAAGTAAATTTAAGAATATGAAGGATAGGATTGGAAAGGCTTGTGCTCACTAAGAAAAGAGCTTGGAGGGGTATTTCTAATTGAAGGATGTACATTTTGCCTTTAAAGACTACATTTAAGGGGTCATTCGACTATAAAATGACCATAAGATATCAATGATGCCATTTTTGGGGCTTTTGAGGCTTTGGTTTGTCTTTTGTCATGTTGTAGGACTTACTAGGCCTTGTATGTGTTAGTTTTATTTTAGACCATTAGTTTACAATGTTGCCTTAGTTTATTGACTATATTACTTTAATATATTAGATGATGCCTGATATTAGGCTTTAGTTAGTGTGTTAGTTTCAGGCCCTATTGAGTCCATTTAAGCCCATTTATTCTAGGTTTTTACTTAAGTTATATAAAGATATTTATTCCTTATTTTGACATTAGGATTTAGACATTTTAAATGAAATGATTGATAGCTTCTTATGTGAGTGGGATTCTCTTTGTATTTTTTAATAAATTTAAAAACTTATTAAAGAAATTTAATCTTTATAGTGTTTATCATCACTTATCAAAGTATTCATTCTTTATGGCATGATTTTTATCACTTATCACTGCCTTTCTTCTTTGTTCTGGAGTATGGCATGAATATTTTTCTATTTTATTTTTGTTTCTAAATTTTGGGACATGCTTTAACAATTTTTAGGTTGTTTATGGGTTTTCTAAGATGGGTTCTTACTGAGTTTACATCAAAATGTGTAAGTCTCGAAAAGTATTTATTATTGGAGTTATTTCTTTGCTTTTTCTTTTTTTTAGCCTTTTAGTTTTAATTTTCAATTGTGTTTTTCCTTTGTTATTTAGCTAAATTATGCTAAAATGAAATTATACAAAGGATTATATCATTTGATGTTGGGAAGCTGTAAATTTTATTTTGTTAACTTTGTCACTTTAGGAAGATAGATGACTCATCATTAATAAAAGAATCTATAGATTTAGAATTTGATTGAAAGCCTTAAATAGGTATGGAATTCAATAGTATGGAAAATGCTTGGAAGTTTTTGATTAATTATGGTGGAAAAATTAACTTTAGTGCTTAAAAGCCATGACTCAAACAAAAGCAAGAAAGATAGAGAAATCACTTTTATCAAATTAGTTTACTACAAGAAAGGTAAACAAAAAATAGATAACTAAGATTACTTGACTAGTAACCCTTGAGTAAAAAGTAGAATTGATTGTCTTACAAGAATATCATTTACATATATAAGAGAAACTAAAAAATACAAAGTACATGATCTTTATTTGTGAACATAATTATGTATTACATTTTTTAAAGACCGTTTATATATTGGCTTATTAAAGAAAGCTATCTCAAGTGCAAGCTAATAAGAATAAGTTAGCAAATGATTTAGGAATCAAACAAAAAGCTTCCTTTAAACTAATAAGTAGATAAGTTTTGGGTTTCAGAATCAAAAGGCATAGTGGAAAAATTAAAATTTACTTTGAAACCCACCAAGGATCCAAATGAAAGAAGCATAAACTAATACTTTTACTGTATGAAACATATTTTTACTTCTTGATAAACAATCTAATCACTTGTATTGAAAAGATTTGATCACGAATGCATAAACATGATTATAACAAATCATAAACATCATTCAAAAAGGCAACATCTCTATAATATCCATATGAGCAATTGAATAGTCTAATCTAATTGGTAGGGATCACTTTTACTCTTAACATAGTGCTAGTTGTAGGATTTTTTTTTATTATGAATAAGTCTTTTAAGAACCTCATGACACTTTCTTTATCTTATAGATGATGACCATAAGTTTTTTAATAATAGTTAGATGTTCATCAAATCATATAATATATATCTTAACCAGATATTCTCCTTTTAAAAGATTAATATATCACTAACCAACATTACTTTAAGAAATGAAATAACTAGGTTTTGATTATTGACTAGGCCTAAATATGACTTTGGTAATATCATCCTATATTTAATATTTGATAAGTATAGCTAAATCATAATGTTAATACTTAATAAAGCCTAATCATATTAGGCCTATCCCAATTAAGAGCCTTAGTTTGACTAAAAGTTTCTAATTATATTTTGATCCTCATATTTAACATGCTCTTTGTGTATGACCCTATAGGCTCTCATTATAAGAATGTCAGTAATATTATAGATAGTGAATTATATCTAACAATACTTTACTACTACCTAAGTAATGAGAATGCCAGTGATTCAACACAACTTTTTCATGGCTAATGTTCCATGTAATTTAATCCTTTTTATCTTAGAAATCTAGATTGAACTTGAAGTATGGAATGTGTCGCCTTCTTTATAATCCAATTTATATGTTTCTTAATTTTTAAGTAGAATATCTAAAACAAATGAATTAATATCATATATCAATTCATCTAAGTATAGCCATGCATTTCATAGTTTCATTTATTCAAGGGGCTTATAGATATCACTTCTCTTACATAAGAGAGACAAAATCTCATCTAGATTACTCATATCCTTCCATATGATTCATGGTATAACTGATCACGACCTTTAAGACCAATCTTATTACAAGTGACATTTGATGGCATTAAAGTGCATGACTCTTCATCTAGGAAACCATAGGATCTTCAAGTTAAAGGACTACATACATTATTGTCATTATAAGAACTGCTTATAACATTCACATAATAAATAGTAACATTCTCATGGCTGGTTAATCTAGTACATTTCTTCTCTAACATATACCCATGTGTTAACTTAATTTCTCATATCCTTGATTATAGTCATTAGTCAACATACATACCAGTCTTGATTGATTATTATTATCTTAATTGATAATAATACTTGAATATTAACATTTTAGGAATAATATAAACTATTCCAAGGTCAATTGTTATATTACTTATATTTTGTAAATATAACATTGAGCATAATAATTAGAATGCCTTTATAAAAAAATATAATATAATGTATGCAAATGCAATCATCTTATTATTGGCTATTAGAGCACACACTAATAACAAGTTAGTAGAAAGGAAAATTTTAATTACACATTTTTAGATTAGAAGAATTACTTACATTGTAAAAAGTTAAGAAACTTAGTTTATAGGGAGATGGCATTTTATAACATTAATTTCAACAAGATTCATTGGATAATCACTCATTTTACTAGTCATCTTATAACATTGTCTTACTAAAATATTGTATCATGTATGTCATGTAGGAGCCACTTGATGATATTAACCTTCTTACACCCCTTATAATTTAAAATATTTCATATGGAAATTAGTTACTTATTTATTATAATTAGATTTAAAATGAAAAATCTTTTGTGAAGAAAACTATATTATCATAATGAAATATAAGATAAAAATCTTGTTTTAAGGAATTTAAAATAAAATTTTTATGTAAAATAGTTAAGAAAAAGATAAAGTTAAGAAATTTAGATTCTAAATAAGATTAGAGTTAAGTATATGAGTATAAAGGAGATTTAGAGTACTTTTCCCATTTAGCCCCTAGTCTTATGTTTTCTTTTTTTCCTATTTTTTAGCCATTCTCATTTTCTTATTCTTTAAAACACCAAATTCTTATCTTCCTCTTTTCTCATCCTCATTTCCTCCTTTCCATCAAGCAAGGTAATAAAAGGGCATAACCTTTATCAAATTTTCATACAAACAAGATAAGGCCTCTTAGACTTCCAATATTGTAAAGCTTCCTTCCATTCTCTCTTTAGATTTAAGTTGAATAAGAAAATTATGCTTATAAAGGGATTTTAAACCCTAAATTGTATTTTATTAGTTTTAGCTAAGTAAGAGTAAGTTAACCATAATTCCACCTTTCATTTATATATTTCATGCAAAGTGAGTAAGGTTTTCCTTCATATTTAGGCCCTTTAGGAAAGCTAAAAGAGATCTCTACAACCATAATTCCACCTTCCATCAAAATGTTTAGGTGATCTTTATATTATTAGAAAGCTAAGAAAGATATTTATAACTTTCATGCTAATCCAAAAACCTAATTCTGCCATCTTGGAGGTCTAAAGTTAACGTAAACATGAAGCAAAGTTATTATCAATCTAGTTCCAACCCTGTTTTGATGATTAAGGTATAACTGAAGCTCAAAATGGCTAAATCCTCCAAAATTAAGCTCAAAAGTCCACCAAAGTCAAGAACTAAACCTCCATAGGTCATTTAAGTAAAAATACATAGGTTTAGAGGTCAAAAGAGGCTAGTTAGTGGCTATTACTTGAATTTGGATTGGATTAAACTGTTTTTAGTATTTAGGTCATATCTTAAGTTATAATTGTCCAAATGAGCTGAAATATTAGGTTTAGAATCCTAAGAGGTAGAGGCCATATTTAATTAGTTAGGACTAAAAAGCAATTAGGTCTCTAAATAAAAGTTTATATCATGTTTTGCTTTTTGGTTTTAGAGAGCAATTTTCTCTTAACTTTTCTTTAGCATTTTCTTAGAGTTCTTCTTTTCTTCTTATTCATAGAGGGCTACATTCTAGATTAATTCAAGGATTTAAGGCTTAAATTAGTTTATTTATAAGATCTTGATTTATAATGTTAATTATTATTAATTAATTTTTCTCTTTCTCTAATTCTCTTCATTGATTTTTTGGATTTATATGGATTAGATCCAAATTTCATATAATTTATGTTCATCTATGTGATTTACGATTTCTATCTGATTTTATGTTCAATTTTATTTGGTTAATCATCATTCTTCATATGAGAATAAAAGATTGAATGATTAAATTAAAGATTTCTAATTTAATCCTTCAATTTAGTTAAATTTTATATTCAAAATTATTTAAATCTAGTTAGATTGATTATAACGATTACTTAATTTTACTAATTTGAATTGATTAAATCCTGGGTACTTATCTAGCATAGAATTTATGAATCATTATAGGGGTTCTGGATGACTCTACGTCAAGAAATCAATTGCAATTATTAAATATGTTATGATTTGTGATTAATGTACCAAAGAATTATTAATTTTCTTAGATCGATTATGTTTCTTCACTATTTTTCCATAATACTTCTATATTCTATTTCTAATCTAGTATTCTATTAAATTAAAACTTTACAATTCAGTTTTGTTTTATTCTTTGCATACTGCATACACATTATTTGCATAATTGCCTTAACCATGCAATCTTAATTTTCATAATTACTTACATTTATTTCTTCTATTTTTATTGCATAAAAGGCGTAGATGATTCTATAATCATAGTCGATAATTCAATGAAAAAGAAGGTATTTAATGGATCACTAAGGGTTTAACCTAATTTATTGCCTTATATTACAACAAATTAACTTCAACAACTATCACATTCTAACTAGATTTGGATGATTTTGCATTATTTAAGTTGTTTAAGGTTAATGTTTTCTATACATGTGGTTTGATTTAATTTTCTTGATGAGTCTAGTGCCAATTTTGATGGAAAAAAATATATGGTGATTTAATTATGAAAGGAACATTGTAAGCTAAAATCTTGATCTTGAATGAACAATATACCTTAATGAAATTTTACAAAAATGAGGCCATAATTGATTGTCTCAGAAATATGCTTTCTAAACATAAATTGTTAACTATGATTGCTCACCAATAATCTATAGTTCACTAGATGGTCAATTATGCCCTTACAAAATTACTTTCAATGACTACAAAGTTAATTATATGCCTATGCACTATTTTCTAAACCCTTATAATACTACAACAAATTAACACTTGTGTCACAGTTAAAATCGTGGCATAAGATCAAAATTTCTGTGGCTATGCTATTTAGCCACAGAAATACTTGTTAAATGGTCTCATGGCACAAGTAAGCATGACAAGAAAATTGCCATGTAAAAAAAAGTCCTGTGGCGTAAATAATTTTTTTTGCCATTGGTTCATTTGTGGTTGATAGATTCTTCTAGCCATGAGTACAAATGTGACAAGAAAGGCACATCCATGGCTAGTAATTCATATTACCACGAATAAAATCATGACAAAATTTGTGAAAAAAATAAAATAAAATAAATATAAAATTAATATATTTAACTAAAATAATTTTTATATATCTAAATTAAATCGATTATCTAACCAATTCAATAAAGTATTATCTTATCGTTTTATTTATACATTTATTGAAATCTATTAATACTTTTGACCTATATCTAGTTAGGATAAATCATTAAAATTCTATTTATCTAGAAATTATAATTGTATTTACTGGAAATCAAACCTAAATCTCCAAGCTGAGAAATGTCATGCCTTACCATTGCGCTAATTTACTTCTATAGTATTGTAATACAATATATTTTATATAAAGTTTTAATTGATCGATTGACTTCAAAAATAAAACTACACTTACATGATACTAATTATATAATAATAAAATTTTACATAAATACATATAATAAAAATATACTAATACTAAAACATTTTTTTAAAAAAATTAATTTTTTATAAACTAAATTCCCATCTATTTTGTTAGTAATTTTACTTATATCAAATTTATTCTTTACAAATATCTTATATCAAATTTATCTCTCATAAATAATTAATTAGTTAATTTTGTCATTTTATTAATATTTTTTAATTATTATTAATTGAGTTATTACAAAATAAAAGTAAATTTTTTACATCTTTCAAGTAATTTTTTTTATTTTCTAAAATTCTTTCAATAAAGATTGAATTATATGTAATAAATATCCATACAATTTATAATTTTGAACTATTATGTATATTTAAATTTTAATTATAAATTAAAATTTAAATTATTATAAATTATTTACTTCTAATTTTCATTAATAATACATATTTTGTCATTCACAAATATAAATTAAATCATTCAAACATTTACAAATTTTTTATATTAATTTCTTCACTCATAAGTTATTTATATTTAATTTTTATTCTTTCATTTATCAAGTTAGTCACCTATCAATAAAATTATAAATAAATATACTAAATTAATTAAATTATTATTTAGAAGGAAAGAAATTATTACAAAATATATGTAAGAAATGAAATTAATACAATTGGAATTAATAAAATATGAACATGAAAATTTATACTATTTTATATATATCACTCCCTCAAATATAATTTTTTTAAAATATTTTAATATAATAATTTTATTATTATTAAATTATACATAATTTTACATTACTATTATTTTCAATTCTTTAATGAAAGTTTTGTTGATATTAAAGTGATTAATGTAAAATTTATTATTATATATTTCTATAATAAAACTTGTTATAACTTATCTAAAAAATTATACTATTTATATATAATATAATGATTTTAGTATTTTCATAATTTATATCTTCTTTGTTATCACATTTTTTTAGAATAATGTGATGAGATAAAAAAATAAATTTTTATAATATTTTATACTTTGAATGATTTTTTTAATTGATATTTTAAAAATTAGATTGAATAATGAATTGAAAAAAATTGTTATATACATATGTATTATATATATGTATATGTAAATCTTATTAATTTTTAATTTTAGTATGTATAGAATTTAAATTAATTGAATAATTATATAATACAATCTTTAAATATTATAATATTTATTTTATTGATATATATTAATTTTATTATATAAATTTAATTAATGTAAAGTTAAATAATTATTTATTATTTATAAAAAATAGTTACATTCTGATAAATTAAATTTAGTACATATGTATATAAAAATACTTAAGAGCTTAATAATTGAATTCTTTCTTACATATCTTAAAGTTTAGGGTTCAACTGCTATTTAAATTATCTTAAGAAAAAAATAAAAGTATATAATTATACAATTTACAAGTAGTTCTATCTTTTTACATATATTTTATGAATTAATTATTTGAAAATGTTAAATTAATAATTTTTTTATTTTAATTGATGGGGCTAATTAGTTGATCAAATAATGAATTAGTTATTTGTTAAATATCTATAATATATAAATATTTATATTTTTTATTATCTATCATATTGCAGTATGTTGCACTTATTTTAAATAATATTTTTTATATGTATAGTTACCAAAAATGATACATTTGACTATGATTTTATTCATAGAAGTAATTTATAGCATAAGTAATACTTTGCTATAGATAAATTTTTCTGACTTATATGATAGAATAAGTGATACTTTGTCACATGAAATATGTATTCGTAATTTAATTTGTGGCACAAATGATACTTTGCCATAAGGAATGTATTTTCATAATTTAATTTATGATACAAGTGATATTTTGCCATGAGTAAAGTTTTTTTCGTGACACAAGTAATACTTTGCTATAGAAATTATGTTCCCGTAGCTTAATCTTGTGACACAAGTGATATTTTGCCACGGATAAAATCTTTTTGTAACACAAGTAATATTTTACCATAGAAATTATGTTCCCGTAACTTTGTTCGTGACATAAGTGATATTTTGTCATAGGTAAAGTTTTCCAATGGTATAAATTCTTTAATTTTTTGGACATTTGTTTAAATTTTTTTATTCCCGTGGAAAATGATAAACTTACCACGATTTTTGTATTTTCGTGGCACAATTCGTGGTACAGGTGTTAATTTGTTGTAGTGTAATCAACTATACCCTACAAAGTTACTTTCTAGGATTGCATAGTTGACTACATAGTTGATTATATCCTGTAAAGTAGACAAAAGCTTGCAATTTTAATAGGTAAAATTGGATTAGTCCATAAGTAGCCCACATTAATTTTTTTGGTAATAATAAAAGCAATTTAACTATTAGATATACACATGTAAGGATTGAAGATCAAATCCTAAATATGGTGAAAGACATAAAACCTTTAAGGGAGAAACTATAGTGCACCACTAAAAAAGTGGTGTACCCGTACATCACATGATCGATGGCGGACATATCATCTTAGCATTGTTTGAGGCAGTCCTTTAGCCAGACATTGCAAATGGGGTAAATTGGATCAAGACCCAGCATTAAGTACGTAATGTAATTCTGAAAAAGTGCTGAATTAGGCCCCACGAGTGAGAGAGCTCAGCTTCAATTGCTCCAGACAAAATCAACGTCAATAGGAGCTGTCTTCAAAGTCATATGGTTGCTAACAACACCTATTGCACAGGAGCGGAACTTCCTATCAGTGTTTACACACTGTTTACCATAACTTCGATCTCTATTGTATTATCGAACCAGTTCCTTATTTCAGCTTTAAGATCTTGTAGATTTAAATAATTGTTACCTGTCTTCGTCCTACAGCATCTCCTGCGGCACAAAGTTCTGATCTCCTCACTATGAAATCCATGACGTCTGCACACTCCTCCTACCACAGGGGCACCTTGTCCGACTTCGCCGATGATCTCCTTAAGAATAACTGCACAACCAAGCATTCTGCTTCTCAGTTTCCAAGCCCTGGTTCTCTGCATTGCCTACACAGTTAATTTAATAAATCCCACTTATATTTTTATAATTTAATTACTTACTTACATTTTTATAATTTAGTTATTTACTGGGGTCATTTTCAAAATATTATTTTCCAGGTTACCTTCCCGCATGTTTACAAACCCAGCAAATCCTGATCGTTGATCACATGTTGCACCGATGCACCACTCTATCAGTGGTGCACCTTAGTCCTTGCCAACCTTTAATAAGATATTGAATTAGGTTAAATTAAAAAATTATTTTTTAAAATTTCAACTTCCTAATTACATATATATTTGTTTGTGTAATAGATTAATTAAGTAAAGTTGAAAGAATTATATTAAGCCATTGGACATTGGATTGAATTAGATTAAAAGTCTTTAACTATTTAAAGAACACAAATAAAAATAAGCTCACAACTAAGCTTGTGACTAAGAAGACTTGCCTTTGTAAAAAATAAGCTTCATATGAGTTCTTATAACCACCCTAAACTCGCAAATAGTCTGTAAAGCATGTAGGCTTGGAGCTCATTTTACATGTTTACTGCAAAGCTTCACACTTTATGTTATATAAATGGTTAAGCTATTATAAATGTTTCATATTATTAAGATAAATTTTTATATACTATAAAATGTTGATTGAATTATGTGTAACTATGCAAGGAGGCATAATGATCTCGTAATATGTGACATATTTTGAAAATTGACTTATTTGGTAAAGAGTAAGTTGAATTATGTTATTGAATATGAGAATTGAGCTGGGGGTGAAATATTAATTTGTGAATTGGAAGTAAGATTTAGTAAACATTTGTGAAACCCTAGAGTTATGAAGTTAGGTTTATAAAGGGATAATGATACATGAGAGTTACCAGTAGATTTATTTGCTTTTCTACTATATACATCATTGAAATTGGATTGGATTATTGATCTAAATCTAAACAAATTATGAGTTTCATTATTATTATATAGTGACTTTATGATTACTAATAATTGGGTTGTAGAGTTATGTAAGATTTATTTTGTGAACAAAGAAGGGTGAATCTGGCTGGTAAGAGCTTCACTATTTTCTTATAATTAGCTTATATAAAAATATTTACTCACTAAGCCCTGGACTTATTCTTTTATGTTTAACATAGTAGATTCTTAAGCTAAATTACCTTAATCACCATTATAACAAAAATAGATTTTCATACTTCTCTTAATGAATGAAGTAACAATGATTGTAAATAAATGTGAAAATTAAGCCTTAATATATATAGTTGATAGTTAGGGAAAAAGATTCTTTTATTAATTAGGGTTATTTAAGCTGACTTGTTCTTATTACATTAGGGTTCATAAGTAGGCTTGACTTTTCTATTTTAGTAGATCCCAACCAAATTGATGTCCTTATTGACTTTATTACATGTGCTAAATGAAATGTTAGTGATAAATATTAAATTATATGTTTATCTATTGATAATGATTAAGTTAGGTTAGTGAAAATCGTGTACATAGGTTCCATGATGATCACAACTTAAGAAGGATTATGACAAAGATAACATTACAGTATAGTTTAGGGATTTTATAATGGATAAGGCCCTAGGATAGGCTAATTAGGTTATATTTATTTATTGCTTAAGTAGATGTCAACCAAAATTATATTAGTGGTATGTGTGCATCCAAGATCACATATTACCACTACCATTTTGATAAACATTATTATACTGAAGAATGTTGGTAATGGAGTTTATCTTTAAGAATTTATCTATTGTTAACTTGTGTTTCACTTAAGTGTTTAAGGATTTCATGAATGAGGAAAATAATGGATACTAAAAGTAAGTGAGCTAATGATCCTAATAATGAAGAGTCATTTATAAGTTCATAGGCTCAGATTACTCATAGTGAAAAGGGAAAAATGATTAAAACATCTCTCCTTAGGTTACAAATTTCATGCAACATGTTATCAATTAGGTAGGTAGATCCTTTAATCTAAATTGGGGGAAAATTATCATAGGAATCAAGACAATCATGGCTTAAATCAAAGGAAAGATTGAGAGAAGGATCTAACCTGTCCCAAAAAAAAATCTAGGAAATCAATTATGGACTTGTACTAATTTCTTACTCAAATTAAAAGTTATAGGACAATGCTTGAGTGTTCTAACAATTACTAATAGAATTTATTGGTTATTAGCTAAATGATGTGGCACACTATTAGTTTTTTAACACTATAGAAAATTAAAATGTTAATATCACCTTTGACTTAGGCAACTTTTCAAGAAAGCTTTACTGATCAATTTTTACCTCCTAACATGAGGCAAGCTAAAGTAAGGGAGTTCAAGTACTTGAAGTAAGGAAGTTTCTCCATTAATAAGTATGATGCCTAATTCAATTGCTTATCCATATACATGGGATATCTTATTATATTAGAAAAGGCCAAAGTGGAAAGATTCATCCAAAGGTTAAGAAATTACTATTTTAAGCATATTAATGTTAATGATGCCACCATTTATCAATAGGTGTTGGACCAAGCACTTTGGTTGGAGTTTTGAATAAAGGAAAGGAAAGCAAAAGAAGCACAAATAGGGAGCAAGAAGTGGAGTTAATTAGAAGGATTTAGTTCTATACCTAGTGTAAGGAAAATTCCTCCTGGAATACTCTTATGAGTAGGGGAAATAGGTCTTTCATAAGCTGGTTTATTCAAGAAGTATATTAAATGGTCCAATAATAAGGAGAATTAAAGAAGTAAATGAATTTGCTCGAATATTTTCATAGGCTTCAAGATGGGTGTATCACAAGAATAAGGTAACTTTCAAAAAGAGTTGTGTAGATACATTTTGTTCAATAATAAACACTAAAGGCCATGCAATTAGATGTGGCTAATCGGGGCACAAGGTGAGGGAATACCTTAAAAACCCTTTAAGCTATAGTACAAACTACTCTATTCCTTAACAATATAGGCTTTTAAGGCATTCTACCATTCCAATAAGGATGCAAGCTACTTTGAGGCAATGATAGAGGTAACCAGAGGAAAAGTGAAGAAGGAAGTCAAGTAAAAATATTAACTCGATAAGATGCTTAAGCATCAAATACCATAGTTTTGAGTATCCTTAAAATTAACTTGTAAGCCTGTGTATGTTGCTTGATTTAGTGCTACTCATTCATTTATTTCTAAAAAGTTTATATTATTGTTAACTAAACATTTTACTAAGTTACAAACCCTTTTTGATAATGGCCATCTTGATTGATGAAGCCTTATAGCCACCTTAGTAATTAGTGCTTATCCTATACATGTGCATGATCACTTAATACCAACTAATAGGATTGTACTACATATAGTAGATTATGATGTAATATTAAAAATGGATTAGTTGTTTGTATACCTTATCCAAATGGATTGTCTTAATAATATAGTGACCTTTTTTATGGAAATATCCTTATCCATTATATTCTAAAGGGTGAAATTTGTTGAAACCATGGGATTAATCTCTAATATCAAGGCTTACAAGCTAATCAAGAAAGGATGTATTACTTAATTGGCCATGATTAGATATATGAATTAACCTACTTTAAATATAGATAGTGTTCCATTTGTACATGAATTTCCATATGTGTTTTTTAAAAAATTTACTAGGATTACCACCCGACAAAGATATTAAGTTCAATATTGATTTAGTTTTGAGCATGGAACCAATTTCTATATGCCTTATTAGATTGGCCTATTTAAGTTGAAAGAAGTTAAAATGCATTTGTAAAAGCTAGTGGATAAGGAATTCATCCACCTTAATTAATCACTTTAGGGGGCACTATTTTTGTTTGTTAAGAAGAAGAATGGATCCCTATGGCAATATGTAGATTATCAACAATTAAACAAGATGACAGTTACAAATAAATATCCTCTACCCTACATTGATGGCTTATTCAACTAGTTGCAAGCAATCAAGTACTTTTTAAAGATAGTTTTGTGGATTGGGTACCATCAATAGAAGATTCGAAAGAAGGATATATAAAAAACAACTTTTAGAATGCATTGTGGCTATTATGAATTTCTAACGATGTCCTTCAGGCTAACAAATAACCTAACTACATTCATAAACTTCATGAACAAAGTGTTTAAGCAATTGTTAGATAAGTTCATGATTATGTTCATAAATGATATATTGGTATATTTAAGAAGCAAAGAAGAACACATTTAACACTTTAGAATTGTATTAGAAACCCTGTATGAGCATCAATTGTGCACTAAGTTTTCTAAGTATGAATTCTAGATGACTAGCATGAAGTTCTTAGGCCATATGTTATCCCAAAATAGAGTGCAAGTGGATCCCTAAAAGATTAATGCCATAGAAAATTAGTCAATGCTTACTTTAGGAACAGATATTCAAAGCTTCTTGAGTTAGTGAGGTACTATAGGAGGTTTGTGAAAGATTTCTCAAAGGTTGTAACCTCACTGACCAAGTTAACTGAAAAAGAAGTCAAATTCATGTAGTTAAATAATTGTGAAAATAATTTTAAGTAACTAAAGACATGTTTAATTTCAATGCTTATTTTAACTCTTTCATTAGGTGTTGAAGGGTACGTAGTATATTATGACATAACCAAAGTTATTCTTAGATGTGTGTTAATGCAAAATATGAAAATCATTGCTTATGTATCATGACAACTAAAGAAACATGAGCTCAATCACCTAAAACATGACCTGGAGATGGTTACAGTAATGTTCACTTTGAAAATATGGAAACATTATTTGTGTAAAGAAACATGTGAGATTTACACCAATTATAAAAGCTCAAAATATATTTTCGACTTAAAAAATTTGAATTCAAGGTAGTGAAAGTGAATGAAACTTATGAAGGATTATGATTGCATAGCCCACTATTATCCTAGTAAGGCGAATATGGTAGCAGATATGTTAAGTAGGAAATCGTAGGGTGTCATCATTAATGTTTAGGCTAATAACTAAAAGGTATGTAATACCCCAATTGATGTTTGAATTCTTTCCATTTAAATTCTTTGTTTTTAGGCTTCAAAATAATTATTTTAAATAACTATTTTATTTAAATTTTCTTATTAATCAAATTTTGAATAAATAAATTCCTTATTTGAATGTTTTATTATTTAAACATTCCTTATTTTACCTTTTCAAGAATTGAAAAATTTTCTCCACAATATTAAAATTTTATTTACATGGTTAATATTTTGTTTCAAGATTAATTAAAATGATTTATATGGTGTATTTCTCATAAAAATAGAGAATATTGAATAATTATAAGTATATGGATTCATGAAATATTTGTTCATGTTTTAATAAATGATATTCCCAAAAATTATAGAACTTTAGGATATTTACTTTTAAACTCTTAAATTTATTAATTTATTATTAAAAATATTGGAAAAATGAGAATGATGAAAATTAATATTGGTTAGCCTATGTTTAATAAGAATAGAATTGGTACAAAGAATGGGTGGCTAGGCTTAAATTCTATATCTTTCTTTAACTTTTTTATGAAGATTAGATAAAATAAAGGGTTGAAATTAAATGGAAAATTTGAGTTCAAATTACACCAACCATGCTTTATAAAAACTCTGAACTTCTTTAAAAAAATTAGTTAAACCTCCCTATTTTTCCAAAAGCAATTGCCCTTCCTTCTCCTTTGTGTGTGTGTGTGTGTGTTTTTTTTTTGTCTTTACTTTTTTACTTGTCCACCATCCCATTCTTCCTTTCCACATTCGTCTTTGATTGCCAAAACATCACTAAAGGCCATACCATTACCTCTTATATCCCTTCTAGTCGCCAACATGCATGTGGGAGCATAAGAAGTTGAAGAAATATGGTTGAGTTACAATAGAACAAAGAGTTTGTGTTCCTTTTGGTTGCTAGCATTAAACACCTTCTCATCACAAACCAAATTGCCAACAACCTCTTTAGGTAGAGTTAAGTTGCTTCCAAGTAAAACATCCTAATAGTTATACTTATATGAAATTGATTCAAAAACCCTTAAGTATTAAAATAAATATAATTCTCTTGATTTTGCTTTTATAAATATAAGAAATTTATGATTTATATAGTTAGAATAGCATAATTAAAGCCTAAAATAAGAACTTTAAGGAAGAAAATAGTTGATATTAGCATAGTCATGATTTATCCTTTTAGGTTGATAAGTATATGGAAAGGAAAAGAATAGTATGAATGCATTAAAGTTCTTTAAAAGGATTATCATCTTAAAGCAAGTGGATATCCTACCTTAAATTCATATTTTACTTAATTTCATGTCATTTTTATTATGTATATACAAACTATAAATTTATATGCTTATACAATTTTGTAGATGTAGCCATCAAAACTTATTATGTTTGAACATAGAGAATTATCATTTGATTTATCATTGTTAATTAATCCACTGAAACATTTGAAGTTATGCATTGAATTGTATCTCTTTTATAGAATGTTGTTAATTACATCTTAAGGCTATACAGTAAATGAATGGTATTATTGATATTAGGTTACAATACACCATAATTGTGTTTTATGTAAATTTATTAATTATTGTGGGTTGGCTAGTTTGTGACCTCACATGAAAGGTGTGAACTTGTTATTTATTAACACTATTATAATTATATTGAAAAAGTGATGATAAAATATAAGGTGAATTATGGTATGTTATGAAATGAATGCCTTGGGCATGTTGACATGATTAAGATAGGGGTGAATATAATGATATGATTGGTACCGAATCTGAGAAATTATTTATAAAAGGATAAGGTTAGCATTAAAGGAACAAGGTTAGGTTTGTGAAGAAATAAAGTTGACTAGGAGTCACAAGGAGATTTAATTGTTTTCTTACTTTTATTTATACTTTGAAATAAATGTGCATATGGTAATGGTATAATAAAAAAGTTTATGATATTGTTTAAAAAATATAGCTTGAGCTATGGATTTTATTGTTTAAAATTTCAAGTGTGTATTATTTGCAAGAATTTAATGCATTCCAAATACGTTGCTATTATATTGTATTTATATATATGGAATGCTGGGTTGCTTAATCATGGAAGACTTTTGGGGTACCATTACATTGGCAATTGTGAAAATATTGATATAAGTGTATAAGCTATATAAGCAAGTTAGTTAAATTATTTAAGTGCTAGATAGTTCAAATATGGAACTTGGTGCGATTGTCTCTTTACTTAATTAGTGCAATTCTTTGAACCACATTTAGTAGGTTTTGATTAATGATTTATTAGTAGATATTTGCTCATTGAGTTTACATAACTCATTTCTTCTTTATTTTAAACATTTTTAGGAATTAACCTAAACCCTAAACCCTAAAGCACTTGTTGAAAGAATTTGACAGTTAGGGGGTGCAACTTGTTATATATATATATATGTCTAAATAACTATGTTTGGTCTATTTAATCTCATTAATGTCATTTTAGTATCTCTCAGTAGATTCACGGGTTTGTACCTTAAGGTAGGTGACCCAACTAAAGTATTTGTGAATAGAGAAAACTCTATCCATTTATTCATAAGTATCTATTCAATTTGTGTTAGTGCAACAAATAAAAAAAATCTTAGTAAAATAATCCTTAACACCTTATTTTAGTAAAAGAAGCAATAACAAACCAAAATATGATATGACTATTGATAAGAAAAGGATAATCATGTATCAAAGGTGACTTTGGTCCATTATGGTGAAAAGAATGAATTATTGTACCTATTACATTGTTCCTCCTATACTATGCATCTAGAAATAGCCTAAATGTACCATAATTTGCAAGAAGACTTTTGGAGGAAGGAAAAGCAAAAAGACATGCTTGACTATTTGGCAAAATACCTCATGTGCGTTAAGTGAAAGTAGAGTATCAATGACTAACAAGAATGCACCAACTATTTCCAATTCTGAAGTAGAAGTGGGAGTATGTGACAATGGATTTTCTAACAAATTTGTTGTTAACTTAAAAGGGTTATGATTCTATTTTGGTCATTATTAATATATTGACTAAGATAGCTTATTTCTTGCCAATCAAAATCACTTTTTTGATAACTCAATATGCTTAATTATATCTAGATAAAATAGTGCCAATTTATGGAGTTTTAGCAACCATCATTTTAGATTAAGGTACATAATTTACAATTTATTTCTAGTAATCATTTTAGCTAGCCTTAAAGACTTAACTACAATTTAGCACTGCTTTTTACCCATAAATAGATAGGCAGTCAAAGCAAACTATTCAGATTTTAGAAGATATGATTAGAGTTTGCACCTTGGTTTAAAGATAATTAGGAAAGGCATTTCATTAATCAAATTTGCTTACAACTATAGTTACCAATCAAGTATCAAGTTGGCCCCTAATGAAGCTCTTTGTAGTTAAAGGTGTTAATTTCCAATATGATGGTTTGAAAAAGGAAAGGCAAACCTTTTAGGACTAAATTTGGTGACTGATGGTTTAGAAAAAGTTTGAATCATTAAAAATAGACTCAAATAGCACCAGATTCACAAAAAATCTTATGCAGAAAAAAGAAAAAGAGAATTAAGGTTCTAAAAAGGAGATATGGTCTTCTTTATAGTCTTATCTACAAAAAAAGTTGTATAATTTAGAAAGAAAGGGAAATTAGCACTCTATTTTGTCGAACTCTTCTAATTGTTAAGCATGTAGAAGTAGTTACTTACTAATTAGAATTATCAAATAGATTGTGATCCATACATCCAATATTTCACATTTCTATAATATAAAAATACATAGTAAACACATCCCGTATGATCCAAGATGAATCATTGCAATTAGATCCTAAATTATCAAATAAGGAACAACCAATAAAAATTTTGGATCGTTAAATACGAAAGTTAAGGTCAAAGGACCTACTTTCTATAAAGGTTCATTGGGAACAATTAGAGTAAAGAAACCCACATCAAAACTAGAGTAAAAAATGTAACAAAAATATTCAAATTTATATAGTAAGTGTTAAGGTATGGTGTTAACATATTGTAAATTTATTATTAAAGGGGAGTATTCTTACCCCCTTAGAATAAAAATTAATTACTTATTATGACTAGATTTAAAATGAAATTCTTGCATAAAGAATAAAAAATTATCATAACAGAATATAAGATAAAAATTTTGCATAGAAATTAATCAAATTATTTTAATGGAATTTGGAATAAAAAAATTGTGTTGAATAGTTGAGAAAAAGGATAAAGTTAAGGTATTTAAAGGCTAAATAAGATTAGAAATAAAGTTAAGTATATGAGTATAAAGGAGATTTAAGGTACTTTTTCTATTTTACCCCTAGCCCTATTTCTTATTATGATTAGATTTAAAATGAAATTCTTGCATAAAGAATAATAAATTATCATAATGGAATATAATATAAAAATTTTGCATGGAAATTAATTAAATTATTTTAATGGAATTTGAAATAAAAAAATTTATGTTGAATAGTTAAGAAAAGGATAAAGTTGAAGTATTTAAAGGCCAAATAAGATTAGAAATAGAGTTGAATATATGAGGATGGAGGAGATTTAAGGAAGTTTTTCCATTTTATCTTTAACCTATTTCTTCCATTCTTCCTATTTTTCAGCTACCTCTCATTTTCTTATTCCACAAAACACCAAACTTTCATCTTCCTCTTATTCTTATCCTTTCTTCTTCTTATCCATTAAGAAAAGCAATAAGAAGGCATAATCTTTGTCAAATTTTCATACAAACAAAGTAAGACCTCCTAAAGTTTCACTATAGTAGAGCTTCCTTTTATTCTCATTTTAGATTTGAGTTAAATAAGGAAATTGAGCTCAAAAGGATATTGTAAATCCTCATTTGGATTTTATTGGTTTTAACTGATTAGAAGTAAGCTAACCATAATTCAACTTTCCATTTATCTCCTCCATACAAAGCAAGTAAGTATTCTAACTATATTTGGATGATTTTACATTATTTAAGTTGTTTAAAGTTAAGTTTATCCATGTTTTTATTGAAACTTGAGAAATTGCATGATATTTGTGGTTTGATTTAATTTTCTTGATAAATCTAATGTGCATTTTGATAGGAATGCATATACAGTGATCTAATTATGAAAGAAAGCTTGTAGGATGAAACCTTAATGCCAAAATATTGAATGAACAATATATTTCAATGGAATATTGCAGGAAATTGAGCTATAGTTAACTACATAGTGGACTATGCCTTAGAAATATGTTTTCTACTCATGCATATTAACTACATAATTGATTATGTCTTTGAAAAACTATTTTGTAAAAGCTTATAGTAGATTATATAGTCAATTATGCCTTTATAAAGTTACTCTTGAAAATTATATAATTATATGCCCATTTCCTACTCTTTAGACCCCTATACTTAATTATATAGTCGACCATACCTTCCAAAGTTACTTTCTAGGACTATGTAATCGATTACATATTTAATTATACCATATAAAGCTTCTCACATTGTGTTATATAAAAGGTTAAGGCTTATTAAATGTTTCATATTATTGAGATAAATTGTTATATATTAAATAATGTTGATTGAAAAATATACGGTCATACAAGAAGGTATGATGATGTCGAAATATGTGACATGTGTTGAAAATTGACTAATTTGGTAAAGATTGAGTTGAATTGTGTTATTGAATGTGATAATTGAGCTGTAAGTGACATACTAATTTGTAAATTGGAAATTAGTTTCAATAAACTTTTATGAAGGAATGTGATAAACCTTGAAAAGACAAGGTTGAGTTTATGAAATAATAAGGATGAACAAAAGTCATAAGGAGATTTAACTATAACAAATTATTACTTATGCCACAAATCATGCCATAAAATTTTAAAAATCATGATGATTTTATCTCTTACTATGAGAATAAAAATATTTAAATAAATGCACAAAAAATTAAAAAGTTATGATAAGGAAAAACTTTACTGGTAGCGAAATGCAACTTATGCCATGAATTAAGTTATAGAAAAACTTTACTCATAGTAAAGTATCATTTGTGCTACGATATAATATGTAGAAAAATTTACCCTTAATGAATATACATATTAAAAATATTGAATTA
Organism: Sindora glabra; assembly: GCA_020226215.1. Lineage (NCBI taxonomy): Eukaryota > Viridiplantae > Streptophyta > Magnoliopsida > Fabales > Fabaceae > Sindora > Sindora glabra. Next base: position 7,888,014 of record CM035233.1, read on the forward strand.
ATTGAGTTTTCATCTTAAAATTTGAAAAAATGGAACAAAGTTTGAAGAGATAAATATACATTAACTATAAAAGTCCATTTGGTGAACTTGGTGAGAAAGTGTGCCATAGCTTGATCGATTAAATCGAATGGTAGAACCAAAGATATAATTATATATATTTAAATAAAAATATGTATTATAATTATAATTATAATAATATTAAATTATTATGTAATAATAAATTTTACATTTATCATTATAATATTAAGGAAACTTTTATTAAAAATTAAAAAAATAATTATGTAAATTTATATATAATTTAATAATAATTAAATTATTATTTTAAAAAATATTTAAGTAAATTATATTTAAATGCATAGTATATATAAAATAGTCTAAAACCTTATTTTAATCTTTTATTAATTTCACATGTATTAATTTTGTTCCTTATAGATTTTTTTTATTAATTTTGTCCTTTATAAATAATAATTTGATTAATTTGATCCATCCATTAATATTTTTATTGATGAGTTAATGATTGGATAGATTGAAAGTTAAAAGTAAGATATAAATTATATATGAGGGATGAAATTGATATAGAAAGTTTGTGAGAAATCAAATGATTTAACTTACATTTGTAAGGAACAAAAATAAGTATTATATATAAAAAAATAAAAGTAAATGAATTTATAATAATATAAAAATTAATTTATAATTAAAATTTAAATATTCTTGATAGTTTAAAGTTATGATTTATATGAGTATTTATTTCAAATAATTCAACATTTGCTGAAGAAATTTTTAGAAAATAATAAAAAATTATTTAAAAGATATAAAAATTTTAATTTTATTTTATAATAACTTAATTAGCAATAATTAATAGAAAAATGTATTGCTTTGAAATGGAATTTATTTTGAAATAATTTAATTATGTATATTGTGATCATACATATTAAAAAACATACATACAAGTACAATTTGCAAGTTTTTTTTATGTGTGTATAATTTTAAATAACTAGTTATAAATTTGAATATTTTATTTGTAGGGTAATATATACTTAAAAATGCATATTGAAATTTTATTAAAAATTAATATAAATTATTATCAATTAATTCTTTTAATTTTTTCTTTTTGCATTAGGTCTTTTCCAAATATAAGTTGTATCAATTTGGTATATTACACAATTTCACATCACACAATTTTAGTATTAATTTCATTAATTATGTATTATTTATATGTTATTTAAGTTATATATATGTCATTAACATAGAGACTAAATTAATTAATTTTTTATTTGTGACAAATAAAACCAACATAAGATATTTGTGAGAAATAAATTTGATGCAAAAAAATTAGTAATGCAACAAATAAGATTGTAGCCTATAAAAATATTTTTTAAAATAAAATTATAAAGCTTTTAAGTATGAGTGTATTTTTATTTGTGAAATTAACTAATTAACCAAAACTTTATATAAAATATATAGTATTGTAATATTAAAGAAGCAAGTTGGCATAATGATAAAGCTTTTTTTTTTCATCTTGGAGATTCAAGTTTGATTCCAAGATATGCAATTTGCAAGTTCTAGACAAACAGAGTTTTAATGGTTAACACTAGTTCAATGTTGGTCAAAAGCATTAAAGAGTTTCAATAGATACACAGATTAGATGATAGATTGACACCTCGTTGAATCAATTGAATGATTAATTCAATCTGAACATATAGAAATTATTTTAACTATCTACATTAGTTTCTTAAGCAATTTTATTTTATGCCATAAAACTCTCATTTCCATGGCAATTTCCTTACGATGTTCACTTGTGTCATAATTCCATATAATTAGTATTCTCATGGCTAAATGACATAGCTTTAAAATTTTCAATCCTTTACCATGATTTTAATTATGGTATAAGTGATGATTTGTTGTAGTTTTTATTTTCTTTTCCATTATATGTGCTCTTAAACTTGATTTGGATTTTTCATATGAATTTAAGTGAACTATGATTTTCATTATTATTATATAATGATGTTATGATTACTAATAATTAACTTGTAGAATTAAGTGAGATTTATTTTTTGAATAAAGGAGGGTAAATCTAGACTGTAAGAGTTTAACTATTTTCTTGTGATTGGTTTATATTAGAATGTTTACTTTCTAAACTCTAAACTTACTCCTCGATTTTTAACATTACATATCCTTAAGCTAAAGTGCCTCCTCTATCACTACTGCAACAACAATAGATCCCTCAAGCATCTTTTGATAGATGCAATAATAAATGATTATTTTAATTGTAAATAAATGTGTTTGTAGGGCCTTAGTGTATATAGTTGATAGTTGGAGGTAAAGATTCTTTTGTTAAATAAGGTTAGTTAAACAAGCTTATTCTTGTTGTGCTAAAGTTCATAAGTAAGCTTAACCTTCCTATTTTAGTAGAACCTAATTGAATGGATGTCCTTATTACTTTACTACTTGCACTAAATGAAATATTAGTAATTAATATTAATTTGTATGCTTTAATCTATTAATAATGATTAAGTTAGGTTGGTGGAAATTAAGTATTTAGGTTTCATGCTAGTCATAGCCTTAAAAGGGTTGTGATAAACCTTTTGTCTCTTCAAGAATTAAATAAAACTTTAATTGTTAAAGTTCTTGATATAGTGTATGAACAAGTTAAAAATATCCCTAATGACATATCTAATTTTATAAAGTAGTTATAGATTTTTTTAGGCTATTTTCTTTCTTTTTTTTCCTTTTGTATGTTTTAATCATTTTGCCATTTTAATTTTCAAGTTGCTACAAATTAACTTTTCCTTTCAATGTTAAAATTGTAGGTGCGAATTATTCATTTTGACCTAACTTCTATTGATATCATTCTATAAATTAGAGAAAGATTGATATGATTTTTAATTTATTTAGTGTTAATATGAATAGTAATGAGCACATGAGATAATTTTTTGGACTAGTATGATATTATAAATTATTAGAACTATAGTTTCTCCTAATGTTGTGGTAATTAGGTTTCTTAGTCTTAAACCATGAATTTCAATTTTATATTACATTACATATTTTGTGTTCTAATTTTAATTTTATACTAGTTAGTCACTCGTGCATTGTACAAATAGATATTTATTTTAATAATATATTAGTATAATTATGTGTTAATTATTTATAAAAAAGGTTGGATAAAAAATTAATATATAACTAATAACTCTAAGAAATATCTCATAAAATAAAATATTATAATTTTGTTATGTATACATCTACAAATAATTAAAATTGATATTATGATAAAACAAAAGACTAAACTTACAAATTTTTTCATATATATCATATATAAAATAAATTTAAAAATTATCTTGACTTCTAAATACTTATAGGTTAAACCAAAGCCGAATCAGGAGTAAGCAAATGTCACTTGACCTAATTTTTAACCTAAACCCCATTGGAATAAATAGGGCTTGGCTTAAGAAGTTAGGCTTAAGGATTGAGTTTGGATAAAATTTTAGACCCTATTTTATAAATGGGCCAAGCTTAGGCATGCATATTTAAAACTAACTAGCCCAAATTCAACCCAATTTTATATTTATATATTGAATATTATTATATTATATGTTTAACATATATTATATGACACAAATTACAATCATATGAAATTAGTATATATAATGATTTTTTAGTGATATTTTTCCTTTATTATATATATTAAATATAATATATACATAAATATAAATATATTTTATATGTTTAAAGGATTTAAAATCAAGCTTAACTTAGGCATTCTTATTTCAAAAAAAGTAAGGCTTGGGCAGAAAAAGTATAAAAAAAATTAGGTCGGGCTTTACTTAGGCTAAATATAAGTCTAACATAAACCCGACCAAACCCAAATTTTATCTACCCCTAAGCCAAACTACTCCAAACTATTTCAAGTATGTGTTGTAATTTTTGAAAAAAAAATCATTCATACTTCTACAATCTTAGATTTATAGGCTTATAAATGGGCAAAATTTTTTCTAATTGAATTTTTTTCTAAAGTATAAGCATTCTATGAACCATAAACAATTAAAGAACTTTTAAAGAAAATGTATGAAAGAGAAAAGAGGGAAAGCCTAAGCTGAAATAAAGGAAAGAGATTAAGAATGTTTGGGAAAAAAAACTTTCTAAGAAATAGACAAAAAAAGTAAAATGTTTATGAAAGAAAATAGTTAAAAAGAAAAATTATTTGATAAAATAAAAAATTGGGAGAAATTTAATAAACAAAAAAAGTCATCTCCTCTCTTATTAAGCTTAACATTCAAGTACATAATTGGTTTTGAATTCAAACACAACATTAATTAGATATCATTTTTCAAGATAATTATTATCATCACTATTAATGTTTAATAACATAATTTTTTATAAAAATAGATTTTAATTATAATAACAATAAAATTCTCATTTACCATAATATTACATGTAAAATAAATTTATGAAATAATAATTTTATATTATAGAAAACTCATTAAATATAATTTATGAATTACTACCTACTTGTTGACTAAAATTCAATATTTAATATCAAATATTTTTTATTTTTTAATTCACATTTAATAGAAGAATAGCTTTTGGTAGGAAAACACTAATAATAACTCATATTTGATTATCTTCTAAAAATTGCATTATAATAGAAATTAACAAAAAAAAGTTTCTTTGAAAATTCAAAAATCAATTAAGGATTATAATTTCAAATTTGATCTAAAAATATTATTTTTAAAATAGTAAAAAGTAATTAGACAATAGTCACAACTAATATAACTTCATAAAAAATAACTTTATATAAACATATAATAATACTATAGATTGTTGCTTTTCTAAAAGCGATGACTAATAATGTTGATTGAGTCATAAATCTACAAAAAGATGATATATTCATAAATGTAAATATAAAATAGTAAATAAATAGAAAGTGTGCAAGGAAGTCAAGTAATTAAAACAATAGTAATGAAGTTGAAATAGTAAATAAATAGAAGAAGAATTGATTACCCTTTAGTTGAAATTTAAGGAAAAAAATATATTTAGAACATAAAGGACAAATAGGTTTAAAAAAATAACATAAATATTTAGGAAAATATTACAAAAAAGGAAGTAATTAAATAGATTAAGAAATAGAAAAATAAATCTACAATTACCAATGAGAATCCATCAAATGAAGATAAACCATTGATATTTAGTGGCAGATATTAGATATAGCACTTAAGCTTTCTTAGAGATAAAATGGTGTCAAGCTTTCTTAATGAGAAGATGGTATTAATAGGAATAAACTTGATACCAAATTTAGATTTTCTATGATGTTTAGTTGTAAATGGAATTGTTCATTTGTATAGTGATTTTATCAAATAGATATATAAAAAAAGTGCACTATAGATAAAAGTTTATGAATTTTAAATTGAATATGAAATAAGATGAAGAGAAGGATAAAAAGATTTTTAACTGAATCAAATGAAGATAAAAAAATTTCAAATGAAATTAGATGAAGATAAAAATTAAATGGCTTTTAAATTTTAAAGTAAGAAATGTTTTAGAGTTCATTTGCATATTTGTAAAAAAATTTAGAATTAGTAATTCACATGGCAATTCCCCTCCTTCCATAATTTCTTTCAAAACACATACCTATCTTTTCTTGTTATTAATATATGCTTTTATGATTTTACACATTAAGAATCTAGCAAACTAATGAGAATGTATTAAGTTTCAAATCTTTATCAAAAAAGGAAAAATCCAATAAAATAAAATATTCATAACTAAAAATGAATAATCAAATTAGAACAACAAACAATATTAAAAAAGTAAAATAAGTTGTAAAAAGGAATTTACATGGCAAGAGTATTATTGAGTAGTTATAAAAGATTAGAAGTAGCAATAAGATACTTGCATAGATATGAAATTTTTTATCAATATATAATGCAAGATTCAATGAAGAGAAAGAAAATAAAGATAAAAACTCTCGTACTAAAGAAAACAATAGCTTTGGGAGTGAATGACAATAGAGAGAGAAAAGAAACAAATATAAATATAATTTGGAGAGTTTTTTTTATGAAAAATGAAAGAATATATAGTTGTAAATTCTAGTGATAAATAGAAAGCAATATAAATTCAAATTTTTATTGAAAATTGATTTAATATTAGAAAGATAAATGGAAAGAGTATTTAAAGCTTTACATTTATTACTAATTTTTATAATATTTCTATATTATAAAAAATTCATTAATTATAATTGATGCACTATTACCAATATATCACTAAAGTCATTAATTATAGGTGACACGCTATTACTATCTAATTGACCAAAACTTAAAATTGAATTTGAATATCAAATAATTTTTATTTTTTTAAATTCAAATAGAAAAGAAATGGGGTTTTAAGAGAAAAACTTCTAATCTTATAATGACATGCCTAAAGTTTGTTAGTAAGTAGAACTTCTTTCATATAATGTGTTGATTGATTACAATACATGTTTTGTGTCTAGATGAAAAAGAAAGCATAAAATTTTTAAAGAATATTAAATATCATATGAGTCAAAAACTTTTGATAGATGTGAATAAATAGTTTTAATTTGAATAGAAATGTAGAGCTTTTGCTTTAGGACCTAAAAATAACTTGGTCAGAACTCTAATAGTGATGACTTTTGCAATTCTTTTAGTAATGATCATTTTTATGTTTTACACAAACCATTTTTATTTTATTTTTCAACCCTAATATGTTTTTTATTAGATTGAGAATGAGAAAGTTCTTCAGTTGGGAGAAGTAAAAATAATAATAATAATAATAATAATAATAATAATAATAATAATAATAATAATAATAATAATAAATGGAGAAGGAGAAACAAATATTTTTTTACTAAAAATGAAATTTATTGCAATGGAAAAGTATTGTTGAAGGGTTTGATTGTAGGCTTTGTAACATGGCTTTGGGTAATTGATACCAATGTTTCATCTTATGAATTGTATTTTTTTTATCTATTTATGAAGTATGATTAAACCTTAATTAATTTCCAATGCTACAGGTCAAAAGCTCTATTTCTCACAATAATGGCTAACTAAACAATCCATCTCTTTCCTATTTTCTAATAAATAGAACTTTCTATGATATTAAGAAAAATTAAATGACTTTTAACATTAACAAAAAATTTTAAGGGAAAGGATAACGGTTAACAGGATTATATTAAGATAAATCCTAAATTGTTAACTCAAAAAAATTATTTTAAATATTTCTTTATTACATCTCTCTTATATATTTCTTTTTTATGAAATAAAATTAATAATTTATTTACATTTGCATTTATATTTTGATTTAAGCCCTATTTGATGCAATAAATAAGTTAACTTATAATTTATTAACTTGATCAATAAGTTATACGTTAATTTCTAAAAGGTATTTTATACCTTAACTTATTAAAAAAATAAGTTCTAATTTAATAAGTTATTTTAAATAATTATAACTTATAAGATATCATTTTTTTATTTTTTAAATTTTTTTTTATTCTTTTTATTAATTTATGGCTTAATAAAATGTATTTAATTATATTTTAAGTAATTATATTTATCTTATAAATAATAAATAAATAAATATGTAAATTCATAAAATATAATTAATTAAATATAAAATACTATATTTTTATTTTAAATATCTTAATTACATTAATATGATTTAATCTTTAGATAAATATAAACTATTTAAATTTATATATCTATTTTTATAAACATATCCTCTTATATTATTTTGTAATTTCAATTAGTTTAACAAATAATTTTGTAAAACATTTCTTACATAATTAGTTGACTTATTAACTATTAATTATTTACTATAACTTATAAGAATGCCTATTAGTTATTAGCTAGTTTATTAACAACTTATGCAAACTAAAGTCTTAATTTTTTTTAATTTTTTTGATAATATTATACTATGCTTATGATATTTTTGGATAGTGTATATTATTTTTAATTTTTTTAATATTTTTTATATAGTATTTATTAAATTTTATATTCTTAAACTAACTTTTTATAATTTTTTACTAGTTTATTATACACACACATCCTTACACATATATATGCATTGGTATATATGTGTTGGTGAAATATTTTATATTATTTTGTTATTATAGTGTAAATTTTTAAATTATATACATTATCATATCTTTTTAAAAAAAGTATTTTTGTTAACTGATTTTTTGATCTAATTATGTATTTTAAATTTAATTAGGATAATTTTATCGATTTTTAATATGTAAGGATATGTTTATTAAATTAATTATTGTTAAACCTATAAATTCTCGTATAAAATGATATTAAGTAAAAGATAGAATAATTTTATATAAATCTTCATCATATACAAAATAGACTAAATGTCGCATAACATACTACTTTATCTATTTAATCTTATATAGTATAATTAATGGTAAACCCATGTAATATATATTGCATTAAAAGAAAAAGACAAATGAAAGGAATAACATATAAAGTATAAGGAAATCTGTAAAAATTCTTTTAAAATGTTAATTTGTCGGTTGTAAGTGCATCTGTTCTCAATTTTGCCAACATTGTCAAAATTCAAAGTAAAATAATTCTAGATAATGTGGCAAAAAATAATTTATCAAGTTTTCATACTTAATATGTATTTCAATTTAGATATTTTCTTTAGTCACCTCTTATATTAGATCATGTGAAAAAAAATAACTTATCGATTATAAATGTTAATAAGGATAAAACAAAAAAGATATTTATACTAGATAATGGACATGAAGAGATAGTAGTTACTTAAAATAATTATAATTTAGAATAAGAATTTTTCATACCTTATTGGAGACTTTGAAATACTTCTTTAAAGATAATATTTGTTGTTGTATTTTTAAGTCATCCATCACAATCACAATCTTCAATTCCTTTTTATGTGCACCTTTAAAATTGTAACATATATATAACTAACTATAACTAGATACTGGATTAGAAAGATAGATGTCAATATAAAAAAGTGATTGCCCTTAACTTTTATTAATTATTATTATGAATTGATGCCTTTGAAATCTAAAAAGAAACATAAATCTAAAGGAATTAGGAGCATTAAAGGAATGTAACAATATCTCCTATAAAATTTCTTAAAATCACTTTTACTTTGAAAATATGATTAGTTAATTCAATAATTATTAGTTTAGTATCATTGTAGAGGCCTAAAGATTGATCAATATTTCTAAGTAACATTACAGGAATAATAGCCTTTAAAACTAATTCATGATTTGAAATAACAAGACATTTATAGGTGTTCATATATTTTGGTATGTGCAAATTAACATGAGAATTAGTTGTGGGATTTTCTTTATGTTAGTTATCATTACTATATCAAACTTTTGATTGACCAAGAAATAAAAATTTATAACATTATAACATTTTAACATTTATAATAGTTTAAAATAGTTTAAAATTATAACATTTTAACATTTATAATAGTTAATAAGTTATAAATTAACTTATTAGTTGTGTAAAATAGAGTTTATAACATTTATAATAGTTTAAAATTTCCTACTAAAAAAATCATGATCATATTTCCTAAATATAACATTATAACATTTTAAAAATTAAAATATTTATATTAATACAAATTTATTAGTTAGAATAATTATAATATTTTAATATTTTTTTGCAAAATTAAGCCGTCAATGGATTCTCTAGGTATAATGCTTTTTAAAAAAATCATAACATTTAAATTAATTCAAACTGATTATAATAACTATTATAGTTTAAATTTAAAATTTTAAATCAAACCGAATTATGAATAGATTTTTCTAATTATTTATTTTAAAATAGGTCCCTTCTTTTATTAATATTCAATAAATTATAAATAAATATAAATTCTTTCTAAAATGGTTCCATTTTTATTCAATCAATATTTTACTCTTATTGATTTGGCTAAATAAATTTTCGTGATTATAATTATAATATTTCAATAAAATTAAAATGATTTTGTGAATTGCTAATTTGATGAAATATATTTATTTAATTAAAAATATGATATAATAAGAAATTAATTTAAAATATATTATATTTATTTTTAATTAATAAAAATTTCATTCAATTAAAATATTAATTAATAATTAAAATTTTATTAATATTACAAATTTACATAATTTAATGTTAATTATTGTGAAAATATTTTAAAAATAAGTGATAAAAAGCAAATGAATGAAATATAAATACTCATGAATATAAAAACGAATTATTTCATTCCTCGACAAGAATTGCAAAATTCAACGTACAGTTATTATATTGTTTAATTATTTAATATTTAATATTATAATGAATGAAATATAAATACTCATGAATATTAAAACGAACTATTTCATTCCTCGACAAGAATTGCAAAATTCAACGCACAGTTATTATGTTATTTAAATATTTAATTATTTAATATTATTTAATTAATAGTCGTCGTACAATTCTAGACCGAACTAGGCGCTATTTTCAAACTAGAGAGAAGAAACGTTTTTAGAAGGGTAAACCGTGGTTTCGACGTGGATATACATGAATCATAGATAAAACGATTTTGATTTTGACCGTGATGTTTAGGAAATGCAAAGTTTGAATTTTCACGGGAAATGGAGAGGATCTCCACCGTTTTGTTCTAGAGTATATCAACGCACGTTGCCCTTAAAATAGAAAGTAAAATGTGCCCAAAAAAATTGATTTTTTGGTCGATTTTCGGACCGAGTTACCGAAATGGGAAAATAAGCGCAAAAATTCAACGTTTGTTCCAGAAGATGTGGGAAGAATTGGCATAAAAGCCTCCAGTCTGACCACTGTGGGAGTCACAGTCGCTTTTCAGCGATTAGGGTCCCCATTCAAAATTTTCTCTCATTTTTTCGCCTTGTCAGGTACTTCCATTGCGTTTATCTCAAGCTTTTGATTTGCTCCTTTGATTTTCTTTCTCGTTTCCATTTGTTAATTGTTGATTGCTTTTCCAGTCAAACTCATTACGACCTTAATATGTTTTCCAGGTTCTAAATGATTTGATTATAATTTAAATCGTTTATTATAGTTTTTTTTTTGCTCAAACATCAGGGCCTGAAGGGTGATTGTTTTCAATGAACTCTGCGATCTATTTTTTTTTTAAATAATTTATTTGTGATCGAGCTGACCTTTGAATTTTTTTCTGAATCGGATTTAGTTCTTTGTTTTGGCACCTTTTAATGCTGTTTCGATCAATCATTTCTGCATTTGTGTTGAATAATAGTTCGATACTGTTTATGCAATTGAATTCTGTAAATAAATCAATATCTTGGTCCACGAGATTGAAGGCGTTTTGGCCTTTTTTTTTTCATCCTTAATTATCTTGCATTGTTCCTGGTTGCTGGGGGAAGAGGGAATTAGAGTTGAAAATTTGAAGCTTTAATCTCTCAAGTTGTGATAATTTATGGAATTATTATAACACGTTGTTATTGTTATATTGGTCTCTCAACTAGTGATGATTCATGCAAACCAAGAGGCAGCTTCCTCAGTAAAAAATTGTCGCCCCCCCCCCCCCCCCCCCTTCCTTTCTTTTTGTCTGGTACTCTAGTTATGGCAATAACCTCTAGGTTCCATTGCCCAGTTCAGAAGTTCCCCTTTTCAAATTCGTATTCTCTATTATTTTGTCATTGGAATCGAATGGGCTATGCTATGTTTCTTTATCCCAGCAATCTGATATTGAAGTTTTTTTTTTTTTTTTTCTTTTATTTTTTTGTCTGATAAGGAAGACAGGCACATAATGCATATAGGCTGGTATTGAGGAGATACAACATTTGAAAATTTGGTGATATATTTTATTTTTTGGACTGGGAGCCATGGTGTGGTTTCGTACTGGGTCCAGCATAGCAAAGCAAGCAATTAGGAGAAGTCTTTCTCAGCATGGATTATCATATTATTCAACAGGGAGAAGAGTTCTTCCAACACACAGTAGATACTTTCACACTACTGTTTTCAAGTCAAAAGCACAAAGTGCACCGGTGCCTCACCCTGTCCCACTTTCTAGGCTGACTGACAGCTTCTTGGATGGAACAAGCAGTGTCTACTTAGAAGAGCTTCAAAGGGCTTGGGAAGCTGACCCAAACAGCGTTGATGAGTCCTGGGATAATTTCTTCAGGAACTTTGTGGGTCAGGCTTCTACTTCTCCAGGAATTTCTGGCCAAACAATTCAGGAGAGTATGCGTTTACTGTTGCTGGTGAGGGCATACCAGGTTAATGGCCACATGAAAGCCAAGTTAGACCCATTGGGCCTGGAACAACGAGAAATCCCTGATGACTTGGATCCTGCCCTCTATGGGTTCACTGAAGCTGATCTAGACAGGGAATTCTTTTTGGGGGTGTGGAGGATGTCTGGGTTTTTGTCTGAGAACCGCCCAGTGCAAACCCTTCGATCCATTTTGACTCGGCTTGAGCAAGCTTACTGTGGAAGCATTGGGTATGAGTACATGCACATTGCAGATCGCGGCAAGTGTAACTGGCTTAGGGACAAGATTGAAACACCTACACCGACACAATACAATCGGGAACGTCGCGAGGTTATATTCGACAGGCTTGCTTGGAGTACACTCTTTGAGAACTTCCTGGCCACCAAGTGGACCTCGGCCAAGAGGTTTGGGCTTGAAGGTGGGGAAACTCTTATTCCTGGCATGAAAGAAATGTTTGACCGAGCTGCAGATCTTGGAGTTGAGAGCATAGTTATTGGAATGGCACACAGGGCAAGATTAAATGTTTTGGGTAATGTTGTTCGGAAGCCACTACGCCAGATTTTTAGCGAGTTTAGTGGTGGTCTGCCTGAGGAAGAAGTTGACCTCTACACAGGAACTGGTGATGTTAAATATCATTTGGGAACTTCTTATGATCGTCCAACTAGGGGTGGGAAGAGGATACATTTGTCATTGGTTGCAAATCCTAGTCACTTGGAGGCCGTCGATCCAGTTGTTATTGGAAAAACTAGAGCAAAGCAGTACTACTCGAATGATGTGAAGCGAATGAAAAACATGGGTATTTTGATTCATGGAGATGGTAGTTTTGCTGGACAAGGTGTAGTTTATGAAACCCTGCATCTTAGTGCTCTTCCAAATTATACTACTGGTGGGACAATACACATTGTGATCAACAATCAAGTTGCATTTACAACTGATCCAAAGTCTGGCAGGTCTTCCCAGTATTGCACAGATGTTGCTAAAGCCCTGGATGCTCCAATCTTTCATGTGAATGGTGATGATGTGGAAGCAGTTGTACATGCTTGTGAACTTGCAGCTGAGTGGCGTCAGACATTCCATTCAGATGTGGTTGTTGATTTAGTGTGTTACCGTCGATTTGGCCACAATGAGATTGATGAGCCATCTTTCACACAGCCTAAAATGTATAAGGTTAGTGCTGAGTTTATCTTTCCTGTCTCGTTAGTATTATATATATTCCTTTTGCACTAGTTAATTATATGTTTTACTTGGTTTGCAGGTCATCCGAAGCCATCCATCAGCTCTTGAGATTTATCAGAAGAAACTTCTGGAATCAGGGGAAGTGAAGCAAGAAGATATTGATAGGATACACAAGAAAGTCCTTTCAATTTTAAATGAAGAATTTATGGCTAGCAAAGATTATGTTCCAAGAAGAAGAGACTGGCTTTCAGCATATTGGACTGGTTTCAAGTCACCTGAACAGATTTCACGTATCCGAAACACTGGGTATGATGAATCTAACATGGTTTTTCTTGATTGTATTTTTAGTTGTATAACACTCGATGATTAATGTTTTTTGCAGTGTGAAACCTGAGATCTTGAAAAATGTTGGGAAAGCTATCACAGTCCTTCCTGAAAATTTCACTCCACATAGAGCAGTAAAGAGGATTTATGACCAACGTGCTCAAATGATTGAAACAGGGGAAGGTATTGACTGGGGTTTTGCAGAAGCTCTGGCATTTGCTACATTGCTTGTTGAAGGTAACCATGTTCGATTGAGTGGCCAGGATGTTGAAAGAGGAACATTTAGCCATCGCCATTCTGTAGTTCATGATCAGGAAACGGGGGAGAAATACTGCCCCCTTGATCATGTTATTATGAATCAAAATGAGGAGATGTTTACTGTTAGCAACAGGTAATTTGCATTTGTGGACTATAAACATGTTTTCTTTGCCTTGCATTTTAGGGCTGTGCTAACAATCCTATCAGTAATACCTAGTTTTCATCTGAAATTTTCTGTGTAGCTAATGCATACTTGCCCTTAGCTTAGACTGCTGGATTTTCTAATTTAAGAAAATATGTAACAAATCTCCAACTACGCAGTTTCTTTTAAAATTGGTTATTATATCCTGGTAGTTTTTTTTTAAAACATATTTTAGATGTGATTCTATGCCTTAAATATGACTGTTTTTCCATGAATGTTTAAAGAAGATACATCAGTTAATTAGATTATCATTTTTGAATTCATATCACAATAGTGCTTCAGCTAACTAAATTTTGAAATCGTATTTTACTGGTCAAGTGATTATAGATGTTTGGATTTGTGTTTATTCTTCCTGTTATGTGACATCCATTTTAAACTTTGATTTGAAAGCTTTGTTGTACCTGCTTTTTCATGCATTATAGAGGTGATTTCATATGGAGGTGACCTACTACATCACCTGCAATGGTGTTCATTGTACAATAATAAAATAAGAAAAATTGGAAGGCAGTTTATTATCCGTATAAAGGATTCATTATTGAGAATGTTTTGTAATAACTTAAATCTTGTTTCTAATCTGCATATTTCAAGTGATTGGATTGAAGGATTATGTATAATCAGACTGGGTAATGACTGAAAGTGCTAAAGATCGGTGGGCATCATATAATTAGAGAGTATAGTACAAACTATGTACTTAGACGACTTGGACTGTATGTATTAGCCAAACTGCGTATCTCAGATCACTTGGACTGTATTTATTAGCCAATCTTCCTTAGATATGAGTCTTTATTGTAGTCAGTGATATGAGATGCATAAACCCAGTATTCATTTCAATGATAAAGCTAATTTGGTCTCGTGAATGATTTTGCATTCCAATTTTCATTCTTTTGCATATATAGTCAAGATTTTTATTCTGATTTTCAGTTTGTCATTTTCAAGTCCACTTTTTATTATGTTTGACATGTCACCTAAAGTTCCTTTATTAGATGTGTATTTCTTGGATAGGAGGAAATTACCATATTATCAACTTGGACATTATAGAATTTCACTGTGTTATTCAAGTTATTTTATTATTGGTATTGGAACTGCCCCTCGATTTTCTTCCTCCTGCTTCCTGCAATGTTATGTTCTTCGGATGACTACTAGATTACACTATTGTTTGTGCTTGTGAATTGTCTATTTTGAGTCTCTCATTGAAGCAATCCCTGTTACTATTTGCAGTTCGCTTTCTGAGTTTGGGGTTCTTGGATTTGAACTGGGTTATTCAATGGAAAACCCTAACTCACTGGTAATCTGGGAAGCTCAATTTGGTGATTTCGCTAATGGGGCTCAAGTAATATTTGACAATTTCTTGAGTTCTGGTGAGTCTAAGTGGCTTCGTCAGACTGGGCTTGTTGTACTACTTCCTCATGGTTATGATGGCCAGGGGCCTGAGCATTCAAGTGGACGAGTGGAACGCTTTCTCCAGGTACTCAGTTATAAATCTATGCCCATTGTAAATTATACTTGTTGAAGTCAACTACCTTTAGCCAATGAATCTTTTGGCCCCTAAGAGAGTGGGAAAACAGAAAAATAGAGTTGTAGTCAAATTTGATTGGTGGTTGGGACTTGGTAGCTACTTTTATAGTCGTCAATCTAAAGTATGAGAGCTACCCCTTAATCTTGTGGCGGCCTCCAGTTCTTAATTTGATTGTCATTTGCTTCCAAATTGACATTAGTTTGTTAAATTTGATGGCAGATGGCTGATGACAATCCCTACATTATTCCTGAGATGGATCCTACCCTTCGAAAACAAATTCAGGAGTGCAATTGGCAGATTGTTAATGTCACGACACCTGCAAATTTCTTCCATGTATTACGGAGGCAGGTTTGTATTTGGTGCAGCCAATTGAGTTACAAATTGCTTTCAATCTTCCAGGTTTTATGTCTTTGTTTATGCCATGCAATTTTGTTATGCAGATACACAGGGAATTCCGTAAACCTCTTATTGTGATGTCTCCTAAGAACCTTCTTCGTCACAAGGATTGCAGATCAAATTTATCCGAGTTTGATGATGTCCAAGGCCACCCAGGTTTTGACAAACAGGGAACAAGATTTAAACGCCTTATTAAAGACCAGAATAACCACTCTGACCTTGAGGAGGGTATTAGACGTCTAGTCCTCTGCTCTGGAAAGGTATGTTTTACGTTGTACTCATAATTGGATCTCCCATTCTTGTGTTATTGCATATTTCCATGAGGTAAATTTTAAAACGTCAGTCATTATACTGTGTTTAACTGAATTTTCATCTGGTATGTTCACATCTAGAATCCCATGTTTTACTGACTACTTGTTAGTAACTGTTAATATCTATTTCCATTCAGGTTTACTATGAACTTGATGACAAACGAAGGAAGGAAGACGCAAAGGATGTTGCAATATGTAGGGTGGAACAGCTCTCACCTTTCCCTTATGATCTTGTACAGAGAGAGCTTAAAAGATATCCAAGTATGTATAGTAGAATTTAATTTGCAGCTTCCTATCTTTAAATGGATTTTTTTATTGCTGGTTGTTGGAAGTTGGATAGTTTTACTTTGTATTATTAGTATAGGAAGCTAACCTTGTTCCTTTTTCTGTTATAGTCATATTTTAAATTGTCACATTAATAACATGCATTTTGTCGGCTTTTAGCAAATAGTTTGGCTGTAGATACACTTGTTTTCCTTGTGATGTTAAGCAAAACTAACAAAACGGAGTGGAGGTCTTTGCTTGGTAGGAGGGCTGATAGGAAATCATCTAGCTTTTCCTTCTCTTGGAGTTCTGCTGTACAAATCTAGATTGACATTGCACCAATATTGCCGCTAGTTGATCTTTAGAGTCTATTTGAACGTCGTTGCAAGATGTGTGAAAGCAATTGTGGTGTCTGGCAGCCCTAGCTTGTCAAAGTAGAATAGTTTTGTGTGTGTGTGTGTGTGTGAGAGAGAGAGAGAGAGAGAGAGGAGTGGATCGTGACTATTGGATGTATTGATGGGCTAAGATTAAAGTCAGTCGTATGATTTCTTTTAGTGATCATATGACTTCTAATTATGTTTTAATTTTGGCCATCAGTATAAAATCTGATGGTCACAATTTACTTCTCCCGCTCTTCTTACAAGAACAGTGCTCTCACTTGATATGCTCGTGTGTATGTGTGCGTGGGCATGCATAGACATATATCTACAGATATAGATATCTTGGTTCTTACTTTGTTTCTGCTAGATGCGGAGGTCGTTTGGTGTCAAGAAGAGCCAATGAACATGGGTGCATACACTTACATCTTACCCCGACTAGTAACCGCAATGAAAGCTGTAGGCAGGGGAGGTTATGATGATGTCAAATATGTTGGCCGGGCCCCATCAGCTGCCACAGCCACTGGTTTCCTCAAGGTTCATTTGAAGGAACAGGCTGAACTTGTTCAGAAAGCCATTCAACATGAACCAATCAACTTCCCTTACTGAAAGGCGTCAAATGGACCTCGTTTATTTTTGAGCGATGGTGCACTTCAATACCTATATAGAAAGCAATTGTTGGAAGGTGGCCTTGATATCTCATGATATCTACTGCTTTTCGCCTTCTATGTGTTGTTCTGAATAATTGTCAAGTTATTCTCTGAGGTAATTTTTGGTGTTGCCAAATGAGGTGAACTGGCTCATCAGTTTAGACTGTTATTTATTGAAGTTCTTACTGTGTCAATGCTTCATCAATAATTTGTGACTTGTTATGCCAGAGGCAGTGTTTATAGTCTCTGAAACTTTGAAAAATATTCCTTCCACTAATGTAGAAATGTTCTTCTGATCCTTATTTGTCTTTTTTGATTTCAATACGTATTAACTGATGAGATCGTAAAATAGATGAGTGAATCTATGTGACTATTTTAGCTTGGTAGCTTGATTTGGTTGTTGCTGCATCTATGCATATTCTGCTGAGAATAGATTGTGTATGAGAAAAATTAGAAGGATTTTTTTTTTGGTAAAAATTGCCTGATGGTTTCAGTTATTTTTCTTGATAGTTATTCTTTTGTTTGAACTAGCAAAGTTTCTTATTGTTGTCTATAAAGGCAATCACATTATTAACAATTTGCCAACTTATGAGGAGTACAATCCTTTTGAATTGCATGTCCTGTGGTGTTTTGTTAATGGGAAATTTACTGAAGGGAAGTTGAGGATGCCAAACTTTTGAAATGCCTTCTAAAATCAATTTATAAGTTAAAAAATATTGATGGTTGAGATTTGAAATGAGAAATAACAAATTTATGAATGTCTTTTCATACTTTCAGTTGCATGATCATACTTGACCGGATTTATGTTGCATAATAACTATGTAAACTGAATATGTTTTCATTTTTTTTTTTGTTTTTAGAAATTGTTCAAGAAAATTATTTTTAAAAATTAATTTTTTCAGAAATTATTTTTGAATTTAAAGAAACCAACGAATAAAGAATGATTGGATAAGTAAATAAAAAAATATTTTAATTATAAATCTAGTGCTTAGAATAAAAGAATAAGTTAGGAAAAATATAAAAAATTTACTTCTATTTTTATATTTTTAAATTACATATTTGAAGTTATAATTTTTAAAAATAGATTTTGAAAATAATTTATTAAATAAAAATTTTTGTTTTTAAAAATAAAAAATAAAAAATTATTTTAAAAAACAGTGAATAAATAAACAGTATAATCTTAAATCTTATTTCCTTATTAATATTGTACAAAGAATGTCTTATTATGAAAATTTTTCTGATCCAAGATTACTTTTTTTTATTGTCTTATGTTTAGACACATTTTAATATTGCACAAAAGATGCTTCAATCTAAGTATTTTTGGATCCAAGATTACTTATATGAAAAGTCATTATATGATTGATAGAATATGAGTATCTCAGCCTGATTCTTGGTAGCTAAAAGTTCATAATTTGTAACATCTCTGGTGGTACAGTAATTCTTAATATTACTTATAAAATTTTATTTTATTTTTTTATATCTTGAATTTGAATTCAAATTCAAAATTATGTGTGTTAAAGTGATTTATCACTTCTGTTATTAAAAAATTATTTAATAATCTGTTTATGTGATAAATACATGTATATAAACAATGTTATGATCCTTTTGATTTGATTTATGTCTGTGAAATGAAATTCGCATGGTTTTTCAAGCTGGGGGAAAAAAAAATTACGCTCTTATAACCCTGTGTATCACAGATAATAAGCTGTTTAAACATAATTTCTGTTGTCTTTTAAGAATTGGTAAGAGTGCAGATGCTCTTGTTTTGTCACATATAATTAACGTAAAAGGAAAGTAAACGGGAGGCAATAATAATGGCATTAAATGAAGTATTCAAATTCAAAATATTATATAAAATAATTTACTAAATGGTGGGTTAGTGCTAAAAAATTTCAATAAAATGTTAGAGGTCCTAAATTTAAATTTAAAGATGTTGGAGGTTCTAAATTTAAATTTCATTGCCGTTAATGAAAAAAAATACTATATAAAATAACTCAACATAGAAAATATATAAAATGCATCCTACTATAATATTATCTTCCCCTGGGAGCATAATGCTGAATCTTGGCTTTTCAGGAGTCGAAGAATCATATTGAATTATGAGGAATCTTGACTATACGTCAGTTCCACGTTGCTTAATGGTTTTAAAAATTTGGGATGATGTGATGTTTTTAAAAATTAGTAGATTAAAATTATTTAATTATATTTATTAAAAAATAAATAATTTTAATATAATAATTTCAAAATTTACCACATAACTTTAACTTTAGATTTTTAAATTTAAAAAGGATCATAACAAATGTACCACATTACTGTAATAAAAGATATACAATTGTCATAAAACGAATCTTCCTCGTACTACTAAGAGGGTTTAACCTTTTTTTTTTGGTCATATACAGAGCTGTGGTGAAATTTTTTTTCACCCAACACTTTTTTTAATTTATAATTTTTATTACAATTACAACTCAAATATATTGTAAATTTAACATAATATCTGTAGGAAAAGATATTTTAAAATTTAATTTACTATATAATTTATTTTTAATTCTTATTACTTCATAACTTATCCATTATGTCTCTCCTTTTTATTTGTTTTGTTTCATATTTTTTTATGTTTTATGTTCATTTTTATTATTTGTAACTTACATATTAGGACTTGAAAATTTTAAAGAAACGCTTGACTAATATAGCCACTTCTTTTTTTTTGTTTTGCTTGATTTGCTTCTTTTATCCTCTTCTTCAATATCTTCTTTTGAAGATGCTTTGAAAGTAATTATTTTATTTTTCTTTTCTTCATTATCCAATTTGCTTCTTAGCTCATTATAAATTAAAGTAAACAGATTATTATTTTTAGTATGACATTTACTTTTGACTGCCATGTTTTTAGAAGAGTTTTCAATGTTTTCATCATTAGTTCTCTATTGTCGATAAATCTTTCTAAAGTATGAAAATCATTAATGATAATTGAGAGTCTTTTAAACACTAGCTTGATCTTTTCATTTTTGTCCCATCTTAAATATGTCATATTTATGTACAAGCATATTTATTTTAATTTCTTTCACTTGGTTAGTGCGTTCATAAGTCACTCTAAGCTTATTCCACATAACTTTAGTAAAAGTATATTTAGAAATCTTTTTAAATTCACTAGGAGTTCCAACATACATAATGGCATTCATAACTTTGGCATGAATTGAGTTGCTTCCTTTTTATAGTTAGTGTTTTTCCATTCTTTTTCAAGTTTAAGCACTTTTATTTCTCTTTCAACTTTTATAGATAGTTCATAACCTTTTTAAATCAGTTTCTATACTCCAATTTAATAGATTTGAAGTATATCATCAGTTTAAACTTCTAATAATTAAAATTTGCTCCCTTGAATAGTGGTTGTTTAGTTGTGAAATGTCCTTTTAGTTTATGATTTTTATCAAAACGCTCCATTATTCACAAGATTTTTAACTCACAAAGTTGTTAGACTTTAAAATAGTGAGACTAAACTTGGATACCAATTGATAAAACTTATAAGCTAAGAGGGGTAAATTAGCTTATACATAAACTAATAATGAAAATTGTGTATAAAAATTTTATTTAGAACATGAAGAGTAATTTAAAGATGTTTGCGATTTTAATGAATTTGTAGTTTAAAAAATATGACATAATTTGAAGAGATTATAAATACATTGAAAGTATTTCAAAAATAATTTCCATAAGAAACTTAGTGTAAAAATCATGTTTAAAAAACTTTTTGAAAGAATGAAAAAGAATGTTTAAATTGGTAAACATAAAAGAGTAGGGAAGAAGAATGATACCAAGAATTTTTATAAAAGTTCAATGGTTTAAAAGAAATACCTTTTGGGTATACTTTTATCTTTTTAAGCTACCAAGTTTTACTTAAGATATTTATTATTTTGACCACAGAATTACAACAACTAAATTTATAAGGTTCACTTAATCTCTACTAAGATTTCCTAATCACTTAACTTTACAAGATTATACCTAATCTATACTAAGATTTCAATTTCCACCTAGTCTTTTAAGATCTTTCTAATTTCTACTAGGATTTCCAAAAACCACTTAACTTTACAAGATATACAAATATCCATTAGGATTTCAAGGCCATTCACCTTTACTAGATTCAACAATTTATACTAGGATTTTGAAAAATTCACAAGAAGGTTTTCTTATAATCTCACAAGGAGATTTTATAATTTTTGTTTCAAATACTCCTGGAGTGGATATATAAGTTTGGAATCAATATACAAAATATTTTATACTTATTTCCCCTATATTTAGGTCTTTTAGGGTGTGATTATGCTTATTTTAATGGACTTAGGTTTATTTTGGAATATATCATGAGTCTTGGGTTAAATAGAAAATAATGACTAATTATAAGAATTTGATTCTATTTTAATTTTTTTAGCTATAACTTGACCTTTGAACCTTTATTTGGGCTAATTTTTATATAGATGAAAAGATAATCTATAACTTTCATGTCTTGTGAAAGAGCCAATTTGAAAATTTGGTAGGTTGAATTTGGCCTTGAAACTAATCTAGTGATGCTATCTTTGTATTATAGACTTGACCTTTCCTCATTGTTTTGGCCCATACTAGAGTTCTAAAAGCCCAAATTACAAAATTTCGATGCTATAAGTTAGTTAAGACCCAAAGCAATATGTTTCTTAGTTTTTGGAGCTAAAGTGACTTTGGACCTATTTTAATTTTTGGGTCATAACTTAAGCTACAAACCCTAGATTGTGAAAAATTTAGCCTATTAGTTAGCTAAAAGTTAGCCCTAAGTGTTTATAATCTAGTTAAGTAAAATTAAAAGGTATATATAGGGAAGAAAGTAGCCAACTATAGGCAATTTAGTAATGAGTAAAATAAAGTTTTTCTTCTCTTGGTATTTTGAGCTTTCAAGTGATGAATAGCTAAACTCTCTTTTTCTAGTTCAAAGGATTTGATAAAATTGTTCTAATTGATTTTCAGACCTTATTCTTTATCTTTTATATTTAATTAATTATCTTTATTCATCTATCTCCTTTATTGATGATTGCATAGATAGTTTTATAAAAATGATTTGTTAATTGATTGTTTATATGATTATTCTTGAAGTGGTTAATTGGATTATTTTTTAATTATGAACTGATCTAATTAGCTAATGTTTGGTAGATGAATTAGAGGGTAGGCTTTACGATTTATGCGGTTACGGAGGTTATTTAGTCTATTTCGATTGAATTTCTTTTATCTTTACTCTATTTTGATTTTGATTGGGTTCAATTGGTTCTTAATAAGGATTGGGTTTAATGAATCAATTTTGATTTGTTAATTCTAATCACATTAAAAAGGGAATTTGGAAATAATTGTGGGTTTTCTAGTTATTTTCATCAATTGAAGAGTTAATTAGGCATTACCTATGTTTTATAGTTAATGATAAATCGGTAGATTGATGTATAATTCTTTAAGTTGGAATTCATTTTATTATGAGTAAACTCTATTTTTATTTTCTATTTTTAATTTATATGATCATTATTTATTACTCTTTAATTATATTTTCATACATTCAAAAATCCCCCTTATTTCATAACTAAATTAGAAGTAAATTAAAGCTTAATCTTTGTGAGATTAACCCGATTCACCCTTACTATAGTTTTATAATTTTGGTTTAATTTTGATATGTTGCAATGCACATAAAAAATTTTGGTATCATTGCTAGGGATCAAGTCATTTAGTTTACCTTTGATTTGATTTTTTTACTAACCTTTCCCTTTAGTTTTTAGTGTTTTTTGGGTTTATTAATAGTGCTAGGCAATAGAATTGCTACAAAATTTTGATCCTAGCATTTTTAGCCAAAAAAATCATTCTAGTAGTGCTTTCTAATTTTTTTAGCATTTTTTAATTTTTTATATTCTTTATTTTTTTATTTTTGCTCAATTGTTGTTCCTTTCAATGTATGAATGTTTTTTTGCCTTGATTTGACTTGAATTTTGATCCAAAAGGTGTGAGAAATTTTCATAAATTAAAGCAGTTAGTTTTTTTTTTAAAATAACTTTTTAAAGTGGTTTTGATGAGGTATTTGCATATAAAATTGAACAAAAACTCTTTAAGCTAACTTCTTTTTTTGTTTAATTAGATGTAATGTAATTTTAAAATACTCAAATATTTGTAGGAAGAATTTTAAGCTAACCTTAATGTTATTATATTCCATATTACAATTCTTACAACTTAGGCTGAGAAGATCATTCAATTTTTAGTTGTGACGAGCAAGTTAATTATTGTTAATGTTGACCTTTTACCATATGAATCTTGAACTTCAAGGATGGAATTTATAGAACTGATTAAGAAATTTTAGCAGAATACCATGTGGTTCAAATAAAAGAGCATACAATTTAACATAAAAATTCCAAGGAACAATGATAAATATAAAAAATTTAGATGTTCAAATGAGCCAACTTGTTGCATCTGTTAGCAAGTTGGAAAGCCAATATACAAGCTAGTTGCCTTCCACCTCTCACAAGGTAAGGGAACAAAAAAAAATTATCGATTCTAGTATTAAGGTACAACTGCATTGGAGTCTATTTTTTTATTTGATTCTTCTATTTTTCCTCCTTTTTCCTATAACCTTGATGCAAAAAAAAAAAAAAGGAAGAAGAAGAAGAAGAAGAAGAAGAAGAGATTTTAGAAACTTTAATTAAGGTGGCATTGAATATACCCTAAAAAAGATTAATGACTAAAGAAAAAATATTCAAAAATTGTTGTAGAAGATAGCACACCTACCATAAAGATTGATGCAGTGATAGAAAAATTCAATATTTTCAAAATTAGTGAAAATCCTCTTAAAGTTCATTCAATTTTTTTTATTAACCTAATTGATTTTATATTGTAGCATGAATTTAAAATTTAAAGAAAGAAAGATTTAAAGTTAAGACTTAGGAAAAAATTAATGCATGGATCAATTTTGGAAGTAGAACCACCACATGACCATTTGAAGTATGCATTATTATAATCATTTGAAGAAGTTCCATATGAATTGTAGTAATTTAGTAACATTTAGCTAAAGACATTAAAGAAAGACATTTCTTAGGAGACAACTTTGTTTTTATAAATTTGCTATCTTTTTCCCTATCTTTTCTATTGTACTTGTTTTTAATATTCTTGTTTGATATGTTTTACATTAAGGAAAATGCATAAATTAAGTGTGTGTGGGGGAGAAGACTTTAAATTTAGATTTTGTTTTTATTAGTTTTCTCTTTCTCATATATGTTTCTTTGAAAAAAATGTAAAAAAAAATGGTCTTAGGTGTGTTTTTAAGCTTTTTAATGATTTTTAAGTTGTGCAATTGCTATAACTAAGGATTGAATTAAGCTTAATTGTGCATAACATGATTAATTAAATTGTTTTGTTTCTTGAAAATTGATTAGTATGATGAATGAATTTGAATTGATAGATTGATTTTGATAGACATTGACCTTTGTGAGCTTTTGAGTCTTAATATTGATATTTATGTTATTCTTTCTTTCTTGTGTGATTTTCATCCATGATTGTATGCTCTAGAACTTACTTTGATTTTTTTTTAGAGATTATGTTTTTATACATGTATGCACAAATATGATAAAAATATTTTTTATTTTCAACCAACTTAGCCAAATAGCCTTCCCTTGCATTTTTCTATTGATTAGCCCCTTTGTGTCTTAAATATTAATTTTTGTTGATAGCCTAATTTTGAGCCTTTAAAGAAATAAAAATAAGTTTTTTTTCCTAATTTTAGGGATTAATAAAGTATTTGTAAGTTTATAGGATGAGTTATTAAGTAAATATAAGGTGTACATTATGAAAGTGATTTGTTGTAATTAAATGTTTCTTGTTATTTAAAAAAATGAAAATAAAAAATAAAAAAGAAAGCAGAAAAAATGAAAAAAAGAAGAAGAAAGAATAAAGCATAAAGTGAAAAAAAAGGATAAAAAAAAAGAATTGATGAGTGTTCGAATTCAAAAAGTTACGTATTGTGTTGAAATTGGAATCGTTTTTTATATTCTCATGTTGCATTTCAAATGTTCTATTAATTTTTTTGGTTATTTTGTTATACATCTTGAATTTTTCTTTCTTTCTTTATTCTTTTGACATGACCCACTATACTTTTGTCATGCCTGGCGTAAAGATATCTACTAGGATTAACTACCTGGATGGATACCTTTACAAGCCTTTAGTGTGTGTATGTATCACTTTACGGAAATGATGGATTAGGTAACAACATTATGCAATTAGCTTTATATTTGCTAATATATATATTTGTGTACATGGATGAGAAAGTATAGTAGTTATACAGCTTAAAAAAAAATACTATAATAACATTAAGATCTAAAATAACCTATTCGACTCTTCCTCCTCCGGATCGGACTTAGGAGAAGTGGAACTGGAGCCTTGCTCCTATGTCCCTTCGGAGGGGTAACTCTATGTAATGTAAAAATTATAAAAGCATTAGGCTCCGAGTTCACGGGTTCAAAATCCACCCTATATCAGAAATCTATTTCTGTAGCAGTGATCCAAACTTTGAACCAAAATATAATTTCACAGGTGCCAAAGGGGGTATTGACATATCCGCGATAAGTATCTGTGTGGTGTTCTGGGTCCATGCTTGCTACCTACAATTGCAGTTAAATAAATAGGTGAGTACAAAATATACTCAGTGAGCAATAATTTGTTGAAATGTCTAATTCATCCTCTAAGGGTGTTCCTTATAATTTAGGATTAACAAGTTAAAATTGAAATTTTATTATCCATATAACTATTTCTCTTTTTTTCTTTGAAATGGCAACAATGGGTATACAAATTCTACCTTATATCTTCGGTTCAATCTTATTCCTCTGCCACCAATTGATTTGCATGCATAATGAATAATAGTGGGATGCTATCGGATCAATCACATTCTTGCAAATTCTCAAGCGGAGCAATTTAAAATGCATTTTCCTGCGAATCCTCGAGCAGGGCAAATCAATTATACATTCTAGTGAATCCTCGAGCGGGGCCCATACAAATACCAACTTTGCCATAAATGTCTTATGTTCTTTTTCTATTTTAATGGTATTTGCATATAAATAATATTTCACTTGTATACTAAGTTGTCTTATACTAGTCAAAGTCATTATTGAACTTATGACACAATTTCAAATATAATCCATGTTTTTCCCCTGTTCTGGACCCTATTAGAGTTGTAATGGCGAACAATTTCTTTAAGGGATAAAATAAAATTTAAAAATTATGATATTTTGTACAAAGCTTCCTAACATATTAGGTGACTTCGAAAAATTTTTCCAGAATTTTTTTTTACTGTTTGATGCTCTTTAAAATTTCGTGAACAACACCAGCAATTTCTGGGTGTCATTCTGGACAGTTTTGGTTCACAATTTTTTTGGGTCATCAAATGAGTTCCGTTGGTCACGAAAATTTTACAAAATTACAAATACATATCAATTGACCATCATGAATTTTATTATAATTTTTCAAGGCCATTTGTTACTTCAAAAAATTTTAAACTCGAGACTATGACACAGGGGTTCTGTTCTGGACAGCTTTGATCACTTGTCATAGGAGGTTATTCTAAGAATACCTAGGAGTTTCTAAATTTCACCAAATTTTTTGGAGTTCATCACTATCCTATGATAAGTGATATGACACTAAGAATCAATTTTTTTGAGGATCATAGACCTGAGATTTTTGTGGGTAATGTTTAGTCATTTCCTAACAGCATTTTGGAGTTTTGATTCAATCATTTTCTTTGACAAGCATCAATTTTTCTCTTCACCATAGTCAATATCTACTTATTCTCCACTATCACCATTTCAATCCTCTTGCAACAACATTATATCATGGGCAACCTCAATTCAAATCAGATTACAAAAATTCTCATAGGGTATGCATTTATAATAACATCATCAAATAATTAATTTCAACATAACTCATAAAATTTCTTCAACAAATCATCACTCACCTCGTCTCCTTCACTCTCTCTTTTTTTTTCTTCTGATGATCCTTAAGATGATGAGGAGTAGCTTCAAGAATCAAATTTAGATTTTAGGAGTTTAGAGAAACTAAATTTACAAGGTTTAAAGGAGATTGGAAGAAATTGGTAGTCACCTTGCAAAATCTTGAATTTTTCTCTTGATTGGTTGCCCTAATTTGAAACAATTTTCTTCTTCCTCTCTTGTGTGTGTTGGTCATGTTTTGGGGCTGGAGGGACTAGAATTTTGCTGGTCTAAAAGTCCCTTAATTATTTAAATAAAAACCTAATTAAAATTCTATAATTTTTCATCTTTTTCCACATTTTCTTTTTGATTTTTGTGACAATTAATTTGGGGACATTTGGAGCCCTCTTTTAGCTATACACATGGGCTGAGAATCAGCTCATGATCTGTCCTTTCACCAATAAAAATTTGCCACACACAAAGCAAATGGGATCCAAAAAGATCCTAAAATTTGCTACTTTTTACATTTTGGTCCTTGGCTTCTTTTAGAAGCTTGGGCCATCCTTGGGCCACATTTTTTGAGTTTACAAAATTTATATTTAGGCCTTCAAAATATGGACTAACCCAGCCCAATACATTAAGGGCTAAATTGACTAAAAAGATAAAAAGAGTTTATTATAATTTGACCCTAAAATTTTACTTTCTTTATAATTTCACCCCTAACTTTTCTAAAAAAATTGGAATTGTATTCTTGACCTTATGTGATCAATTTCAAGTCCTAAAATCAATTTATGGTAATTTTAATATTTTTCAAAAAATTTATGTTAGTTTCTTAATTATCCTTACGATCCTCCCATAATTTTTTGATTCTTCCTACCAAAATTTTTGGATCGAAGTGTCCTAGGGAATTTTTCCTTTTTGGCATTCCCTATTCTATTTTGGGGTATTACATCTTCCTAGCCTCATTAAACCTTACATTAAGTCTTTTTAATTTATGTTTTACATGTAATTTTAAGTAGAGGAGATAAGATGATAAGCAAATTTATAATTGTGCATTTTCTTGAATTGAATTTGAGTGAATAAATTACAATAAACACCTGAAAGTTGGAAAGTTAATATATTTTATGATGTTCTATCAATTTGGCCTCATATTTTTGAATGAAGTTGTTATAATAATTAGTGTTTAAGTTGCAAGATCGATTTATACATGAAGTGTTATTTTTTTAAGAGTTTAGTTGTCTCTTTACTTTTGATTTTGTATTCTTAAAATCATTGAAAAGTTAGTTTTTGGTTTAATTCTTAGCTTTGAATAAAGGGTGTTTTGTTTGAGAATGTGTAAATTCTAAATGTGAGGGGATTTGATATATAAAATATTTTATACTTATTTTTCTCTATATTTAGGTCTCTTAAGGTTTGATTGTACTTATTTCAATGTATTTAGTCTTATTTTGGAATATATCATGAGTCTTTGGTTAAATAAAAAAATGACTAATTATAAGAATTTAATACTATTTTAATTACTTTGGCAATAACTTGAGCTTTGAACTTTTATTTAGATTGATCTTTATATAGATGAAAAGTTAAGAGAATTAGTTACAACTTTTGTATAAAAGGGCTAGTTTGAACATTTAGTAGGTTAAATATGGCTTTGAAACTGATCTAATGGTGTTGTCCTTGTATAATGGACTTGGCCTTTCCTTATTATTTGGCCAAAACTTGAGAGAAGCCTAAATTACAAAATTTTGGTGCCTTATGTTAGCAAAGACCTAAAATAACATGTTTCTAAGCTTTTGGAGCTAAAGTGATGTTCTTTTAAAGGTGGAAAATTAGCCTTAACTAGAATGATGTGAATCACAGCTTTGGACCTATTTTGGTGTTTGGGTTATAACTTGAGTTACAAACCCCCAAATTGTGAAAAGTCTAGTCCATTAGTTAGCTAAGAGTAAGCTCTAAGTGTTTATAATCTAGTTAAGTAAAACTAAGAGGTATATATATAAGGCAAAAACATAACTAATTAGAGGGGATTTAGCAATGAGTAAAATAAAGTTTTTCTCCTCTTGATATTTTAAGCTTTCAAGCTATGAATGGCTAAACTTTCTTCTTTTAGTTTAAGAGATTTGATGAACTTTCTCTAATTGATTTTGAGATATTGTTCTTCATTTTTTATGTTTAATTAATTATCATAATTCATTTATCTCTTTGCATAGATAATTTTCTAAAAAAATTCCATTAGTTGCTTGTCTATGTGATTATTCTTGAAGTGGTTAATTGGATTATTTTTGTGGTTGTGAATTGATTTAACTAGTTGATGTTTGGTAGATGAATTAGAGAGTAGGCTTTGTGATTTGCAAGGTTGTGGGTTTATTTAGTCTATCTCGATTGAATTTCTCTTATCTTTACTCTATTTTAATTTTGATCAAGTTTGATTAGGTCTTAATAATGGTTAAGTTTAATTAACCAATTTTGATATATTAATTCTAATCACATTGAAAAGGGAATTTGGAAATAAATGCAGGTTTCAAGGTTATTTTCATTAAATGGATAGTTAATTGAGCATTAGTTATGTTTTGTAGTAAATGATAAATCAATAGATTGATATACAATTCTTTGGACTAGAATTCATCTTGCTGTAAGTAAACTCTAATTTTATTTTCTATTTTTAGTTTATAAGATTGTTATTTCTTGCTTTTTAATTCTATTTTCCTATATTAAAAAATCCCTCTTGTTGCATAGACAAATTGGAAGTAAACTAAAGCCTAATCTTTGTAGGATTGACTTAATTCACCCTTATTGCAGTTTTGAGATTTTGATTTAATTTTGGTGTGTTGTAATGCACATCATCGAAATCAAAAAACTATAGTAAAGGTAAATCAGGTTAATCCCATGAAGATTAGGTTTTAATTTACTTCTAATTTAGTTATGAAACAAGTGAGAATTTTTTAATGTAGGAAAATAGAATTAAAGAGTAAAAAATAACAATTTTATAAATTAAAAATAGAAAATAAAAGTGGAGTTTACTTATAGCAAGATGAATTCCAGTCTAAAGAATTGTACATCAATCTACCAATTTATTATTAATAATAAAATATAGGCAATGCTTAATTAACTATTCAGTTAATTAAACCCAATCCTTATTAAGACCTAATCAAACCCAATCAAAATTAAAATATATTAAAGATAAGAGAAACTTAATCAAAATAGATTAAATAAACCCACAACTAGGCAAATCACGAAGCCTACCTTCTATTTCATCTATCAAATAGTAGCTAATTGAATCAATTCACAATTGTAGAAATAATTTAATCAACCACTTCAAGAATAATCACATAGATAATTAACTAATGGATCTTTTTTAAAAAATTATCTATGCAATCACCAATAAAAGAGATAAATGAATTAAGATAACTAATTAGCATAAAAATAAAGAATAAAATCTCAGAATCAATTAGACAAAGTATATCAAATCCCTTGAATTAGAAGAAAAGAGTTTAGCTATTCATGGCTTGAAAGCTCAAAATATCAAGAGAAGAAAAATTATTTTTTATTACTAAATTTTATTTGGTTGGCTACATTTTTGCCTTATATATACCTCTTAATTTTGCTCGACTAGGTTGTAAATACTTAGGACTAACTCTTAGCTATCTAATGGATTAGACTTTTCATAATTTAGAAGTTTAGAGCCTAGGTTATGGCTTAAACACTAGAACTAGTCCAAAATTGCTTAATTCATGTCATTCTAGTAGTGGCTGGTTTTCCATATTCAAAACAACATCACTTTAGCTTTAAAAGCTTTGAAATGTGTTACTTTGGGTCTTAACTAACTTTGGGCATCATAATTTTGTAATTTGGGTGGGTTAAACAATGAGGAAGGCCCAAACAATGAGGACAACACTACTAGATTAGTTTTAAGGCTAAATTCAACCTACCAAATGTTTAAGTTGGCTCTTCCATAAAATACAAAAGTTCTAGATAATTCTTTTAACTTTTTATCCATAAAAAGATTAAACCGAGGGTTCAAAACTCAAGTTATGACAAAAAATTCTAAAATAGTATTAAATTTTTATAATTAGTTATTATTTTTTATATAACCTAAGACTCATGATATATTCCAAAATAAGCCTAAATCTATTAAAATAAGCACAATCACACCCTAGGAGACCTAAATATAAGGAAAAATAGGTATAAAATATTATGTATATCAAGAATTAAGAGAAATAACACTAGAGTCTTGGCTAGAAGGAGAAACATGAGAACATGATTTACAAGTTATAACTTAATGACTTTATGTGTCTTTTTCAAATGAAACAAAGCTTATTTATGAGAAAAATTATCTTAATCTCTAAGTAAAGTTGTCCAATAAGCTTTCTTTACCTCCCAAAATCTAAATATTTGAATTTGAATTAAGTGGCACTAGCATTTGCCTCTTGATGCCTCTTGATTGCATCAAACAAGGAATTCATCCAAAATAGTAAGCACATTGCTCTTTTGCTAGGAATTTGAATTTTGGCTCCAAATTCAATTAAAAAGTGATGAATAATGATTTATACTTCCTTAATAAGTTAGCTAAAACTTTTAGACAAATAAACATTATTTTTATCAATTATATGCATGTAGGAAATATTTAAATTTGAATTTCCCTCTTACACATTTGAATTTCTCACTTGATATTTTGAAATTCCATCTTAAAATTTGATTCAATAGTTAAGACCAAATTTATAAACATTAGTCAACAAGATCATTTCTTGATGACCAAGTTTTTTGTCATTTTCAAGCTAAAATCAATAATAAAATGATTTGGGCCATCCTAAAAATATCTAATGGACAAGTCATATCGAAACTTTCATGACTAATAGATTAAGAGTGGTCCTCTAAAGACTTTCATAGTATAGTGATGGACTTTGCAATATTTGATCCAATATAATAACTAATCAAATATTTGGTCCAAAAGCATTCTCCATTTTTGATTCTTCACGTGTAACTTTTTTTTTCTTATTAAAGATAAAAAAAGTGAATGCAACTTAGGTCTAATTATACTAATTTTATTTGTTGATATAAAAATAGGATAATATTAACAATTTGTTGTTTGTTTTGTAGTAAGAAATATTAAAACTATGTTTAAAGAACTTAATTGATATTGAATTGAAAATAAGTGGTGTTATTTATTAGATACCAAAATTACATTTTTAAATAAAAATTATATTTTTAAATAAAAATTATATTATCATTAGATACTTGTTCTTTATTTTATTCTGATATTATTTTCATATATCAAATATAGTTATGGAAATATTTTTCTATTCTATTCTTATTTTCTTTTCTTATTTTATTGTACCAGATATGATATAAATATTTTCTTCATTGATCATTATTTTTTATTATTATGTAATTAAATTATGTATAATAAAATTTTAAGTAATGAAAAAGACACATAATTTATATATTTAAATTAAATGTATCTTTTAATATGTAAATAAATTATTATATTTTTCAAAAATTTTTATTACCTTTTATTAAATATTAGGTTGTAGATATTAGGGGGCTTGGTTTATTGGTATGTATTATAACTAGCCTTATGACTTTGCTACGCATAGGATTGTTTGATGTTTTAATTTTTAATTTACTATTAGAAATATATTAATATTAATTTATTACAAATCTTGTAAATTTAACATATATTAAATATTAAATTGAGTATATTGAATATACTCTGTTTGAATTTATACAATTATTTGAATTTATACAATTAATACAATATGAAATATTTTCATCTATAAGTTGTTTTAAAAATTTTTGCTATAAAACATGAAGAAAGTATTTTTGTAATTACCTTATTAATGCTCAAATTAAATATTTATTATTTTTTATCTCATGTAAGAAAATTTTAAGTACTTGAAAAACATCATATCAATACATGGTACTTTCTTATCTTGCTGCTGACAATTACTTTTCACTTTCCAAGTTGTTTGACAAATTGATGCAAACAATTTTTTAAGCACACTGAGGAGAGATAAAGAGTTTAATAGGAATGGAAATAAACTTGCTATATTTATTAAATGAGAAATAATTAAGTAAATGAATGCAAGTTATGTAGAATTATCAAATCATGTGTCAGATTATTTTTCTAGAAACAGAGAATCTTTCCATTTTAGAAGGCAAGTTTCAATTCTTTCTTTGAATAGCAATTATATTTTATTGTAAACAATGAATTTCAACTAAAGGAAAAGTCCACATCCAACAAATACTTCAAACAAGTGAAGTAAATCAAAGAATTACAATTACATAGTTGAAACGTGAATAACAATATGATTGAGACACAATTAAGAAATTCCAAATCCTTGTGCTGCCAGAGTCTACAAATGTATCTTTATGATACTAATAATTAATTAAAAGCTTTATCAATTTCAAAGAGTTTGGTTTCAAAACTTCTCCTATTAAAAGTGATTGCAACATGCTAGTATGAATTCAATGATAATTATGTAATTGAATTGCTGATTTTTCTTACTTTTCTCTGTTCATCAATTAAAGCTAATTTCACATTTCCTCATCTATTAAGAAAATGATTTGGCATTCATAGTAGTATACAAATCAATAACATTCATAATGTAATCATGTGTGGCACTCTTCATGCAATTGGTTCCACTTACGATGTAAATTGATCTCATTGTGAGATATATCCATTTGTATAAGTGATCTTATATATATGGAAAACAATATCAATATTGTCCAAGTCTTTGATGAGTTGATTTGTGGTATTTAGAGAGCTTGACTGATAATTATTATACTAATTGGAATCATCACGCTAAGATTAAAACTTATGTTGAGTATAAATGTGAGAAACATTCCACATATGTAGTGCACCAAAGCATCTAATAACATGGTGGGGTAAGTATATTTTTAATTTTATTCTTTTGAGTTTCTTCTGCATCTATCTCCACTAACCACACTCTAGGTAATTACATACGGATGTAAAATGCAAAGAACCATTTAGTCTTCAGTTTGTTGTTAATACATTTCCCATGTCACCAAATATCACATGTTCTAATAAGTCTTGCCCTAGAAACGATGACTTGAATTGGTATGACTTGCTCCAAATATATGTACAATTAAATAATCAATGGCCTAGCTTGTAAGTGTACCTAAAATGGCAAGGGAAATCAGATGACAAATAAGTGACTATCTCACTCTTACAACTTCCACAGGCAAGCTTTAGGATTAATCTTAAATTAGATGACAAGCAAACTATTAAGTAGCATATTACCTAAAACCACAAAGAGGAAAAATTTGTAGGAGATTGGTAAATGCTCACATGTTAATAGAGGATTCATAGAATCAAATACTCACTTATTTTACATCTTGATCAAGAAAATAGTAAGATATAACCATGTTACTAACCTACTGTTGACTGAAAAAAATAGAGCAGAGGTAGTTGCCCTCCTATCACAAGTGCCCTTTAAAATATGTTCACTCACCTTACCAAAGTGCTAATTTATTTAGTTGTAGCCATAGCCAATTGGTACATCCCTTCTTTTGCTTTTTCTTACACCTAGGAGGTTGTTCTACTCTCATTTTTTGAAATGATCAAGAAACACACCCTTCAACTTGAAGTCATTATCATGTGTAAAGCAATTTCTCATTTTTCAAAACCTAGGAAGAATATTATTACATTGTAAATTGGCCAATTTATTAGTTTATAAATTTCTAGAAGCTTAAACAAAATTTGACAATATTTTGTATGTAGAGATTGTATCTTTCTATTCATTGATGCGAATATGTGAAGGTTTACATTTTCACTTCTTTATTCTTTTTATTCTGTAATTCCATTCTTTCATGATGATAACATTCTTTTTAAATGAAAGATCAGTGAAGTTGTAATCTTGAAAGCTCTTATAGAAGAACATGCTAACATCAATGATAACATTCATTGATTAAGGCCTTGACTCTTGGATATGAACAATTAATGTACCAAAAGAAAACTAAACTACACCATCATAACTGTAAAACAAAATTTTGCAAAGAAGTGAAGTCCCAAAACTTGCTAAAGATATGGGTGAAACAAATTGATCATAGCAAAAAACTTAGTAGCATTAGCTCTCATAATGCAGCCATAACTATCTAAAAAATCCAATTTGTAAATTAATCTCATTATTCACATAATGAAATTAAATCTCAGTTTCTACAGCTCTTTTTGTTAAATTTCATAACTATCTAAATAAAACACTACAATATATTATGTCAAAATTATTAAAGCAATGGAATGGTAAGACAGCAAATATGGACACAAACTAGCAAGTAACTGGTTTGGTAAAACCACATGGCAAGGAAGTAAATGATCATTATTTATAGTAAAACCAAAACTAACTAAATGATTATTAAAAATCTTCAAAGCTCAAGTAGTTACATGACCTACAACCCTCAACGTAAGATTTTTCTATTATATTCTTATTTTCTTTCCTTATTTATTGTACCAAATATGATATAAATATTCTCTTCATTTATTATTATTTTTTATTGTTATGTAATTAAATTATGTATAATAAAATTTTAAGTAATAAAAAGGACACATAATTTATATTTTTAAATTACATGATATCTTTTAATATATAAATAAATTACTATTTTTTTTAAAAAAATTTATTACTTTTTATTAAATACTAGATCGTCGATAGTACGGGGCTTGGTTTATTGGTATGTATTTGCTACCTTTTGTTTTTGGCTGCTCCTCAGACGGATCTCTTATAACGAGAAGCGAATGCATTGGTAGCGCTCGTCACCCCCCCCCCCCCCCCCCCTTTTGCATTTAAAGTGGATTATGACCTGTAAGTGAATTTGAATTTTTTTCATTTTCCTTTTTATAATTTTAGAAAAGTAGAAATATAATTTTTATTTTAAAATTTATTTATATTTTATTAAAATGTACAGTTTGAAATTAAAATAAATTTATATTTTTCTTTTTCAAAATTTACCTCATCCGCCTCTTAAGAAATAGAGGGGATTTCATTGTTGTGATTATGATCTTTCTATAAATAGAAAATAAAAATAAAAATTTCGGCATTAATAAAGTTTCCAAATTTGTTTGGGGAATTTCATTTTCAATCTCTATCGCAGTTCCAAATTTAGCTTCCTTCCTACTTACCCAGTACACACTGAAGAAGAAAAGGACAGCAGCAGCATCTTGACCACAAAAAGTAATGGGGACAAAAATGTCAATTTATGGGCTTATTTTAAGCTAACTGCATGATTTCAAATGATGAACTGGTCAAGCTTTTATCAATTTATGGGAATTACCAAGAAAGAGATTATCGACACCGTATTTGTGAGTGTATTTTTTTCTATAAAATATTATTATTTTTTATACGAGTTTATAATTTTTTTTACCAAGATCCCTAATATTTTTATTTTTCAAATATAAGTGTTTATGTTATAACTTTTTATAATAAGAAAAAGAAAATTTATAACGTTTTATGCAAGATTTACAAGATTTTATAAAAAGGGTTAAGATTAGATATCCTAATGCTTGTTACTTTCTATAAAAAGGTTGTAAAATTTAAGTAAAAAATTATAAATTTCATAAAAATAATTTTTTTTTTCATAGAATGAAACAATTTTTGTAAATGAATATACAAGTAAAACCTTCTATTTATTTATTTTTATAATAATATAACACATTTGTTATATTATTGAAGAAGAAAAGTACTGATAACACTATATCAGGATTATTCAGACATGGAGGGTGAGGAATTTTTTTAAGGGACTAAAATGATAGTTTCAAATTTTCTATACATGATGCAATTAGAATTATAAATAAGTTAAGTGTAGCTGAATTTTTTTTTATTTGTAATGCAAGAAATGGTAAACCATTTAATGAAAATTAATTTCAAATGTAAGGAGGAATAAAATTTTCAAAATAACATTAGATGCTACTATATTGTTAGGGGTGTGATAGATGCTACTATATTGTTAGGGGTGTGACAAATTGGGCATCTATTTGTTTAAATTCAAATTCGATAAAAATAAATAGCATGACCTCAAACTTATTGAACTTACAAAATTTAAACTTGAGTTTAATTATTATAGGAGTGTAATCAAGCTTAACCAAGTTTTAAAATATTTTTAATGCTTATTTTCAATAAATACTAAAAAAAATGATAGTAAACTTTATTTCACATTATATCAGTCTTTTCTATTTTTTCAACTAATATTTTCTTTTCTTTTTCCTTTTTTTTTTAAGAAGAAAAATGTGGCTTCTATGATACTCCGATTGGTTTGGAACCTATTCAATAATTTGTATTTTATCACATACTTATAAGTTTGAAACTCATGAGGTACTTTAAAATTTCTCTACTTAAGATGTGTTTGATAATATTGAGGTATTTAGCCGAAATTTTGGTATTAAATTTACACAAGAAGTGTTTAGATGAAAATGCAACGATACTTAAGATTGAGGTATTCAGTTGATGTGTTTGAAAATATTGAGGTATTCAGTTGATGGAATTTTCTTTAGTTACACTCAATTTCACCCGCGATACACTTGGCAGAATCTAATTTCAACTGGGTGAATCAATGCGAGTGTAACTATCATCATGTAACTATCAGGTTCCAACCTATTTGTTGTTCAATTTTTGGTCTGAAATGAAGAATATTTGTTATTACTGACGGTTCACTTTCAGAATTTGGTGTTCTCGGATTTGAACTGGGACACTCATTGAAGCATCCAAATTCCTTGGTAATATAGGAAGCTCAGTTTGGAAATTTTGCCAATGGGGGTCAAGTGATAATTGACAATTTTTTTGAGCGGCGGGGAGGCCAAGTGGCTTCGTCAGAGTGGCCTTGTTTTGCTCCTTCCTTATGGTTATGATGGTTAGGGCCCCGAGCATTCAAGTGCTAGATTGGAGCGTTTTCTTTAGGCAGACTCCTTTAAAGAAACTTTATTTTGGTTTTACATATGGCGAACAGAACTAATACAATTTTTTTTTTATTTGTGATTTCGTTTCAGATGAGTGATGAAAATCCTTTCGTTATACCTGAGATGGATCCAGCTATTACCACGCAAATTCAGGAATGCAATTGGCAAGTTGTGAATGTCACAAATCTTGCTAATTTCTTTCACGTTTTGCGCCGTCAGGTACTCATATCTCAAAAAGTCCTTTATATAATCTTCTGAAAAGTGTCTGCATTTTCTTATATATTTCTGTTTCATTTCTCAGATACATAGAGATTTCAGGAAGCCTCTAATTGTAATGTCCCCGAAAAATCTTGTTCGTCACAGGGAATGCAAATCTAATATTTCTGAGTTTGAGGACATTGGTGCTCAAGGAAGCAGATTTAAGCGCCTTGTGGAAGACCAAAACAACCGCTTTGATCTTGAGGATGGTATCCGGCGCCTCATTCTTTGCTCTGGAAAGGTGGATTACATTCTTGATTGCATCTGTCTTCCATTTATCAGATTAAATTTTCAGAGTTTCTTATCCTTGTTGTTGCTTGCCTCCTAAGAAAGAGGCCTATTATAGGGTTTATCACTCTTTAGTGAAACATTCATAACAAGTTGTAGCCTTCCTTCGCTATGCAGGTTTACTATGATCTTCACAAAGAGCGGAGAAAGATCAATGGAAATGATATTGCAATTTGTAGGATTGAAGAAATTTGTCCTTTCCCATATGATTTGATTCAGCAAGAATTGAAACGCTATCTATTGAAAATATGGCCAAAACAACTGCAATATAGGATGATTTGCTTAGACTCTAGGAATTTGGTTTTCTGTTTGTTATGACCTGTTCTTTAGGAAATTGTTGGTTCTATTTTTTAAGATTTGAATGCCGTTAGTCATGCCTAAAACTAAAGGATATGTATCTAATTTTCTATTGAACTCTAGCTCTATATATGGAGCTTTTCAATGAAGATTAAATTGTATCCTTCGCATAACATCTGATCTCCATTTTTTCTAAAAATTTTTTGCTCTAAAATCAACAAATTGGCACCAGAGCTTTTATCTTGAGGGACTTGTGAGTTGAGTAACCCTATAATGGAGGCTGATACATCATTTACAACTATTGCACCACCTGTTTTTGATGGTGACAACTATGAAGCTTGGGCTATTAGGATGACTATCTATCTTGAAGCATTGGATCTTTGGGAGGCTATAGAAGAAGATTATGAAATTATCCATTGCCAGCTAATCCTATAATGGCCTAGCTAAAGCATCATAGAGAGAGGAAGACAAAGAAGTCCAAGCTAAAGCTTTTGTTTTTTGGTTGTGTCAAGTGTGATATTTACAAGAATTATGAATCGATAGTCTACCAAGGATATTTGGGATTATCCCAAAGTTGAATATCAAGGCAGTAAAAGAACCAAAGGCATGCAAGTGCTTAACTTAATCAAAGAATTTGAGATATAGAGCATGAAGGAGAAAGAAACTATTAAAGGTTACACTCACAGGTTGCTAAGCATTATTAACAAGGCATAACTTCTAGGGAAGGATTTTCCCAATGAAAGAATTGTGCAGAAAATACTTGTTTCTATACTTGAAAATTTTGAATAAAAAATATCTTCATTAGAAGAATCTAAAAATTTGTCAAGTATCTCTTTAGGAGAGTTAGTGAATGCTTTCTAGGCACAAGAGCAAAGGAGAATGATGAGATAAGATGAGGTAGTACAAGGTGCTTTCCATATAAAAGCACAAAACTTAGGAGGATGCAAAGACAAGAAGAATAACAAGAGAAAGAAGAACAAGAAACTTAAGGCCTCCAATAAGTAGCAAGATGAGTCTTTTCCATCTTGTCCACATTGTAAAAAAACAAATCACCCTTAGAGAAAAATGTTGGTGGAAACTTGATGTCAAGTGTAGAAAGTGTGGTAATATAGGGCATGTGGAGCGGATCTGCAAGTCTTAACATGAGGAGGCAAAGATGTCTACAGAGCAGAGAGTAGCAATAAGATGAGCAACTTTTTATTGCAACATACTTTGCTGCAAGCAACAATTCTAGTGATTCTTGGCTGATAGATAGCGGTTGCACAAACCATATGACCAATGACTAGAAGCTCTTTAAAGAGCTTGACAAAACTATAATTTTCAAGGTGAAAATTGGAAATGAAGATTTCATCTTAGTCAAGGGAAAAAGAATCATGGCTATAGAGAGTTTGACAGGTTTAATGTATATCACAAATGTTTTATATGTGTAGGACATTGACCAAAACCTACTTAGTGTTGCTTAGTTAGTTGAAAAAGGCTTTAAAGTCATATTTGAAGACAAATGATGCTTGATCAAAGATGTAAAAGGAAGAGATGCATTTAAGGTGAAAATTAGAGTTAAAAGCTATATTTTAAATCTAATGGAGGAGGACCATATAGCTTTTTTAAGCATTGTAAGCAATGTTGAACTATGGCACAAGAGGCTCGAATATTTCCATCATGTTGGACTTTTATACATGCAAAAACATGCCTTGGTGGAAGTGTGCCATTGCTTGAAGACAAGCTAGCTGATTGTGTAGCTTGTCAATATGGGGCAAAAATACCAATATACGATTTTTTTATAAACATTTTTCCGTTTTTCCGTGGTTTCGAAACATATTACCAAAGTACGCAGAGCGCCATTCAAAATGGCGTTTGCGGTACATGAAGGCACCACACTGTCTGGTGCCTTTGGACCAGCCTGAACTTGGAGAGCGCCAGATTGAATGGCGTTCCAAATTTGAAGGCGCCATCCAACTTGGCGCCATTGAACTTTGGAGGCGCCATTCAAGGTGGCGCCATTAGTTCAAAATTTTGGGAGGCGCCAAATGCAATGGTGCCTCCTGCCCTATTTAAACCCCACCCCTCCCTTTTCGGCCTTCACTCTTTTTCACTCTTCGCAGCCTCTCTTCGCCCTTCAGTCTTCGTAGCTGTTCCTGTTTGCACCATTTCTCATTTTTCCACTCACAAATTTTCATCCTTTCTTACTTCTGTGCATTTCATCTGGTAACATTTTCTTCTTTGAATTTCAGATTTGGTCTTCTTTCCTTTCTCTTCCTTGGTTAGTATTTTTATAATTTCTGTATTTATATTATAATTTTTATTAGTTATTATGAGAATATATTTTACGGTGGAAGAAATTTTTTTATTCTATGTTGATTATTATGATTTATAATGTGAAATTATGATATAAGATTTAGGAAGAATTTATAAAAATTTATATGATCTGTGATAGCTTATGATTTTTACTGGTTAGTATTTTTATAATTTCTGTATTTATATTATAATTTTTATTAGTTATTATAAGAATATATTTTACAGTGGTAGAAAATTTTTTATTTTATGTTGATTATTATGATTTATGATGTGAAATTATGATATAGGATTTAGGAAAAATTTGTACAAATTTATATGATCTGTGATAGTTTGTGATTTTAAAAGAAGAACAAAGGGGATAAAAAAAAGTATCTTAGAATAAAATTTACAATTTAGGTAAAAATTATGTTTAGAGATTTTTTAAATATAAAATTTTTTAAGATATAAGATATGATAAAAATAAGATTATTTTTATTATATGTTGATTATTACGAGAATATATTATCCTATTGATCAATATTTTTATATTAATTTTGAAGTAGTATATGTCAAAATAAGTAAATATCAATTGAAGAAATTTTGTAAAGACTTGATATCTTATGTATTATTTCTCTTTATTTTATATTTTTTATTGTACATTTTTCTTATTCTTTTTTGTTAACTCATGATATTTAAACCATATATACTAATATTTTTTAGCAGTAAGATATATCAATTTTTTTATTATAAATGTATTCTATATAAATTATATAATTCATTTAATTAATTAATTTATTATACAATCAATTTTTTATTATTTTATACCTTATGTATTGTTTATTTCTTATTTACTTTATTGTATTCTTTTTATATCTACTCGTATTGTTTATAGTTTAAAATATCAACATCATTAATTAACATAAATATAATAAGTTATTTTTTTTAGCTTATTATAATATTTTAAATAAATTAAAGCTTTAATATATATTTTATTAATAAAAATAATTAATTTCATATTATATTTTTTTAAAAAATACTTAGTAATTAAATTAAATTAAATTTTATTTATATAAATTTTTTAAATTATTTGTTGATAATAATTTTTAAATATTATGTTTTAAATTTAAAATACATCAACTAAGATTTCTCCAAGGGTTTACAGTTCGTACATTATTTTTTCTTCATTTCATCTACTTTGTTTAATTTTTTTTCTTTCTTTTTTCAATCATTCTATTAAAAGTTCAAATGCAATATATTGAATAATATAAATATAATACAATTTATTTTATTTTTGACATAAAATTATTTTTAATAATCAAATATATTATTTAATAAAATTAATTGATTATATATTTAATTTTTAACACTTATTATTTTACTTTTCACATAACATTTCTCCTTTTTTAATTTATTTTGTTATAATTTTTTTATATTGACTCATATTATTTACGATTTAAATATTAGGATAATTACATAATATTGACATAATGTAATATATTTTATTTTTATCTTAAAATAATTAAAAAAAATTAATGTTATGGGAAGCATTAATTGAATTAATTATTTATATATTTCAGTTTTAATAAAAATATTTAAGAATAAAAATTAATTATTTTTTAAAATTTATTAATATTTTCATGAAATAAAATTTTAAGCACTATATTTAAAATTAAATACACATCAATAAAATTTTATCTATGTTATTATTTTTGTTCCTTTTATATATTATCTTGTAAAATATATTTAATTTAGCATGATTTTTGCATAATTTTTTTAATGATACAATAATATCTAACAATTTTTACTTAGAGATTAAAGTTATTAAAATATCTAATAATTTTTTCTTTCATGCAAAGGCTCTTTTTTGTTTGCTTTTCCTAATATTACTGGTTAGTATTTTTATAAATTTTATACTTATATTATAATTTTTATTAGTCATCATGAAAATATCTTTTATAGTGGTAAAAAAATTTATTTAGAATATTATGATATAAATAGTATGAGTATTTTTATTTTATATTGATTATTATAATTTATGATGTGAAATTATGATTTAAGATGTGAAATTATGATTTATGAAAAATTTATAGAAATTTATATGTACTGTGATAGGTTGTGTTGTTAAAAGAAGAACAAATAAGATAAAGAAAGATGTCCTAAAAAAGGCTTTAAGACCTAGGTGAAAGTTATATTTAGAAAATTTTTTCATGTAAAATTTTAATATATCATAAGAGAAGTAATAAAAATAAAATTTTAGGATATGTGGATGTAACCAGAAGTTTTAAAAAATAGGATATTGTTATTGAAAATATGAATATTTTTCTATTTAAATAGTAGATATTATAAATGCAAGAATAATAAATGTAGCAGAAAAATTATACTATACATAGGTTTATTCAGAAAGTATTAAAATATATAAGGAGGTACTGTAATATAAGTATTAGACGAAGTCAGTATATGTAAAAAAAATTCATGATTGTAATCATAAAAATATACAAACAATAATGTGTAAATATTTTTTGTTGCTATTTTGTAATAGGTGTGAAGGGAGAAAATTATCATGAAAATAATAAATGTAGTGTATGGAAAAAGTTAATCAATTTAATAAGTATAATTTGTGCCGAATAAACAAAAAAATGACAATTGAAAAAGATAAATTAAAATATAGATAAGATTATATAGCCAAATATTATATTAGTTTTAAAAAGAAATAACATTTATTTGGTCGAAAAAAATTATCCTATTATATGATATGTTTGTTATATATGAAAAATTATTATGCAATCATATTTAAAAATTAAGTTTTTTTTTTCAATTGTGTGCAAGTAAGTGAAAATTGAAATTATTATTTCAAATATAAATTTATTTTTTTGTAATAATTTATTTATATTACATCAGAAATTATGCAAAAAAAGAAAAATTAGAATTAAATTATTTATATCACACTTGTAAATGAACATTAAAAATTTATGAAGTATGGAAAACTATGAATGAGTGTAAAAATAGCAATATATTTGTTGAAAAAAAATGTCGATCTGTAAAGATCGGAATGGGTTTGGCCTG
Organism: Sindora glabra; assembly: GCA_020226215.1. NCBI lineage: Eukaryota > Viridiplantae > Streptophyta > Magnoliopsida > Fabales > Fabaceae > Sindora > Sindora glabra. Next base: position 7,932,738 of record CM035233.1, read on the forward strand.
TGTGGGTAAATTATTACGTACTATTAAATATATACCTTATAAAAATAGTAATACATATCGTTTATTTTTACTTGTAATATTAAATACTAGTTCATTCGTTTATAAGTACAAAAATTATATATGATAATATGTGTCAGTTGTGAGGGTGCAGTGAATGTTTTGCAGTTAAAAGTAACAAGATGAAGAAAAATTTAATTGCTTTTATATATTCAAATGGTACAATGATTGAGGGATTAATGGGGGTAATGTACGATAGACCTCGCCCAAAGGCATTGAAATTGAGAGGATGCAGCACTATGGATGTTTTGCGAGAGAAAATTCATGCTCGACTGAAGCTTCCCCAAGATCAAGCTATTGGGAGAATTATTTATAGGTTTTCACAGCATCAAACAGAGGCTTAATATATGGCATATGAATTGGACGACGATGAAGACTTGGCATGTGCCATAGCAAGTTACGAACAATATCCGATAATGATAGCAATGGAATTGTATTGTGGAGGTGATCACATTCGAACTACACACTGCCAACCTTGATTCACAAGAAAGATTTCTAATAATTAGACCACCCGTAAATCCAACGGCTCATGTCAGTACTAGTTGTTCGATGGTGCGGCAAGGCCCTCCTTACACGGGTGGAATTGAGTTCCACATTTCTGATAGTTATACTCCTGCATTGGACTCATCTGTTGCAGGTGTTTTCCCAAGAAATGTATCACATGCCATGATGGGTTCAACAAGTGCTTTACTAGTCATAGAGGAAGAATCCACTGATCCTATAATCATGGATGCCCACCTTGAGTTTGGTTTTGAAGACGATAAGGTGTCTTGCAGTAGCAGTGATGATCGTGACACTGATGATGAAGAATGTGCAACTACACATGATGACAGTGTTGCAGCTTAGTGTGTGAGGAGTGACAATGCTGCACAGACATCATATGGTATCCCTCAAGCTGCTGTCTTCTCTTACATTGATTGGGATGTTGTAAGGAATGCTAATGAATTTCTGAAAATAATGAAACCAAGCTATGACTACGGCATGGAAGACTTACAGATTGGATAAGAGTTTGATTGCAAGGAGGCATTGATTGCTGCAACCAAGCATTACCACATCAGAAGGCACCATAGTTATTATGTGGAGGAATCGGATACTAGAAGATTGAATGTGAAGTGTGATAATTATGGGGATGAATGCAAATTCCACCTTAGAGTGACCAATCTGAAGAATTCTAACACTTGGATAATAACTAGATTTTTAGGGCCTCACATATATGTTAATGCCAGTTTAACATAAGATCACAAGTCTCTTGACTCCGAGTATATTAGTTCCTTGATACTGGAGATGATTAAAGTGAAGCAAGATGTTCCAATCTCGCTTATACAAGAGAGGGTGGAAGGCATGTATGGGTATAAGATTTCGTATAGAAAAGCATGGAAAGCAAAACAGAAGGCAATTGTCAAGGTGTATGGAGATTGGGATAAATCATATGAAGTGCTCCCCAAATGGTTGGACATTTTAGGCTATTGTGACCAAGTTCTGTTCAAGTTGGAGTCAGAAGAATTCATCATAGTTTACAACCGTGTTGATCCACAAAAACATGTTTTCAACTGAGTTTTCTAGGCTTTCAAGTCATGTATTGCCGCATTTCCCTACTGCAAGCAATTCATACAAGTTGATGGAATGTTTCTGTATGGCAAGTACAGAGGTGTGCTACTAATTGCTGCGACCCAGGATGGTAACAAATGTCCCGTATGTCTTACCTTTGCCATTGTTGAAAAGGAGATCTATGAAAACTGGAGTTGATTTTTAGTATTATTACAAGTAAATGTTACGAACTAGCAAGGAATATGCTTGATATCATATTGACACTGAGTTATAAAAGATGTTGTAGCCAATGAAGGTCTAGGATGACAGCGTCCTCATGCTTTTCATCGGTACTATATTAGACATATTACCAGCAACGTTCGTAAGAAATGTAGGGATGACAATGTCAAGAAAGTTGTCCTTAAGATTGGTACGCCTTATAGCATAACTTTTTTGTTGAACCTTTCATTTGTAAATTTACCTTCAATAAGGAGATCCACAAGAAGTTGACCACTATTCTGATGGAGAAGTGGACACTTGCTTATGATGAAGGAAGAAGATATGGTCATATGATGACTAATATAGTAGAGTGCATTAATGGCCTTTTCAAAGGATTAAGGAAGCTACCAATCACAGGCCTTGTTTAACAAACATACTATAAATGTGTCAAGTACTTTGTGGAAAGGGCAAAAGAAGCACATATTAAACTACAACAAGGTCACATATACGCAAGTAGATTCTGACAGGAGCTTGCGACTATCCAGTCACATGCTTCCTCTTACCACGTTTGTGTGTATAATAGATAAGGAACTAGGTTTGAAGTGGTGGAGGGCCTTGATATGGCCAGGGGATCATGTGGAAAGGTCGTCCAAGTGCTATTAGATAAAGGCCAATGTGAATGTGAACAATTCCAAGCATATAGATATCCTTGCGCTCATATTATTGCTGCTTGTGCCTCAATCAACATATCGTGGGAACCATATATTGATCCTATATATAGACTTGACACCCTACTTACTTGCTACAAATCTGAGTGGTGACCGATTGGGGAGTGGTCGCAATGGAATAACCTACCACCATTTCCTGTCCTAGTTCCAAATTATGGAAGATTGCATGAAGAGGGATGACCGAAGTCAACACGGATCAAGAATGAGATGGATTGGCCTCAAGAGAGTGGTGTTAGGAAAAAATACGATCTTTGTAAGATGAAAGGTCATAATCGTAGGCGTTGCCCACTTCTCCATGGAGATGAAGGCCATTCTTCACGTTAATTTTGATTTTTACTTTTGCAAATATGTTATGAAGTATGTTAACCAATGTCATAAGTGTAATGATCGGATGATGTGATTTGTTTGATTGTTGTAAAATTGCATGCCATTATAGATATATATGTGACCCCATTACTAGTAATGTTAATAAATTACTTCAATCGTCCAAGTGTTATAAATTTTTGTGTGGATCTTTGTAGTTAAATTGCACACGTATGTTATATTAGTGTGTATTTAAATTCCAGCCTAATGCAATTCAGTTAATGGCAGATGGCAAACCACAGGATCTTTCACTTGTGATGGTTCAGGACTCACACATATCCCAGTCAATTTAGGTAGGCCATGTATGCAAATAGTTAGATCTTAAATTTGGTTATACTTTTCCATATTGTCAGACGCAATAATTAATTTTTTTTTACAGCTTGACTGTGTGCTGAGAATTCGACGGGCTCATCACTACCATCACCATCACTTGCCGAAGTTGATTGTCCCCTTGTTACGATAGGTAGTTTTTTACGGCATGGCGATGTGTTAGTTTGTTCCAATTGACCATCAGTGCTTTTGTAGAGCGGTAGAGGTTGGAGACACACACTTTTCACATGCCGCAAAGGGAGACCACTATTATATTGCAGGATGTTGCTTTTCAGCTCAACCTACCCATTGACGGTCGAGCAATGACGGGCTCCATTATGTGGGGATGGGGAGCCCTGATAGAGGAGTACCTGGGATTGCAGTTACCGGTGGACGAGAATGTCATCAGAGGAGGACAATTGAGGATGAGTTGGTTAGAGAGGCATTTCACTCATCTTCCAGATGATGTGGAAGAGGTGACAGTGCAGATATTCACCCGGGCCTACATTTTGCATCTTATTGGTGGGATGTTATTTTCCAACCACTCCAACACGTATGTCTACCTCATGCACTTACCCTTGCTCAGAGACTTCCACGAGGTTGGGAAGTATAATTAGAGATCTGCCTGCCTGGCCTATCTGTACAGAGAGCTCTGTAAGGTCACTGCTCCAGATTATAGGGAGATAGGAGGGTGTTGCCTACTACTGTAACTTTGGGCATGGGATAGATTTCCCATTATTGCCCCCACGATTACTATTTCAGACATACCAGAGGGGGATGCAGGGATTAGCCCCTAGCCTGCAAGTTAGAAAAATTTTCAATTTACACTTGTAATTTAGTTGACTTCTAAGTTGTTTAACTTAGTTATTGTATTTGGTAGGTGGCACTATCAAAAGACGTTCTAGGATAGTCCGGCACACAACTTACCCTATTATAGATACGTGCTGGACCATCTTCGTCTCGACCAGGTATGAAGGGGATAATGTATATTTTTATTTCATTCCTTTGTCCATTTCATTGTTGCATTTAAATGACAACATAAATGTGTAATTTCAGATCACCTGGATCCCGTACACTGAGGTGGTCATCGCATCACTTCCTTAGTACTGTTTTGACGGGAGTGATATGTGGACAGTAATGGTGCCACTCATACACTTTTAGATTGTCGAGTGGCACTAGCCAGATAAGGTTTTGCAGCAGTTTGGACTACGCTAGCCTATTCCTGAGCCACCAAAGCAGGTGGCGGAGGTCCATTGCCTTCACTTGTCCGGTCGGCATGATCAGGAGTGGAACATCCGGCATCAGCCGTACATTGCACAATGGGATATTTAGGGAGACTTGTGTGCTATCGCCGAGCCGACCACATGACTAGTCCTAGGCCCACGGTTCGAGTACATGATATGGTACAGATGGGTTACTAGGCGATTTATTACACCCGTTGAGGGAGTACTAGATCTTGTGGTAATACTGCATGCTAGTTATTTGAGTCTGATTTTCTTCCTGTGCATTAGTATTGTAACTAACTTTAATGTAAAAAAATTGCACAAATAGATGAGGTGTCCACATTACACAACTTCACTACACCTGAGGGGTAGTCTAGGTTCACCTTCGATGCACTTAGATCGGCAACGGACTCCATCCTTCATGCCATTCAGGAGGTTGATCATGTGATTATTGACTCACATGTGGAGCCAGCTCCTCATGCCCATCATATCCCTGACCTTGCAGAGGGTGACCATGATCAACTTCATACTTGTCGACATCATTGCACTGGTCCACGACCTACGTCGCAGGCTGATGTTCCGTCCACTTCGATAGTGCAACAGACTCCATCATCGACTGCCCAGGACACCATGTTGATGATGCCAAATATGACTGCCTCATCTCATATGTACCCTACTGCACCAGATATTTTTTCATCCTCCACCATGTTTCCGGCTGCACTATATGCTCCATCATCATCCCAGATGTACCAGTTTACTTCTGGTGTTCCATCCTCATTTTAGGAATTTCCACATATACCAGGAGTTTCATCTTCATTCCATGTCTTTCCTTCCAGTGAAGCTGGTCTATCACAGCCATATCGTCCTGCATTTGATCTACATACTCAGGATAAGAGATTAGCACTTAGTGGCATGATGACAGATGACTCAGTAATTACAGATAGAGGTAGAGGTAGAGGCAGAGCGGGAGCTAGAAACAGAGGTAGAGCGGGAGTTGGAAGTAGAAGAGCCACAGATACCGGAGATGTGACTGCCGAGCCTGCACAGAGGGTTAGTAGATATGACTGCCACATTACCGATCCTGGATGTGAGATTGGACATCACTTACGTAGACATTAGCTTTCTTTTTCATATTTATTGTATATTTTTGTACATCTATCTTATTAATTTATTGTCAAACATCAAAATTTAGGATAGTTTTGATTATTATGATATTTTTATTTTCTTGCGTAGGTACTTATATCAATTTTAATTACCAAATCTTCTCACAAATATACAATCAATTCAATTCTTATATAATGCATCAAATATATACAATTTTTTCTAATAACATTCTTCTAACTAGAATTTTATTCTCTCCTCTAGTATTTTATTTTCACAACTTTAATTATTATAAATTATTAACTAACATAAATTAATTGTAAATTTTTAACAATAATGTGTGTTTATTTTTTTTCTAATGATAAGGATTATTCCATATTCCACATCTCGTTGCCAAAATATTTTATCATTATGATAAAATAAAAAGGAATTAATTTATGTTATAATTTTAATTTTATTACAAAATGAAAAGATTATTGTAATGAAATAACTAATTTTTTTTATTTTCAACTATCTTTAACTTCGTTCTTTCATATTTATTTTATTACAAAATAAAAATAATATTATTGAAATAAATACAAAGTAGCAAGAATATTATTGGAATAAATACAAAATAAAAGGAAATATATTTATTTCGTTATATTTCTTTTTATTTTTAACAATCTTCAACTTCGTATATAAAGAATATTATTGAATAATTCAATAAATTTGCTTATGCGTAATAAAATATTAAATAATTACTTGTAATATTATAATTCCGAACGGTGGAAGTGTATAATTCTGAAAAATGATAAATATTAAGTATCATTAGATTAAAATTTGAGAGATATTAATATAAATTACGTAATTATTCTTTATTGATCCTATCTTTTATTTTAATAATATTTAATTATTTACTAAATATTTATTATTTTTATTAAATATATTATTATCATTAACTACTTTCTTATTTAATTCCTATAATAAATTAACATATTAAATATCAAAGTTGAATAAAATATTTTTTTATGACATCAAATATAAGTATGAAATGAGTAATTTATTTTTAAAAATTTATTTTGAATCACAATCACATATTATTTATTTTTAAAAATTTCATTTTGAAAGGACAGAGTAAGGGCGCCAAATTCACATATTATTTATTTTTAAAATTTTTATTTTGAGGGTGCCATTCAATTTAGCGCCCTCAAAGTACTCCGGAGAAGCCATTCGGACTGGCGCCTCCTCCTTGAGGACGCCTTCCAGCCTAGTGCCTCTGCCCTACGTGTGTATTTTAATAATATATTTTGAAAGAACGGTAAAATGAAAATAAATTTATGAGAAAATAGTAAATTGATACTTTTCCCTCAATATGGCAAGTAAGTTAGAAAATCATTCCCACAAATAGCATGGAGAACAGCACACAAGCTACAACTAGTGCACGCAGATGTTGGAAGACCTGAGAAAACATCATCTTTAAATGGTAATAAATACTATATTACATTTATTCATGATTACACCATATTTTGTTAGATTTATTTCTTTAAATCCAAATTTTAGGTTATTAATATATTTTAGAAATAAAAGCTCTTGTGGAAAATCACAATGGTTGCAAGTTGCATATAATAAGATTAGATAATAGGAAAGAATACACAAATGAGGCCTTTGTTAGATTTTATGAAAAAATGGGTATTAAGCACCAACTTATTGCACTTTACACATTACAATAGAATGGTCTAAGTGAGAAAAAATTAAAATATTATGGAAATGACAAGGTGTATACTAGAAGAAAAGGAATTGCTAAAAAACTATAGGCAGAGGCTATACATATTACTGTGTTCTTCCTGAATAGGCTGCCAACCAAAGTTCTATTAAAAAAAACTACATTTGAAGCCTAGTTTGGTTATAAACCAAATTTACAAAACCTTAAAATTTTTTGTTATTTTTGTTTTTCTCATGTGCCATAGGTTAGGAGAGACAAACTTGATAAAAAGGTTGAACTAGGTGTCTCCATTGGATATAATAACACTTCCAAAGCTTATAGAAAATTTTAACCATAAAATAGAAAAAATTTTGTAAGCAAAGATATCAAATTCATAGATGACAAACAATGAAGCTAGGAGGAGCCAATAAAGAAACAATTTCTAAAAGTTCCATAATACTTTGATGATGATATATATGATATACTTGTTAGAGGCATAAAGTTCTTATCTGAAATTTATGAAAGAAGCAATGTTGTTGTCCTAGAACTTGTATAATTCAAAAACGTTGAAAAGGATGATGAGTGGATAGATACTATGAAAGAAGAGCTCAAGATGATTGAAAAAAATGACACATAGGAGTTGGTGGATAGACCACAACACAAATAGCCCACAGGAGTCAAATAGGTTAATTAAACTAAATTTAATGTAGATGGATCTATAAATAAATACAAGAACAGATTGATGGTGAAGAGATATACTCAAGTGTTTAGAGTAGATTTTTTAGAAACTTTTGCTCCAGTTGCACATCTTGATATAATCAAAATGTTGCTTGTCTTGACTACACATAAAGGATGGAAAATTTATTATTTAGATGTAAAGTCTACTTTCTTAAATGGTTATTTGTAGGAAGAGATATTTATGGAGCAATCAGAGGGATTTCATGTCAAGGGATAGGAAAAGAAGGTCTACAAGCTAAAAAAGGCACTGTATGGTCTTAAATAGACCCCTAGAGCCTAGTATTACATAATTGATGGTTATCTTTAAAAACTTGGATTTATTACAAGTCTAAGTGAAATTACATTATATGTGAAATTCACAAATGCTAATTTAACCATAGTTTCTATCTATGTTTATGACTTACTTATAATAAGAAATAATTAGAAGCTAATAAAGGAGTTTAAAGCGCTAATGCTTTAAGAATTTGAGATGATAGACCTTAGCTTAATGTCTTTTTTTCTAGGAATGGAGGTGAAGTAAGATCATTATGGAGTCTTCATATGTCAAAAGAAGTATGCAAGGGAAATATTTAAAAAATTTTACATGGAGAATTGCAAAAGCATAACTACTCCAATAAATCAGAAGGAAAAATTTAGCAAAGATGATGGAGTTGATAAAGTAGATAAACACCATTATAGAAGCCTAATTGGTTGCTTGATGTATCTTATTGCAACTAGACCTATTATCATACTTGCAGTCAGCATGCTTTCAAGATTCATGCACTGTGCTAGTAAGGTGCATTTTCAAGCGGCCAAGGGGATTGTGAGATATGTTAAAAGGATTGTAGACTATTGCATTAAGTACGATCATTTTTAGAATTTTAAGCTTTATGGATATTCTGATAATGATTAAGGAGGTTTAGTTGATGACATGAGAAGTATAACAAGTTACTATTTTAGCTTTGGTTTAAGTGTGTTTTCATGGTGTTTGAAGAAATAAGATGTTGTGGCTCAAAGCACAGTTAAGATAGAATATGTGTCAGCCATTATTGCTATGAATTAAGCAATTTGGTTTAAACATATACTTGCAAATTTACATATGGAGCAAAATAAGCCAACACGGATTTTTATTGACAATTAAGCTACTATTTCAATATTAAATAATCCTATTTTTCATGGCAAGACTAAGCATTTTAAGATTAAGATATTTTTCTTAAAGGAAGTGCAGAAAGAAGGTGGAGTCAAGATGCTTTATTGCAAGATTGATGATTAAAGTGCAACTGTTTTAACAAAGGCCCTTTTAAAAGCCAGATTTGAAGCTTTAAGATGCAAATTAGGTGTTTATAGCTACTAAGGCAAGAAGAAGTGTTGAAAATATGCCTAAAATAGCTGTAATGTGGGATAATTTACTTAGACTCTAGGACTTTGTTTTTCTATTTCTTATGACCTATTCTTTAAGAAATTGTTAGTTCTATTTTTTAAGATTTGAATGCTATTGGTTATACCTAAAAATGAAGAATAAGTGTCTAATTTTCTGTTAAACTCCAGCTCTATAGATGGAGCCATTCAATAAAGATTAAATTGTATCCTTCACATAATATCTGATCTCTATTTTTTTTGAAAATTTTCTACTTTAAAATTAACACTATTCAAGTATGTGCACTTGCAATATAGAATATGATTTCTTAATATTTATGTAAAGCAATTATTCCATAGGAGATCTCTTAGTTGCACTTAGTTTCTATAAGAAAAACTCTTAGTAATGTATAAGTGATAAAAGGTCACTGATACACTGCATAGAGTAATGTGCATGTAAAAACTTTTTGAATGTGAATAATCATTGACAATGTATATGCAAAATCCTATATTGATTAGATTTAAGAGTTAATTATGGTATATTAGATATTAAGCTTGATTACTTAGATAATACAGACTAACTAGATTAACTGTAGTAGTTATCTTAGGTTAGCCACTTTTGGGAGAGTGATGGTATAATGATGTTATTTAAATTGCATAAACCATAATACGGTATCATTATTTTACTCATATGTTTGCTTTTTTTCTTATATGCTGAGGTTATTTGGTGCCAAGAAAAGCCAATGAACATAGGTGCGTATTATTGCATCTTGTCTCGCCTTTGGACTTGCATGAAAGTATTGAATAAAGGAAACATGGAAGACATTAAACATGTTAGTTGCACTTCATTTGCAGCCATAACTACTAGATTTTACAAGATTCATATTAAAGAGCAAAATGAGCTTGTTTAGAAAACAATACAATCCTAACCTATCAACTATCCTTTCTAAAAGAATAATGTTAGTCACATGTATTTTGATTCACTTAATCTCATTCAATGTATATTTGACAAAATTTAATTTAACTATTTAAATTTTGTTAAGTATGCATTGAAGGAGATTGAATGAATTGAAATAGGAATGATTAATGTTTCTAGGGTAAAATCTTTTGCTTCTGTTTATATTCAATTATTTTAAGACGCTATTAGTTTGCAAATTCAAAATTCTTTCTTCCTTTCTATGGATATTAGTATGACTACATGTATGCATTTGTGTGGTAATATTTGATGTTTCTAGTTGCTTATAAATTTTCCCTAAGTTTCATTTCTTTTTTTAGACTAAGCACAAAAGAGAATGGTAAAATTAAATGGAACTAATAAGAATATTTAAAATTGGAAAATGAAAATAAATTTTGAAAAAACCTTGAATGTTCAATTAATGAATAATGTGGAATAGATGAATTATTAGCAAATGACTAGTGAGTGAATATTATGTTTTTCACAAGAAGAAAAGAGGGAGGAGCAAGGTTAATACTTTCTCATTACAAAATATTCAATTTATTCATAATTATAGTTAAAAAAAATTCATCATTGCAACCTTATCAAAATATAAATAATTTACAAAATCTTTCACCTTTCTAATGAGTGACATCATGATAAATGGATGAATGTGAATTTTGTATAATAATGTAGTTAATGATGATATTTACTGATAATAATACTACAGGAAAAAAGTAACTAATATTTATACATAACCTAATCTTTTGAAATTTTAATAATAGAATTCAAATATAAGATATAGGTAAACAAAGGCTGCTAACTTTACAAGAAAATTTTTAAGAATGGTCGATGTATATATTTACCTTCGATCTAATGGATGTATTGATTATCTAGGTTATGATGCCTAATCTTAATCTTTTTGGGATCTTTATATAATATATAATAAAAAGCATTAATTACCTTTTTCTTTTGTGTCTTTATCTACTTTTATTTCCTAATAATACATTAACAGGCAATAACATCATACATCACTTTCTTCTTTAACCTTCTCTCTCTCTCTCTCTCTCTCTCAATTCTGTAAAATTCCATTCATTAAGTAAAAGCAAATAACTAAAAGAAAAACTTAAATAGTCAAACAAGAAATTGATATGTTTTTTGTGTTACACATGAAACAAATAGAGGAAAAAGGGAGAAATTATTAACCTATAAAATACCACCTACTAAAGAAAGATTAGTTAATATAGTAGTTGGTCGTAAAACAAAAAAGGACATAGAAGCTTGAGGTTGGTGTCCAATCTGTAGCACTCCCAATTGAGAGGTGGAAAATGATTGCAATAGTCTAAAGATATCATGTAGCAACATAGTCCATTCTATCCTAGTTTTCGAAAGCTTATGAAATAGATTAGTGTGAAACTTGGTTGGAAAAATGATTTGAATTGAAAGTGACTAAAATTGTCTACTCAAGTGGGAAGAATATGATTACAAAGTCTCCAAAGGAAAAAAGAAATCCTGGGTAGTATGTGTAAGCACCAGCTTTCCTTCCATAGAAAATCATAAGAGGTTAAAAGAGATTAAGTTAGCTTGGAATAAGCTTGTTTAATTGAGTAACACCCATTAGGTAACCCAGCCTAAGCTAACCAGTTTGTGGCCCTTATTACAGATAGGGGTTCTTTCAAAATTGAATTAGTAGTTTTATGGGAATAATTGACAGCTAATTTGATAAAGTCTCATTTCCTATCTTCTTGGACAACCAGATCTCTTACCAAATTAATGACTTGTAGAGTAGGAGCTGGCATAAGAAACCAGAAAGCACTCTTAACATTGATATGATCTCCGTTACTTACTTACCACTTTAAATTATCTATTAGCAGTTGAGATCCTTTAATGATTTCTTTTCATCTCTATGACTTTTATTGGTGTTTGTTGAAAAAACCTTTAATAGAACCTCTTCCATATTTGCTAATAAACACTTTGCCTATTAATGATTAAGGTTTATAGATGATCTGCCAAAGTTATTTACATGTGAGAGTAGTATTAAAGGCAAAGCTTCTTTTTAGACCTAATCCTCCTTAAGTTTTAGATTTGGTGATGTCATTCTAAAACATGAGTTGATTTTTTTTTTCTATTTTGTTAACCATGGCATAAAAAATAATTAATAATATTTTTGTGATATTTAGAAGATAGCCTATTTGTAGTCATTTGAGAGATTGGGAGTGAAGATAGGACTTGTTGACATAACACCATTTGCCCTACATGCGATAAATTGCAAGCTCTCCATCCTTGAAATTTATTTTGAAATTTGCGTAAAGTTTCTTGTTTTATAATCTTCTTATCTTTAGCATCATCAATTTATGTTCCTAAGTATTTGCCTAATCTATATCCTTGTTGAACTTCCAATATCTTGTTTAATTTTTTTTTAAATGACAAGGAGTGTTAGTACTGAATTTGATAATTGAATTGTTGCCATTAATCCAAAGACTAGAAAGCTGACCAAACTCTGATAATATTTGCTTTAATTTTTGACAAGATTATGAATTGGCTTTAAAGAATACCATAAGATCATCAGCATAAGCCAAATGATTGATAGTTGGTATATTCCTTGATAGTTTAACTCCTTGGACTAAATTGCCTGAGTTGACTTTTTCAAGAGCTAGATATAAAATGTTGGCACATATGATGAAAATGTATGGTGATAAAAGATCACCTTACCTTAAACTTGATATTGGATATATTATTTATGACAATATTGATTATCACCCTCTATATAGGTGTAGAGATGTACTCCATGATCATTGTAATCCATGCAGTAGGGAAATTCATAGACTAAAGGACCTGCTTAATGAAATTCCAAGATATGCTTTTTTGATATATATTTGAGACAAACAAATTTCACATGATGGGGCCCATGTTAAAATGGTTAAAGCCTAATATTTTTAGCAATTTATCTTTATTAACGGAGTCTTGCACAGTATGAACTCAATTTTAATTCAATTTTTTGGCTAGAATTAAAAAAATGAAAGTTTTATTTGTTAAATGTATTTATTATAAAAAAATTGTACTAATGATTAAATTACATCTAATCTAATAGTAGTTAGAAACCATTACTAATTAAAAATGATATCAAAACTTTGAGCAAAATGTAAATTGTATGTTGATTAATTATATAATTAAATTAAAAGAAAAATTGTTTCATTCAGCACCTCATCAAATTTTAAACCATATTGCTTTTCACTAAAAATTGAGCTATCATTTAATGAATGGCATCTTGTTCTTGACAAAAATTATCATAAATCTAATATTTGCACCTAAATTAAACTATATAGAGTTTGGCTTAATTTTTATTTTGTGAAATTGTTATATTTTCTAATATAAATTTTCTACCAATTCAAATAAGGATTCTATTAAATAGGATTGTGTAATTACTTGTCAAGTGGGATTGATTCCTTTCTTTATTAGTCATCAAGTACCCTTATCATAATTTTCTTGAAAATAATGCTTCTATTGGCAAGAGGTTTTCTTCAAAGAAATTATTTACCCTTTAAGGGTCTACACACACATACACATGTGCATGTACATAGACGAGAATTGTTAATATCTACATCTATATATGAAAGTTAGTAATATCTTTTTTTTTGAATGAAAAAAATTATATTACTAATTTAAAGATAATAAAATAATAAAAGATATTATAATCATTTTACTGTTACTACCAACTATGTCAATTAATAAGTATATTTAATATAGAGATAAAAGAGAATGAATAAAGTTAATTTGAATATTTTTAAATTAATATGCGTCTATTACAATTACTTAAATTAATACTTATTACTCTTGAAATTGTTATGTTCAAAATAAGAAATTAATCAAGATTTGTTTAGAGAATCATAATCCTATGAAGGTTGCAATTAATGCCTATAATATGCTATGTTTGTTAGTCTATTTTCTTCATTTTTCAAGTGTTTGATGATCAACACTACTATAAATAAAAAAAATGAACTAGAAAAACATATTCAAATATTTCCATATACTTTGCCTATAGCCTCTTACTTAGCAATTTGAAGAGTGCCCACTTTGCATCTAGGCTTATATTTGTACTCTTGTACAAAGAAGCCTATGTTAAAACTAATTAAGAAAGCTTTGTTTTGCCAAAGAGTTATAAAATTTATTTTCTAGGAATTTAAAGTGTTCCAAAAGAAGGCTCTAAGGGAATTGCCACCAAAGAGAGGTATAAAGTATCAAATTGATTACATTTTGGGAGCTTCTATTCTAAACCATCTTGTATATAAAACCATCCTAAAAGAAGTAGAAGGAATTCAAAGACAAGTAGAGGACCTTGTGTCAAAGGGATATAAAAGGGAAAATAAGAGCCTATATGTGGTGCTAGTCTTGTTAGTGCCCAAGAAGAATAGATCTTGGAGAATGTGTATTGATTGCTAGCTAATCAACAAAATTATGATAAAGTATAGACGTCCTATTTCTAGGTTTGATGACATGTTGGATGAATTACATGGAACTTATGTCTTTTCAAAAATTTATTTGAAACAAGGGTATTATCAAATAAGGATGAAAGAAGGTGATGAGTGAAAAATCATATTTAAGATGAAACATAGATTGTATGAATGGTTAGTAATGCCTTTTGGTTTATCTACTGCATTGAGTACATTTATTCAATTGATGAATCATGTTTTGTGGCTATTCATTGGGAAATTTATGATTATTTATTTTGATGGCATCCTTATATATAAAAAGAGAATAGATAAGCATATTTTGCATTTAAAATATGTTTTATAAGTTCTGAAAGATGAAAATTTAAATGCAAACATGGAAAAGTGTGCCTTACCCTTAAGAGTGTAGGTGAGGTGAGAAGTTTTCATAGGTTAGCTAGCTTTTATAGTAGGCTTGTGAGGGACTTTAGTATTATAGCTACCTTTTGAATGAGTTAGTTAGAAAAAAATGTTTAGTTTCATTAGGGAGAAAAGTAAGAGAGTGTATTTAACTTGTTAAAAGATAGATTGAGTTTAGCCTTTTTACTTGCTTTTTCAAATTTCACTAAAATATTTAAAATTGAATATAATGCCTCAAATGTGGGTATTAGAGCTATTTTAATGTAGAAAAAAGCCTATTACTTACTTTAGTGTAGCTTTTAACTGTCCCACCTAAGATAAAGAGCATTATGCATTAGTTCCTACTTTAGAGACTTGACAACATTACTTGTGGCTAAAGGAGTTCAAGATTTACACAAATCATGATTCTTTGAAACACCTGAAGAGACAAGGAAAGCTAAACAAGAGGCAGGCATGGTGGATTGAATTTATTGAAACATTTCCATATATGATACAATATAATATAGTTGATAATGTATTATCATGAAAATATCTTCTTATCTTTACTTTGCAATATAAATTTTTAGGTTTTGAACATATTAAAGATTTGTATAGGAATGATCTTAATTTTATTACTATTTTTCAAGCATATGAAAAGAAATCCTTTGAGAAATTTTATAGGGATGATGATTTCTTGTTTAAGAAGGTGCTTAGAAGATCTTTTATAGAATTGTTTATGAAAGAGGCATATGTAGGATGTCTTATGGGGCATATTAGGATTAGTAAAACTCTAAACATATTGAATGAGCATTTCTTTTGGCCTAGCATGAAGCATGATGTAGAAAGATATTGTGCTAATTATGTTACATCTAGAGAGGCTAAATCTAGAGTTTTACTTTATGGTTTTTATACTCCACTTTGTATTCCTAGTGAACCTTAAATTGACATTTTTATGAATTTTGTGCCAAGTTTACTAAAGACAAAGAATGGAAAGGATTTTATGTTTTTTTTATTGTTAATAAGCCTTCAAAGGTGGTTTATTTTATATCTTTTTATAAGATGGATGATGGAATGAAGATAACAAAACTTTTCTTTAAGAAAGTTATGAGATTGCATGGAATGCTAATGAGCATATTATTGGATACATATATGAAGTTTTTAAGCTACCTTTGAAAGGTCATGTAGGCTAAGTTAAGGATAAATTTATTCTTCTTAATAACTTGTCATCTTTAAATTGATGGATAAATTGAAGTAGTGAATTAAATGTTAGGTACTTTGTTGTGCTCCTTAATTCAAAAGAACTTGAAGAGTTGGAAGGGATACTTGCCTAATGTTAACTTTGTATACAACAGAAGTGTTCACTCCACCAAAAACTTTTCCCCTTTTGAAATTATTTATGACTTCAATCGTTTAGCTTTTTTAGATTTGATGTCTTTGCCTATTGATGCAATGTCAAGCTTAGATAAGAAGAGGAAAATAGATATGGTTCACAAGATATATAAGCAAATTAAGTTGAATATTAAGAAGAAGATAGAATAATATGCCAAGCAAGCTAATACGGGGTAGAAGAAAGTTATCTTTGAGTTAGGTGATTAGGTGTAGATCTATATGAGGAGGGATAGATTCTCAATTTAAAAGAAAATTAAATTGCATCTAAGAAGGAATGGTTCTAAGTGATTATGATAGTTAATGACAATGCATACAAATTGGATTTATTTAGTAAGTATAATGTTAGTGTTACTTTTAATTTCACTAATCTTTTTCCTTTTAAATTAGGATTTGAAGATTCAAGGATAAACCTTTTTGAAGAAAGGGAGAATGATATGAATTCAAGTTATAAGGAAAAGCATTCATCAATTTTGGAGGGTTTAATAATAAAATCTAGGAAGTTTAAGGAAAAACTACAAGGCTTGTTGGAGAAGGCTTAGATGCAAAAGGAAGAAAGCTTGGAGTAGCTTCGAGAAGGATAAGTCTTATGCATTTTAGCTTTGATTGACTATACATGAGTATTCAACTATTAAACTTAGACCTTATCTTGACTTACCCATAGTAAACTACTATAGTCAATTATCAGTAGGTAAGTTACTAAGCTTATTTCTTATGTTGTAAGATATTGTTGGGCCTTGTGTTAATTGCCCCATTAGTATGACACCTTATTTGAAAAATTAATTATAGTTTTA
This sequence comes from Sindora glabra, assembly GCA_020226215.1. Lineage (NCBI taxonomy): Eukaryota > Viridiplantae > Streptophyta > Magnoliopsida > Fabales > Fabaceae > Sindora > Sindora glabra. The sequence goes on from CM035233.1 coordinate 7,949,959, forward strand.
ATTAGTGTTTAGTGTGGGCTTAAAAAAACCTAATTAATTTTATTGAATTATTGACTTTAAAACCTATATGAGGAAGGTTGTTCCTTATTATTATAACTTTTAGTAAATTGAAATCAAAGAACTTTTTTCAGAGCTTTTCCTCTAATGTTTCTAGCAAGAACTTCATACTTGTTAGGTTGATTCAACTTTTGTGGCATCAAATCTCACTTATGATCAAAATCCTTTATTGTGAAATCTTTTCTCACTAATAGCTTCCATTTCTCCTCTTTTTTAAAACATGATGTGATTATCCTTCTTTTTTAATTTATTTTTGAAGATTTAGGATAATTAACCTTAGAATTCATATATGTTAATTATTGATAATTAAACAATATCACTATCAAGAATTAGTATCTTTTGCCTCAGATAGACAATTTGTTACACCAACTTTAAAGTGCTTATTACTTTTTAAAGATCGACTTGTGATTCAGGTATTATCAACTAAAGATTTTAAAAAATGATATTTTGAAGAAAACATTTTGAACTTAACATGGATATTATAAGTTCTTAGTAATGTCTTTTAGATTTATGAATAATAGCATTTATGGATCTAATAAATAGAGTATTCAAGTCATTCTTGGACAAGTTCATTATCATTTTCATTAACAATAGTCTAGTGTATTCGAACAACGATGATGAGCATACATACCATTTATGAATGGCTTTGCAAACCTTAAGGGACCATTAGTTGTATACTAAGTTCATAAAATGGGAGTTTTGAATGAAAAGTGTCCCTTTCTTAGTAATATGATTTTAGAACAAGGGATTTTAGTGGATCTATAAAAGGTGAAAGCTATAGCTAAATAGAGTGATGAATTTGAAACAAATTTCTAAAAACTAAAGGAATATTTGATGTTTGTACTTGTATTAACTCATCTACATGGAACTGAAGGGTATATAGTTTATTATGATGCATCAAAAGTTAGGTTAAGATGTGTATTGATATAATATGGAAAAGTCGTAGCTTATACATCAAGGTAATTGAAAAAACATAAGGAGAACTATCCAACTCATGATTTAGAGATTGCAATAGTAGTATTTGCTCTAAAAATTTAGAGGCATTATTTATATGGAGCAATTTGTGAAGTTTATATGGATCACAAAAGCTTGAAGTATATTTTCAAGCAGAAGATATGAATTTATGCCAAAAAAGTGATGTAAAACGTTGATCATGTATTAGGTGGATGTCGAATCACAGACATTCTTACTACTTGAGTGGCAGTGATGTATTGCTAGATACCGCTCGCTGTCTATGACTCAATAATAAGTCATTGTCAACGTAGTAAGAACCTACAGGGTCACACAAAAGGAGTAGGAATAAGACAATAATTAATTGGACTTTAATTATATTAATATCCAATTAATTGGACTTATTTTCGTGCATATATATTATTAAGAATAATAAATTCACGTTTTATATATATATATATATATATATATATATATATTATGTGATATTATTTGATATTAAAGTAATATCAAGTAATTATCTTATCAGATATTAGGTAAATATATTATGAGATAATATTATTTTGATATTTGATAACTATATGCAATTATCTAATATTAAGATATTTATATTATGAGATAATATCATTATCTAATATTAGATAATTAATAGATAAGTCTTATCTCTTCCCATTATCTCTAGGATAAGGATAAGATGAGTTGTTAAGTGTGATTAGGATTTTGGAAGCATTATCCTAGTAGGACTAGGATTATGGCTTGCCTAAGTTCTATAAAAAGGGACTTGAGGGCAGCACTTAATAATCATATTTTAAGCTTCCATATAAACCCTAAATCACTCAGAAAATATCCAATCCTAATTCTTAGAGAGAAAAACGCATCCTAGCAGACGCGTGGAGGGTGAGAGGTCGTTGTTCACTCCGTGTGGATACCGTAGAGACGCTGTACCTTCCGGCCGGCGTTTGATTCATCCGCTCTCAAGTTTTGATCAGTAGAAACATGAGTGCCCAATAGGTAAAACCCTAATCATTGACTTATGCTTTTTGCATGGATCCTAGGTAGAATTCGGATCAAAATTTAAAATTTCGCTGCATGTGATAATCCGAATTCTCAACAGTGGTATCAGAGCTTCTTGCAAAAATATATAGTTCTGATTATGTGTTTTACTATTTTTTATGAATATTTATATGATAAATACATGTCAAATCTGTTTCGGTTTAAATCAGAAGTTACACGTTTTGATGAATATTTATATGATAAATTAATATCAAATCAGTTTCTGTTTAAACTAGATATATGTTTACTCGTGTATGATTCTGATTTCGTAAATATATATATGATATATATGATTTGAATTTTCAATAGATTATTAATTGATGAGATTAATTGTATGAATATGATCATGCATTTTTCTGCTTCATATATGCGTAGAATCTGTTCTGAACATGTGATGTTCTCTGCATTTAAAGCATATAACCTAGTCAGCATAGAATTGATGTGATTAATTCTAAATCTGTAAAGACTTGTTTAAATTCGTTTAATATGATTAAGTTGAATCTGGTCTATGAGGTATATGTATGCTTTAAATTATTTGAATATGGCTGGATCTGTTTTGATATGATTAAAATTATTCAAAGTGTTTAGGACGTAAATCCTATTTTAAACTATGATTTGAATGTCAATCATATAGTCGAATTGTTCGACTTGGGGTGTGTCAATTGTTGGAAAAATGAATCAAAATTTGAATGTCAGATGTATTCAAAAATTGTTTTTGTTCTTAAGGCGCCGTTTTAAAACATGATTTTTTATGATAAAGATGTTATGAAATATATATATGTCAATCATCCTCTTTATCTTGGTTACATATATTTCTTAGCAATTATTACATATGATGCATGAATGTGTTGCATAGTATGGCCTTTGGAGTTTTTAATGGATGGATTTTAAAATACAACCTGCGTGTCGTGTCTTCCTTTATTTCTCTAATGTATATTCTCTTCTCATCTCAATTCCCCCCGAATGTAACTCAGGGTTTCTGTTGTAAATTTGTAATTGCAATGGAGTATTCTTTGCTTGGAACAAGGAGAAGCTAAGGAGCTATGAGACAAGAAGAAGCTAAGGAGTTAGTTAGGAATGTCATTAGAAAATAGAATTTTGGGCCATACTATGCGACATATTGATTTCTTTATTATGTGATGATATTGATGAGCATGCATTTATTATGTGATAGAATGTGTTCCTACTATGTGATAGTTCTATTCAGTGCATGATATATGATATATGGTAGTCTATTTTATTCATTTACTTTATATGATATATGAGATATGCTAGATATATTGCATGAATAAATAGGCTAGTTATGGTGAGATCTGATAATAATTAAGTTGAAATCCCTCATCCAAAATATTAAGTCAGTAATAATTAATGATGCCTTCCAATATTTGGCACTCATCAAGGCCTCGATCGACATAAGGTAGGTTTGCCAAAGCAAGGTACCTCGTTTATCTTGGTGAGATGCGACTGGATAATAGTGATATCCGAATGTCAAATATTGGATCCGACTTAACTAGGATATCTCAATAGGATTGAGACCTAGAGGCATAGAGTTGGGCTTTAGTTCATAAGATGGACTAGGACAAATGTTGTTCACCCAACTATCCAAGAGTTGTATATGATACAATTGGCAAGTGTTGCTTACCTAAATAACTAAGTTTTAAGTGATTAGCCAAAGCTAACTTAAAGCTTGGTGAAATATGGATCTTAGCCCACTAGAAAGCTTAAATACTATGACTTTTCGAATTAATAGTGAGGGCTATTAATTTGAATGAAATAGTGGGAGGTACATTTAATAAAAGACCTTATTAAATGTTTTAAATTTAATACTTACTTTGCATATTTCTGTCGTAGATAACCAATGGCTAATACATCAAATAACTTATCACTGCGATCGGTCCTTGAGAAGGACAAACTGAATGGAACAAACTTCTTGGACTGGTATAGGAATTTGAGGATAGTCCTCAAACATGAGCGTAAAATGTATGTCCTAGAGGGACCTGTTCCTCAAGAACCTGAAGCTACCGCCCCTCGAGCTCAAAAGGATGCTTATAAGAAGCATCATGATGACGCATTAGATGTCGGTTGTCTCATGTTGGCTACCATGGACTCTGAGCTTCAGAAGCAACATGAGAACATGGAAGCTTATGACATGCTTGAGCATCTTAAGAAGCTTTATGAAGGCCAAGCTTGGCATGAGAGGTTTGAGGTGACAAAAGCCTTGTTTCAGTGCAAACTGGCAGAAGGAAACCCTGTTGGGCCTCATGTACTCAAAATGATTGGGTATGTTGAGAACCTTGAAAGATTGGGTGCACCACTAGGTCAAGAGTTGGCCACTGACTTAATTCTGCAATCGTTGCTACAGAGTTATGGTCAATTTATCATGAATTACAACATGAATGAAATTGACAAACCACTGCCAGAATTGTTAAGCATGTTAAGAACTGCTGAACAAAATTTACAAAAGACTAAGCCTAATACCATAATGATGGTTCAAAAGGGCAAAGGAAAAGGAAAAGGCAAGGGCAAAAACAAGAAAGATTCCAAATCCAAAAGCAAGCCCAAGTCTAAATCCTCTGCACTGAAACCAAAAGGGGGTGTGGCTAAGGAAGGGACATGCTTCCATTGCGGTCAAACCGGACATTGGAAAAGAAACTGCAAGGTCTATCTGGAAGATCTGAAAAAGAAGAAGGGAAGTGAGACTTCCGCTTCAGGTATCTATGTTATAGAAATTAATGTTTCAACTTCTACATCTTGGGTATTAGATACCGGATGCGGTTCTCACATTTGTACAAATGTGCAGGAACTACAAAGGAGTAGGACTCTAGCTAAAGGCGAAGTGGACCTACGAGTTAGCAATGGAGCAAGAGTTGCTGCGCTAGCTGTAGGGACATATTATCTATCTTTACCTTCTGGTTTAGTAATAGAATTAGAGGATTGTTATTTTGTGCCTGCTATTAGCAGGAATATTATTTCTGTTTCTTGTTTGGACAAGAAAGGTTTTTCATTTATAATAAAGGACAAAAGTTGTTCAGTTTATTTAAATGAAATGTTTTACTGCAGTGCACAAATGTTCAATGGGCTTTATATTCTTGATCTTGAAATGCCTGTCTATAACATAAACACTAAGCAATTTAAATCAAATGATTTAAATCCAACCTATTTCTGGCATTGTCGTTTGGGCCATATAAATGAGAAGCGCATATCCAAGCTTCATAAGGATGGATTCTTAGATTCATTTAATTTTGAATCATATGAAATATGCGAATCTTGTTTGCTAGGAAAAATGACTAAAACACCATTCACTGGACACAGTGAAAAGGCTAATGATCTATTGGGTCTCATACATACTGATGTATGTGGGCCCATTAGTTCACCTACTAGAGGAGGTTTTCAGTACTTCATTACATTTACTGATGATTTCAGTAGATATGGATATGTGTATCTTATGAAACACAAATCAGAATCCTTTGAAAAGTTCAAGGAATTCAAGAATGAAGTGCAAAACCAACTTGGTAAAAGTATTAAAACACTTCGATCAGATCGAGGTGGAGAATACTTAAGCCAAGAATTTGATGACTATCTAAAGGAGTGTGGTATAGTATCACAACTCACTCCACCTGGAATGCCACAATGGAATGGTGTTTCAGAAAGGAGGAATCGTACCTTGTTAGACATGGTACGATCTATGATGAGTCATATAGATCTTCCAATCTCCTTTTGGGGGCATTCTCTAGAGACAGCTGCTTTTACGCTCAACCGTGTTCCCTTTAAAACGGTTCAAAAGACTTCATATGAGATATGGACTGGGAAACGTCCTAGCTTGTCTTTTATGAAGATTTGGGGTTGCGAGGCCTATATAAAACGTCAAGTTTCTGATAAGCTTACCCAAATCGGATAAGTGCTACTTTGTGGGGTATCCTAAGGAAACTAAGGGATACTATTTCTATAATCCTACTGAAGGCAAAGTGTTTGTCGCACGAACTGGTGTTTTTTTGGAAAGAGAATTTATCTCTAAGAAAAACTGTGGGAGAAAAATAGAAATCGAAGAAGTACGAGACCCACAAAGTAATACTGAACCTATAATAGAGCCTGGAAAAGGACCACAAGATGTTGTGGGTCAGGAACTAGCTCAAGTAACACAAGGCCCACGTAAGTCTGGTAGGATACGCCATGAGCCCGAGAGATATGGATTTCTTGTAACTCAAAATGGCGATGTTTTGCTCATGGATCAAGATGAGCCTACAACTTACCAAGAAGCTATAAAAGGGCCAGACTCTGAGAAGTGGCTTGAGGCCATGAAATCTGATATGGATTCCATGTATACTAACCAAGTATGGACTTTGGTTAATCCACCTGAAGGGGTAAAACCCATTGGGTGCAAATGGGTTTTCAAGAAGAAAATCGACATGGATGGTAACGTGCAAACCTTTAAGGGATGATTAGTCGCAAAAGGTTATAGGCAAGTTCATGGTATAGACTATGATGAGACCTATTCCCTAGTTGCCATGCTTAAATCCATCCGGATTTTGCTTGCTATTGCAGCTTTTTATGATTACGAAATCTGGCAGATGGATGTCAAAACTGCTTTTCTTAAATGGAAAGCTCCTCGAGGATGTGTACATGACACAGCCCGAGGGTTTTGTCATTCCTGAAATTGCTGGAAAGGTATGTAAGCTACAATGATCCATTTATGGATTAAAGCAAGCTTCATGGAGTTGGAATCTTTGTCTTGATGAGGCAATCAAAGAATTTGGTTTCATCAAAAATGAAGATGAATCTTGTGTTTACAAAAAGGTTAGTGGGAGCACAATTATTTTCCTTGTATTGTATGTGGATGACATACTACTCATCGGAAATGATATCCCTACACTGCAAACAGTAAAGACTTGGTTAGGGAATTGTTTCTCGATGAAAGACTTAGGCAAAGCTGCCTATATATTAGGTATTAAGATCTATAGAGATAGATCAAGAAAATTGCTTGGCCTAAGTCAAAGTACATACATAGATAAAGTGTTAAAACGGTTTAACATGCAAGAATCTAAAAGAGGATTTTTGCCTATGTCACATGGCATAAATTTGTCCAAAACTCAGTGTCCTTCGACACAAGATGAGAAGGACCAGATGAATAAGATACCATATGCGTCAGCAATTGGATTTATCATGTATGCCATGATATGTACTCGTCCTGATGTTTCGTATGCTTTAAGCATGACGAGCAGGTACCAGTCAAATCCAGGTGAACCTCACTGGACTGCCGTTAAGAATATCCTTAAGTACTTAAGAAGGACTAAGGATTCATTCTTAATATATGGAGGAGAGGAAGAACTTGTTGTAAAAGGTTACACTAATGCAAGTTTCCAATCCGACAAGGATGACTTTAGATCGCAGTCGGGTTATGTATTTAGCCTGAATGGTGGTGCTGTATGCTGGAAGAGTTCAAAGCAGGAAACAGTGGCCGACTCTACTACAGAGGCTGAGTATATTGCTGCATCTGATGCGTCAAAAGAGGCTGTTCGGATCAAAAAGTTCATTACTGAACTTGGCGTTGTTCCTAGCATTGCAAACCCAGTGGATCTCTATTGTGACAACAATGGAGCCATTGCATAAGCCAAGGAACCCAGATCTCACCAGCGATCCAAACATATACTTAGGCGCTTCCATCTCATTCGAGAAATCATCAATAGAGGAGATGTGAAGATATGTAAAGTACCAACAGATGATAATATCGCCGACCCACTAACAAAGCCTTTAGCGCAGAAAAAGCATGATGGTCATACTATGTCACTTGGTATTAGATACATGAGTGATTGGCTCTAGTCCAAGTGGGAGATTGTTGGTGTGTGTCCTAGAACCAATCATATAAGATGATTAGAGTTATACACAATGTATTATATTTTATTTTAGGTAATTTAATTATTATATTTTGTTTTCATTATTATTATGCGCAATTTATAACTTAATATAATAATTATCCTTGGAATAGCTTTGCTATTCCTAAAATGCCCCTAGTCAAGTATTATTATGAAAAAGGATAGTAATAATACATCGAGACTAGCATGTATAGTGACTGATGATTACGAATCATGGATATGTGATATCAAGTCAATACTTGAGTACATTGCTAGTGAACAATGTACTGGACTGACCCACTATGAGAATATTGTATGGATAAACGTGTCATAAGTTATTCTCATATGATCACAACTACGCATAAACCTTTAACCTGAAGTCACTACGGTTCCTACATGAGGAATTACTCACTTTAATATTGTCCTATGACACCTTTAATCAGGTGACAAGTAGGGCATTGATTGGGTGTGTCATAAATCATGCAGAGGGAAGTGAGTGATGTAAATGGGATTTTGATACTCTTGTAAAAAGAGAAATATCCTTGGGCCCCTTGATTGAGTGAGACTTAGAAATGCATGGCCATGCTCAGTTGAATTAATATGTGATATTAATTATTTATTTTAAGTCTACTCAGTATCAAGAAATATAAATTGAACATTGACGAGGATGACACATTCCATGCCTCCAGTTCAATTTGGATATTATTACAAAAGGGTTATGATGCAAAACGTTGATCATGTATTAGGTGGATGTCGAATCACAGACATTCTTACTACTTGAGTGGCAGTGATGTATTACTAGATACCGCTCGCTGTCTATGGCTCAATAATAAGTCATTGTCAACGTAGTAAAAACCTACAGGGTCACACAAAAGGAGTAGGAATAAGACAATAATTTATTGGACTTTAATTATATTAATATCCAATTAATTGGACTTATTTTCGTGCATATATATTATTAAGAATAATAAATTCAAATTTTATATATATATATATATATATATTATGTGATATTATTTGATATTAAAGTAATATCAAGTAATTATCTTATCAGATATTAGATAAATATATTATGAGATAATATTATTTTGATATTTGACAACTATATGCAATTATCTAATATTAAGATATTTATATTATGGGATAATATCATTATCTAATATTAGATAATTAATAGATAAGTCTTATCTCTTCCCATTATCTCTAGGATAAGGATAAGATGAGTTGTTAAGTGTGATTAGGATTTTGGAAGCATTATCCTAGTAGGACTAGGATTATGGCTTGCCTAAGTTCTATAAAAAGGGACTTGAGGGCAGCACTTAATAATCATGTTTTAAGCTTCCATATAAACCCTAAATCACTCAGAAAACATCCAATCCTAATTCTTAGAGAGAAAAACGCATCCTAGCAGACGCGTGGAGGGTGAGAGGTCGTTGTTCACTCCGTGTGGATACCGTAGAGATACTGTACCTTCCGGCCGGTGTTTGATTCATCCGCTCTCAAGTTTTGATCAGTAGAAACACGAGTGCCCAATAGGTAAAACCCTAATCATTGACTTATGCTTTTTGCATGGATCCTAGGTAGATTTCGGATCAAAATTTAAAATTCCGCTGCATGTGATAATCCGAATTCTCAACAAAAAGGTTAATGGAATTAGTAGAAGACTATGATTGCTCAATTCATTACCATTTTAGAAAGACAAATATTATGGCAAATGCTTTGAGCAGGAAGCAAAAGAGGAAGAGCACAGGAGCATGAAACTCTTAAAGAAATAACTAGTGTGAGAATACAATCCACAAGAGTGGAACATCTAAAAGGGGAATAATTAAAAAACTCTAAGTATGACCAATTGAAAGAAAGGGCAACGGTAGAAAAGGAAATCCACTTAAGCATTAATGATGCTAGTGTACGAAGAATTAAGATGAGATTATAGGTTTTCGAATAAATAAGAATGGAAATTTGGAAGAAAGCACTTAAATCATCATACATAATGCATCCTAGTGCAATAAAGATGTACTAAGATCTAAAGAATGTTTATTAGTGGGAAGGAATGAAAAAAGATGTAGCAAATTATGTGATTAAATGTTTGACTTACTAGTAGGCTAAAGTAGAGCAGTAATGCCTTGTGGGACTTCATCAGAACATTCATATTTTGGAGTAAAAATGGGAAAGGATTATGATGGACTTTGTTATAGGTTTGCCGAGGATTATAAAAGGGTATAATTTAATATAGGTTATATTGGATTGACATGCAAAGACAATTCATTTCTTACTAGTTAAGATAACATTTTTAGCATCCTAACATGTTTAAATTTTTTCTAGAAAGAATCATACCATTGCATGGCATATTAACTACGATTATTTTCAATGGTGGAACATAGTTCACATTACACTTTTCGTAAGTGATTCAAGAAGTATTGGGAACATACTTATGGTTTAACACAATAATTCACCTTCAAATAGACATAAAATTTAAAAGGATGATTTACACATTAGAAGACATGCTTATAGATTATGCAATTAAGTTTAAAGGAAGTTAGGTTAAATTCTTAATTATGAATTAAATTATAACACTAGTTATCAAGCAAGCATCCAAATGGTAGGGGCATTTAATGGATAGGCCAAACTAGATTGGGCCAAAGTCCATGCAGACTTAATCTATTAAGGCTTGCTTTTCAAATAGGTTTATTTAAGCTAGTTCAGTCTAATTTACAAGCCCAACCAATAAGTTTATGATTCAACCTACATTTTTGTAAGTTAAATAATGTGTAAATATAACAAATTAATAATAATGAAATAAAAAACATACACTTATTAACCAATAATTAGACGCAACAAAATGAGTTGTTTGTTATTTCTTTGTCTTTTATACTAAATAAAATTTATCTTTTATATCAAACAAGAACAGATATAGTGGTTAAGTGAATCTACCATGCTAATTTAAGCATAAAATACAAATGAGTCTTTTGTTATTTCTTTATTTAAATCTCTAATAATAGATGCGTGATACTTCAGGCCATAATTTAGATTCTAGACCCTTTGATGTTTAGAAAACAATCAAATTATCAACATTTGGTTAAATAGATTAATTTTCTTTGAAACTTCATATGGTAAACATGTCCTGGACCAAACTTCAAATGGTTAAATTGTAAACATTATTTCTTTGCATATGCTTTAAGTGAATTCTTATTTAAATAAATAGAACAAAAGCTTAAATAATATTATATGAAAATGAAATTAGAGTGTGCCTTGAACCAAGTTACAAAGGGCATTCTCAGAAGCTTGTTATTAAAATCCTTGCTTGTCCTACCCATCACGATACCTATTTTCTCACTAGTAAATAGTGCCTAAACTAAGGCATCAAATAATAATATCTACATCTAAAAACTACACGAGATAATATTATAGCATAGGATTATAAATAGGCACAAATGAAAGAGAAAATCCAAAATAGTTTGTTTGAGTCTATAATGACATCAAATGAAAAAAGATAGGGTTTTCATTAACCTCCACTAAAACTTATAGGTCCTTGCCAGTGCTCAAAATGGACCTAAATTCAACCTATAATGACAAATAGAGTAATATGTAGTCACAACAAAAATAAAAATACCTATCATATAAAAAAAAACTATATATTTTAAAACTGCAATGCCCTATAATTTCTTGTAGCATTTCAATAGATTAAAAAGGTAATAGGTTAAATTTCCTAGCATCACCTTGAATTTCTTTACTATTAAGATATATATGTTTATGAGATACTCTATCCTTTAGAAAATGCTCCAGTTAGTCAAAATAGCATGCATAGCAACAAGATAGAGACATTTTGCATGCAAATAATTAATTAATATAGTTCCTTCACAAGTCAATATAGTATATGAAAAACCTAAATATGGATTTAATTGTGGGCATAATCTAGTAAGCCACAATTTATTACAAAATTTGACATTTTAATTAACTTAAAAATCACAAGCTGAACATATTCACATGTTAAAAAAAGAAACATAATTTTTTAAGTAAAACTCATGGCTTTCCTTTGAAATTTTATGATAAAAATATAAAATAAGACTAAATGGTTAATTTCAAGCCACTATGAAATACTACAACTTGGAGCATTGTTAACCTCTTCATTCATTTTCATCTTTAATAATTGGCAAAAATAACATAGAACCAATCACATAAGATAATATAAAGAAGAAGTGAAGAACAACTTGCCTTCTATTCTGGTGATGGAGAAGTCATTGGCCGATTACCTGTGTGGCTTGCTTTACTTTGTTGCATGGCTATGGTGTGTTAGTTTGCTATTAGTCAAGCTCTCTTAGGCTTTAATTGCTCTACTAGGGCAAGATTGATTGGAGATTTTTCCAATTAGGGTGATTTTGATCTAAATAAGAAACTAGAAAGGGAAATTAATGAAATAAGGTTGATGGATTATAGGTTTCTAGATTAGGTTAAGTTAGGTAAAATCTTAATATAGGTTATTAAGTTAGGTTTGAGTAAAAAAATAGGTAGTAAGTTTTTGGATTGGCTTGTGGCTTGGACAAGTTTAGTTCGTTTAGGCTGCATGGCTTGGCTTGTTTAGGCTTGCTTTTTTTCAACCCTATTTTTAAGTGGTTTAGTTTATAAAAAGCTCATGAACTGATCTGCTAGGCTTATAGGCTTAAGTGATGTTAAGCACCCTTACTAAATGGCCTTGTTTGAAGCCTTATATAATAAGAAATGTAGATCATTGATAAAATGGTTTGAAGCTAAGGAGGTAAAAATTGTTCAATTAGATAAGGAAAATGTTGTGAATATATTTAAGGTTATTAAAAAGAAACTATATATGGTGTAGGATAAACGAAAAGCTTAAGCCGATATATGCAAACTAGAGTTAGAATTTTAAGAAGAGGAATGTATATTTTTGTGGGTGTTACCAATGAAAGGAACAATGTGATTGGAAATAAATGGAAGTTAGCACCAAGATATGTTGGACTTTAACAAAAAAGGTTAGTAAAATGGCATACTAGCTAAAGTTACCAAAAAGCATGAAAGCGATGCATCCTCTATTTCATGTATCAATGTTGCAAAAGTACATTTCTAATGAGTCTCGCATATTGAAAAATGAATCAATAAAACTAGATCAGAAGCCAACCTATACAAAAAAAACTAGTGAGAATAATAAATAGGTAGGTTAGAAGTTGAGATCTAATGAAATATCTACAGTTAAAGTATTTTGAAAGAGATATGGTGAGTAAAAAGCAACTTGGAAAGTGGAAGTGGATATGAAGAAAAAATATTTGGAATTTTTTAGTAAGATACTCTCAAACTTTTAAAGTTATTGATAATTCTAATTTATACTATTTCAATTAGTGGAAATCTATATATGAATTTTCTAGAAAAGGGCACAACTATAATACTTGGTAAAAACTTAGTAGTTAAAGACATTTGGAATTAAGTTAGGCAATGACTGCTAGTGGGTAATTAGTGAAATTATTCATTAGAAATATTTATTAGTTTTAGTGGATAAAAGATCTATTAGGAATTATTTAAGAAAATTAAAAGTAATCAAAGTTTAAGGTTGATAGAATTTGAGAAATAATTTAGTTTTTTTACCCAAGAGCATCTTAAAATTGACTTAAGTTGCCAAAGACTTGACTTTAAGATACTCGAGTAATTTTCAATTAGTTTAAGATTTATTAACAATTAAAGAATTGATGATGAATTTAATAACAAAACTTAGGGGAAAACTATAGAATATTCCAAGAATAAGAATATTTCTAAGAATTATGCTAAGATGATGCAAACATGAAGTCATATTCTTGGTGGTCACTCCATCCATACCTATAAATAGATAGTGTGAGCTTAAAATCTCTACAACCAAGCATAGTGAGCATAAAAGAGAAAAGGAGAGTGAAAGTTTAGTTTTTGAGTATTTTCATTTTCTTCTATACTTTTGAGAGAGATAGTGATAGGTACTTGAGACATTCTTGAAGAAGTAGTAGAGTTTTAGCTCTAGGGATTATTTAGGATGAGGTAAAGTTCCATAAACTCTATTGGCTTCTTCTTAAGTCTTTCTAAAAACTTCTCACTAATTCTATGTCATTTTGGATATCATTCTTTGAATGCTAGGTAAGAAAAGCAAGTTCTAGCATTTATTAAGGTAAGTAAAGACCCATTCTTTTTCTTTTTAGTATTCTTCAAAAAGATTGTCATATATGAGATATATTTGTAGTTGATAGTTAATTGATGTGCCAAAGCCATGATTATTCACAGTGGATTATCTATTATTTTGTTTTTATGGTTAATGGTCAATTGAAGCCATGACTATTATTTGGATTAGCTTGAAAGAGTTTTCTTGAAAAGTTTTATGATTAAATCAAAGGTTGAAAGTATTGATTTTAAAAATGATTTCTCCAAAGTAGGGAAGTTTTAGAGACATGGCTTTATGTGGAAGTATAAGAAAATTTTAAAAAGGAAGTTTCATGAAGCTCTTAAGTTTTTAGCTTTAAGATAGGCAAAATTTTATTTTTATTACATAATGGTTGCTACACCATGTTTTATTCTAATTAAGAATTGATAAAAAGTATGAATATCAAAATTTGAAAGTAAAAATGGCTTTGTGTCAAAAAGTTGGAAGCTTTTGGGTTTCTTATATTTTTATGTGAAAAAATTTATTTTTATGACAAAATTAAGCAAACATTGTACTTTATTCTTGTTGGTGTGTGTCCTAGAACTAATTATATAGATAATTGAAGTTATACACAATGTATTATGTTTTATTTTAGGCAATTTAATTATTATATTATATTTTTATAATTTTATTATTATTATGCACAATTTATAACTTAATATAATAATTATCCTTGGAATAGCTTTGCTATTCTTAAAATGCCCCTAATCAAGTATTATTACGAAAAGGATAGTAATAATACATTGAGACTAGCATGTATAGTGACTGATGATTACGAATCATGAATATGTGATATCAAGTCAATACATAAGTACATTGCTAGTGAACAATGTACTGGACTGACCCACTATGAGAATATTGCATGGATAGAGATATCATAAGTTATTCTCATATGATCACAAATACACATAAACCTTAGACTTAAAGTCACTACAGTTCCCTACATGAGAAATTACTCACTTAATATTGTCCTATGTTATTTTTAATCAGGATGACAAGTAGGGCATTGATTAGGTGTGTCATAAATCGTGTAGAGGGAAGTGAGTGATGTAAATGGGATTTTGTTACTCTTGTATAAAAGAGAAATATTCTTGGGCCCCTTGATTGAGTGAGACTTAGAAATGCATGGCCATGCTCAATTGAATTAATATGTGATATTAATTATTTATTTTAAGTCTACTCAATATCAAGAAATATAAATTGAACATTAACGAAGATGACACATTCCATGTCTCCAGTTTAATTTGGATATTATTACAAAAGGGTTATGATGCAAAACGTTGATCATGTATTAGGTGGATGTTGAATCATAGACATTCTTACTACTTGAGTGGCAGTGATGTATTGTTAGATACCACTTATTGTCTATGACTCAATAATAAGTCATTGTCAACATAGTAAGAACCTACAGGATCACACAAAAGGAGTAGGAATCAGATAATAATTAATTGAACTTTAATTATATTAATATCCAATTAATTGGACTTATTTTCGTGCATATATATATATTATTAAGAATAATAATTCACGTAATATATATATATATATATATATATATATATATATATATTATGTGATATTATTTGATATTAAAGTACTATTAAATAATTATCTTATCAGATATTAGATAAATATATTATGAGATAATATTATTTTGATATTTGATAACTATATGCAATTATCTAATATTAAGATATTTATATTATGAGATAATATTATTATCTAATATTAGATAATTAATGGATAAGTCCTATCTCTTCCCATTATTTCTAGGATAAGGATAAGATGAGTTGTTAAGTGTGATTAAGATTTTGGAAGCATTATCCTAGTAGGACTAGGATTATGGCTTGCCTAAGTTCTATAAAAAGGGACTTGAGGGCAGCACTTTAACAATACACTCAAAACTTCCATACAAACCCTAAATCACTTAGAAAACATCTAATCCTAATTCTTAGAAGGAAAAACGCATCCTAGCAAATTCGCGGATGGTGAGAGGTCGTTGTTCACTCCATGTGGATACCGACGTTTGATTCATCTGCTCTCAAATTTTGATCAGTAGAAATACGAGTGCCTAATAGGTAAAACCCTAATAATTGATTTATGCTTTTTCCATGGATCCTAGGTAGAATTCGGATTAAAATTTTGAAATTCCGCTGCATATGATAATCCAAATTCCCAACAATTTTGACTTGGATGTTTTAGAATGGCTATATCAGAGTTTTTAAACAAAAGTAATTTGGAAAAGCATGAAGCATTTTCTTGGGTACACAGCTATTTAGTGTAGAAATATTCTATTTTTATGAGAAAAATTTGGTACATTATGTTCTAAAATATTTAGAAAATATTTCTAAAAAATTGTATGAAGAGTGTTTAGCAAGAATATGTTTAAAAATATGTTTGAAAGTTTATGGAATAGTGCAAAAAAACTCACTACTACAAAATTGCTTATTAACATTGGGTGTTTAAGGGATTAGATATTGATTTATAAATGATGACTAATCAAGCATTGTTATGATATAAAATTGTTATAAAATAATAAAACAATGTTGGTTATGATATAAAAAGCCATACATTGTATTTTATGCTACAAATAGGGAAAGAACATTCAACATTAGTAATTTATAAATAATTTATATCTAATTTTGATATATCATTTTAATTTATATTAATAATTAACATGGTATCTTGCACTTTTACCTAAACCACCTCATTCACTCTATCCTAGTTTTTCCCTCTTAAGCTCTATCTGCCAGTTCTTCTTCTTGGATCCTTTCTATTTCCTTTTTATTTAGCCTTTCAAAACACCATACTTAGAAATTGAAGACAATATCCTATATGAAATCCTAATGATAATAATTTTAAATAATGAGTCTTGTAACAAAAGTTTGAAAACTGTAAGAGGTTATATTGATTACCCCAAACATAGATGAATGTTATGCTAAATACTATCTTAATACCTTTTGCTGAATATGTAAGTTTGACACTCCCTAGAAAAGCATGATTGAATTCAATCCCCACAAATACATTGAGCATTCATTAAATTTTAAGAAAATCATAATACATTTGTTAAATAAATAGATAGTAGATAATACAACCAAAAGCTAAAGATGATAAATGAAATCAAAATTTTTTCCTCTATAAACCTATAAAAGCTGCATCATAATGAAAGGTAAAAAGATATGATAGATTATGAAACCAAAAAATAAATTGCAATAAAAAAGCAAAAAAAAAAAGAACAAATCCTTATTTTTCAATTCGTATTTTTTTAATCAATGCATAACCTTACAGATTTAGTGATAGGCTAACAGAGATTCATTCTTGTAAAAAATTTGATGGGCAAAAATAAAGAATTAAAGAAAATCATCTTTAAATCAGAAGGAGAGTATACCTCTTAAAAGAAGAATCAATTTAGGGATGGAAGTGGCTTGAGATGAAATTTGTAGATGGTGCCATTGCTTCACTTATTTTATTTTCAACTCACATAAGTGTCTTGTGTTTAGACATTAGTCATTTAAAAATAATTGATGTGCAAAGTACAATGACATTGTTTTATAAATGAATAATTGATGTCAATTGTATTATAAATATTATAAACTAATTGACTTTTTTTTGTACACCAATTTTTTTTTAAAAGAAGCATTGAACTGATTAACACATAAGAACAACAAATTGACATTTATAGAAACATTACATAATAAGTACAAAATAAGATAGAAACTAACAATAACATAACTAATTATAGGAGCTTTGTACAAAGTTTTTGAACTTTAGTTTACACATTAAAATATAGGTTACAATATATCATTTACAACTAAGCCAACTGTTAGCAATTAATTTACAATAACATAATTAATTACAACCACTAGTAATGTTTAGGAACACTTAAAGAGATTTATTGCAATTTAGCATTAATCCAATGGAAATATCTTGCCTAAAACTTTGCAACCTAATCAAGTTACTCTCTAGTATATGGCTTAGGATTTTGCCCAAAGTGTTACAATTTGTACACAATGAATATGTTGTTATCAAGACCAACTTAGTTAATTAATCTAGCATGTGATGAGCTATAAATAAGCAAGTGATTACCTTAGTGAGAGTTTATGAGCAGTTAACAAATTAAATGTGTAATGCATGACATAATAGGCACATTTTACATTTTGAGGCTACTTTAGGCACTGTAATAAAATAATAGGTAAGTTTGATCCTATTAGCATACAATCTTCTAGGTTAAACATGATACAATCTTATCATTAACAATATACCTTCACTTTTACTCAATTTGAAAATTTTACTCAGCCTAGCTTTCAAGTCCTATCTATAAGCTTTATTCAAAGTTCTTTCCATGGCATTTTGAAAGATGGATTATATTTTTTTCAATAAAAGATCCATCTATAGATAATTTTACTCTTTAGTATTGATGTACACATCGTGATATACCAAAATTAATCAAAACTGGTGTGCTAAAATTATAATATTGTATAATGCTGCAACCAGATCGTACCTCTAGTGATTTTTTTTTACTTTATTTTTTATAAATAATTTTCTAACAATATCTACACAATAGTTGAGTTATTGATGCAATAAAAATGAGAAAAACTAATGCAAACAGTATGAAAATGCAATGAAATAGAATGTGAAGTAAAACTATAAGTAAACTAAAAGAATTTAATATGTGAAATGCGACCGATTCAAGGATATGATAACTCTTAATGTGGATTAATCCTAAATCATAAAATATTTGATCGTTCTAATTGACTTTTCAACCTTGGTTTACCCGGAACCCCTACAATAATTCACGAATTCTATACTAGACAACTGCCTAGATTTTGATCAATTAAAATTAGTAGATTTATTAAGCAAAATTAACTTAAAGATAGAATTCAGTTGAATTAGAAAATTAAATCAAATGCCATTGAAGTAATCTCCTAACCCTTTATCCTAACATGTAAAACTATGATTAACCAACCATAATTTCACATTTAAATAGCAAGAGAATAGAAATCACAAGATTGAGTACCAAGTATACCAAATTAACACTTAACACAAGTAATTTCAATAATTTAACATAAATAATTAGAGAAAGAGGAAAATTAATATTACTAATTAAGATCTCATAATCCTTAAAGAGAAGAGTTTCACAATCCTTGAATTAACCAAGACTCTTTAGCCTTCCATGGCTTGAAAACAAGAAAACTAAAAAAAAAAAAGAAAACGGATGCAACTAAACTTCTATGTGTAAAGTCTAGAAGTCTAATGAGTCTTTTCCCTATTTATTTGACCTAATTAAGCTAAAAACCCTATTTGAGTAGGGTTGTATGGCTTTTAGAATTACAATAATAAGGTCTTTCTAATTTTTAGAAGCCCAGACCTATTTGTTACAAGTTAATTAAATTCATCAGATAAATAAGTGATTCCCATAAGTCTGAATTCTAACTAGATTTTAACCATGAAATTAATGTAATTTGAAAACCCATAAACATCAAACTTATAGGTCTATGTCTTGTGAGAATTTAGGCATTGATTTTAAGTTAATCGGACTACTATAGCTCTAAATATAGCCCAAATATAGAAATAGGTTTAGCTGGGACATAGATAGAGCTTTAGCTTCTTAGCCAAATAAAGGCTTGAAGAAGTCCATGTTAGGATCGGGAAGCTAAATAGACATAGCTGAATTAATCATCCTAGTTAAGGATCCATGTGAAGCATTAGATTAAGATAGGGATTAGATTACCTTTTTCAAACGTTTTTGAGGTCCAATTGATAATCACCCTTTTTCACTTCCTTTTGGCCGAAAACTCCGAAGTATTCACATGAACCTGTAAATCATCAATAAATGTCCTACGTTCATTGATTGAAATTCACCACCTTTTATTTTGTAGTGCTAGCTATGCCCTTCAAGGGTTCAAAGGGGCTACTAAGTTTTTCTATATTAAGAATGCATGAATAATTACTATTATTATCTAACAAGCCTATTTAAATAGGTGCATAGAAAATCCTAACTAATTGGGCTTTATTCCATATATAATTATAGGCTTATTATTACGCCTTATAATTACAACATGGAATTTCTAACTATTAGGCCCATACAATTTACTCTATCAATTCTAAATCCACTAGGTTCTATGTGCGTAACCTTATAAGCTCTCATTATGTTGGTAATGATTATAAATCACATTAATGATCATAAATAATGAGCGATGTTTAGCAACATATCATTATTACCTAAGTAATAAGAAAGTCAATGATTTGACTAAATCTTTACATATAATCATCATCTATGTCCTTTTGTCCTAGACGTCTAAATTAAGTACGAGACATGGACCATGTTATTCCCATATAGCCCAATCCAAAGGTTTCTTGATTTCTAAGTAAGCTAACTGAAGCAAATATAATTGACATCCCATGTTAGTTCATCTGAGCATGACCATGTATTTTCTTAACTTTACTTAATCAAGGGACCCACAGATGTCACTCTTATTACATAGGAAGGATAAATTCCATCTTAATCACACAAATCCTTTCGTATTATATGTGACATATCTAATAACTACTCTTGCATTCACTCAACCATGAGTGATATAGAGTAATATTAAAATATGAAACTCACATATAAGGAACCCTGGCGATCTTAGATCAAATGACCATATTAATAATGATCAATAAGAATCACTCATGACACTCATATAATGATCCATATAGTATTCTTAGGGTAGGTCGGTCCAGCATATAAGTTCTCTAACTTGTACTCATGTGCAGATTTAATATCTCATATAAGTCACCACACATACTAGTCTTAACATATCAAAGCAACCCAATTCACAATGATATATAACTAGGGACATTTAAGAATATAATTATTCTAAAGTTATTATCACAAATAAATATATTACATAGATAATATATGTATATATATATGATAATTGAAATTACCATTAAAATAATATAATTCAAAATTACAATCATCAATATAATTAGTTTTAGGGTATATATACTAACAGTCTGAACTAGGCTTTGACCAAAATATAAAAATTATAGTTCTCTCTTTTAGATTTTCATCAATATAAAGTTTGCCTTAATTCAACATCCACAGTCCAAGATATGACTGAGAAACATAAACAATGTCAAAATTCAACATTTATCGAATAAATTTACAATATTTTAAAATTGACCATAATTTATAAAACAAGCCTTAATAAGTGAAATTAAACAAATGTAACATATAAGAGACATAAAATAGGAAAAAAAATAAAATAATAAATAATTTTCTCATCAAGTATTACTAGGCTAAGGATCCAATGGTAACCATAATACGATGTAACTATCAAAATTTGTTCAAGAAAAAATATCATAATTGAGGCATAATTGAGACTTACCCCTTATGCTATGGTGTGAAGTAGGAGATTTTCTTATGCTTATGTAGTAAAGCCTTGACAATGTAGTCTTACCTTTTATCCTTTTCATGGATTATGCATTAAGTTAATATGGATCCAAGAATCTATATGCAACATTTGCTAATGCTAACATGTCAAAGCAATGCTTTTAAAAGGATTGATGTGAGTTAAACCTAAATTCAAATAATAACTTAATTAATTTATATTTAGTCAAAGAGGATAACACAGACTTACATGATCCAGAACTAAATATAAGTCATATTGAGCTCTTCAAACTTCAAAAGCTACTCAATGGAAGCATTTTTAATGAAAATTAATTTTTTTTCCGATCCCACTACATCCACCCCAATTAAATGCATGGCTAGGAATTCTTTCCTTAAGACCTATAAAGGCATCATTTGTAGCTCTTTTTTTAGTAAGATTAGGATGTTGCTAAAACATAAATAATGACAATTAATAGCCTCACACAATAATACTAAAATAGCTTCATAAAATATATGAAAAATTTATTAATGTGGGGATACATGATAATACCTCCATTAGGTATTGAATGAAGGTTATTGATCATGCGATGAAGATTTTGTAGGCTTCATCTTGAACCATATCATTTGGCATTGGTACTTTAACCTTGCGTATCAAGGGTTTGTTAACCACCACTTTATCTTAATTGGCAAGTAATGGTTGATGCTATAGTTGATAGCTTATCAAAATCCACCCATTTGTAAATTTTTGTTAAGCTAGTCTTGCTATCATTAGAGCACATTAAGTTCTACACTATGCAATGTGAAACCAATAATAAGAAACTTAATTCATGCATATACATATATGAAAAGTTTAATGATTAAGTGTGACATTTATCCCAAGTATGTGTTAGTGTATATGCCTTAAAATTAATCATATGGATGATTGTAAATTTGAATCATGTTATTTTAAAGATAATTATAATTATCATATTATATATATATATATATATATATATATATATATATATATATATATATATTATGCATAGTATATTTAATTATGATAATAATTCTAGAATAATTGTATTCTTAAATGTCCCTAATTATATATCATTGTAAATTAGGTTGCATTAATATGTTAAGACTAGTATATGTGGTGACTTATATAAGATATTAAGTTTACATATGAGTACAAGTTAGAGAACTTATATACTAGACCGACTTATTCTAAGACTACTATATGGATCATTATATGAATATTATAAGTGATTCTTAGTGATCATTATTAATATGATCCTTTAACTTGAGATCACCAAGGTTCCTTATATGTAAGTTCTATATTTTGATACTACTTTATATCACTCGTGGTTAAGTGAATGCAAGGATAGTTATTGGATGTGTCATATATCATGTAAAAAA
The DNA here is from genome assembly GCA_020226215.1 of Sindora glabra. Lineage (NCBI taxonomy): Eukaryota > Viridiplantae > Streptophyta > Magnoliopsida > Fabales > Fabaceae > Sindora > Sindora glabra. The sequence continues at coordinate 7,972,811 of CM035233.1, forward strand.
ATTTATGTGATCAAGATAGAATTTATCTTTCCTATATAAAGGAGTGATATTTGTGGGCCCTTTGATAAGGTAGGGCTAAGAAAAATACATGACCATGCTCAGATGGATTAACATGAGATGTTAATTATATTTATTTTAATTAGCTTACTTAGGAATCAAGAAACATTTGAATTGAGCTATACGGGAATGACATGGTCCATGTCTTATATTCAATCTAGATATCAAGGATAAAAGATCATAGATGATGATCATATATATAGGTTCAATCGAATCACTAACTTTCTTATTACTTAGGTAACAATGACATCGCTCATTGTTTTTAATTATTAATATAATTTATAATCATTACCAATGTAATGATAGCCTGTAGAGTCGCACACTTAAAACTTAGTGGATTTAGAATTGATAGATTAAATTATTTGAGCCTAGTATATGAGAATTTCATGTTATAATTATAAGATCCAATTATAAGCCTATAATTATACATGGGACTAAACTAAATTAGTTAGGATTTTTTGTACACCTATTTAAATAAGCTTGTTAGGTGTTAATTCTATGATGATTTATGCATTCCAATAACATAGAAAAAACCTAACAACCTTCCTTGACTATAACCCTAGAAGGGGCATAGATAGCATTGTGAGGTATAGGAGGAGAATTCCAATTAGTGGCTGTAGGATGTGCACTGGTGATTTGAGGGTTTGTGTGGATACCTCAAAGTTTTTGATTGAAAGTAAGTAAAAAAAGATGATTAATGATCAAGCCTTTGAATTGTTTGAAAAGGTAATGACTAAACCCTTGTCATGATCTAATTGTTTCATATAGATCTTTGGCTGGGATTGGTTAAATTTTGTTATAATTGTTTGGCTCCTGATCCCAATAGTATGGTTTTTAACATTTTCTTCTATCATGGTGGCTAGAGCTTAAGTACTGGAACATCATCTATAATAGTTGCATGTGGGGTTTGCATACCCCTCTGATCAAAAGTCTTCTTAACTTGCAGGGCACTAAGATACATCTCATTTGTAGGAGAAATAGACTTATGTGACGATTGGATAGGCGTTACTAAACTTAGAGTTATAGTATGTTGCCTAACTATTTGCTTTTTAAGATATGAAGCATCTCACATTGTTGCTTTAATTGTTATTGCATTTGCTACTACACAGACAAATGCTACTCTGCTACTTGTTATAGCTTTGCCTTAAATTCTACATTGCATTTTTGTGTCACTTTATTAATGATCCTTGCTTCTATTTGCACTAAATCAATCATTAATTATGCTATTGGATGACACCTTACTTAGTCGAAGACCTTTTTATAGTTAACACCACATTTGATAGCTTGAACCTTGTTGAGATCCTTTTTAATTCCTAATGTTAGAGTCAAGATGTTATGCTTCTTAACTAGTTGAAACTCACCCTAAGAGGCTTGCTGCATGAAAGTGTCCTATAGCAATTAATAAAGATGAGATGATTAGAAATAATTCAGTTGAAATGGAAATTTCAAAATTAAACTATATTTTGGTACAAATCTTAATACTTATAATCCTCTAAATAATGGCTTAACTCCCTGGGGACATGTGTTACCTTTACTTGTTTACTTTCCTTCTATAATTTTATGTAAGAAGCGGAAGATGTCTTACTAATGTTCTTACCCTTTTCAATTTTGATATGTTTCTTGGATAATAAGTCATTCTCTAACTTCTTGTAGCCTTTCTAAGAAAGCTTGTGTAGATATGTATTCTTCTTTCGCTTCTCTCATTTCGACTTACTTAATGCTTATTGACAAGATGGCATATTTATCCATAAGTACAAATGAAATACAAACAAGATGTTGAAATGAACTAGATGGTATAAGGTAAAAATTTACTTTAAAATGCTTATCATCGCATTTTTTCTAGAACTTCTCCCATAATTGTTAGCTAAGGTAATTCTATTATTGCATTGGTTCATTTTTCATCATAGTCTCAGGATTAATGTATTCCAACTTCAAAATTAATTTGAAGTCCTTCCACAAGGTCACCACATCCTATAGTACTTTACTACACATTAATATATCATTTGAAATATCAAAGGATTTCTATAAGAAAAAAATTTATCCAAATCAGTATGTTACAAATATATTTTTTCATATGCATAGCACAAATTTATCTACATCAATTATACATAACAAGATATCCCCTCTAAATATTATCCTTCAATTCCTTAGGTACATTCTTTTAATGATGAATAGTTATTGATGCTTTGAACTAAACAATCACTTTAATATAACTAATAAATTGGTTAGCATTTTTTCCATCTAGATACTATTTGTCATTAAACTTAATAGGTAATCTCTTGCTTTTTATCTGTGTTAATGTAAACCATACAATCATACTAACATAATTTATAAATTGATCAACATTTCTCCATTTGGTTGCCATTTCTTATTGAACTTAATAGGTAATCTCTCGGCTGTGATCAATGCTATGGTAATTCCTTTCAAGGCATTGGCATTCCTTGTTTTTCTTTTGGTAAGGGGCATCTACTCTTGAAAAGGATCCATATTTTGGATTTATTAAAAAATTAGTGTAAATTTTGTATACATAATAAACTTTTAGTTAACATTACCAAATGATGAATGAAATGGTAGATATAAGATTAGTCCTTAGAATAAATATGGCACTAAATAGCGTGGAAAAATACATAACTTACATAATAAGAAACTAAATTAAAATTACATTAGTCATCACAAAATCCTTTATGGATTTACATAATTATAGAGCATACTGGAATTATTGAAATACATGATAAATCTAACATTTGAAAAAGACATAATAGCATATAATGGTAAAGGTAGCAAGTAAGAATAACAAGGACATTACCACCGAATAGAGCTTACCATAATCATATAATTGAGTATAACTAAATTCTAAAAGCATCACCAAACATAACTTATAATATAATCCTAAACTTAGAGATGAATGAAACTCTCATAATATCACTATATAGATACATAAACATCCTAACTAGATAAAGCTAGATCTAATCACTTAATATGCAAAAATATAATGAAAATGAGAGAGAAAAAGTACTTAAAAAACATGTGGATAACTAGAATGACTGAAGCAAACTTTAAGTTTAAAAAAGATGTGATGATGATTTTTGAATTTGCTGGAGAAATTTCAATAGTGAAGGTGATATAGGGAAAATGAGTTTTACAAAGTAAAAATGATTGGAGATAAAGAATCAAATGCAAGTTATGTAGACAAATTTGTTATGTATACTTTAGTAACCAATTATAAGATGACTATATTTACATATAATTTATTAAGTTTTCTTTATTTATAAAGAAATGTATGTAGTTAATTATTATATTTATTATTATATCTATGTAATATAAATAAATATAATAATTATCCCTATAATAATTCATGTTATTCCTAAAATATCCTTAGTCAAAGTATTATTATTAACTTGGATAATAATAATGCATCAAGATTAGTTTGTATATTAATTGATGATTACAATTATGGATATGAGATATCAAGACGACTTATAGATACATGTTAAAGAACAAATGTATTAAACTTACTTGCCATGAGAATGCTATATGATTTATTGTATCATAAGTAGTTCTTATAATGATAATAATATACATGGTCTTTTGACCTAAAGTTATTATAGTTCCTTATATGAGAAATTATAGTGAAGGACAAGGATGACTTAGAAGGATGATGATGAGCTTATGGGAATAAGGATGTATGGAAGACATAATGAGATTTACATGTTTTCCTTTTTTTTTATTGAATGCTATTGAATTTCTATGAAAAAATTATGAAATTTTAGAAATGAAGGTAATAGCTATATGGTTAAATTCCTTTTATGAATATAGTGATGTAAGCATGATCTTGATTAGGTCTAAATATAGTGTATGCTGATATCTATCTCTTTGATAAACATGTTATTCTTTTGGAATGACCTTCTCTTCCTCTTGGCAAAAGTATAAAAGTGTGTTTGCTCTTTTAGATAAAACAATGATGTCTCTAATAGAAGAAAATTGTAAGCTACATGTCATGGTACATTTAAGTTTTAATTATTTCCTAATACTTATTAGTCACTCATTAAGTTTTAAAGAAACTCATTTCCTTTTTTTCTTATTTTGTATTGGGAACCCTTTCATTTAAATGCTTGATGAGTTAGAAATAGGTTAACTCAAGTACTTTAGTGTAGATGTAAGTCTTAGGTAGTTGGAATATATACTTGTGCACATATACTTAATGTATGATAGATTGATACTATTCCACATTTGGTTTTGACATTTATACTTTGTTGAAAGTAAATTATCATTACACATAGCATATTATGTTACTCACATATAGGTAAGGCTAGTAAGAAGTTCTTATAGTAACCTTCTACTTAGGTCACATGCCTTGGAATGGGTCATGCCAATAATATCGAATTTATTTAAGTAACTAACATGTAAAAGTACACCTTAAGCATCGAATTTTCTAGTTAACTGAAGTTAAACTTTCCTTAGTAGGACAATGTTGTTTAATTTAGATGATAGTATTTGATGATAAAATTAACATTTAAGAGCTAATGTGATTTACCTAGTATCACTTTAAATATTGGTTTGCTTTAAATAACTAACATAGAATTGAAAATGATGTTGCTCTACATTACTACATTTTCAAAAATAAATTACAAAAAGATTGGTAGGAGAATGAAATAGAATACTAAAATATGGTATTATTTGTAAACTTAAGACTCCTTTAATATGAAGCCTTTTCAAGTGTAAGAAGAATTTCAAAAGAATCATGAAGTATGAATTTTTCTTCTACTCTTCCTTGCTAACAAAGTACACTCATTAAATATCTTGATGTTTTCACTTTGGATGTGTCTTAATATTTTCATTCTAGATATGTAATGTTGTTTGCTTAGGTTCTGTGTTTGTGTTTACAAAAATTTCAACTTATGATGAACAAGGTTAAGGTTTGGATGTATTGTTAAAATGTTTTTGATGCCTTGATTGGTCAAGAATTTGCATTATAACCTCAAGCATCAAATAAATTACATATAAAAAATTGCATATAAATATATGCATTTGTTTTAGGTTTAAGTTTGTGTTTTGAAGATGTTCAACTTTATAGTCATACTAAGCATATGTATAGTTTATGATGATATAGAGTTCGGTTCATCTTCTTATATATATGTTGTTTACTAGATTGACTGGCTATAGAGTAAGGATGGATACATGCCGATTGACATGCTATTGAATATACAACTAGGGTTGGCAAGTTCATCGAATTTACTATTAGTTAGAGGAAGGCATTTGTGATGGACTCATGTTATTCGATCTTAACAAGGAAAGTCAATTATGGGGAACCATTCATAATGACATTCCAAACCAAAGAAGTTTTTTATATGGTGGACTTAGTTGATAAGAAGTAATATATAGTTTTTCATTAGACAAACTATCAGTAGTGAGGATGAAAAAGGCATGACTATTAATATTGAAGACACATATTTTTTTCTCATTGGGACCACCTTTGGTTAATTATGAAGGCAATTTCAATGAGTTTTATGTGTGAAAGAAACATATGGTGAGAAGATATGGGTGGATGATCTTTCCAAAGAAATTTCTTAACATAATTGTAAGGTACTAATGTTCCTATTTTTTTAAGTTATGTTTCCATACATAATTACTTCTTTTTAGTTTATATTTCATTAATTATTTTGATTTCATTAGTATAAGTTCCAGGAGAAAGATAATCATAATTAAAGGATAAGGATTTGAGGATCCCCGAACAAAAAAATATTTAGGACAATTTGAAGGTAATTATGTTTTCACCAATGAACATTTCCTTTGTGATTGCTACAACTATAAAATTGTCATGTGCTTATTTTTCCTTACAATTTGAAACATAGTCTATGCATATGCCAACATTTTGCAATGCAATTTTTTCTTACTTGACCTTGCAAGGTATTATATAATTTATTGAGTCCAATGTATTTATTATATGGAATTGCTACAACTAGAATTATTTAGTGTAATAGGAAATATGCCATTATGTATTACATTGATGAAATTGGGATTATGTAATGTAAAATGAAACGTTAGTTTCTATTCCTATCTCGTTTAGAATGTTCTATATGTATTTGAAATTGAGAGTAGTGTAGGAAATGCTAGTTTCTATGTCATTTAAGGTGTTTTGTATGTATTAAAAATTAAGAGTAATGTAGTAACAAGAATTTTGAAAAAAAGAAAACTGCATAGAATGGAAGGATATAGAGAGGAATAAGGCATTTTGGAGGGGGGGTCATACCACGTCGATCATTTAATGAAATTGACATGGCATATAAGACATTACATGTTGGATTTTTAGAACTACCAACATCTGCTATCATATTTCAACAGAAGATTTTTTTGATATAGAGTAATATTTTTTTTTAATAATTGATATCTTAGTTTATTGCATTATATTTCTCTTGAAGAAATGACATCCGTTTTTTTGATAAGAAAATCAATATTATTTGATTTTTCACATCAGTTATATAACCAATGTCAAAATCAATATATAACAATGTTTGCCTTGACATTGGTTGGAAATCAATGTGATTTTTTATTAAATATCCAATGCAATGTCTATTTGTAGTTTTACAATAGTGTTAATATATAAATTAAATCTACTTCTAATTTAATTTGCATCATTTTTTATGTTGAGGCCTATATACATAACCAATGATTATTAATTCTCCTATTTGAAACATTGTTAGTTCATGGATGTGGAGATTACCATAATAAGAATTTGAATATAAAATAAGTAAGAACAAGGACAAATACAATAACACCTCAAGAAGATCAAATGTTCAATTATTCATTCAATTAATACAATATTTGCATAATGATAATTACTTTTTAAACCAATAATGATATTAATCAATACAAACAAAAAAAATTAATGAATACTTCAAAGCCAACGCTTTTCATTTCCATGGAAGATGCCTGATCCAAAGGTTGATATGAAAATTTCAACAAGAAATGGAAATTGTAACCTGACAAATAAACCAATTGGAACACTAGCAAGCAAAACCATGGGAGCCACGATCCACAATTTTCCTTTTAGAATAATAAAAAGAGCTACACGAAATGCTGTCATCATGGTTGCTAAGGAGATAAATAGAAGAGAAAGACCGATGATTAATTTTGTAGGTAAGGACTTAAGAAAATCATCCTCTGCATAACGTGACGTGAGAATTCCCAAAAACATCAAAACTGAAGTTGAAGAAGAGAAAAGTGATACTATGTCTGAAATTATAAAAAGCATGAATGACTTCTGGTTGAAAAATATTGGATATCCTGTTTCTTGATTATTACCACCTGGTACAGTGAAAGCAGCAGCAAACATGATGGTAATAATGAGTGCGCCTACAACTGGCTATTTCTTTCATCCATCTCTCTCCTTCTTTAACCAAATCCTTATGTTGGATAGTGAACAAATCTCGAGCAATCATTTGATCTTTGTTTTCAAATTTGATACGTGCAATTGTCATAACACGCTCTACTTCCTGCACAAGCATTAATTGATGGTCAAGAAGACCACCTCATTCTTGTAACAATATATTTCTTCATGAATATATTGACATAATATTAGAACAAAATAGAGAAAAAGTTTTATTACATATTCTAAGTTTATCATCTATTGTTTGTTTTATTCCATTTTTTTTGTCTCCTATAACTTAATGTTTTAAGTATTCATACATATCCGGTTTATAACGATTGTTTTTTTAATTCTTTTAATTTATCCAGCACTTATCAAATCATAAACTAAAACATGAGAAAGAAATCTTTTATTCCTACTTTCAAGTAAAAAAAGTTAGGAATTCCATTTTATCCTTCTAATTTCAATAAAAGTTCAATTTCCCCTCTATATTTTGTTGTTATATTTAATCCTTTAACATAGTTATTATCATACTCAATTTCACCTTTTTTTATATTTTTATTTCACCTTTTTTTTTACTAAGATAATTAGGAAAGTAAATTCCTAACAACAAACCCATGAAGATGCGTAATTTTTTATATATATTAAGAAAGAGACTCCCCTATTTAGTGAAAGAGATTTTGTTGTTATTGTTATTGTTGTATTAAGAAAGAAACTCCCTATTTAATTTTATCGTTTGAAAAATTGACTCTAAAGTTAGTGAAGGGACTTTGAGAAAACAGCTTGAAGTTATTAGCCAAGTCTACCAGCTTGTTAATTTATTTCGTTAATCAAAAGAAGAAGATAATTAAATGTAAGATAACAAAATCACCGTTTTTAAAAAAGTTTCAAGCGGAAGGCAATGACCTTCAACCATTGTAGCTCTCTTTGCATCTGTGAAGCTGCATCTGAAATCCGATTGAGCTGCTTTGGTGGTGCTAGCATTCCTGCTATGTGCAACATAGTGAACCAGTGAAGCTGCATCTGAAATCCGATTGAGCTGCTTTGGTGGTGCTAGCATTCCTGCTATGTGCAACATAGTGAACCTATCATTATCGTAGGGGCTTGCTTTTTCATCCTTCCAAATGAACCCATATATCAGACTAAAAACTTCAGCTTGACGGCCACGTATAGCATTGAAGAAGTTTTCATTGACTTTATCCTTGCTCCAAGCAAGATATGGGTTGGCCTTTATAAGTTCAGTAATGAACTCAGGAATACCATATTCAGCAGCTTGAAGTATTGAACGAAATAATCCATATTTTCTCAATTCCCTGTTATTCAAAGTACTGACTTGATCGCAAATGATGCGGAGAAGATCTTGAGATTGTTTATGAATCAACTTTGATTCATATGTTTGATTGACTCCTAGGTTCACAAATGCAAAAGATGCTAATTAGATGTGAAAAAGCCGTTCACATTAATGCAATTTATTTCCAAAAACAAAATTAGTTATTGTAAATTATGTTTAATTAGGAGGGATACATATTTGATGCTAATGGTTCTTTGTCAGATAACTATTATAGGATTATATTCATTTAGCCCGTTCTCCATATAATTTCGAAATTAAGAATGAATTTGGTGACAACAAATAGACCATTATTAAGAAAATTTGGCTTATCCCATGACAGTAGATAAATAATGAAGTCAGACCCAAGAATAAAAAAGGTTATTTGTTTCAAATAGTATTTACTTAAGAGCATTTGATTTAAAATTATGAAATTTCAGTTCTCTATTTGGAAGTTGGAATTTTGTCCGCACCTGATTAATTGTAAATTGAATTATAAAAAGAAGTAAAATAAAAATAAAAAACAAGTAAATAAGAGCGTAATACCTAATAAATTAAGAAAAGTCAAGACCGCACGTTCCTTTAGGCCTTTAAGAGGAACATCGATTTAACCACATGCAAAATTAGAAGCAATATCAATTGAAGTATACAAAAGAAATGTACTCGCAATAGAAAGTATAACCAAAGTCTAATCGTACCTGATAGATAATAAACAAAATGCTGATTTTATTTTCCTTAAAGATCAAATACATAAAAGCTAACAATGTGTAAATGATTATTCATTGATTTCAAACTGTTTTCTTGTAGAGAAGTTATCATCGTTGATATTGTATATACATATTTTTATTTCTTTATAAAAAATTTCTCGAAAAATTATAATTAGATTTATTAATTATAAAAATAAAATATTTAAAGAATTGAAAAAAATTCTGGTCCAATTTTTTTTTCTCTAGATTGGTCATAACTCATATTAATGATTTCATTCCAATTTGATATTTCTTATGCGTTTACTGCACATGTAATTAACGTCTCATTTATGTATTTTTGTGTTTATTAATCATAATATTATTGTCTCTTTAATTTGAAATCTATAAACATTTTACACATTTAAGAATATATATATATATATTTATATATATATGGATTTGATTCAAATAATACTAATTTCTAATAATGTAGAATTGAACACAACTAATGATTTTGATAGAAAAATAGATAGAGTTTAAAGCGTGTATTTTTGGATAAAGAAATAAGTAGCAAAAACCACCTAACCCCCACAACTCTCTGGATTCCAATCTAAAAGATTAGAGGAAAACCTCCTTAACTTTCTGCATTCAAATCTAAAAGATTAAGGATAAAAACCTCAAAACAATGACAAGGGCATGAATTGTATCATTAAGGGTAGCAGCCCTGTACCCTCTTGGTCTGTGTACATGTTCTAAAAAGTAGAAAGAGATTAGAAACACCTCATTTTTTATTAGGACGCATAATTTAGCCAAAAAAATTATGCAAAATGCCAATAATTAAGAATGGAAAGTCTTATTTCTTAATTATATCATAAGCAAAACACAAAATTACTCTTAATTTTTATTTATAAAATGATATATTCCTATTCCTATTCCTATTCCTATTCCTGTTTGCTAATATTATAATATTTTATGTTGATAGTGACTCAAAACTTAAAAGCTTTTCTTTACCTTGACAGCTTCTGGTAAAAAATCATGCCTCCTAATAGTTTTTATTATACTAATGGATGAAAAGATGACCTATGATTCATTACTTCTTTTAAATTTTTTCTTTTTTGTAATTTATTAATCCTTTACCAGTGCATAGACAAATTAGTGGAACACAATAATTTACTGAAAATTTTTATAAAAGATTTTACTTAAATGTGGTTGTTCTTATATTATTTACTTACTAAATGCTATTTATACACGACAATAAAGAGATATCTCTGATCACTGCATTGTAGAAGTCCCTCCAAGCTGCTATTTGTAGGGGTGCATTTATGGGAATGGAACAAGTTACCTCTTGTTATTTGCCTCCATTCAATAAATAAAAATGATGATTTAAAATATTTTATATTAATTTTATAAATGTTTTGAAAGGAGGCTTATCTCAATAAATATGATGATCATTATTTCCTTTTTTTCCCCTTTATTACCAGCCGACTATAATTAGCGTTTAGCTTCATCAATTTATTTTAAAATAAAGACTCCATCCACAAAAATAACTTTTTTCAGTTTGACAATCCATAAGGTAAAGTATATATAATCCAATGTTTTAAAAATTGAACTGCAGTTAACTTTTGTGTTATTTGACTCGAATTGATTTTAGAAATCGTTTTAGCGGTCAAATTGACTCAAATTGGTAAAAATTGAAAAATCAGCAGGTTAGTTTTCTTCTATGCTTTTTTTTCTTTTAATTTTTTTTATATTTAGTTGACACAATAAACCTATATGTAATTAAAAATGACAAAAATAAATTTTAGATTTTTTTACTTTTATATAAATTATGATTCTATATATAAAATATAAGTTAATTATAATTTAATTTTTAATAAATTTATATAAATTTTTATTAATAATATTATCCGATTCAAGTATTGGTTCAATTGATTGGACCAACTAGATGATTATCCAATATTTTTTTGATTCATTGTCCGGTCTGATTTTAAAGACATTGATAAAAACAATGCATTTTTTTTTCAAGATGCTTATCCAACTTATAAAAGGGAGATTTAAAATAAAAGTAGTGAAAGTACAAGGCAGCTTACCCCTTATTAGAGAGATTTTTCCATCAACTGCCCTTGTATTTGAGTTTTGGATGTCTGTGCGGAATTCATTGACCATATCAGCGGGAATGCTGATCCCTTTTAACAAAAATGTAACTTTTGTTAATTCATAGTTTTGTCATAATTTTACGTGCAACATTGTCATTGTGAATCACACCACATTTACGATTTTACATATTTTTGCATTGCAACAACTATAATTACCTATAATTTTGCTAATCGCAATAAATTGCAATATAATATAGAACCATATCAAAGTACCTAAACCGAACAGTTTAACCTTGTACCATTAGAACTTTGCAAAAAAGGTTATTCAATGGTTCAATTTAGAGAAGTAACATAAGAGAGAGAGAGAGAGAGGTCAGATTTATGTTGTGAGAAATCTGGCCTTCTAAAATTGCGTTTGCCAGCAAAATATAATTAGGAGCAATGCTTCTCATACAATAAATGAGGCTCACAAGGACCTTAATCTTTTATTTATTGTGTGATATGCATTTATATATATATATATCCAAGTATGTACACAAAAACACATACTTGTGGTTGCAGCACTCAAGGAATTATAATGCATTTAAAATTAGGCCATTAACCCTAACTAGCTTTTCGGTCCACACAATGTTCGGGTGTCTATTTTTCATTTAATATAAAAAAGGAATAATAAGTATATAATAAAAAATTATAAAATTTTGTTTATCATTTTTATTTTGCAATTATATATTCAAATTTACAAAAAATACATTTTTGAAATGCAATATAAGATTTATAAAATATGATGAGGTTAAATAATTTAATTAAATTAGATTCTTAACTCTTAAAACATTTTTGTTATAAAAGTTTTGTGTTACATTCATATTATTTAGTTTTAGTGATATTGATGTTTAGGTTGTAATAAAAAAATAGTAAATATGAAAACACAAAAGAAACAGACAATGAAGTAGAAAAAGGGAATAGAAGTTGTGTGTGAATAGTAAAAAATCATATTTAATTTGAAAAATTATGCATGAAAATTTAGGTAAAGAAAATATTATTAAAAGCTAAATAAATAAATTTCATTTTAATTTATTAATATTTTTGTTCAAAAGTAAAATATTTAACTATATAATTTAATTAGTAATTCATAAATGAAAATTTTAAGTTGTTTAGAATATTTTTATAATAAAATTAAATATATCATGTCATATTATATATATACATATACACACCATTTAGTGATATTTGTATGTAAATTGTAGATAATAGAAATGGACATGAAAAATTAAAAAAGAAAAGAAGAATATGGAATGTAACAAATCAAAAGGAAAGAAATAATAAATGAGTTGTAAAGTAATATAAGAGTTAATAATAGAATAAATAATTAAGTAATTCAAATAAATTATCTTCAACATATTTAAAATTAAAAATAAGAAAAAAATAAAATATATCATATTATATTTACAATTCTTAATGATATGATCGCATAACTTACAAATAACATGAGTGGAATATTGAAAAAAGAAAAGAAGATGTAATGGAATAAATAGAAAGAAAATAAAGTTATTCCAAAATTAAGTTATATAAAAATTAAAAATATAATATGTATTTGAGTGAATTAATACATTGAATCTTAAATTTATCTAAAATATTTTATATTAAAAATAAAATATATTATGTTTTATTTATATTACTTAGTGATATTAGTATATGGAGTTTAAATTTTATCATTTAATTATACCAAATAGTTTACATTATTAATGAACAAGAAAAAATATTTTATTAAAAATTAATAATAATTAATAATTTTTAACAATGATGAAAGAATTTTAATAATTTTTTATTAATATAATAATATATTAATAAATGATAATATAAAACTGATTTATATATTAAATTTAAATCATACCATGTGAACTATCTATAATATCAGTAAACATGAAAGATATAATAACAAAAAATGGAATAATATGTGAGATTTCACCAACTAGGGTAATCATTATTAAAGGTGAATCTAATACATTGCAAAGGTATAGATAACAAAGATGCAAAATTCTTAAAAACAAAGAAATAGGTGGGACATGAATCAAATAGCACTCAAGTTTGTAAATTTTCAATTTTGAAAATATATGACATAACTACATTAAATGCTTTGACTTCTTAGCATATCAAATGGAACATTCTTGTTTGATTCTCACTAGTAATCCTTCCATAGTTTCTTCTTTTGTTACCTATTCTAAAGGTAGCTTGATTTTTGCCTAAGATACTAGAATGAGTCATAGGCATACTCCATTAAGGAGCAAAGTAGTTAACACTATGACTATATAAGTTCCCCAAACATTATCTTGCTTTATGAACCATTTTGCCACATGGAAAGCACATAATGTTACCTTTAGTACATGGATCCCAATGTTTGTTATTACATTAAACATGAAGAGGTGGTTAGTTTCCCTTCCTTGAAAGATACTTCTACTAAAGCTTGTTAACACAATAGAGCAACTTTGATAGCTCTTTACATTTGTCCCTACATGAGGATTACTAGAAGTTTAGATGAATAGGTGTTGAATGAAATTTATTTCCCTCACTCATAGTGGAATTATAAAGGGCATCCATCTTGAATTTTGCAAAGAGCTTGATCTTTCTAACAAGCACTTATTCTTATTTCCTACTTGCACTTCCTGCTCTTTTCTATTCTTAGTTTTAAATTATAACTAAAGGACTTAGTTTACCACTTATCGATAAGTGGTGGCATTTGTCATATTGATGTGCTCAAAATAATAATTTCTCAACCTATAAACAAACCTCCCCACCTTGGCTCTTTTTATCAAAATTAAGTACCTTATATACCAGTATAGCTAGCTGAATTTATGTGTCATACTCACTAATTATGAGATTTTCTAGCTTTAGATAGCTGAACTTTCTTACCTTGGGTTACCTTACACTAAAAAGGAGGAATCAATCAATGAAACTTTCTTAGAAAGTGGACTAAGTCATTGATATCTCTTTTCTCTATAGTTTTTGTGAACTAATATTACACCACATCATCTAGTTGGTATCCTACTAGCTTAATTAACAAATGATTAGGGCACTCTAACTTCTTCCTATAATGCTAGATTTGGGCAAGGAATTGATATAGATCCTTAAATGGGTTCATTCCAAAATAGTAAAGTGTCTTTAACTAGATAATCTTATAGACTATACTAAGCTTGTTACTAAAATCTCCCAAAGGATAGGTTCAGTACTTTCCTCTTTCTCATTCCTTCTGCTTATCATAATCTTCTTGATCACATTACTCATGATCCCTATTTTTACTAAAAGTTTAAGTTATGCAGTTCATAGCTTACTGTAGAAAATTTATAGCCTAAGGTGGAAGATCTTGCTTAATTTTTTTCGTCTCATGACTATTTCCTTATCCTTATTGGCTAATAGATGATTCCTTATTTTCTAGCTCATAATGGTGTTAACTTTTTGTATTCTCCATTTCCAAGATTATAGAATCATTAAAGTTTATTTTAAATAATAAGGACATTTAATATAATCCACTACCATAAATTTTGGACCAATTAGGATGAACCAAAATGGCATTAGTAATACATGATCTCGAAGGCACATTTACCACTGATATAGTTTTGGTCTACATCAATATAGCAATAATCGCAACCTTATAAACCAACCAATAGTAAGGTCATCATCTTGTAGGTAAACCCTAGACCATGCTTTAATACCACACTTTTCATAACCCTTCAACTATCATGACCAGTAAGGAATTAACAATCCTAATTCTGCTAGCCTTTCCTATCCACGTACTTATTAATTATATCTAAAAAGCAAGACCTTTAACAATTTTTGACTTATTTGACTATAATTATAAGAACAACTAGTAGAAGAACTTATCCAATTTCATACAATTAAAAATTCAAGCTTACATTGAAATAACCAAAAGGAAGTTATGCCAACTTATAAGCCTAACAAATAGGGAAGTATAAGTTAGCCTAATTATCAACTTGCATAAAGTAACCTATAGATTTGCCTATCAATAACCATGGCTCTAATTAGAAAATTTATACAAACGTCTTACACTTGATACTTCTTAGTCCATTAAAGAAGAAAGGATCCACAATCTTGTTTATTATTGATGTGGTGGTAGCAAAGCATCTATTTGACTATCTAAAATTGTAAACCATGGAAAAGTAAGTTTAGAAGCTTAGTGAGATAGTATTCTAACTAAACAAATTATGAAGCTTAAACAACTTAACACAAATTTTTAACATTTGGACTTAAAAGGAATGTAACACTACTAAAAATACTTGTACATAGAGGAAACCTTATTATAACTTATTACTATTATAAAGCCCAACCTATAAGAGTGCATATACAATTCTACAAACATTATTACTCAAAGATTACAAACCCCCACAACATTTAAAGACAAATATCATATTAGTAACTTAAAATTACAACAACAACAATAATAATAACAAAGCCTTATCCCACTAAGTGTGATTGACTACATGGATCATACTATATTATTGGGCTTTATCTGAGACTAAATTTTTAAAAATATTATTCACTAAGAAATTCCTTTTTATAATTTTTCTCAATGTTCTTTTTGGCCTCCCTATACACTTTTTCACAAGGCTAAAAATTATATGTTCGATTTTTCTCACCAATACCTCCAATGGCATTCTTTACACATGACTAAGCCATTTTAATCGATTTTCTGTCATCTTTTTCTTAATATCACGCTAATATTCCCTTGTATGCATTTATTTCGTATCTTATCTTTTTTTATGTGACCACACATCCATCTTAATATTCTTATTTCTGTTATTCATATTTTTTGCACTTATTATCTCTTCAAAGCCTAACATTCATTACTATAAAGTATAATTGGTCGTATAGTGGTCTAATAAAACTTCTTTTTAAGCTTAGTAGGTACTTTGCAGTCATAAATAACCTCTAATGCATTTCTCCATTTTAACCATCCAGCTTGTATCCTGTGTGTGACATCTCTATTAATTTTTCCATTGCTTTGTAATATAGATCCTAGATACTTGAATTTAGACACTTATGGTATGACATGCTTTCCAATTCTTACCTCCAAATCATTTCTATCTTGCTTCTTATTAAATTTACAATGCATGTACTCTATCTTGCTCCTACTTAAGCAAAAATCTTTTAATTTTCATGCATGTCTCCAAAGCTCAAGTTTATAGTTAATCTCTTCCCTTAATTCCTCAATTAAAACTATATCATCTACAAATAGCATACATATAAGGATAATTTCTTGTATGTCTTTGATAAGAACATCCAAAACATTAGCAGCTCAAAATTGTATACAAATAAAACAAATAATCCTCATTGTGCCTTGATTGTTGTCAAAGCTAATCAAAATTAAAATTTATTAATTTAATGAAAACTTATAGTACAAGGTAACAAACTAAGTCAAACCCTTAGTGATCCACTTGATAAATTCTATTACATTGATTTACTAATTATGCCTACTAAATTATCTAAGTCCTTTTATACAAGAAAAGTAGAAAAAGTAAATATAAGCAATTATGAAAATTAAAAATCCATAATTAGGGCGATAATGCAAACAAGATGCATGTAAAATACAAGAAATGAAATAGAACTAAAATGAAGGATTTTAATTTGAAATTAAATAGAATATAGGATTGAAAATAGAATTAATATAGAAAGATAGCGTAGAAACATAACTAATCCAAGGAAATTAAGAACTACTTAGTAGATTAATCATAGATCGGTTTAGATATGATAATTGCAATTAATTTCTCAACCTAGAATTATCCACATACCCTGCAATGATTCATGAATTATATGATTTGATCAATTCAAATTAGTAGAATTAAGCAACAATCATAATCCATAAAACTAAATCTAAATCAATTTCAATGTAGAATTCAATTGAATTAAAGGATTAAGCTAGAAATCTCTAATTAAATCATTCAATCCTCTATTCTTAAATAAAGAATAATGATTAACTAACCAAAATTCAACATAAAACCATATACAAATCATAGATCACATAAATGAATACAAATTATACTAAATATGTATCTAATTCATGCAAATCCAGAAAATCAAATAAGAGAATTAGAGAAAGAGAAAAATTAATTAATAATAATTAACATTACAAATCAAGATTTCATAATCCAAACTAAGTTGAGCCTTAATTCCTTAGATCAATTTAAAAATTAGCCTTCCATGGAAGAAAAGAAACTTAGAAAAAAATAGAAAGTTGCCTAGAATTTATGTTCTTACCTTTGGAGTCATAAGCTCTTAAATATGTTTTCCTATCTTGTAAAACCCAATAAGTCATGTTAATATGCCTCTTATGATTATAAAAAATGGGGTCTTGTTAATTTCAGGAACCAAAAACCTAATTGACAAAACAACATATTACAAGAGCTACTATAATAAAATCTCACATATCTGCATTCTAGCTATTATAGGACCTCCAAAACTATGTATTTTCATTAAAATGAATCTTGAATTATGTTAGGCTAGGTCTTAGACAACTTTAAGCACTAGTTTGAACTAATTTAGACCTTTTCATTTAAAGCCTAAAAATCTCAAATAGGTTAGGCATGATAGCTCCACTGTTTTATCATTACAACCAAATTTAACTCTCAAAATGTTCGAACTAGGTTTCATTCATAACATAAAATTTTAAAGCTTTTTCTTAGCTTTTCAACAATATAAAGATCATCTAGTTTTGACATCCAAAACTTAAGTTATGGCTAAAAACTTGAAATAAAGCAAAAATCCAACATTAATAAAATAATTTAAAAATATTGGAAAACTAACACTTAATCACATAACAAAGTTAATTCCATAAATTAAGCATGTACAATGTACTAAGAAGCATAAAATAAAAAATAATAATATGGACAAAATCTTACATATCATGTCTTTAGGTGAATTTTATTTCCTCATAAATTTCATCCTTATCTTTTCAAAATTAATCTTATCCCCTTACAAATAGGCATACCAATCCATAAATGCAACACAATTATATGTATAAACTCCCTCTCATTGATAACCTTGTCAATTTCTTAATTTACAATATGTACATAGACACTGAGCCTTACATTTCAAAGACATTTTAAATGTACATTCATTTATACATATAGATAAAGAGCCAAAAGCATAAGTAATTCATTGCCTTAAACAATATAGAATCCATATTTCATGTTCTCTTAACATAAAAGAAGCAAATACATATGACTTCTTTAATTCCTTAGGCATAAGCATAATTTTTTTTCATGTTACTTTCTAGTATTCATAATAATGCTAATTTTCTACCTCTTACATAATCTAAAAGGTATAGTATCATGAAGTTTCATCAAACAAACATTCATTATAAAGAAACAAGGTACTAATCGATTCTTTACTCAATTATATGTGTTCAAAGATGAAACTTGACACCTATAGTTAACTATATAATTGACTATAAAAGGATCCAGAGGTAAACTTGCCCAATGGTATTTGAGTATGTGATCAATTATAAGGGTCTAGAGATAAATTCTAATCCTTCATGGTTAACTATATAGTCAACTCCCCTAAGTTAAGAGTTAGTTTTGCTTGGTTATATTAACTATATAGTTAACTACAAGCTTGTGAAATGCATATTTTCCTATAAAAGTATTTTTCATTTGCAAGAATCACCCTTTAAATCTCATTTTTAGCATTCAATGCCATAATCAAACCTTTAAACTCATAAATGCCATGCCTATTAACCAAATCTTACTGACCACATCATCAATTGAAAGCTTAAAATATAACATTATACATTTTATATAAAACCCTTAGAAATCCAAAACTTAAACAAAATAAGAAATTTTGCTTAGAATTAGGTTGTAATACTACTCATCTAGTATGAAGAACATAAATAGAATGTGAAATCAATGTTAACTTGCTTCTAATTAAGCAAAATCAACAAAAATCTAAATTAGGATTGCAAACCCACTATTACATAATAGTTGTTAGACGACAAGCATTTAGAGAATTACACATCAGAATATGACCAATGTTTAATTAAGCATCATTGTACATAAGTTTTAACATTAGTTTTTTAATAGTCATGAGCCAAAAAATGACGTTAGTTATTGTATAGAAAAAATCAAGGTCATTTCTTTGGCTAGCGATGTCAAAAAACAAATATTAAATGTTAGGTTCTTTTAACAATATGACGTTTAATGTTTATAATATCACTTCAATTTCCTTAAATAACCATTATGGTATGTTACCCCTTTGTCCTTCCTCCAACCTTCACCCCATCCTCCATGTCCTTTACTCCTTTGTCTCCTTTATTTCTCTTGTATTCCTCTATACAAAATACTTTAACTAGAAATAAAAACTAACATTTCCTATGACATAATACTATTTCAATTTTAATAATTTTAAAGAATAAATTAAGTAACTAAAGTTTGAAAATAGTGAAAAGTTATATCTAATACCTTAATTAGAGATAAATGCTTTGCTGAATCTATCTTAGAACATGTTACTCATTATGTGATGTTAGCATTCCCTAGAAAGCACTCTTGAACCCAATACTTGCAAATGCAATGAGCAGTCATGAAAATTTGATATATAATATTTTACATTTTATATAAATAAATAGTACATAATACCACCAATACCAAAAATGATGAATGAAATCAAGTTTCTTACCTATATAAACTTGTAAAAGCTGTATCAAAATGAAAGGTAATAAAATATGGTTGATTATGAAACTAAAAACTAAATAATCCAGAACAAGCATGAAAACCACTTTATTTTCATATTCTATGCTTTTCTAGTAAGTGCGCAACCCCAAAAATTTAGTGATAAGCTAATAGATCTTCAGTATTATAAAAAAATTGCTATAAATACATAATCGAAGAGAATTATCGTAAGGTTAGAAGGTAAGCATAACTTATTAAAAAGATAATAATTTTTGGGTTAGAATAACTTCAAGATAAAATTTGCAAATAGCACTATAACTTCATTCTTTTTATTTTCAACTTGTGTCCTACTTTACCTTTTTTTTTTATTTTCAACTCACTCTTGAAGGCTAAAGCTTACATGTTGGATACTATAAAAACTAACACTTAAAGTTAGATATTAATGTTGGTTATTAAACAAGAATCAATATCATAATAGTTATTACAAAATTGATTACCTTTGTTTGGATAACTTTTTTTAATAAACATGTATATTTGAATAAAATTAACTCAATTATATACATCATATACATTAAGCTAGAACCAAATAACAATTTACATATACATCACATATACACACACATATCAAACTATAATCCTAAACAAAATTCCCATAGAAGCAATAATTTAATAAACTAAGTACTAATATGGTAAGAATACTAACATTATTTTATGAATTGATTAATTTTATTTTTAATTTAATTTTCTTTAAATGAAATTAGTAGAATTAAAATTCTTTGGTGCATTGGGCATTTTTCTTATACAATTAAATGGAAACAAACAGTAATAGATCAAATGTAAATGAAATAAATGATAAAAGAGACAATCTATTATGAAAGTGAAGTCTTCCATTTTATTTAATTTCCAAATTAGTACATTGACATATACAATGCAAAAACTATTATTTACAATGAACAACGAGTTTTAATTTACAATAAACATACACTTAAAAAAGATATTATACATTATCCCATGCTTGTAATTCTTTTTATTTTGTTTGAGGGTTTATGAGTTAAAAGGTGTAGATAGTTGCAAACTAATAATAAATAATAGTGAGAAAAAGTAATATCATCATTCATGCAATGAACACAAGCTTATCAATGCAAGAATCAACATGCTACTTTTTCTCACTATAATTTAACACTAATTTTGCAATCCATTTTTGTAATTTCTCAATATCTCAAGTATGCTTCTTGAGATGGAAGGTATAGACTAATAGCTTTTGGAATCCATCAATAGAGCAAGCTTTTGAAATGAAAGGTATAGATCATAATATTCAAGATTACTTAATCTATTGAAAATATTCTAGAATCCATAAAAAATCCTTCCAAGTACTTGTACTCGCACTTTAACAATAAATAGAAAGATTTCATAAAGCATTTAGAAGAATCCTTGTTCAAAGTCCTTTCAAGTGCTTTGCAGAATGTTTGTGTTCATGATCGAAATATGGGTAAAAGTCCCTAATAGGAACTTTTAATCAATTTCAATACCTTCTTATTAGCCCTAGTTATGTTGAATACGATAATCTACACCCTTTAACTTAAAAGCCTTTTTTTAATGGAAGAAGAGCTATCTTGATAGATTATTGATTTATTTTAAATTAGCAAGGAAAATAATATTTATAAGCTAAAATCAAAATTTTAGATGTCAATTATTAATAAAAGATCTATGTCCTAGGTTAATCTTGTCTCAAGAAATGGCAGTTGTCATACCTTAAGATATCAATAAAGTACTTTACTAATGTGTAAAACTTAACATGAAAATTGAAATAGCCTAAGAAGATTGTTTTTTAAAAAATTGAAGTCATAAGTTTTCACAACCTTATAAATATCACTCATTTTGATGTCTTTATGTTTTCACACTTTCTTCATAAATTCATAAAGCTCTTAAATATCTCTAGATGTATGTTCTATAAAAAAAATTTGATGCTATAAGCATCTACAATTGACATTGTATAATTGTGAAGATGTATATATATTCCATAAAATAACTTACATAAAAACCACACTAAATCATCAATAAACAAAAACTACATTTTTACATCAATATATAAAAACTATAACAAAACCATAATGTGTCATCATCCTTGATGCAAACTTTTGTTTGTTGCTTAGTTTCCTCCATGTAAGTGACTCAAACCATCATGCCTATTATATATCATATATACAACAAGAAAAATTGAACAAATGGATATTTATCTTCCAATGGTGGGGGTGGTGAATGATGTAAAGACAATACCATGTTAGATGAGATGGAAGGAAAGATATTATTAAATTCTTGAGTTAGATAATGAAGGTAAAGGCATGATCAAGATGTTTAAGATAGATATTCAAGGCATAATCCAAATGTTTAAAAAAATAGCATCTTACATTTTGTTATTTCATGAAACATCATAAATACCATGAAGTTAAATGTTAGTTAGATCTTAAAATGACATCTTAAAGTTTACATCTTTATAATAAAACTTTTTGGACCACCTTATTGACATCAATTTTGTTAACCATCAATGTCATATAGTTTTGTAGTTATATCAATTGCACAATTACAATCAAATTGCATATTTATACAAAAAGTTATTTATGTTTTAATATCTTCTATTTAGTACACTTTATAAACAAATTTATGTTAAATTTTAATTGTCATTAAACATTTTATAATGAAAGTATAATCAAATAACAAAAGAAAAAATAAATCTACAAATTTATTCTAACATTTTATTTCATTTCAAATCGTTACATATAAATGAATTCATTAAAAGAACAAACATAAAAATAACAATAAAGCATTAATATACATCTACAGAAAAATCACTAGGTAACTAAGTTTATATACTAATTTTATCGAAATCACTATCCTTGTTGCAAATTTTAGTGTGCTAAAGAGAGCTTTGTTTCTCTCAGTTGGAACCTAATAATGTCTTAATTATGTTCAAGTAGAGAATGAGAGGAAGTGCTTTATAGTGCTAGTGGAATATAAAGACAACTCACATCTAAATTTAGAAATTTTTTGAATTTTGTGAAAGCATCTCATCCAAGACTTAATGCCTTTTACTGTTTAAGAGCAAAAGACATCAAAGTCATGGATGGGATGTTTTCACAAAATTCAATGCATTCTAAGAATGGTAAGCAGTGCTCAAATTTCCCCAAACATAAAAAAAAGAGTGAAAGCCAAATTTATAAGCAATAAAGGAGAAGGTTACAATACCCTTAGAAGTTGATTAAGTGCAAAATCAATTTGCGAACTTTTTATATTTCCCAACGAGGTACTTTAAATGCCTTTTGAACAATAGTTATAAAGAAAATCAATGTCTTAAGTTTTTAAGTAAAACTATTCACATTTATTATTATTATTATTATAATTGGTGTAATAAGTTTTCTACTAATTTGAAAAATATCACCATGTCAATATAAATGTTAGTAAGAATTTTTATCTATCATTTTTAAGTTATATAATTTTAAAAATATCACTACATTAATATAGACATTGGTGATAATAAAAATCAATGTCTATCCACCAATGTAAATTAACAATTTTGTAATAATGACACCTTTTTTGAAGCAAAACCCTTAATCTTCCATAATCCAAAAGAAAATAAAGGCAACCACCCTAGGTTTAATGTTTAATGAAACTTGCCTTGAGTTAATTGAAGAATAAATGCAATGGATGAAGGTTGGCAACTTATATTAAGGGAGGAGAAAAGAAAGGAAGATGAAGAGGAGTAAATGTGTTTAGGAAAATGAGGAATAATAGTGTGATTAGGAAATTAAAGGGAGAGATGAGTTAGGTGCAAAGTTAGGAATTATTCTAAACATTTTCCATAACACTTACTCATCTTTAATTATACTTTAACCTTTAAATATTTCCTTCCATACTAAATTTTTATCTCATATTTCATCATAGTTAGGTTTCATCATTTCCTAGACAAAATCTCATTTTATATTTAACCATATTAATTTAAGTAATAATTTTCCTATGTGATATCTTTTTAATTGTTTTTAAATATTTCTAAGGGGTGTATACCACATTCATCTTCCCAATTATTTATCATATTAATAAATTTAATAATTTATTTTTTACATCTAAAATTTTTTTAAATTATCGCTATAAAATTTCTTTTATAAATTAGGGAATGTTTTTAATTTATGTGTATAAAATTTATAATATATATTTTGTTTGAAATTTTATAAATAATTTTTTTATGAACTTTTAAATTTCTATGTGCTTGTTACAAGTGTTTTAAATCATTAGATTATTTTGATAATTATCACGAACAACATATGAATTGTATTCAAATGATTTGGCCAACTACTTATTTTGAATACTAAGTAATTATTTTGGTTCATTCTTTTATATATCTAAATTTTAAGTTTTATTAAACGATATCATAATTTTATTACCTGAAATGAAGTATAGCTTTACTAAGAACTATTTTGAAGACAAATAAATTATTTATGTTTGACTTAAATACTCCATTAAACAGTCATTTACTTGCATTATAACAAAAAACTAATATTTTAAGTATATTAAAATATTATTAAGGAAATATATTTATCCTCTTTTTATTACACTATTGTATAAATTATATCTTAGTTTTGATAATTAAAAATCTAAAACCTTTACCAATTTATTTTGCTTAAATTATTTAAACCACATATTTTTTCATTAACTCTCAAGAATAAGTATGCACTTATTATATATTTTTTCCTATTATCTATCTCTTTTCTCTATTATCTAGAATTTTCTTCCCTTTATCTAAATATCTCTTTCCCCTTCACTATATTGTTCAAATGAAACCCCCACCCCTAAGGCTTTATCTTGTTTACATGGAACCAATTTATCTTTTTTCCATATTATCTAGAATTTTTTCCTTTTTTCATTCTTCACCTCTCTCCATTTCACTCTTTTATTCTATCCCTCATTTCCTAGCCTTTCCACCCTTTCATCCTAGCTCCTCCTAATACTAATATCATCACCTACTTCCTTATTTTATCAAATTTACTTGTTATTGTATGAAAATGATCAAAAGAAAGCCAACATTTGTCCTTTTCTTCCAATTGATCTTAGAATGTTTTAAGATTGGCTAGAAAGTTTGGAAAAAAAGATTTAGATATACTTATAACTTAAACTAGTAAATAAAGGCTACTTTGACTTCTCAAAGTATATGAATATTCTACTTTAACTTATAATTATAATATTTATTTTTTTACAAACATGAATGTAAGTTTTACTATTATATAATTACCCTTTAACGTTAGCCTATCATGTCAGTTATATTGAAAAACTAGTGTATATAATGGTAAAATAACATTTTTGCAATTTTAAGCAATTATTAACATCAATTCTAATAAAAAGCCAACATGATAAGTTGGCACAATTGTATTTTTGTAAATATAAGTAAATTATCATATTAGTTGAAATAAAAGATTGACATAGAATATCAAGTATCATTATCTTAAGATGTCAATATCCTATAACCACTATCTAAAAGACATTCCAATCATCTCAGGGGGAGATATAAAGTGTTTATACAAATATGCTTTTTAAATAATTAACATCTGTTGTTTTTTAAATTGCTTATAAGTTTCTTTTCCACTCCATTTTTTATTTAATTTTTTTCACTCTATTTTTCATTTAGATTTTTTATTCTATTTTTAATTTTAGGGGTATAAGAGGAAAATACACAATTGATGTTGCTTTATCATTAATTGATGAATGTAAGTTATTACTTCTAAGTTATTATCCTCTCTTGACCATAATTTGTATTAAGTTACTATTTTAAAATAAACAAAGATAACCCTATTTCTTTTCTATATTACCAACTCAATAGAGTGAATCTTAGAGTATTAATAGTAATAAAAAGTAGGTATTTCTACATGGATTTACTGATAATGGCCATAAAGATAAAAAAGGTTGCAATAGATATGAAAATAAGGAGTTACTTTGAGAATACCATAAAGATAATCACTATCACTTTTCTTCATTAATGAACATGTAAATTCTATAATAAGTATTCAAAATGGTCATGGTTATAAACATTATGTCTTCCTAAATATTAATGACAAAATGCTTATTCTTTAAGATAAGAATATGCAACATTGATGGGTATGTTGATAATTTAATGTAATTTTTATATAGATTATTGTCAGGAAAATGTCAAGATACAAAAGTTGTATATAAAAAAAAACTAGCCAAACAGTGTTAGTTATTTTTTAAAAAATTGATGTGGTTATACAAAATTAGAAGCAAAAAGCACATTGATTTTTTATCATAACCAATGTCTAAAGTACTTGAATAGCCAACTAGCATATAATAAATATTTACTAATACACGAATGATGGCATTTATAAAATGCATTATGTTAGAAAATGAAAATATGGATCATAAATACTAACCATTTATAAGTAACTTGTATTAACAAATTGCCAAAAATTACATTTCAAGGAATGTCAATAGTTAAGCTTTATGAAGTAAAACATATATAATACATTGATTTTGATTAATAATGATGTCTAAATCTTTGCATGATGTCTATATTTCATTCTTATTCATCATTTGAAACATCTAAATGATGTCTTATCAATAATATATAAACTAGTGAGAAATTATAGTGGAAAAAAGTAATATAACCATTCCTATATTAGAAAGCTTGACTTTTTAAGTTCATTATAAGACTAATTATATTACTTATTCTCATTATAAATTATCATCAATTTGTAACCATCATACCTTCTAAAGTCATCTTTGTCATTCATGTTCCATCTTAAGAAGCACAATTAGTAAGAAAACATAAAGATGAGATAAGTGATGAGAAATTGGAGTGAAAAGAAGTAATATAGTCATTTTCACCTTAGAAGGCTTAAATTCATTGCAAAAATAGTTATATTTCTTCTCTCATCATAATTTATCATTAGTTTCTATATCTAAGTCCTCCAATTCAAAATCCTTTTCATACAATAACAAAAACTTCTTATTATAACTTTATACCCTTCTATATAATAATTTTTTAAGTAAAAATTTATAACACATAGTTTCTCATTTGTTAGATTGTCATTGGTTAATTCTTATCAACCTTAACTAAAACTTTTTGTTCATTGTAAATTAAAGTTTCTTATTTTTTCAATCGTTTACTTTATTATTGGTTGTATCTATTTAATTATATAAGAAAAATATCATAATACAAAAAATAATTTTCATACAATTGACTTATAAAATTATAAAATTTTTACTTGAAATATTATGGAAAAATAAAAGATTTTAGTTTCTGATATCATTTTTTATTTGATAACAAACATTTAAAATTCTATAATTGAATGATATTATTTTATTATACACATCAATTTTTCTTACTAATTGATGTGTAAAAAAATTAAATTATTGTGAAAACTAAGGCACATGATAAAAATAAAAAGAGTAAATCCATTACACCATTTATAAATTTCATCATAAAGCTCTTCCAATCCTAAATTTTCCTTCTCTTATAAGGTATGCTCACCTTTCAACCTTAAGATAATTCTTTTCAATTTTATGTTTATGTTTACTAGTTATTTTGTAGGACTAAAAATTTGTTAGCATATGTCTAAATATATAAGATTGAGCACTTGTTAGAAAAGTACATAATAAAAATGTAAGGATTTATTTTACATTTTATGTTTATTCTTGCAATTTAATTTTTGATTTCAAAATCAATAATGTTTGTTATCTTTCATTTTTATACAACTCTTATAAGGTTGTATAGGAAAGAAATTTAATTCATTCATCTTCTTTAGCATTTAATATAATCTTATATAAAATATTGGTTATTGCATTTACAAGTATTAGATATGCTTTTCTAGGTAATGTTAACCTCATATATTGAGCAATGGGTGCATACAACAAAACATCCATCTCTGATTAAGGTGACATTTCATCATTTTCAAATTTTTTTACTTAAAATTGTTAAAATTGGGATGGAGATATTAGTCCAGTTAGGGTGTAGGAAATACTAGAAATAAAGAGGACAGGATGATGATAGGGGTTAGGCTTAAGATTAGGATTTAAGATAAGCAGTCACTACTATAAAATTATGACTCTACATCGATAGAAGGAGAAACCAATGTCTATATTGATGTAGTGACATTTTTGAAATTATTAAGACTAATAAGATAACAATTAGTAAACACAACTAACATATATTTTAATGTGGTGACATTTTTGAAATTCTTGATAAACTTAAGATGTTTTTTATTTAATTGACATCATAAGGTAAAATGAGCAAACTTAAGATGTTAGTTTTAGAATTAATTAAAGCCTATTTAGACATGGTGACATTTTTGCAATTTTAGGAAACTTAAGGCAACGGTTTTTTACTTAACCACCATCATAACATATGACATTGAAGGTTGCTAAAAAATAAGAAAACTTAAGATATCAATTGTAGAATTAACTAACATTTATTCGAATGTGGTAGCATTTTTGAAATCATGAGAAAACTTAAAATGTCAATTTTTTACTAACTAATGTCATAATATATGGCATTTAAGGGTTGTTGCTAAAATAAAAGAACTTAAGATGTCAATTTTAAGAATTAACCAATGTCTATTTGGATGTAGTGACATTTTTTAAATTATTAGGAAATATAAGATGTCAATTTTTTACATAACCAAATTTAAAATGTATGGCATGTAAATGTTGTTAGAAATATAAGAAAACTTAAGACATCAATTTTAGAAATAACGGACCTCTAATGGTATTCAAATTTGGTAAGAACCCTTAACATGACAATATTTTTGTACTATAAATAAAGCACATCTTATTCTTTTCTTCATTATCATTCTCACTTTCCTTCTTATTTGTTTTCAAGCTCAATCTCCATCTCCATCTATCTCCCTTTGTAGAACTCTAGATGTTTATCCGTCCTCCACCATATATCAATAAGCTACTAATACTCCTTCAATTAACATCAAATACAAAGCAAATGTTAGTTCAAAATATAAGGGGTATTTTTTCTTGCTTTTATTTCTCTCAAATCTTCATCTTTTCATTTTTGAGATTTTTCATGTAGTTTTTTTAAGTGATTTTGTTTGTATTTCTCTTGGAATTTTAAGGTTGTATTTAAGTGTTATATACTTATTATATATTTTATTAAATGTTGTAGTTGAAACTGAAGTGGCTAAATAATGACAATAGATGGAGAAAATGGAAAAAGTCCATGAAAATAGATATTTTTCATGATTCCAAGAAGTGTAAATCCCCCAGTAGTTTTGCATAAATGGATAAATCTTAAAAAATTATATGATATCAATATAAAATTTGGCCTAAACAAATAATTAAGAGCAAAAGTGTGACCTTTTAAAATTTTTAGCTCAAAATACATATTTTTGCATAGGATACTAAGTTTATTCAATTTTAACTACAAATATTCTGGAGGGGAAGCCAAATTTTGGTTTAAAAAAATATTTGGCAAATATTTTATATCAATTACTTAATAGAAATTGACATTTTTAATTTTACATTAATTAATAAGTAGTCTATCCTACAAAAAATGATAATTTTTTTATTAAGGGAGTCAACATTATTTTCCTTTTTTACAATGGTTTTGTTAACCAATGTTATAAAATATTTATTACGATGCTTGGTAAAACTTTGGTCTTATTTCAATGTAAAATCCTCTAAACATCCAACATTAATAAACTTTTCTATAATAATGGGTAGGAGGAATGATATATCAGATTAGTTATTTTTAACAATTGAATTAATATATAAAATACAACAATGGTTGTTTATAGGAACAAACATTATTTTGCAATTAAAATTCTTCATATAGTATTTCCACAAAGAAACAATGATAGTTTATACATATGAAAATCCATGTTATTTTATTTTTCTACATTGATTAGAAAACTAACATGGAATTGTCTAATATACAATGATAGTCATATAAATAT
This sequence comes from Sindora glabra, assembly GCA_020226215.1. Lineage (NCBI taxonomy): Eukaryota > Viridiplantae > Streptophyta > Magnoliopsida > Fabales > Fabaceae > Sindora > Sindora glabra. The sequence goes on from CM035233.1 coordinate 8,002,977, forward strand.
CAAGTAAAAATGGATGTTAATTCTATTAAACAACTAACATTAAAATGCATTTCTATGATAATGTCTCTTTCCATACTTATTGCTTTGCTAATTTTATTTAAAATCATTTTCCTATTAAAGCTTCTATGTGGATTTAAATTGTCATGAACATTTATGAGTTTCAAAGTTGATTCTATAATTGCGCATGTGAATGTTTCGATAACTAAAAGTGGATTTGATATTCCAAATATCTATTGAGTATTTATCTGGAAGGTAGCATTCTTGGAATATCAAGGAAAAAGAAATTGATGATTTTCCTATATAAAGATGATGTGAAAGTTTCAATTGGATTTATGAAATAAATTGAGTTTACTATGAATCCTTGGGAGTTTTCTTTAAAAAACCCCAAGTGCATTTGGACTTTTGATTGCCACAACTATAATGGGAGACCAATGTGAACAATATTCTATTAATATTTTTCCTTATATTTAAGTCCCTTAGGAGGTGATGATACTTAATTGGATTAATTTTACATTAATTTGAGACTAATTGCATTAATTTAGGCTTAATTGAATTTCGGGCTTAATATTGAATTTTTTATACTATTTCAGTATTTTGATTATAACTTGAGCTTTGGATGTCGGATTTGAACGATCTATAGACCCTTGGAAAGCTAAGAAAAAGAGCTACAATTTTCATGTTGACCAAAGAACCCAGTTCTACCATCTTGGAGGTCAAATATTAACTTAAATTCGAAGTAGAGCTGCTGTTCAAGCTCAGACCCAACCCAGTTGCAATGATTAATTCATATCTTGAGCTCCAAGTGTCTAATTGATGCAAGACTAAGTCCAATTACTCCCTGAAATCCATATCTAATCATTCCTAAATCCCTTTTGATGAAATTGAGTCATTTTGAAGGCCAAGGAAGACGGATTGTGGCTCATTATTTCATCTCGGACTGGATTGAACTATCTATAGTATTTTGGCTATAACTTGAGTTAGGAATGTCCGATTGGGCTGAAATTTTGTGGGTAGTTTCCTAAGATATTAGGAGACAAGTTTGTAGTTCAGGTCCAATCATAATTATACTTCTATGGTTGTAAATAAATAGAGGGAAGAATCAGAACGTGAGGAGGTTAGAGACAACTTGATAGTTTTCTAAATTTTCTTTAGTTTTTCTCTCTAATGGAAAGCTAATTCTCTGAGTTAATTCAAGGAAATTTGAGGCTTTTCTCCTCTGGAATTATGAGATCTTAATTTGTATGGTGGTAACTATAACTAATTTCCCTTTTTCTTCATCTATCTCCTTTGATTTGCATGATTTGCTTGGATTGGATGTTGATTTGATATAATCCTTGTTCAATTCTGTAAGTTGTATTTTAAATCTGAATTGGTAGTAAATTTTGATTGATTAATCAGAATTTTTCGTGAGAGAAAAGGGGATGAAGGAATGATTTAGGATTCTGAATTAATTCATTTAATTTTGCTGAATCTATCTTTAAAGTGGTTTTGATCTAGCTTAGGGGTTATAACGATCGTCTAACTTTGCTAATCTTAATCAATCAGATTCTAGGCAATTGTCTAGCATAGGATTCATGAATTGTTGCAGGAATTCCGGATAATTCAAGGCTAAATAATTAATTGCAAAATCTAATTTATAGTGATCTATGATTAATTCTTTGAAGAAACCTTAAATTTCTTAGATTAGCTATTTTAATTCATTGATATTCTTATTTTTGTTGCTATTATTTTATTGATTCCATTATTAATCTTTTGCTATTGATATCTTTTTGCTTTAATTTCAACCCCCCTCCAATTTTAATTTTGTCTTGCATATCTACATTTAGTTTTGAAGTTTCAATTCTGCATATTCAGCATTTTGTATTAGTTTTAGGTCTGCACGTTTTGTATTTAATAAATTGCATAATTAGATAGAATTCATTCTGTTTACATCATAAACTCAATTAGTAAATAATTACCGAGAATTATTGAAAATGATCTTCAGATGTTCGACTTGGTTCCTACTATTTTTTCACAAAAATTCTTTAGAATCAGTAATTTTAATTTGGCCAGTTCAATAGTCGCGATCAAAGACATAAGAAAGGATTTCTATGTGGAGTGAGAAGGGAAGTTTGGTTGGTTATTGGGAACTTTAACTAGTCATGGATTTGCCTATGACCTTACAAAGGAATTTGACTCTTCATATTTCTAACTTTTGATTAGGATCATGCATTTGATTATAACTTTAGAAAGAGATTTAACCCTTCAAACTTTTGATTTTTTATATGGCTATCTATGTGAAAATTCCATTGAATCTCACTTGTTTTCTTTTATGATATATACATTTTAAAAATTATACGGTTAATTGTTCAAGTGTTTATAGTATTTTTGGATTTACATAGGAAATTGTTCTTTTATAAAAAAATGAAAATTTATCTTATGGTTTGAGATTAAACTTATTTTATATTCTAGTAAGATTATAAAGCAATATTTTCTCCTAATCTTATATTTCATAAGTTTATAATGTCTCAGTTTTTCAAAGAAATGATATTTTTGTAATTTCAGTAATATATGTTTTAGATTGTGGGTTTTAATAGTTATTCACTCATTGGTTTTATAGAATTCACTCTCCTCTTTCCTCTTCTTTTTTTTTTTTTTCTTAAGCAAGCAAGTTAAACCTTATTGGCCTCATGGAATCTTAAAAATAGGGGGCAGGGGGGCAAGTTGACAGTTGGAATAGTAAGTATCTGCATTTGCACAGGTGTTCATGTGTATGTTGGGATAATATATATTTCTGATATACGTGGTGGAGTGGTATTTTGTTATCTGAAATTTAGGGTTTGATTTCAAGGTGTTTAGCCCTATTTTGGTTCTGTTTCCTCTGGGGAATGTCCCAATAACAAGGGAAGACTTTTTCCGTTCTTTATAAAATTTTAAAACTATTTTGGCAGATTTTTGAACAATTGCCATTTTTTTCAAATTTTTATAACATTTGTAACAAGTGCAGCTTGCACTATATATTAGTCAAGCTAGTAGGAGGTGATTAGGTGGTGACTTCTTATCTCAGTCATATGCTCAAAGTTGAGACGTGACCTTACTACTTCCCTTTCTTAAATTTCCTGAGACTTTATCGTGTGCCATCCAAATAAGATAAACAAATAGATTAATAAGAAAATAAATGAATAAATCAATAGATATATAAATAAATAAATACATAACGAGTTTCAATCTTGGGGGCGTAACATTGCTACTTTTGGATTAATGTAAATAGTGGTAAAATTATATGGATAATAAGACTATCCCTGAGGTTTCTAAACGAGTTTTATATATAAATATACTTTTTTAATGATATATCTTCTTTTTATTTATTGCATGTAAATATGCCTTTTTAGATTTAAACTCTTGTTATGTATATATTATAATTAAATAACTAAATTTTTATTGAATTTAAATTTAATATTCTATTTATGTAGATAAATTTTATACTATCATCTACTTATGTGTTACTATATTAATACTGATAAAATATTTTATCATTGGTAAGAATTCTTAATTATTATCACTTTTTCAAATGATACATCATCTTATTATTCAATAATATTATAAAATATTTTACACTAATAATGGATTAAATTTAAATCCTATATTAAAATCCTAAATTTAAACCCATATTTATTGTACAAGTATTTAATATAAGAAAAGCCTTTTGAACTTGAAGACACAATGCCTTTAAATAAATAATAATAATAAGCTTTTACTTTGATTCAAAATTTAGGTAAAAATTTTTAATTGTTTGTCTTGAAATTCTTTTAAATTATGATAATGTGTGCTAATTATTCTACTAACTAGATAAAGATTTGTTCAGTGTATTAGTTTAGTTTAAATGTAAAAATATAAAGAGAGAGAGAGAGAGAGAGAGAGTGTGAATGTAAATCTGTTCATAGATCGAATTATTTTTTGTCTGCAATTAAATGAACTCATTCTTTACAATTCTTAGTGCACATTTTTTTATAAACTTGCGGACTGAAGTCTATTTCAATAACTTTAAAAATATCTTTTCACATAACATTTAACATTTTTTTTTAATTTTGAAGTGGTTGTATCTTGTCTTCTACTTTGAAAATTTAGAAATTATCTTTTCAACTATACAAAATTTGAAATTAACACTTACCACTAACTTAATTTATGATTTTATTAAATTATATTTTTATATTTTTAATAAAAATCATAATATTATAATACATTAATTTATTTTGTTAATTTTTTACCTAACTTTGATGTGTTAATTATTGGCTTGCAAAATAGAAAATCAAGAAGCACGAGACTAATAATATTAAACCAAATGTTGAAGTGGGTTCTTTAATTTTATTTTAACAATGTGAAATTTATGTTTCCTTTTAAATTATATTATTTTTACCATTTATCTTAGTATTATAAATAAAAATAATGGATATTTCTAAAAAAATATAAAAATAAAAAACTATTAATGTTAGTTGTAAAATTTGAGGACAATCATAATTATCACTTTTATAAACAAAGGATTAAATGTTATATTTACTCTCTTAATATAAAAATATTAGGTGTTATCCCATACATTGCATAGATGAATATTTATTTTAATAATATAATATTATAATTATATATTAAGTATTTTTAAAGAGAATTAAATAAAAATTTAATTAGTATATAGCTAATAGTTCAAAAAAAGTTACTAATTTTGCTCAACTTCAAGTATGTAATTGATTTTGAATTCAAATATTCTATTAATTAAATATTATTTTTTAATATAATTATTATCATTAATATTAATATTTAATAACATAATTAATGATAAGAATAAATATTTTTAATGAAAATATATTTTTTATTTACTATCTTACAGCATAAAATAAAGTTTTGAAAGGAGTAATTTTATATTATGAATGAATATTTATTTTAATAATATAATGTTATAATTATATTTTAATTATTTATAAAGAAGATTAGATGAAAAATTAATATATAACTAACAATTCTAAGAAAAAAAGTCATCTTTCTACTTATTTTGTTCAACATTCAAGTAAGTAATTGATTTTGAATTTATTTCACCAAAAAAATTGATTTTAAATTCAAACATTGCATCATTAAAATACCATTTTTAAGATAATTATTATCATTAATATTAATATTAAATAACATGATTTATGATAAGAATAATTTTTTTATAATGACAATATAATATATTTTTTTATCTATCATGTTATAACATAAAATAAAATTTTAAAAATAAATATTTAAAAGTAATAATTTTATATTATAAATAACTCATTAAAATTCATAAATTATAACATACATATAGACTAAAATTCAATATTTTGATGTCAAATATTTTATATTTTTTAATTTACATTGAAGAAATGAATAGCTATGGTTGGAAAACACTAATAACTGGCTTATATTTAGTATCTTCTAAAAATACATTATAATAAAATTTATTTTTCAAAATATAATAAAAACATAAAATAGTAAATAAAATAAAAAGTGTATAGTGGGTATCAAATTTTTAAATAAAGAATTGATCTATCCCTTAGTCGGTTAAGAAAAATATGTTGATAACATAAAGCAAAAAAAAGGTGAGAGAAACAATATAATTATTTAGGAATATAATAAAAAATAATTAATTAGAATGTAAAATAAAAAAATAAAGTTATAATTATGATAGTAAGAATCCATCAAATGAATATGAACTATTGAGATATTTAGTGAAAAATATTGTTCAATAGATAGGTGTAAATTGAATTTATATTGTTCATTTATTTATGAAAATAAAGGATGATTTTATCAAATGAAGATGAAGAGAAAGTGCATTATAGATAAAATTTTACAAATTTTAAATTAGACATAAAATGAGATAAAATAGGATAAAAAAATTTCTGATAAAAAAATAAGGATAAAAAATGAAAAATAAATAAATAAAATCATATGAAGATAAAAATAAAATAATTTTTAATTTTTAAAATAAAAAATGTTATATTTATAAATTTTAATATTTTTATATAAATTTAAGGTAATAAAAAGTGACCTATTCATATGTATTGTCAACTGCAAATTTATAAAATTCATAATTAGTAGTCCATATGTTCACATGATAGTTTTCTTCTTCTATGATTTCCTTTAAAATTGTGTTTTTCTTGTTAAATGATATAAAATAGTCAAAAAATTTACCTAATAAAATAAACTATATAAATTATATAAAAAAATGTATACTTTTGCAAATTTATACATCAAGCATTCATTAAATTAATGAGAACCAATTTAGTTAAAAAAAATTTCCTGAAAAGCAAAAAATTAATAAAATAAAGCACTTATAACAAAAAGAAAAAAGAAAAAAGCACAATCAAACTCCTATAATAATAGTATAAAAAAAGTAAAAGAAAACATATAAAGAAATTTATATGCGAGGAACTTTGGATTAAGCAACTGCAAAAAATTGAAAGTAGTAAAAAAGAATATTTACAAATGTTGAAGAAAAAGATAAAAACTCTCTTCTTAAAGAAGAAAAATAACCTCTAAATTGACTAAAGGTGAAAGAAAAAAGAAACAAAACTTAAATATAGTTTAGAAAACTTTTTACAAGAATAAAATAATTTTAATAAGAATAAAATAATTACATAGTTATGAACTTATAGATATTGAAGGTAAAAATAAAAATTCTTATTTCAAATAATATAATAGCTTTAAAGTGATTGAAGATGGAGAAAAAAAAAGTAAAATATAAATATAATATAAAAATATTTTCATGCAAATGAAATATATAAGTAATTGTGAATTCCAGTGAGACATAAAGATTCAAATTTAAATTCAAATTCAAATTTTTATTGGAAATACACTTAAATTGTAAGGATAAATATTTTTTTATTTTATAATTTATCTTTCAAGTAAAGAAAAATAACAAATTAAATTTACATTAAAAAATAATAAATTAACATGTGAGAAATTATGAAAATGATATTTATCATAATAAAAAATAAGAAATATCACAACTAATATATAATATATAAATTATCACTAATAATAAGTAAATTTTGATATTATAATAATTAACTATTTTCATTAAATCATTTATCATTAGTAATATCCTACATAATAAATTTCATGATACAAAACTCAATATTAGATATATCATAATATAAAAAATAAATAAAGAGAAAAAAATATAATAATATGAATTTAAATTTGATTCATTATAAATGTAATTTAATTTTATACTATTATTCACTCATGCATTATCATGTCAATAAAAATTATTAAAATATTTTTATTATTAATAAAAATTATTAATTTTTAAATAGTGTGTCCTCTTTTATTTATAGATAATGTAAAAATAATACCCTGATAAATCTAATTTGAACTCTAATAGTATAATATAAAAGGATATATAAAAATTTGTATAATAAGATAGGGTACAATATGGATAAAGAACAATAGTTTAAAGAAAATAAGATTTTGGATTTTATTTTATGATTGATAGTTATTATAATTATAAAAATGTTTTTAATGGTAATTTATAAGCCAATTAATACAAATATCATAAACTGACCAAAGAATTTCAAGTCAATCAATAAAAAACCTGTAACTAAATTTTATATTTTTTTCTAATTTATAATCTCATCCTTATACTTTCTTTTGTTATAAATATATTTTTAAAATTTATTTTCATTTGCAATTAATTCTCTTATAATGAAATTAAAACTTGACATAAGAAGTTGTTCACTTAATATGATAAACATTTTTGTACTCGCATAATTACATTGTGAGATAGTAATAACGGACGTAGAACCCGAATCACAAAAATCAAAAAGAATAAAAGATATAATTTCAGTTTTGCATATCTTTTATTCACCAAATTTGATTATATAGTATATATTTGAATATTTATTATAAACCACAACAATTTGTTATTTCAATAAATAACTTCCATTATTATGGCATCACATAACTATGAAAGTTCAAAAAATGTTAATCATATTAGATAATGATCATAAGCAAATATATTTATATAAATAGAAAATTTTAATTGCAATAATATAACTCTAATAAGGTTTAATTTAACTTGATGAGTAAATTAAAAAAATTAATTTAATGTAATAAAAACATAATATCAAAATTAATATTAATAACTTCCTTTAAAACAACTAATCCCGTGCCTTTTCAAATTTATAAGTGTCCCCCTCTTGACTATGTGCAGAAGTTGCCATGCAGGCTCAAAGCTGCCAATTCTATCCCTCTATTGTATAAAGTAGAGATATTTTATCAATTGGCCTGTATCTGATTATACGAGGGAAAAGCAAGAATCAACTCACAAACACTGCATAGGAGGAGCTACCAACCACCTGCAAATAGGTGGTCGCTACACAGATTGGACATATGATCCTCTCAACTTATGAAATGTAATTTGCAGAAAATTGAACGAGGAAATAACCACTAAAGATCTTCAAACTGAGGGAAATATATATATATATATAGCTATCCATAAAATAAACATTCATTTCCACAATAGTCAAAATCCCACAGGAACGCATCAGCTTAAACTTCTATAATTTCTGATCAAGTCAAAATAACTCTAAATTACTGTATTATGAACAGAAGATCACATATCTACCATCCACATTTTGTGCTTGTGAGAACCAGAAAACTCAAGATGGTATGACCACTTCATCCTTTCCATAAATACGCTGAAGTTCCCGGGTAGCAGCCTGATATGATGCTGATAAGGAGAAAGAAGAAAACAAAGAATTTGTGTTATGCATATGCAAATATAACCGTATCGATCAGTGCAAGAATGCATTAAACATCAAGTTCATTAACTACAAAGCAAACAGAAAATTTTCATCACCTTTCCATATACGGAAGTTCTTTTGGTTAATGGTAGAGCCAGTCACATTTTGAATTGAATCAAAAAGCATTTCCTGAGGAGTGTTCTTCAGCTCTTGAACAACAGCATAGATGGTTTTCCCATTCTCAAAGTATATGTGATTGTTAGGATGTTTGGTCTTGGCACCAGCATGACGCTCAAACTCATAGGCATTGAGAGCCTGCATGACAGAATTTGATAAATAACACCATTATTTAGATCATGCAGAATATTTAACACTGTAAAAGATGGCAGTCACTCACCTTGGACTGCTTGCAGTCATTGCATGAGCATAGATACCCAGTCCCTTTTATAACTCCTTTAAGATTTTTCTACCAACCAGAATCAAATAATATAAGAAAACAAATTAATCAACATAAATAACTACAAACTCTAATGAAACAAAGAGACAACTAAATAAAATATTACCTCCCGTGACCAAGAAACATATTTCACAGGAACACCATCAAAAATACCAGTTGATAACAGACTTTTGACATTTGAAGGGAAGTTGTTGGAAGGAGCCTTCTTAGTTGTTTTTGGTTCTCTATTCTTAAGGACAGTGTCAACTTTAGAAGTAGCTTTTGGAGTACTATTTACAATTGGTTCAAGGTTTGACTCAATAAGATCATTCTGGCCATTTGAACCTTGAGCTGAGTTCTGGTTGCCCATCAACAAATCATACCCGCTAATGATTCCGCCAGAGGGATTTGGCTCAGGTTCTTCATGAAATCCTCCAAAAGATATCGTATTACTCTCACCCTTGCTGTAGTTCTGACCCACTCGTAAAGAGCTGGAATCTCCTTTGTCATAAGAACATGAATCCAACTTGTCATAGGAAGAAGCAACCATGAAACCTTCTCCAGGCTTGTTGTAGGCTGTTCCCATTGATATAAAGTTTTCATGCCCCTTGTTATATGAGGTATTCAATGATATCATATTGCTATCTTCCTTTTCATATGACTGACCCGCTGAAATGAAATTTCCGTTCCTCCTGTCAAAAGGTTGGCCCTTGCTATAATTGTGCCCCATCAACATAAAACCCCCATCTCCTTTGTTGAAAACAAGATTGTCCTTGTTCTTGTTCATTGTGGTTCCCATTGAAATGGTACTCTCATCCGTATTATTATAATTTGTGCCCAATGATTTGTTGCCATCATCCTTACTGTAGCCAGCACCAACTGAAACTGCACTACTATCAGCCCTACTATGTGAGTTTCCCATGGACGCAGACATGCAATTGTCAGAATCTCTGACTTGATTAACTTTGACTTTTCTGATGCCACCAAAACTGAGACATGATGAAGGATCTTCAGTGGTTGGAGATATTGACAAACCCATTGATGGATCATTTCCAAATTGATTTTCAAAGTCCTTCCTTCCCATATTCAGATTTCCGCTTCCAATGGATGGAACATGTTTATCAACCAAATTGACAGTCCTTACAGGCTCAGATCCAAAGAGACGATCAGAAAACTGACCTGTAACTGAATGAAATCCCAGATTGGCATCCCATGAAGAAATATTCACATGTGGAACAACTGAGAGAGGCCTGGCACCAACAGCTTCTATTGCTTGTCTCTTATTATTGCTGAACATTTCCGATTCACCTGTATCCGTAAACCACTGGTGACCACGCTTTGGTTCAATTCTAGAGGAGTTCTCATATCCCATATTTTCTTCAGTCAAGCATCCAGCATCACAAGGCATCCAAATGCTTTTGTTCTGAAAAGACTGCAAAAAACCAAAGGTTGGAATCAACAGCAGAATTAGATACTACCTCAAATTGCAAACCCCACCCAACATTCATATAAAAAATACAATAGATCCCCAAATTTTTAATATTCTCTTTAAGATTCTCAATGGACCATGGTTTTGCACAACCCCCCTCCTACATGAGGGTTAGCTCCCAAAACTATATAACATATCACAGACAGAAGTTATTCCTTTTATTGAAGTTACTAGACTAAAATCAAAGAATCAATATCATTATCAGATGGAAAAAGGTAAATAGACGTACAACCAGAAAATATACACACCCCAACTCAAATGTTGCTATAACAATAACTATACAGTGAAGATCATCAACCTGGATGGACTTGGTCAACATAGAGAATTGATGTAGAGACAAAAGGATATGATATGTAACATCAAATACGCAAATAAACTTGTCCTGCATTTAAGAATACAAACATAATATTTTTCTCAGAACTGACAGTTTCTAAGACCCTTAATCACCCACATGATCTATTATTTACAGCCATAGATAATATTTTCCTAGACAGGAAAATTAGGAAAATTCAATATCACTCTTTTCATGAGAAGATATTAATGAAATTTGATGGACAAGAGTGTCTCCTACACTATTCAATTTTTAGGTAATAATTTATTTCTCACAAATTTGAGTAAGAATCTGCCCAAATTATATCATGCATCAAATTTCACATCAACTAATTAACACAAAACCCACCAGAATCACAATTCTATTCGCATTTAGAAAATTAATCACTCACCTTGAAATGCTATAGAAATAATTCAAACCTAAGAATCACCTAATTTTACCACAAGTGTGGCTCCTAACTTTCTCATTAATTGCAGATTCAATTGACGGAATCTACCATATTATTAACATCTAAGAAGCATGCTTCCTGACCAAAAAAAGGTGTAGCCCCGACAAAAAAAAAAAAAAAATCTAAACCCAAAAACAAGCAAATTCAATTACTAATGATCACTATCATATCATTCTATCCTCCAAATGGTATATACAATAAAGATAACTATCCCATCATTCTATCCTCCAAATGGCATTACAATAAAGAAAATGTGGTGAGGATGCAACAAATCCCTTGGCATAAAACCCCAGCCACAACCAAATTTCCAAATCAGGTAAACTAGCTTGATAAATTATCCACAAGGTGCTCTGGATTGCAAGATATATTTTGCGGGTTCTAATGAATATTAAAAGATGCCTAGAAAATTGGGTCACAATGACTGAAATGTCCAAGCCATAGGTTTAAATAGTTTGTCTTCTTTCCGCTGTCAAAAATTCAATAGTAAATCAAAATTAAAATGCCAATGATACAAAGCACTTATATTCACCTAATAGTGGGTAAGTCAAGACACCTTTCCGCACAACAACAGAGGTGGAGTAAGTTAGACACCTTCTATCAAGAGAATTTTTATCAACACTGAAATAAAGGTATCTCCCCTCATGTTGATATTTATGAAAAACAAATGGAACCTCATCAGTAATTAAGTCCACTTTTCATCAAAATTGAAATTACAAGGATGATTGTAATTCTTAAACCTTCGGACTACCAAGAGACATTTTTATCTTCAATTCCAGGTCAATTTATTTTATAATCTATTATCTTTATGGTTTGTTCAGGTGCAAGGACAAGGAAGGATGGAAATGGAATATCATCTTTTCATTTTAGAGTATACCTTCCCTTTTCTCTCCTTTCACACCATTCTCCCCCATCCAAACAGACCAGTATCCTTAATTATATGCTATATTCTTCAGTAGATAGATCCAATCTATTCCACACTTATTTTGAATGATGTGTCAGGCTGCTAGAATTTACCTGCTCCTGACACAAAGGCAGATTGATAATTTAAAAAAAAAAGTTAAAAGTAGAGCATTTTGATCAATGCTTAATAGCTGATTTGGCAATGTAGGTCAACATCATTTTCAGGTTGGCGGGGCAAGCTTCAAATATGAGATCAGACAAGTTGTCATTAAAAAATTTTAACATTGAATCAACTGTTGCAAGTTGATAGCAACCCACATAAAAATTTCCCAAACATAGAACTCATTATTCAAAAGTACTCACTATAAAATGAAAGCTGCTAAATGACTCAACAGATAGTACCACACAAATGTTCTAAATTGAGATGGAAAGAAACAAAGGGTTAAGTAACATTATTAAGCTGGCGTTCATGAAAAGCTACAACTGAGCTAATCGTGACGCATCCTTTTGGAACATTATTTCAATGCAACTCCAGAAAAGGAAAAAATAAAATAAAAAATACTCTCCAACTTGTTATCCATATAAGCATTAAATGGAGTTAAAAAAAAAAATGGTGTGAAGCTTCCTTTTGTTGAGAATTTACTCCATTTAATGCTTAAATGGATAACAAGTTGGACAATTTTTTTTTCTCTTTTTTTTTTTTCTTTTTCTTTTCCCATTTGTGTGCGTGTAAAAGCATATTCATGTATGCAAAGATCGTATGATGTAAATTCTAGATCAGGAAACCATTTTTATCTGTCTTACTAATAGCATGATGCTAGATGCAAGTCATAAATAAGTATCACAATATCAAACCAATAGAGCCTAAGCATGAAATTAACTTCTCTGTTTCTTGTATCATCCTTGTTTTCCCTACTTCTGTTTATTTGTTCTTTTGATAAGCATTAGGATTTCATATTTGAAACTAGTTAAATTCCTTCTAAATATGATTTAAAACATACTAAACATATTTTTACACATATTTCTCAACATTCTACACAATGATATGTCAATAAACAAATACTAACATGATAATTTAAGCACGTTCAGATGCATGCCATGTCCCTGTATTTTTAGATTAGCCGTCCTGGGATGTCATGCATCACATATCCATGTCTGTTATCAACCAATTCAGGCTGTAGATTATTTATACATGGGTAGATCATAAATCTCACCCATCAAATAAATCCATTACAAAGTCATTTCTAATATCACAGTAAAAGTTTAGACAAGAAGAAGCCCTTGGTTAATTAGACTCTAACCAAATATCAAAATAAGTGCCCCAATAGACTGTCAATGAAATGGGAGACTAGTCTCAACATGATAAAATACAAAAAGTAACATTCTACTCTGATTCTAAAATTTCATGGACAGAAAAACCAATATGTAACCATATGACTGAAAGTATTAGGAAACAGTTGAAAAAATTCAAATTAAAGCAATAAAAGAGAATACAGCATGGTAAATCTCATTAATATAAAATCATCACGAAACTCCCAAATTCAGACGCAGCATTTGCATGCAAGGAGTTTATCACAATTGTGAACCCACCATTTTGACTTTGATGTTCCGAGTGAAGTAATATTCCCACACGAAATCAGAACAATCACTATATGAAGCAAAGCCAGATGACCACCGAGAACCAAATACTCTCAAAACCCACTTACTCCTTCGCTTTCCTTACAAAAGCCATTGTTGAAGATCAAGCACAACGCACCACAAAGTCGAGCTCAAACCTGGACAGTAAATTAATCTGCAAAAAAATACCAAAAAAAAACCTAGAATGAGAAACCCACAATTTCGCAATTGAGCATCGATCACGCCAAACACACATTTGCTGATTCAGATAAAAATAAAAGTAAACATTTTAATCAATAAAAATAGAAAGAGTACACAGAGCACCATGGTTAACACTGAAGCTGTACAAAAACAACCATGCACACGCTAGCCAAGACGCTTAAAACACTCGTAGATGGAGAAAAATAACAAGGCACTTAAAAGAAAATCCTACCACCGCTAATGGTGTCGTTTCACTGCGCTAGGACTTCGCCGGCGAGACTTTACAGTGGGGACTTCGCCGGAGATAAAGACACTTCACAGTAGGAAAACGACCGCTGACGAGTCCAGGATTGCGAGAAAAATAAGAAACCCAAAAGCGGCTGAGCATGGGCTGAGAGTAAGCGAGAAGAAAGATAACGTGTAGCTTCGTTCTATACTAGTTCATGGACATCTCATCTGGACCATCCACGTGTCAACAATAATCATTTGATTTGGCCATTGAGTGAGAGAAGACGGCGAAAATGTTTTACTAAGTGGGTGATTGTGTAGATATGGTGTACCATAGTAAAGCTGAAAGTATCGGGGGAAGTGATACGTGGCATGTTATTATTGGATGTTATTGCGGTCATTAAGATGGTGGGGAGAATAACTCAACTCTGTTGGGACATTGGAATTGGGAGTTCATTTAACCAATGGATGGTTTCCACGTGTAAAAACTGTCGGATTTTACGTGGTACAGACTCCACCACAAAAATGCCGTTTAACCTTCGGGTGAAGTCTGAGTCTTTTTTTTTTTTTTTTCATTAAATTACATTAAATTTCTTTCCACTTCTAACATGGTGACTGACATAACCGATATTAACAATTATGTATAGATAAATTTTTTTAGACTTCATAAATCATGTCTTGCATATTAATTTTTTTCCTTGATTTTTAGCATGTCAAGTTTAACGGAACAAGTCATGTGTTTGTCGTGTAATTGATTAATATTTCAACCGTGAGTGTTATCCACCACAACTTTATATAAAACTTATTAACATTTATTCTTTTATTTGATTCACAAAATCATTCTCAATTTTAAAAAGTAATATAATAATTAAATGCATTCAAGTAAAGGTTATTATTCAATATTATTTTAAAATAACGAATACCAATGCAATTTTTGTAATTTTTTCATAAATTTTATAATTTTTGTAAAAAAATTTATAAATTTTTCATAGGGCTCATAAAATTTTCATATGACAAGTTTCAATGTTTATTTCGCAAGATTTATATGAAAGTTGCACTTTATAATTTAAGTTATTTAAAAAAATTACAGACTTTGCATAAAAAGTTACAAATTTTATGAAAAAGTCTCATAAAATCTACAAGTTTCTTGAGGTTGTATTGTAGCAAACCCTTTTTAAGCAATTTTAGTGGGAAAACTTAAATTTAAAATATTTTATATCAACTCTACTCATTTTCATAACAAAAGAACTCATTAATTTAAAAAATTATTTTTATCACAAATTGACTTTAATACTTTTTGTTATTTTATTATTATTAAATTAATAATATATTTTTTCATATAATTGAAAGAATAGAGATTCTTAAAAATATGAAAGTTAACAATATTTTAAAAGAATAAAGCCAAAGACATAATAAATGTGCATGCTTACCTCATGCTTGCTTTTACCTCAACAGAATTTTGTCAAGTCAATAATATATTTAATTTTGTCAAATTCTACTTTCAATAAAAAAGAAATTCAGTGTGCAAAGGAGACTCTAGACTCATAATGATAATGTTTATCCATTCTCCTTTGTTCTTTTATTTAATTACATTATAGTTACTCTATTTCAAAAGTAAATAAGCAACATATAGTTTCCTATGTTTCAAATGAGAATAAGTAACATTCACCTAATACTCTATCTATCATTCATTTATTTATCTCTTTTTATAGGATAAGTTACTTAAACCATAATAATTATTGTTTATTTTTCCCTCTGAGAATATGAATGCTAAAACATTTGGTAAAGATCCACAATTTATTATTGTTGGCTTTGTTTCTTTCATGTTAATATTAGCTAAGAAAATGATTATAAAACTGAGTTGTAATGAATTTACCACTTATTAGTAACATTATTAACATACAACAATTTTTCCTTTTGATCTTTGAAAAATCTAATTTTACGAGTAAAAGGAATTTAAAATGTGATTGATTGATTAGTTAATTTCAATATTATCATGAAGTGTATAATATTAAGTATATGTATATAAATATGGAATTGTAAAGCAAAAAGGAACCAAAAGGCCTTATAATGCCAAATTATACCATACACAACAAATCTAAAATATATTATGGCATATGATTTTATATTGTTTCTCCTTAAAACAAATTTAAATATTAAGTAATTTTGTTTTAAACCTAAGTAGATAGGTTTTAGCAATGGTCTGTATAGAATTCTATTTACATTTGCTAGCATTGTAATAAGAAATGAGATAAGACTCATGATAAGCGATAAAAAAGATGCAGATAAGTGATAAAAAAGATGCAAATAAGCATTTAATGTGTAAATCACAAATTGTAGATCAACTGAGATTTTGCAAGGGTTTTCAATGACATATTAATGAAAATTGTTATATGCATTCATGCTAATGATTATTACTATTATGATTATTATTGTATATAATGAGCCAAGATTCAATTAGTAAAATATAATTTTGCAGGTGCATTTGAAAAATTTTTAAGAACATTTCATCTAAATTGGGTCTACCACCTATCTAATGATATAGAAGACAAGCTTCTTGGATATTATTTCAGAGGACATAAATAAATGCTATTAGCATAAACATATATGAAATTCCATTAGGGGTTGATTGGAGCATTCTACTAATAAGGTTTGGGTGGACAATGTGAATTTTTGTATAGAATGATAGGTAGTATTGTGTATCATCATATAAATTTATCCAATGGCATTGAGTATAAATGATAATTATACATTTGATACAATATAACTCAATTATACATTATTGTTACTTGTAACATATTATGGATCATATAGAATATTAAGGTACTTATAGTAATTTTTTCTAAATTTTAGCACATACATGTTATACTAGGGTAATCCTAAATTTGTTTATTCATTTTTATAAGTCATGGTACTAGTAGTAACTTTTTTAAACCATTGAAATAACTTTCTAGAACCATAACATTAAATATGTTACTAAGGATTGAGTAATTATTTAACTCACCCCTAAAGAATGTTTACAAACTTAGTTATTATTTGAGTTTAGAAAAGTTATTTTTTTAATTTTAGAAAAGTTAATACCTTAAAAAAATTGACAACACCTTACTAATTATGTTCTTTATTCACTTGAGTTAATATATGATTTGATATTAGTTACTATCAAGGTTTAAGAAAGTTTCTTCCATGATTAAAAGTTACAAGAATACCTTAAGATAGTTACTACTAGACTTCAAGAAAAATACAATTTAAAAACTAATAAATATTACTTTTCCCATAAATAAGTATCTCAAAGCTTAATCACTACCATAATTTAAGAAAGTTACCATAAGATATTAAAAAAATTACAAGTCAAAGCTAATGATTATCACTCATTCTTGCAAAAAAAAAAAAAAAAGAACTGAGAACTTAGTTAGTAGGTAAGGTTAGTAAAGTTACCTTATAATTTGAAGAAAGTTACGATACAAATTTTAGAAAAATATTACATTTTATCAATCACTTTCTTCATTCACCCAAAAACTTATTTGTCAAAATAGTAATTACTTAAGTTTAGAAAAGTTATTTCCTTTCTTTGAAAAAACTTACTACATTTCTTTAAGAAAATTACAAGCTTTTAAAAATCATTTCTTCACATAAGGAAATATCTGACTACACAATAATTACTATCATTGTTTAAAAATGTTATTTCTAGCTTTTAAGAAAGTCACAAGCATGCTTTAAGAAAAAAACTATTAAACCTTATAAAAGTTACAAATAATAAACTGATAAATGCTATTAGAATTAAATAAATAATTAAGATCTTAATTACTACCCTAATTTAAGAAAATTTATTCAAAGATATTAATTTAACTTTATAAGTACTATAGTGACTTCTTCAAACCTTGAAAGTAACAAAAATAAATAAATAAATAGTAATTAATTTTTCAAATATTTTATGTGAATGAAGGAAATGATTAGAAAATTCTAGTGACTTTCTAAAAAATTAATGGTAATTTTCTCAAATCTTTAAAATGATTTTCCTAAAGCATAGTAGTAACCAAGTCTTTAGATATTCCTTTAAAAGAGAAAGTAATATCTATAAGTCTTAATTTTTAATTTTTTAATGTTTTGGTAGTAAGTTACTTAAATCTTATTGGTAATGATAAATGCACAAATGCACCTAAATTCTATGTGTTTCATCACTCATTTACTTAGTATTTTGTGCAAATTAATTGAAAAGGATACTTAAATGCTCTATATTTTGTTTCAGGTCTTGAAATGACACATATAAGCATTAGAAAAGGATCCGGAAGCAAAACCATTCAAATTGTGAAGAATTGAAGCAAATTTGTTCACTTGACAAAGAACACGGGGTATGGGAACCCCGTGTTTAGGACCGTGTTTCCTTCTGGATTACTCCGAGGCTTCACTGAGCTGCTCAGAGAAGAACACAGGGTTAAACACGGGACGTGTCATACCCCGTGTATCTTACTGCCATTCGCTTTTGAGTTAAACACGGGGAGTGTTACACCTCGTGTAACATGCTGATCAGTCTTCGTTGAAGAACACGGGGTACAACATGGGACGTGTTCTACCCCGTGTACATTACTGCTTGACACTTCGAAGAAGAACATGAGGCGTGTCGCACAATGTGTTTCGTGCTGCTCAACTTTCGCTGAGAAACACGGGGTAGAACACGGGCCGTGTTGACCCCCGTGTACATCACCAATATAAGTTTTGCGCGAAATTTTGAAAAGGAAGAGGAGAAACTGAGAATTAACAAGGAGAGCTGCTGGGAGAAACCCTAAGAGAGATCCAAACTCACCAAGGGCACCTTCTAACGTGGATTCAAGCAAGGAATTGAGGAATCAAGCAAGAAATTTGTAGATTTTCATGAATTGTTTGACTTCCCTCTCTGTTTTCTAGTTTTCTTCTGATTTTGTAATGTTTTCACACTAAACCCTTGTGCTCAGCTTGGGTGAACTTGTTCATGGAGTTATGGAACTGAATTTTATATAATCTAGCTTGATTTACTATTGAATTATGATTTAATTATGCTGTTTTGTGCTAGAGCAAACCAATATATCCGGAATATTGGATTTGTGTTATGGATTAATTGATTCTAGGTTGAAATGACTAATTAATTAATTAGACCTTGCATGATGATTGGGAATATCAATTAGACTTAGGAATTAAGCTAATTGGATTCTTTTGCACATGATGAAATGTCCAAGAATGGATTCTAAGCAAGTTAATGCAACCTAGATGAGTGATTACTAGAGTAATTCTGGGCACTTAATCTTTTGGTTAGTAGCTAGTAGCCTTGCAATGAGGTATAGTTTAGTTTTGGTAATCCAGCAATCTTAATTAACAGCAAACCAAGTTAGAGGACTAAATTCATTCCATAATGAAATGTAAAAGGGATCCTTAAGCTGAGTACGCTCTCATTCTATTGAATTAAACCTTATTTTTTATAGCTAAGCTCTGTTTTACATTTTACTCTTGATTCTCAAAATCAATTGATCCGCCTAGATAATTTTATTTGAGATTTAGTTAGTACTCAACCTACAATCCCTGTGGAGAATGATAATCTTTTATACTATAACTTGACTTAACCCGTGTACTTGCGGGATTGTAAGGTCAAGTTTTTGGCGCTGTTGCTGGGGATTGTATCCAGTTGATATTAACAGCAAGTTTTGAGTGAATTAGACTAGGCAATTCATTTTTTTTTAGTTCTTATTTCATCTTGTCCTGACTTTCTTGTTTTTATATATAGTATTACTTTCTCATCTTGTTCTATTTGAATGTTACCTAATCATTTTCCAGAAAATCTTTTATATGCGAAGAAGAAGTCTTGAAAGAATTCTTAACTTAGATCCAGAAATTGAAAGAACTCTGCATAGGAGAAGAAGAGAGCAAACATCAGTTTATATCCAAGAAGCAATTGACCCTGAACCAATAATTGAAGCCATGGATAACAGATCACTTAGAGAGTTTGTCGCACCCGATGCCACTAGTCTTCAATCCAGTATAAGAAGGCCTGTTGTTGAGGCTAATAACTTTGAATTGAAGCCAGCTTTGTTGTTTATGGTGCAGCAAAACTAGTTTGGCAGATTGCTAATGGAGGATCCCAACCTCCATATCCAGATTTTCTTAGAATACTGTGATACAATCAAAATCAATGGTGTAGCAGCAGATGCTATCAAGCTTAGGCTCTTCCCTTTTTTCTTGAGGGATAGAGCAAGAGCTTGGTTACGTTCATTACCAGCAGGATCAATCACAACATGGGAAGAGCTACTGAGGGCTTTTTTATCAAGATATTTTCCTCCAAGCAAAACTGCCCAATTGAGGAATGAAATCACTACATTTTCTCAAAGAAAAGGAGAATCACTGTTTGATGCTTGGGATAGATACAAGGAATTGTTGAGGTTATGTCCACATCATAGGCTAGAAAAATGGCTAGTTCTTCATACTTTCTACAATGGTTTGAATTACAATACTAGGCTTACTGTGGATGCTGCTGCTGAAGGTGCTTTGATGAATAAAATGTTAGATGAAGCATATGAGTTGATTGAAGATATGGCTTTGAATCATTACCAATGGTCAAATGAGAGGGGACCTTCAAGGAAAGCAGCAGGTAAGTATGAATTAGATACTTTTAATCACTTGTCAGCTAAAGTAGATGCACTAGGAAGTTTAGGTAGCAAGGTAGATGCACTTATGGCTAAGTTTGATAAATTTCATATTAACAGTGTAAATACAACAGGTGCTACTGACATTCCTTGTGAGATTTGTGGTATTACAGGGCATATGGCAGCTGAGTGTACATTGGGACAAGATTTTACTGAGCAAATGAACTATGTGAATAATAGTGGGTTTGGACAGAAAAATTCAAATGAACCATTTGGAAACACTTACAACCCATCATGGAGAAACCACCCAAATTTCTCCTACAAGCCCACCCAGCCATATAACACACAAAACACTCCCAATAGACCACCACCACCCGGTTTCCAAAATCAAAAACCATATAACCCACCAGCCCAAACCTCTTCTACTACCAAATTAGAAGGCCTCTTAGAGAAATTTCTCATTTCCCAAGAGAAGACTAATGAGGAGTTTAGACAGCATGGTAGAGCCATGGAAGATTCAATTAGGCAATTATCCTCCAAAGTAGATTCATTGGCCACTTATGGAAAGATGTTGGAAACTCAAATTGCTCAGCAAGCTTCTGCATCTTTTTCTAGAGCTTATGGCCAACTCCCTGCTCAACTTGAATCAAATCCAAGGGAGCATTGCAAGGTAATAACTCTTAGGAGTAGAAAGCTGTTGAATGATCCAATTGCCACTCAAGAAGGTGAAAAAGAAATAAGTGTGGGGGAAGAGCAAAAAGAAAGCAAAAAGGCTTCAATTCTCATTGATGCTGAAGAGAAAGAAGGGGAACTACCAGAAAAATTCAAATATATCCTTCCAGAACCATACAAACCGCCTATCCCTTATCCTCAAAGATTAGCCAAGGCTAAACTTGATAAGCAGTTTGGAAAGTTTTTGGAAGTGCTGAAGAAGTTGTACATCAATATTCCCTTCACTGATGCACTCTCACAAATGCCATCATATGCAAAATTTTTGAAGGACATTCTTTCCAACAAGAGGAAGCTAGAGGAGCATGAAACTGTAGCTTTAACTGAGGAGTGTAATGCCATTATCCAAAATAAACTACCTCCTAAGCTAAAGAACCCAGGCGGCTTCTCCATTCCTTGTGTGATAGGAAATGTTCCAATTGATCAGGCATTGTGTGACTTAGGAGCGAGTGTAAGCCTTATGCCACTAACGGTTGCAAGGAGATTGAACATAGAGGAGATGAAGCCCACCATAGTTTCTCTCCAACTAGCTGCCCGTTCAGTAAAATATCGAATAGGTATTCTTGAGGATATACCTATCAAAGTTGGTAAGTTTTTCATACCTGTTGATTTTGTTGTGCTTGAGATGGAAGAGGATTCACAAATCCCTATCATTTTAGGTAGACCATTTTTAGCTACTGCTGGTGCTTTGATTGATGTTAAAAATGATAGACTATCATTATCTGTTGGGGATGAAAAGGTTGAATTTAATTTGAATGAATTAATTAAATTACCTGTTTGTGAAGACTCAATATGCAGGGTAGATGTACTAGACAAAGCTGTGAAAGAAAACCTTCTAAAAGGGAGCCTCCAAGATCCTCTTGAAGAATATCTAGTCACAAAAGGAGTGATTGAAGATGAAGAAACTGCTGCATATGCACAGTTTTTGGAAGCAAGCCCACCACTTCCTCTCCCTGAAGCAGTAATTGAACAATTGGAAGTGGAGTCCAGCAAAACCACCACTGAGGAAGACACACCACCAAAGGTAGAATTGAAACCTCTCCCATCTTCTCTCAGGTATGAGTTTCTAGGACCCCACTCCACTTATCCTGTGATAGTTAATGCAAATCTAACTGTTATAGAAACTGAAAAATTACTTAGGTAGCTTAGATCTCATAGAAAAGCTTTGGGGTATACAATTTCTGATTTGAAAGGGATTAGTCCTTCTATATGCATGCATAGGATATTGATGGAGGAAAATAATAAGCCCTCCATTGAACATTAAAGAAGGTTGAACCCCAATATGAAAGAAGTTGTGAAGAAGGAAATAATGAAGTTGTTAGATGCTGGGGTAATTTACCCAATTTCAAATAGTCAATGGGTTAGCTCAGTTCATGTTGTGCCTAAGAAAGGGGGGTTAACTGTGGTAAAAAATGAAAACAATGAGCTAATTCCCACTAAGACTGTCATGGGTTGGAGAATGTGCATTGATTATAGGAAATTGAACAAGGCAACCCGGAAAGATCATTTCCCTCTTCCATTGATTGATCAAACTTTGGAAAGGTTAGCTAAGCATTCACATTTCTGTTATTTGGATGGTTATTCAGGTTTCTTCCAAATTCCTATACATCCAAATGATCAGGAAAAGACCACATTTTTCTTCCAAATTCCTATACATCCAAATGATCAGGAAAAGACCACATTTACATGTCCTTATGATACTTTTGCATATAGAAGAATGCCTTTTGGTTTGTGTAATGCTCCAGCTACTTTTCAGCATTGTATGATGGCCATTTTCTCTGATTTTATTGAAAATATCATGGAAGTTTTTATGGATGATTTTTCTGTATATGACACTTCCTTTAATAACTGTTTGACCAATTTATCTCAAGTGTTGCAGAGATGTGAGGAGGTAAATTTAGTTCTCAACTGGGAGAAATGCCATTTTATGATAAGAGAAGGGATTGTCCTTGGCCATCAAGTATCTGAACATGAGATTGAGGTAGACAAAGCCAAAGTGGACATCATAGAGAAATTGCCTCCTCCAACTTCTGTAAAGGGAGTGAGGAGTTTTCTAGGACACGCCGATTTCTACTGACGTTTCATCAAAGATTTCTCTAAAATTGCTAAACCTTTGACTAACTTACTTGCTAAAGATGTTCCTTTTGATTTTAATCAAGACTGTTTGGATGCATTTTACAGGTTGAAGAAAGCATTAATTTTCGCCCCAATTATGCAAGCACCGAATTGGAATCTACCGTTTGAGGTGATGTGCGATGCTAGTGACTATGCAATAGGAGCGGTGCTTAGCCAAAGGAAGGATAGGAAGGTTCATGCAATCTACTATGCCAGCAAGACCCTAGATGAAGCTCAAATGAACTATGCCACAACCGAAAAGGAACTCCTTGCGGTGGTATATGCAGTTGACAAGTTCCGATCCTATTTAATGGATTCCAAGGTGATTGTCTTCACATATCATGCAGCCATTCGGTACCTTTTAAGCAAGAAGGAAGCTAAACCTCGTCTAATTAGATGGATTCTTTTGTTACAAGAATTCGATCTAGAAATTCGAGATAAGAAGGGTACTGAAAATGTTGTAGCTGATCATCTCTCCAGATTGAAGCAAGAGTTAGGAGATGAGGAAGATAAGGACATGCCAATCAATGATTCCCTTCCTGATGATTATTTGTTAGTTGTCTCTTCTTCAGCCATCCTATGGTTTGCGGATTATGTGAATTACATTGTGAGTGGAGTTTTACCTCCAGATGCGGAGTATCAAAAGAAGAAGAAGTTCTTGGCAAATGTAAAGCACTACTTTTGGGATGAGCCTCTTCTCTTTAGAAGATATGCAGATGGACTGTTTAGAAGATGTGTGCTTGAGGAAGAAATTGCAAGCATCTTGTTCCACTATCAGTCCTCTCCATATGGAGGACACTTTGGTGCTTCAAGGACAGCTGCAAAGATTGCCCAAGCAGGTTTTTATTAGCTGACTCTTTTCAAGGATGTTCACCATTATGTCACTTTTTGTGACCAATGCCAAAGGGTTGGTAACATATCAAAGAGGCATGAGATGCCTTTGAACAACATTCTAGAGGTTGAAATCTTTGATGTTTGGGGAATTGACTTTATGGGACCATTCCCACCTTCTTGCAGCAACAGATATATACTTGTGGCGGTCGACTATGTCTCCAAATGGGTTGAAGCAATTGCCACTCGGACTTGTGATACCAAGGGTATGGTTCGATTTTTCAAGAAGGTGTTATTTCCTAGGTTTGGAATCCCTAGAGCTGTCATTAGTGATGGAGGCTCTCATTTCATTGCCCATCAATTTCAATCGCTCTTAAGAGGGTATGGAGTAACTCATAAGATCTCTATTTCATATCATCCTCAAACCAGTGAGCAAGTTGAGCTTTCCAATAGAGAAATCAAGTCCATATTGGAGAAGACTGTGTCTAGATCAAGGAAGAATTGGGTACTCAAGTTAGATGATGCTTTATGGGCCTATTGAACTGCTTTTAAGACTCCAATTGGTATGACACCATTTCGGCTTATCTATGGAAAGCACTGTCACCTACCAGCACATAAAGCGTATTGAGCAATCAAGTTACTCAACTTTGATTTACAATCTGCTGGGGAGAAAAGGAAGCTCCAACTTCTTGAGCTTGAAGAACTGAGGAATGAAGCTTACGACAATGCCAAGATTTATAAAGAAAGAACAAAGGCTTGGCATGACAAGCGTATTCTTCGAAGGGAATTTCAAGAAGGAGATTTGGTGTTGTTATTCAGTTCAAGATTCAAGCTCTTTCCAGGGAAGCTTAAGACAAGATGGACTGGACTGTATCTTGTGAAGACAGTGTATCCATTCGGAGCTGTGGAGATTTGGAGCGAACCCACCGGTAATTTCAAAGTAAATGGCCAGAGATTGAAGCATTATATTGCTGGGCCACCAATAATGGAAGCTCCAGACTGATAAAGAAACAGGGGTCGAGCTTATGACCTTAAACAAGCGCTTCTTGGGAGGCAACCCAAGCTTATTTTTCTATTTTCTTGCTTTTAATTCTTAGTTTTCTACTTTTCAATCTGAGTTTTTGAGTAGTTGAGGAATTTAAATCATGAAGTGTTGCTTTAAGTTGTTCATTTTTTGCATGTGGTCTCTATCTCTGAGGTAAGTTAGGCATGAATGCATGTTTGTTGTCTGTTTTCTTGTACAGAGGGCTCAAAACGAAGTCCAGTGAGAAACACGAGGAAAACACGGGCCGTGTACAACCCCATGTTCCTCACTGTCTGGCTAATTTAAGAGAACTTGTGATTTTCAACACAGTCCAGTGAGAAACACGGTGTTCAACACGTACCGTGTACAACCCCGTGTTCCTCACTATCTGATTCGCATAAAAACTTTGTGATTTTCATGGAAGTCCAGAGAGAAACACGGTGTTGAATACGGACCGTGTCCTACCCCGTGTTCCTCACTGGTTGAACCAATGATGAGGACTTTTGAACATGAGCATTCCAGAGAGAAACACGGGGTACAACACGGATCGTGTTAAACCCCGTGTACTATTACGCATTTTGTTAATGTCATTCAGAGAGAAACACAGGTCAAAACACGGGTAGTGTTTTACCCCGTGTACAATTGCGAGGATTGTTAACTTGTTTCAGAGAGAAACACGGGGGAGAACACGGGGCATATCAAACCCCGTGTACGTTTGCGAAACCCAGAGCACTCATCCGCTGAGAAACATGGGGTACTACACGGGACGTGTTGAACCCCGTGTTCCTGTGCGGGCGAGCTTTTAATCGTCAAAAACCCAGATTTTTCCAAATTTCCCCCATTTTCTTCTTCTTCCTCGCTGCCTTAACCTCTCTCCCTGCATTTTCGGCCACCATATTGCCAAAATCCACTGATTAAAGTGTTTGATTTGGCCATTTGAAGTTGTTTTGCTACTTGATTTGCAATTTAATCAGTTGAAAGTTGAGTTTTGGATTCTTCTTGTCATTTCAACACGAACTTAGGGTTTTCTTCTTCATTTCACGAGGTAAGTGCATTTTCTTTGAATTCTTTGGAGTTTATTGCAATTACTTATCATTATTAACTTCCAATGCATGTTAGAATTCATAGGAATGTTGAAATCCTCTGAAGTTGTTGTTTGATTGGTTGATTGAATGACTTTATATAGGAATATTCATGGGAATTCACAAGTTTGATTGATTGAATTTGCATCTTTGATGATTAATTGACTGAATTAGAATCTTTGATTGATGAATTGAATTAGAATCTCTGAGTAATAGGACTTGAACTGTTGATTGATGGATTGAGTCTGATTAATTGACTTTGATGTTCATTGTACTTCAATGGAATTGCTTATGTTTATTGAATCTTTGACTGATTGAATTGGAACTTTTTTATTGTTTAAATTGCAAGCCTTTGAAGTTTAATGATTGATTGACTGATTGCCTGCTTTACCTCATTGATATGGCCACTTAATTGCATTGATGGCATTAATTTTGAATTGTGCTTTATGTTGAATGATTGGTAATTGAATGATTGAATATTGGATATTGCTGAACTCTTGCCTTTGAATCTGCTGGCTGTCAATCTCTTAATACTCTTTCTCACTTTGTCAATCCCTTTTGCAGATCATGTCTAAAAGGTAAAAGACCACTGCTAGGAAGACTACCAAGGGTAGTACATCCAGAGGGACCTCTTCTAAAGGACCTACACACTCATTCTTGGAGTTTACTGAAGAGGCTCACATTCAAGCCTATGATAGACACAAGGATAAGTCGTTTGTGGAGGGGAGATACTTAGACTGGGCAGTGCTGAAGGAGTTTGGACTGGAGGATGAGATACGTGAGCTAATCAGTGTTGGAGCTTGGGAGACTTTCTTTGCTATTAGAGAGCCTACCTACAGGGAGCTCACTTTGGAGTTCCTTAGCACCTTCTATTTGGAGAGGTATTTCGGGACAGTTGACTCAGCTAATACTGTTCAGTTTCATCTAGGAGGAGTTGCTTATTCGATGAGTGTGACCCAGCTTTCTGTCCGCCTGAGCCTTTATTCTGTGGAGTTTGTGACTACTCCAGAGTACCAAAACATGTTGGTAGGACTGCCCCATGGGATCCAGGAGTGGCGGGTATGGACTGACATAGCCATTGGGAACACCTATGATCCCACTAAGAGTAAGGCGTCTAGCCTTATGAGGGTTGCCTAGCGTGTGCTCCACTCTATCTTCAGTCACACTTTAAGTGGACGGGGGCACAGTCATGGGGTTGTGAGCACTTCAGATATACTCTTCCTATACAACATGATTGAGAGGGTGCCCATTCACATTGGATGAGCATTTGCCCACTTCTTCTTGGCCTAGGCCTCAGACAGGAGAGCTGCTAGCATAGCTGCTGGTCCGTATATTACTAGACTAGCCAAGCAGTTGGGAGTCTTTGACCGGCCATATGGATCGTTGACCATAGTTTCTCACATGGCACCCCTTCGAAGGGGCATTCTTATAGCTATGGGGATCCAGCCTGTGCAACAGCAGCAGCAGCAGGAGGAGCAGCATATTCCAGGAGATGATCCAGCTCCTGATTTTGGTCCATCATCTTCTGCGGGGAGCAAAGTTCCGTCTGAGGCTTACTTCCGGGATATTCTATCTGGTCAGCAGCAGATTCTAGCTGAGCTCCGGCTGATATCTGAGCGTCAGTCGAGGATTGAGGGACTTTATGATGATTTGGACAGGCGCTCCAAACACATCAAGAGCATGGTCGAGCCCTTGTTCCACCTTTTCCATCCTTCCTCCCAGCTGACTCGGACCCTCCTACTCAGTAACCCGGATTGGATTGTTTACTTAGCTATTCTGTTTTCTGTTTACTTATTGTTCATCTCTATTTCT
The DNA here is from genome assembly GCA_020226215.1 of Sindora glabra. Taxonomy (NCBI): domain Eukaryota; kingdom Viridiplantae; phylum Streptophyta; class Magnoliopsida; order Fabales; family Fabaceae; genus Sindora; species Sindora glabra. The sequence continues at coordinate 8,031,566 of CM035233.1, forward strand.
ATTTCTATTGGTCTGTACATATATTGACTATGCACTTTCATTTACCCTTTATTATATTACCTATTTCTTTTTTATTTTCTTGCACTTTTGATATTAATATCTGTTATAACTAACATCATTTTTTTTCTAGTATTGCATTTTCTTTCTTTTAGATTACTAGTCTCCTCTCTCTCTCTCTCTCCTAATCTGTCTCTACTTCTGGATTTCCCTGCGATATACTGGGCCACCATACTCCACATGTCAGGGAAGTTTCAGTCCCCCAACTATTCTCTGTCTCTTTTCCCATTTACTATTTTGTACATTAAGGACAATGTCCAATTTTAAGTGTGAGGGAATAGTATTTTACAATGTTTTGCACTTGAACTTGCTTAATTGATTTAGAGTACTAAAATTTGCTCTAATTTCAATGATATAAAAAAATGAAAATAAAAAAATGTGTAAATAAAAAAAAAAATATATAAAAAATTTTAATTAAAAAAATTTTAAGGCAATCTATTGAATAAAGTGATTGATTCATGCCTTATTTCTTTAATGAATATTTAGCAACCTAGTAAGAAAAATCTAAAGCTTGAAGCTAAGAGTAATGAGTATAATTGACCATTGTAAGATTTGAGCCTTTTAAGCAATTTTCACATTAGAAATCAAAGCTCATTTTTCTTCTTGAGGGATTATGTCATCACTCTTAACTTTTTGCTCTAGAACTTGCATTTACTCTTTTTGAGGCTACATTTTATGTATTTTGCATGTCAAAAATGATGAGGCCATGTTTCTTTACCCTTTTTATTTGCTTGGCTTATTTGAATCCTCTTCTTTAATTTACCCTAAACTTTTCAGCTTTTTCTCTAGTTAGCCACCTTGGGCCTTGGACCCTTATTTCTAGCCTAGCCATACCATGTACACCCAAAGCCACTGCCCAAGTGAACTTGAACCTTAGAGTTTAAGGGAAACTTAGACACACTATATGAGTTTGGCTATCTTTGAGGTCCTTACTTAGTGCTGCTAGTTGGATAAGTTAATTTATAGCTTTGGTTGTTAAAAAAAAAATAATCAAACAAATAAAAATAAAAAAGGCAACAAAACACCATAAAATAAATGGTGTCAAATAAATAATTTGGGGAAGAAGAAAAGGAAGAAAAGCTTGTTGGGAATAAATAAAATAAAAAAATGTGTTGTGATTGCTGATTAATTTGTATAAAAAGAAAAAAAAATGATGAAAATCAAAAGGAAAAGAATGGAGGTTGAAGCAAGGATAGAAGTGGGGTATTATGTTAAGCTGAGTAATGGAAATCGGCAATGGTCAAATTCATGACCAATGTGTCTTTTTCCTACAAACTCAGGGTTCTATCACTTTTCACCCTATGATGTTCCTTTCCCTTATCCTTACCTTTTTCCCTAATAAAGTCCTCTAATTTACATGCATTTTACATTATAGTAGTGGAGATTAGAGTTTGTACAAGCATATGGTGGCATTAAGTCATGAGCTGATTGACTTGAGAGTAAACACAAGCTTTGTTTTGAGAGTGAGAGTAAACACTTTACCTGTGAGGCTATTCTCTTTTGCTTCTATGCTGAGGATTGACTTGTTTAGTTGCTTTATTTTCATTTAGTTGCTTGGCATGACTTGATCCTAATCTTTGATTTATTGAATGATTGCCTGATTATATATATATATATAAAAGAAGAAAAAGAAGAGAATAAAAATTAGAGTAGATTTTCTTGTTCTCTTACTTCATTGCTCAAGGACGAGAAAGATTCAAGTGTGGGGGAATTGATAAATGCACAAATGCACCTAAATTCTATGTGTTTCATCACTCATTTACTTAGTATTTTGTGCAAATTGATTGAAAAGGATACTTAGATGCTCTATATTTTGTTTTCAGGTCTTGAAATGACACATATGAACATTAGAAAAGGATCCGGAAGCAAACCCATTCAAATTGTGAAGAATTGAAGCAAATTTGTTCACTTGACAAAGAACACGGGGTATGGGAACCCCGTGTTTAGGGTCGTGTTTCATTCTGGATTGCTTCGAGGCTTCACTGAGCTGCTCAGAGAAGAACACGGGGTTAAACACGGGACGTGTCATACCCCATGTATCTTACTGCCATTCGCTTCTGAGTTAAACACAGGGAGTGTCACACCCGTGTAACATGCTGATCAGTCTTCGTTGAAGAACACGGGGTACAACATGGGACGTGTTCTACCCCGTGTACATTACTGCTTGACACTTCGAAGAAGAACATGGGGCGTGTCGCACAATGTGTTTCGTGCTGCTCAACTTTTGCTGAGAAACACGGGGTAGAACACGGGCCGTGTTAACCCCCGTGTACATCACCAATATAAGTTTTGCGTTAAATTTTGAAAAGGAAGAGGAGAAACTGAGAATTAACAAGGAGAGCTGCTGGGAGAAACCCTAAGAGAGATCCAAACTCACCAAGGGCACCTTCTAACGTGGATTCAAGCAAGGAATTGAGGAATCAAGCAAGAAATTTGTAGATTTTCATGAATTGTTTGACTTCCCTCTCTGTTTTCTAGTTTTCTTCTGATTTTGTAATGTTTTCACACTAAACCCTTGTGCTCAGCTTGGGTGAACTTGTTCATGGAGTTATGGAACTGAATTTTATATAATCTAGCTTAATTTACTGTTGAATTATGATTTAATTATGCTGTTTTGTGCTAGAGCAAACCAATATATCCGGAATATTGGATTTGTGTTATGGATTAATTGATTCTAGGTTGAAATGACTAATTAATTAATTAGACCTTGCATGATGATTGGGAATATCAATTAGACTTAGGAATGATTCTTTTGCACATGATGAAATGTCCAAGAATGGATTCTAAGCAAGTTAATGCAACCTAGATGAGTGATTACTAGAGTAATTCTGGGCACTTAATCTTTTGGTTAGTAGCTAGTAGCCTTGCAATGAGGTATAGTTTAGTTTTGGTAATCCAGTAATCTTAATTAACAGCAAACCAAGTTAGAGGACTAAATTCATTCCATAATGAAATGTACAAGGGATCCTTAAGCTGAGTACGCTCTCATTCTATTGAATTAAACCTTATTTTTTATAGCTAAGCTCTGTTTTACATTTTACTCTTGATTCTCAAAATCAATTGATCCGCCTAGATAATTTTATTTGAGATTTAGTTAGTACTCAACCTACAATCCCTGTGGAGAATGATAATCTTTTATACTATAACTCGACTTAACCCGTGCACTTGCGGGATTGTAAGGTCAGGTAACTTCCTTAAATATTGAAAGTCTATAAAGAAATTTGTTAGAATTTTCATGTGGCTACCATTAATTATATGTATTTTATTTTTAATAAAATTAGCTAAACAATGATTCAAGATATTTTTATTTTTTAAAACTTAATTTGTTAAAGTGATTTATTACTTAAGCTTATAGATACTCGATCTTGAATTAATGTGTTTAGAGATTAAAATGCAGACCTATACCTTTTTTAGCTCATAATGTAAGGGCTTGATATGGTTTTATTTATATTGGCTAGGTCTCATTTGTACTCCTAACTTAATTCAATTATTGACTTATCCCATTGAGAGTCACATACTCTAAGAGAAGGAAAGGAATATATATGCCCTTAGAATTCATTTGAATACGATCTTGTCCAAAAAATTAAATCCACAATAGAAAAATCACAATAAAAGTATACTTTCACACTCATTTTATTATTTGATATCCTAAATTTTATATAAAATTTAAATTTAAATTCTAACAAAATTACCATCATGATTTATGTGTAACTTAACAAAAGTGTTTTCATATCCCAAATTCAAGAATGTGATCAGCTTAGGAGGTCACTTACAAGTGACTTCCTATTAACTGTATATTCTGACATTGTAAACTTTGATTCAATAGACATTTCTTTATTTTTTTAAAAGTTTGCATTCATTATTATTTTAAAATAAAATAGAAACAGCTTCCTTTATTCTTGAACAATTCTAGACACATTTTAAGATACAAAATAAGTGATTTAAAGATAAAATGCTAAAAACCATGCATGGAAATGAATAAAATTGACATAACATTTACATGAATGTGAATGCATACAAACTCTACTCCAATTGTCATATTCCTTATCATGGTATATTTGATCTTAGTAAAGATAGTAAAGTTTGTAGCCTAACCCTGAAAATGTTGGAAATAAAAAAAAATGAGTTATGAGAAACTCAATAAGTGTATATTTATTAAAAATTTTAAAATAGTGATTGTGAATATACTAACATTTTAAAAGGAGCAAAAACACTATAATTAATGAAACAAATTCACCTCTTGAACTTTTTAACTTATGTTATATAGCTTACTTACCTTATACTTTAATTCTTATTTCTTTCGATCACTAATTTTATTTAACCATAAAATAATTAAGAGGTCTATAAAAATTTAGCTAACCACCACACCATAAATATATGTGCAGATACATAGAGAAATTCCTTACAAGCATATAAATAATATGATTCTTTGAATCAATGACACTACATAATTTACATCTATGCACAATAATTAATATTCTTATAGGTTCATATATGTACGGTGAAATATTCACCTATTTCCAAAAGGATGTAACCTATTAAAATAGTATAAAAGCAATAGATAGTAACAAAAATGAAAGAAATGAGCCTCCTTGTGATTTTTATTCAGTTTTATCCTTTCACAAGCTTATTTTTATCTTTATCACTCCAAAGTTAATTTTATCTCTTTACAAATTGTACTAGGATCTAGTATTCACATAATGCATCATCCTTATCATAATTCATAGCATAATATCATTCATGCCTTTATGCATGATCACATAATTCCATTCATTTCAATAACAACACATCAATTTCATTTCAACATGATAATATCATATAATAAGGCAAAGAAAGCATTGATGCAACATGTAACAATGTAAAGAAAGAAATAAATCACCTTATAACTCTTGAGTCAGTCTTATCCCTTCATAAACTCATCTTTGTCTTTCTAGGGTCAGACATATCCCTTCACAAACTACACCCAAATTCAATATTCACATGTCACATTATCCTTTCATTATTAGATATAGCCTTATAAATCTTATAAGCCATAAACATACATCTCATACCATCAATTAACATCACAGTAATTCATTTCCCAGTAGAATAATAATATCACACAACAGAGTCACCATGCCTTCATTGCAGAGTCATAAATATTTAACTATCAACAATTATTCTTATCACATATGCATTATAATATACATCATAAGATGAGTAACCACATCCAGATGCCTCAAATGCATGATCTCAAGGTCTTTCTAACATTGATTTCATGATTCATACTTACATACATACATATTTCTCATTTTAAATATTAAATAAAACAAATTCACCACAGTAAGCATAGAGCCACCAAATAAATAATTATAATAGCAAGTTCATATTCTTAAGCAATTATGTACATATGGATATCACATATATAAAGTAATGTAGTCACATATATAATCATATGTACTTTCCTACTCATAGGAATATAAGAAGTTAAAGATATTAAACTTTAGTAGGGCATATACTTATCTTTAAATGCCATTTTCTTCTTAGGATTCCAAAGTATCTAAGTTTGTCATCCTTACTATCTACTCACCCATCTCCTCTTAAAAAGGCTATTCCTAGCTCAATGGTAGCCAAAATCCAATAAATCTTTGGCAAAAAGGAAAGGTTAAATGGCCTTATTGGTAGCTAGTTTTCTAATTAGGTTTGGTGGCTTTTCTCCATGTTACCAACTACAAGATGAGCACCAATAAGGAGGTCTCTAGAGGTAGAGAAAATGGTGCTAGAAAATGAAAGAAAGGGAAGGAAACAAAGTGAGAAAGAAAAGAAAGAAACATGATTGCTTTTTAGAAATGCGAGGTGACACCAAAAAGAAGTAAATAAACCAATGGCAAGGATTCATTGTAATAGGTGTGCCAAGACTAAAAGTTAGGATGATCTTGACCTTGACTATTCATTCGATATAAAATTGAAAAGAAATATTAACTTAAAAGAGTTGTAACATAACTTGAAGTAAAATTCAATTTAAACCATACATCTTTCATAAAATACTTTTTCATATTAAATATCAACCACTCATATCCAATTTCATTATTTTCAATTTTCCTTTTCTCTTTTTCAATAATTCTAATAATTCAATAAATTTAAGAGTTCAAAACAAGTGTCCTTTATAAATTTCTTGAATAAAATTATTTGCTAAAGTCTATACAAATACTTTTGTAATTCTTTTCATTAAAAAATTCTAGACATTCCTAATTCTATAAAAAAGGACTCGTAAAAATTATCCAACGCAACTTTAGATAAGACATAGGCTAAATAAATAAATTATATTATATTATTACTTGATAAAATTTAATTTCTTGTATTTTATTCATGAATAAAATGAATGGTGAATAATCAATTAGTTACTAAAATTAATTATTTTACTTTCAAAAATTATGAAAATAGAGTAATTCAAATAATACCACTAATTTAAATTAAATACTTTAGGACTTTAAATTTAAAGAAATTACTAAAGGAACTCAAATATTACAAGTGCTAAAGTAACGCGAAAGAATAATTAAATATTACAAAAGTGAATAATTACAATGTACATAAATTCAAACACACATGGCTACATATCATATTTACAATTATACTAAATAGAAGAAATACAATAACAAAATTATATATAATTTACAAGGAAATTCCAAAGTACTTGACTTTCTCAACCTAACAAAAAATGGGAAATGCTATAATACCCTCAAGGGTTTAAAACTCTAGGTGGTGTGACACAATCTCATTCATTGGATAAGATTACTAAAATGGGGAATGCTATAATACCCCCAGGGGTTTAAAATATTGAGTGGTGTGGCACAATCTCATTAATTAGATGAGAATACTAAAGTCTTTGGTAATCTCATCCAATGAATGAGATTATGCCACACCACCCAGGGTTTAGAAATCCTGGGGACACCTTAGAATTTCCTAAAAAAATACATAAAAGTTAATAATTTACTCTTGTACATCTAATGGTAGATCTTCCATATTTTGTTAATGTTATATAATATAAACATGTGACATTCTTCAAAAGAGACTAGGGCTTTCTATTTACATTAAGAAGTAATGCATTTTTCACAATAATCACTTTCAGTATTATGGATGTAACGTTACTTACAAAATTTGGATAGTAACTTTACAATTGTTGAATCTTCAATGGAAATCATTTGCTACTTTTCTTTTTTTCTAGAAAGATATACAAAGTAAAACATTATTGTATTCATATTACATAGTTGTACTATCAAGCAATGGATGAAGTTCCACACTTTCATCTTGCAAGAACCCAATAGTTAGTATGAGTGGTCAATTCCAACTTCATAGACAACAATAATAATTATATATTTAAAGAAATTAAATTCATAGTAATGAATGATCCATACTAATAGTAGAAAATCATCAACTAAATATGTAAAATAGTCATTATTAGTTTTTGGAACCTATAAATCTTAAGATCTTGGATATATAGAATTATCAATGACTAAAAAAAAATATTAATAGAATATGTTCATAAATTATAAAGTATTAAATAGGATTGTAATTGCTTAAAATTCTAGGGGTCGTATTCAATTTAATTCCAAAACTTGCACTTTGAAAGTTTACATAACATAAATATGATACAAAAATAGTGTTAACAAATCCATTCACTTTACTTGCCTATTATAGAAATCGAGAAATTATATTATATTACATGAATAGGATACTATAAAAAACTAAAATGTTTATGAATGATACTAATAATATTTATATAAATTACATGTATAATCATTAACTAATACTATTATCGATAATACTTATTTTTACTATACATTCTCTACAAAATACAAAATCACTAGCTAAGAATAAATAAAGTAATAATTAATAAACATATCACATTATTGAACCTTTGCCCTTTTTTGTTATTTTATTTTTAGCAATTTTCTCATATATTGAAACTAATATTTTGTATAATGGTCAACCTTTAGAATAGGATTTATGATCTTTACATTTGAGTCATTAAATTTTCTTGTATAAATCTATTGCATCATGATTAATTGTAACCTTGGATAGATGAGTTTGCTTTCTTAGAGAAATTATCATTACTCTAACTTTTTCCATTAGCTCACCAAAGTTCTTCATAAAAGAACTTGTTTCCTCAAATTTTAAATTAATTTCAATAACCTTATCTAATTATTTACAAAGTAAATCATACCTCTTTATTTGAAGTTTAAATTGTTTAACTTCATAACTAGTTTTGACATAAAAATGTCTCCTTTTTATGTTTAGTATATATTTATATGATAGCTATATCATTTGCTTGCATGCGAATGCCTATAAATAATCTTTTTAAATTGGAATAAATAATATTTGCAATTCAAATCTTTATTTATCCCATCAAATGTGACTTCAAATACTCTTTTCTTAGGTTTATCCTTAATCATCATATCCTTAAAGGTATTATAATGACAATTAGCATTTTTTTCATGAACAATGTGTACAGGATAATCAACCCTTCCAACAAACTCTCCTTGCACCTTTAAAATTTTTGCATAAGTATAAGCAAATAGATACTATCTTTCAATTACAAAATTCATGGTGCATGTTAAAGTACTTGAAAACAAACAAAAATTACCTTCAAACTCTTTCTTTACTTTGTCTCATAATGCATTATCATATTGATTAACAAATTATTTCAAAGTAATTTGATGATTAACATAACCATGACAAAAATGTATGCATACTTTTACCATATTGAATAGTAGATATATCTACCTAAAAATTAACTCTTATATAAGTAGGAGGCTAATATTTTTCACACAAGAAACAATCATTCCACCCATTCATGGTCTTCTAATTTGAAGTTTTCCACAATATTCTTCCAATTCATCTCAAATTCATTTATTGCTAGGGAATCATATACAAAATTTTTTGAATGATGTATTATTGCCTTAAATTTAGAATATCCTCCAAGTTTTTGAGGAAAATTTTCATGATATGCCATAGATACCAATGATGTCAATGGTAAGAAACACAATTTCAATAATACTTCATATGACTTTTCATTGATATGTTGTTATGCCTTTTAGTGAAATATTTTTCATGTAATTTAGCTGCACCTAAAATAGCCAAACAAATGAAATTAGATCATCAAATGACAACAAGCCACATTCAAAATGACTAGTCTGCCAACAATGGCTCACCCCTACAAAAACAATGAAAGACATTCCTTATAGATTAGTAAGATATGTTATGTCAAATCTAATCACATCACTAAGTGATTCATATGCAGCTTTACTTCTAGCATTTTCTTAAAAAATATTTTTCACTTGAAAACCTTCATCCAAATTAACAATATAGAAGAAGTTGTCATTTTACCTTTATATCCTTACAATATATCTATGAAAGGCTTCACCATCTCTATCTTTTCTAATGAGTCACCTTTATTTCTAAATATAATTTCTACAATCTTTTTCTTTTTCATGAAATATTATTATTCATGATTTCCAACTCTAACAAGAATTTAAAAACCTTTATTGATCCTTACACCTGCTTCATCACTTAATTTAAATTTTTTTTTGTATGCATGCTCATAGAAATATTATTTCTAAACAACTTTACTTTACTTAGACTTACATCATGATTATGATCAAGCACCACAAATCTAATTTAATATTTACCACCATCACATAAACTAATAGTAATCTAGGCTTAACATTTCTATTTAATCAATGAAATATGTTTCATAGATTTTTTAACTCTTATCCTATTGGTTCCCTTGCTAGAACGTGCAAGCACAAAATAATACACATCACCTTTTCTTCACCCACTTATTCTTATTATAATGCCAAATCCAACCTGCCTTGGCATATTTTAAATAGTGTATCCTCACTTTTTCTATGGAATCAAATTCTATTCCAACATCCAATTGATTAATAAGAATATTTTTTATTATTAATATTTTTAATATAATTTACTAATGTTTTTAACACTATATCTTCTATATTATTATTTCTATCATTATTAAGTAGAATATGCAATTGGCATATGTTACTTATTTCCTGCAAATAAAAGTTAACTACAATCATTATTAAATAAAATAAAGGTTACTATTATTCAATTCATAATAAATAAAATATCATATAAAGAATAAATATAAAAATAAGAGATAACAAATGTCAATACAATGTCAACATTTATAAATCTTAACAACAATTAATTAAAACTAAAGTATTAATGTATATAATTGAGTCATAATGAATTCATAACTCATTAGTAATATTCTTGAGTTAGAAAAAAAATTATGCTAAAGTCGCTAGTAATGTTATCAACACAAAAAAAGTAACAATATATACAAAATATTAGAATTTTATAAATTTGGACCATCCATAACTCATAAATTAAAAATGTTAATGGCAATAATTAAGAGCCAACAAATGACACTAAGTAATTGGATATTAGGTACTTAGACCCAAATTTGATTAAATGGATATGGATCCTATAATTGATAGAATTCATGATCCAATTTACTATTTAGAAAGGATCCCTATCTCTCTAACCCCTATTGTTTGTTTTTACTCCATCAGAAGCAATAAATACTCTTTCTTTTAAAGAATACAAAAGTGAGAGTTCAGCAAAAGGATGGATACCTTAACTCTTATTTGTGATTTTTTTTTTGGAAATTCAAAAGGGAATTATATTACAATTGATTCTCTAAAAAGGTTAATTAATTTTAGGAGATTAAAGCAGTGAAGTTCAATTAATAGAATTATGGATTCATTAAAGCTAGGTTGGTTCTACTATAGAAACCCCTCTTAAATTAAATATGCATAATTATTGGTAAATCTAAATTGATTTTACTCATTTATCTCAAACTATAATTCATGATGATAGATATGGAAAAACATAAAATTAGATATATACTCCATCATAAAATTAATAAAAACAAAAAAAGTAGACTAAAATGAGAGTAATAAAATTAAAGAACAAAAAGCTAAAGTGAATTCATTTCTTTTCGTTTATTTTGTCCTTCAATATCAAAATTTCTTTACTATCTTCATTTCATCATCCCATTATGATTATAATTTCAACTCCAAATTAACATGCAAATTAGGATTTCAACCTCTAAATTAAACAATCGAAGAAAGTGAATGGGCTTTGCATTTAAACATTTAATTTAAGTATTTTCTTCTACCTTTTTAAAAGAAGTCAAAGGATATTTATTGTGATTATTTTTCTATCTCTTCTTATTTCTATTTCTTTTACTATAACCAAAACCCTATGATTTTTTTATGTCTTCAATTGGATTTGTCAAAGGTTAATAGAAAAAAAATTTATGCTAGTAAGGTTACTAAAAAGTTAAATATTCATTACAACTCAGTTTAATATTCACTTTTTCAGCTAACATTAACATTTATTTCCATTAAAAAAATAAATTGGAGTTTTAAAAATTTACCTAGTGAAGAGAGATAAATAAAGGAATGGGAGTTTAAGTGCAAAGTTATTGCTTGTTCTCCTTCGAGATAAAGAAATTATAGTGTCAATAGGCAAAATAGTGAAATGAAAGCAATCACCATTGTTACTCTATATTTTTTTTGGCATGTGAGACCACTTTATGTTTGGCACTAGTAAATGTTAGGAAAGTAATATATATATATATATATATATATATATTAGCAAGGTTAACCAAGTTTTGTGAAATTGGAATTCAGCATGAAATGAACGTGTATGCTAGTTATGTCTTTAGTAGTATTGATTTTAAAATACATTTTCAATCTTAGCAAAGTTAATTGTTGGAAGAAAGATAGGAGTGGTAGTTGATGTATAAGAATTTCAACAATTATATATGTAAATTCTAATGATAAAGATGATATTTAATCTCTTATTTATGAAAATGGTAACTATTATATTTCTTAAAATTTATAATTCACTTTATTAATTCTTTATTTTTTACTTTTGTTATAATTATCCATTCTTCATTCACACATAATTATGAGTGAAAAGAAAAAATATAACTAAAAAATAAATAAATATTTGACATAGTTAAAATGAGATTTAATAATCTATTATAATAATTTTCATTTATCATAACATTATAAGTGAATAAAAAATAGAATATTATAATAAAAGTAAAAATACAAGACTAATAGTGCAAGTACTTATTCCATTTATTTTTATCTATCATTTAAAGTTATTACATAAAAATTAAGAAAGCTATTAAAAAGCCTCAATTACATTAAAAGTTATTTTTTATTTTTAAAATTACCTTATATCTCTTTATTATTATTTTTTGAAGCATTCCATCACTTATTATTTAAGATAATCATGTAGAGATAAGAAGGTACAATTAAAAAAAATTAGTGCTTCATTACATTTCTAAAGTGATAAATGAAAAAGAAATAAGTCTTTTTTTGGAAAATGACATATAAAAAGAAATAAAGGAAGTATGAAATTAGAAGGATATTATTGTTATCATTTTTATAAGCTGGGACTTATTTTTATGTTTACTATAATATCTAATATAAAAATGTATTGAAACTCCTATCAATTGTAAATTTCATATATAAAGATGCATTTTAAAATATTAATTATTCACTAATGAAGTGTTTGTTCGATAAAAAGCATGTTAGACTTGGGCAAACTTTATCTATTAATGGATATAGGATTTGAATCTAAAAAAAAACACTTATTATAAAGGTAGAAATCCCTTAATATTTTAATCACCAAAGTGGTTTTTCATCCCACTTGTTAACTAAAAAATATTAATTAGTCATATCATAAATATTTATATTTATATTATGTTTTTATAATAATATAAGAGACTAATAAACTAAAAACATATAGTGGACGTTTGCAATTAAATTCTAAATAAAAAGAAAAGATAAAATCTTTAAAAAAATTCATATGCCACTTGATTTGTATGCTTTGACCATGAGTTTTTAAAAGTATATAATAGGTATGGATTGGACTCTTTTCCTATACTTTAAAAATTAATATGAATGAGCTTATTAACAAAAATAACAATGGAATATGGCAAGTGGAAAATCATAGATTTTAATAATTAATAATAAAACAAGTAATAAATGAAATTTATAATTTTAATTAAACATTAATTTAGATAATTCTTTCCAACTTCAAATATTTACATAATTGGATCAAATGGCTTCTAGAAGATTCTTGTGCATGATTCCATCTATTTAAAAAATTATCAAGATAACATCTATTATTAATATTAATTGGAAAAATTAGTATAATAGGATTTTCCTATTTTTTTATTTTACATATTCTTGGAAAAAAGGTATAATATTAATATTGATTCAAGAATTTGATAAAATTAAGGACTTGACCTTTTTTTTTTCCCCTTTTGTTAACATAATGCTTATGATATAATTGTGAACTGAATATGGTGGAGAAGGTATGTATATTTGCATAAGTTTTAAACAATTTTTGCTTAAGTTAAAAAAATTTAGATATTTCAAAAAAAGATATTCAGTTATATCAATTATGAGTCACTAATTAGGTAGGCAAAAAGTGGCAAATCAATTATGACATTCCTTCATTGGGCCATTAATGTACTTAGGTTTTATATCCTAAGCTATTATTTTTCTTTTACGTAATTTTTTTTAGAAATATTTCATTTACGTATAAGGGTAAGAGATCATTGTAAGGTAGGGTAATTTTAGCCATTTTAAAGATTGAAGAATTTAAAATTTTTTCCTATAAATTTAAACTTTCTTTTAAGAAATTAGTATATAAAAATATTTTCATTAAAATTCTTAATAAATTATATGTCAACCCTTTTAAATTTTATCTTTTTACTTTTTATTTGTTTACATGAATATATATATCTCAAAAACTTTTATGTTACTCATACACCTTTTTATTTATAAATAGTATATAATATTATAGAAAATAATTTTCTATTTAGGCTTTATTTGTCTTGTCAAAAAAATTTTCATGCCACTTGTATATCATGTTGTTAGGAAAAATATACCTCTCCAAATTACACAAACATCAGGCAATTAAATTAAGCATATTAACACTTTAGCACATAAATAAATTTAATGTAAAATACCCTAAACTTTAAGGAAAAAATCACTAATAAAAAGAGATATGATGAAAAAAATTACAAGATAATGAGTGTGAAGACTTTCCACTATAGCCTTAAAACTTCTTTTTCACTATCTTTACATCTTTTATAAATTTCTACAAGAGTTTTAACATAACCCTTATAGATATTCACATTACATCTTTCTCATACTTCAAATCTTTGACCAATACAAATATTTTGTTACACCCCTTAAGAAAATTTTTGGTATTTTAATCACTTACTTATTTTATTTTATTTTATATCTTGAAAGAATAGAAAAGGATTTAAAGGATAATGGGAAATATAACAATGGACTGATAGGAGAATTTAGGGAAGGGACACCAGTTGTAGGTTAATATAATAATAAGGTGAAAGTAGAATTTAGTAGAATATAATAATGGGGTGATTGTAAATTAGGTTATGGATTTAAAGGAATATAAGGAACATAACAATGGAGGTGATAGTAGAATTTAGTGATAGGACACTAGTTATAGGTGAGTGAAATGTGTGAATGAGGGTAGAAGGACATATGGGTAAAAGTACTCTATACCTATAAAAGGCTCTAAAATAGCCCAAAGCCTTAATTTCCTCCATCTTCTCAAAATCACTTACTTTCTTCCCCTCCCTATTCTTCCTCTCCACTCCCTTGAAAATCCTTATAAACTTTGAAAGAAGAGCTAAGGATTTAGCTAAATTTATTATACAATCAAGGCAAGAACTCCTAAACTATTGCTAATCTAACACTATTTCTTTCTCTTTGGCATTGGATAAAGATCATTTTAAGCTATGAAGAGAAAATGGAACCTTAACTTAAGACTTTTGAAATCTTAGAAGATTAGGAAGGAAAAGTAATGATTCAACCTTTCTAGCCTCCTTTCAAGTGAGGTAAGTGAATATTTTAACTCAAATGTTAATTTTTATCAAGAATCTTAACATTGGTAAAATAGCTAACAAAATTTTGGTATCTTAAGGAATCTTAAGTTAATTGTCAAATGAGTGGAATTGAACATAAATGACTTAAACTAGGTTCCTATAAGAAATATTAATGACTTGGTCAACTTAAAATAAGGAATAATTAGTTTTGAAAGGGGTAAAGTTACCTATGAACAATAGTTTTATGATAAGAATTCCATAGAAACCTAATAGAATGGCCACCCATTATGCATGAATTGGTTAACTATTGCATTAGCCTTTGCCAAGATTCCCTTCCAATGGCAAACAATTAATCATTAAGGCCCTAGCAACCAATTATTTCTCCCTTATTTTTTATAGTTAAATGGAAAGTTACTTTAGATAACATGTAATCAAGGTAAGGATTAATCTAATCAACTTAGGGACTAATTTCAACTAACTGAAATGCTAAGTACTATAGGACAAATTGTAGTAAGAAAAAAAGGAAACTAACGTGATATGTCTTATTCCCTTTATTTTGTTGTTTATAATGGGATAACTATTATTATGAATCATAAAGCATAGGAGCATTGTTATGTATATATTATTATGGTTGATTATGGTATGATTGAGCATTGTGTGAAAAATAGCTACACAGCAAGGCATAGGAATAATTATAATAAGATTGTCGAAACATGTGATGGGATATATTAATTATCTAAAAATTAGATTTAGGTGAAATGGCTTGTGATAGGCATAAAGTTAACCTGTGAGAAAAAAGAATGAAGCTTGTGGAAGGTATAAGGTGTTGGTATATGTTCTAGTAGCTAATCATAAGATGATTGAATTTGTGTACAATGTATTAAGTTATTCTTATATATAAATAAAGGCATTCAATTAATTATTATGTTTAATTTTATATTTATGTAATATAAACAAATATAATAATTATCTTTGAAATAATTTATATTGTTCCTAAAATTTCTCTAGTTAAGTATTATTGTTAACTGGGATAACAATAATGCACTAAGATTAGTATATATGTTGATTGATGATTATGATCATCAATATAAAATATCAAGTTAACTTATGAGTACATGTTAGAGAACTTATGTATTAGACTGACCTATCATGAGAATGCTACATAGATCACAATATCATAAGTAGTTTTCATAGTAATAATGATATATATAGTCCTTTGACTTGAAGTTACTATAGTTTCCTATATAAAGAGTTATTTACTTTAATTTTATCTAATGTTACCTATAGTTGGGTCAGCTTAAAAAATGGCAATTACGTATACCATGAATCATATAAAAAAATATGAGTGATCTAGATAGAATTTTATCCCTTCTATGTAAGAAAAGTGATATCTATGGGCCCATTGATTAAGTTATGCTTAAATAGATTAATATATGATATTGATTTATTTATCTTAGTTAGTTTACTTAAGAATCAAGAAATACATAGATTGAATTATAAATAAGGATATCTAGGACAAAAAGAACTAAACTACATGGAACATTAGTTATAGAAAGGTTATGTTAAGTCACTGACAATTCTCATTACCTAGGTAGTAGTCATCTATTACTAGATATCACTTACTATCTGTGATATTAAAATAGAATTTGAGAATCACTACTAATATAATAAGAGCCTATAGAGTCATACATAAGGAATGAGTTAAATATTAGGATTTTAATATAATTAGGAACTCTTAGTCAGATTGGAGCTTCTAATTGAGAAAAAGCCAATATGATTAAACTTCACTTAGTAATAATACAATACGACTAGATTATACTTAGAAACACTAAATTAGGCTAATTGATAATCAATCTAATTTAGGTCTAATTAACAATCAAAGTCCAATTATCTTTTTACTTAAAATAAATTCTAGTTAGAGATGACAATAAATATTTTATTTATGGAATAAAATAAAATCAGTCAAATAATTATCTAGAATCTTACAAACAAAATATATTTGTTTGAAAATGAGATATGATTGTGATCAATCATTCATTTAAATTAGGAAGGATATATATCTCAATAAAAATGGAGATATTTTTCTTACTTTTGAATTTTAATTATATATTTATTCGATATTCTGAATATAAAGACTAATTGAGAAATATTGTAAATCCTAGAAGCATTAAAAACCCTACCAACTAGCATTGCCTTACAAGGAGAACAATCCTATTTGCTTATGTCGAAGTATTTTACTATTCTCATAGATACCATAGAAATGTTGAGATCTAATGACATTTGTAATCTAACAATTGATTCTTAATCATTTATGACAATTGTGTATTGTGAGATTCATGCTGGTTGAACGTGCGTATATAAAAATAGAAACAACGTAAACCTATATTTGTGATTTGGCCTGCAATTGATTTAATTTGGATTAAGTTCTTTTGCTTCAATTTAATATTAAGCATCAAAGGTATATGTCTTTCATTAGTTTTTGCTTCTTTCACTTAGATCATGGGAAGATTTTTAGTATATTTTTAAATTATTCCATTGTGTTTTCCAATATCAAAGCCTAATATAAGACTAATTAGAAGTCACAATAAGGCTTATTGCTTTTCTTATTGCTAATGTTAATTATGATAATAATAATGTATTGTATATACTCTTTACAAATTTATGTTAGTATATGGTATGATTGTGCATAATTTTCTATGATGATATTTTACACTTTTTAGGAAATTACAAATATTTAAAATAATTTTTATGTGTGATAATATTTATTTAATTATTATGACTATTTTTAAGGTACAAGTTTATTAGAAAATAATAATATTTTATGGTGGAATATAAAGTAAAAATAGTGAGGATAGGAGGAATTAAATTATATAGCGGTTGGCATGTAATTGGAATTAAGAAAGTGCGTATGAAGGAGATTTATGAAACT
The DNA here is from genome assembly GCA_020226215.1 of Sindora glabra. NCBI lineage: Eukaryota > Viridiplantae > Streptophyta > Magnoliopsida > Fabales > Fabaceae > Sindora > Sindora glabra. The sequence continues at coordinate 8,049,502 of CM035233.1, forward strand.
TTTTTTTAATTTTCCCCCCTAATATTTGGAAAATTCCCCAATTGCCTTTTTTACTCTATAAAATATATAATCAAAAGTCAAAACCTTTATTTATAGAAACTTTCACACCACACTCCTATTCTTCAATCTCTACTTTAAATTTCACAAGAATTAAGCCATTAAACTTAGTTAATCATTAACCAATCTTCTTCAAGCAAGGTAAACTCCTTTAATTCAAAGCTTTGAAGGATTAATTCTTGCAATTTGTTAACAGATAAAGCTAATTTAGGGATTTTGTGCGTTTCATCTTATACTCTTTAATTTAGGTTGAATAAAGCAAAATAATCACTCCTCAAATCTTCTCTCATCTTCTTTATACACAAATAAATAGATAATTTGCTTTAATCAATTAGTTTTATATGACTTTATGCTATTGAGCTTAAAATGTTTTATAAAGGTAATTTGATGATTAAACATTATAAAATTGTGTTATAGATTAAGCCTTTGTTGTTTATAACTTAAAAATGAGTATGGATGCTAGTATTGAGATAAAGTCTAGGTTAGTAATTATGTATGTTGATAAATTGATGAAAAAAAAAACTATACGGATAATAAAAATGTAGTTCTCAAAAGGTCTATAGTCAGCTACTATAGTTAATTATTTCTAAAGGTTTTTCCTCTAAATAAAGATAGTTGATTATAACCTTAAGAAATATTCTCCAATGGCTTATAATTAGCTATTGTAGTCAACTATCTCTAAAGGTTTTGCTTCTAGATGAAAATAATCAATTATTATAATTAAATATGACCTCTAAATTTATATTCTAGAAGCATATAATTGACTATCACCTTATTATTTTCAATTTTGTATGTATTATAGAATTGAATGAATTTATAAGGTTATATGGTTCATATATTGACATAATTAAATTATAATGTGTTTATATATGACTCTAATGTTAAAATCCTAACTTAGGATATAATTGTGATATAAAATGTGAAAGAGGAAGACAAAATGATAAGAATATAATATTAATATCGAATTCAAAAAGTCACTTGTGAAAGGATAAAGCAAGCTGTAAAAAAATAATGATAGGTTTATGAAGGGATAAGGTTGATTAGGAGTCATAAGGATATTTAAATATTTTTTGTTTATTCATTCATTATTATCATTTATAATGCTAAATATGAGAACACTTGTAAGAATAAGATTTAATCTAAATGGAAAAGGTATAGTGTACCTATCTAGTATAAACCACTTACTTTGTCTTTTTTTTTTGTGAAAACTATAGTAGCTAAGAGATTGCTCATTCCTTGAATTTCATTCAATTTCATGTAAAAATAAGGAAAAGATTGTGTAAAAGATGAATCATTAGCCTTACCTAGGGGTCTTGTGATCTTTTGGGCCATTAAAAGGCCAACAGTTAATTATTATGAGTATAATAGTCGGAGTAGTAGATGCTAAGATTAGGATCCCCAAGCCAACAAGCAAGCATTAGGTTAGAACATCTAGCTACTACAAGTTTAGTAGAAATACTATTATCATAATTCAATAATTAATTTTTACAAAAAGGCTAGGGTTTTGCATTGTTCACTCCCTCAAGCACATTCAAATTTTCATTTTTCACTTTTTAAACACTAAAATACCCTCAATTAAACATCAACCTAACTTTTTCTAACATCAACCATTCAATTTTTACCAATTAAAATCTTAGAATTTCTCAAATTTTTAAAGATTCAAGGTTTTTGAGTTCTAGTTAAGGTTCTCTCTCTCTCTCTCTCTATATATATAAACATTTAAACCTTTCTTCTGCATGAATTTAAATCACTTATGGTTAGTCTTTCTCAATCAAAATGTGTAAGATACTTGCTTTTGAATTCATCTAAAAATGTTAAAGATGAAATGGAAACTCTTAAAGAGGTGGATGCTCAATTTGCTATAATGCAATAAAAGAGGAATAATTAGAATATTTTCCAATAAAAAATAATTCTAGGGTGTAAGTACATCAACTTTAAGGTGTTTAAACTAGAGAAATTTCCATGGTTTAAGAATTTAAATGCCTTAGGATTGAGAAGGCTTATTACTTTTGATATTGAACACCTTAATGTGATTACTCAGGCCTTTTATTCCTACATAATGGTGTATGATAATCCCCCATGCTTAAATCGAAAGTTTACAAGCAAAGAATCTATATTAATGTAAATACCTTGGCATAATTGCCTAGATTTGAAGGTGAATTTTAAGTGGCAATGTGCTTGGAGAATTAGTAAAAATAAATGATGTATATAATGAGGAAGAAAAATGGATGTAGTTTTTTTTTTATAAAAACCTATATGGTGTAATTACTCTAAGTGATTTTGATGCTTCCCTACGAACACTCCTCTACATTATAAGTGATATGATGTTAAGTAATAGCGAGAATTAGGATAATCTAAGTGATGTGAAGTTATATCTATATAAGAAATCATAACAAAATGCCCAATTAATGTCCTTTTCTTAATCATGCGTAAAATGAGGAATATAATTTATCTAAGTGATCACTCTTTCTTTATGGACACATGATAGCCTACATTATAAAGGAGTAAGAAATTAATGTAATCGGGCTCCATACAAGGTTAATTTATACATTTAAGGCCAAGTGGTGTATAAGAGGATAAAGAGTATGTATGGCTAAGAAAATCAAGGATTGTGGCCTAAAGGAGGGCAAGAAAGTAGAGAGAAGCAAGCAAGGCTATTGCAACAGTGGTAAAGAAGGAAATTGAACCCTGTTGAGCACTAGAATAGGCTAGTGCTCTTTTTTATGGCTATTCAATGAAGTTTAAGAACTAAGAACTTTTCATGCTTTAGAATATGCAGACCATTTTTACTAGTTAAATCCAAGTTCTAGCAACTAAGTACACACCTTTTGGGATCAAATGGAAGGTAGGTTCTCTGTGTTAGAGGCAAAGTTTATAGGAATTTAGAAATTAACTTAGCCAAGTAGAGTATACAACTAATCCATTTACAGCCTTTTGGGATTGGCATTCAAGTGATGGTGAGCATGATGGCAATATTTGAGGTTGAAGCCTTTGTAGCTCTTTTTATTATGCCTTATGTTTTATTGCTTTTTGGTTAGGTTTCATTAATACATTATTATAAAGGGTTCTTATAAACTCTTTTTGAATTTTGGTCATAATAGACCTTTTAATTGGTGTTGGTTCCTTACTATTTAGAAATTAAAGGTTCTATAAAATCACAATATTTTAATTTTGAATAATGTTTCATTGGTGTTGGTACCTTACTATTTAGAAATTAAAGGTCATATAAAACTATAATATTTTAATTTTGAATAATGTCTCATTGCAATTTCATGTGTGGTTTTGAAATCTTTGAAATTAAGGTATGGTTTATGAAAGTATGGTCTTATAGTTTAATACAAGATGGTTTATGATATGGTTTCATGAAATTTTGTGAGAAAACACATTGAAATGTAATTGCATATACTTAAATATGTAGGTCTTTAAATTTTTATAAATAATAAGTTTAAGTGTGGATTTATTATGTCTAAATGAATTGGAATTACTTGAAATTAGATAAGTTTAAATGTCATCAAACAACATATAAGTAAGGCATTCTATTTAACTTAGAAGAAAATAAGAAATAATTAGTAAATGTGCGGGGTGTTGTTTTGTAGAAACCTGGTGTTTCCTGCAAAACAGCCAGTTGTAGCATAACTAATGGCCAGTCATTGCTTACTAGAGCATAATAAATTAGACAAATTAAACTTTGAAATTTTAAGATAATTAATGCACTTAAATGTGAGTTTAGGTTTATATAAGGTAGTAATATGAACTTAAAACTAGAATAGACTCATGTAACAATGTAAAATAGGCTTAAAACTTAGGAAATTTGATAATGAAAGGTTATACAACTTGTAAGAACAATATTATTGTGATTCACTCTCATAGTATGCTTACTCGATTAGGTAACTTGATTTAAGATTGGCTAAGATAGAACGTAGTGACATTTACTCTAATGGAGTAAGTTTTAATATAATTAAAAGGGATATACCTTGAGGAAATGGGGAATACATTAAAAGGAAGTAACTTATTGTAACATTATCTTAACATGTAGCAAGTCCACACTAGCTTGTAGAATTTAAGGATAAATTCTTAAAATAAGGGAAGTATTGTTACACCTTATAGGAAAAATTTTGGTATTTTAAACACTTACTTATTTTATTTTATTTATATCTTAAAAGAAGAGAAGGGGATTTAAAGGAATTTAGGGAATATAATGATAAGGCAATAATAGAATTTGAGGAAAGGACACTAGTTGTAGATGAGTAAAGTATGTGAATGAGTGTAGAAAGAAGTATGGATAAAAATACCCTTATGCCTATAAAAGCCTCAAAATAGCCCAAAGCCCTTATTTTTCCCTTCTTTACCCTTCCTTTCCTCTTCTTCCTCCTTTTTTTCCCATGAAGATCCTAATGAACTATGGAAGAAAAGCCAATAATTTAGCTAAATTTGTAATGCAATCAAGTTAAGCGCTCCTAAACCATTGCTAATCTTACACCATTTCCTTCCCTTTAGCATCAAATAAAGCTCATTTTAAGCTCAGAAGAGGAAATGAGACCATAACCTAGGACTCTCTTGGATAACTAAGGAAGAAAATCAATAGATTCAATCTTTTTAGCCTCCCTTCAAGTAAGATGAATGAATATTTTAAGTCAAATCTTGATTTTTCCAAGAGTTTAGAAATTTGTAAAATAATCAATAAATTTTTAGTATCTTAAGGAATCTTAAGTTAATGGTGAAATGAGTGGAATTTAATAATATAAATGACTCAAATTAGGTTCTTATGGGAGGTATTGATAATTTGGTAAGCCTAAAATAGGGAATGATTAAATTTGAAATGAGTATGAATCCTTTGTGAACAATAGTTTTGTGATAAGAATTCCATAGAAACCCAGCAAAATGGTTGCTCATTATGCACGAAACAATTGACCGTTGTATTGGGCCTTCACTAATATTCTATTCCAGTAGCAAAAGGTTAATCATTACATCTCTTTTCCCTATAATTAAATGGCAAGTTACTCTAGATGGTATGTAATTAAGGTAAAGATTAACCTAATTAACTTAAATAGTAATTTTAACTAATTAAAATACCAAATACCATAGGATAAATTGTTAGTAAGAAAATAGGGAAACTGATGTGATATTTTTTATTCATTTTATTTTGTCCTTTATAATAGGATAACTATTATCATAAATCATAAGGTTGTATATTGAAGGTATAGGAGTGTTGCTATGTAATAATAAATATATTATTATGATTAATTAAGGTATGAGTAAGCATTATGTGAATTATAACCATGTTGTGAGGCATGGGAATGATTATAATAAGATTATAGAAACATGTGGTGGGACATATTAATTGTTCAAAAATCAAATTCGAGGGAAATTGCTTATAAGGGGTATAAGATTAACTTGGGGTAAATAGTGATGGAGCTTGTGGATAGTATAAGCCTAACCAAGAATTGCAAGGAGATTTATTGCTTTTCTTTTTGCTAATATTATTTGTGACAATAATAATGTATTATAATGTGCTCTTTACAAATTTATGATAGTATACAATATGACTATGCACAATTTTTTGTGATGGTATGAATCCTTTAAAAGACGAAAATTTTAACATTTGTAACCACAAAAGGTGTTAAAGCTAACATTAATTTGAGGTGATGACCTAAACCTTCACATGATAAGATAAAAAAAGTATAACTCTAGTTGGTAAGATGTGTTTTAAATCGATAACTTTAATTTATGCTAGTATATTCATTCACTAAATCTTAGACTTACTCCCTTTACAGGATTTCCAAAGAAAGGACTTCCATAACTTGACGTTTAATTTAGTGAAAAATGACATAACTTAAGTAGCAACAGTTGGTACTAAGTAGCAATACAAGGGTTGTATCATGTAATGAGGGATCATATAACGTAGGTAGACTAAGGTTAAGTTAAACATAGAAAAGAGAATTTGCTCCCTCGATGTTGTAATAATCATAATTCCTTTCTTAGGATATATCAATTAGTCTTATAATTTTAATAATTTAATGGGATCAAAGGGTGACTTCATTGATTAGACTAGTGAAAATTGGGTATTAATAGTCACACCAACCACAATTGAAAATGGATTATGATATGTTTATAACCCAAAAATACTTATTTAATAAGGAATTACAATCCTACTTAAACATAAAGACCTAACTTAAATAGAAAGAAAATTCATAATAGGAAACAATTATAAATCAATAGTAATAAACAATTAAGTCAAATCTAATAATTTTCACCTTAATGCAAATTATAAATCTTAATTAACCTTTGTGCTTTAATTATTGCCAAACAAGACCAATTATGGAACACTAACCATGAGAGTTTTCCATCATTGCAATTTCTTTAAATTGTAGTAATCATCTTCCTATCAAATAACTCCACCTCTATTAAACATCACAAACTTCATCGGAGTCTATACACAACCTTCTCATTTATAGGAACATCAAAGTTGTAAACACCTTTATGAATTAGCACAAACTCTTTGCATTTTTATCTTCATCATTAACCATCATCATCACAATTACTATCAACTTTATCCATCATCTTTATCTCACACATAAAATCAAATGAGGTTTTTGCTTTCTTAGATTACTACTTTCTTGCAAGATCGAACTTGCTCTAATACTAATTGTTAGGATAAATATCTCTCTCCAAACATACAAGCATTAGACAATTAAATTAACTAGATTAACATAATAACACATAAACAAATTTAATATGAAAACCCCAAACTCTAATAATATATATCACAGATGAGAAAAGATTTATTATAATAAAAAGATTATAAGATAATGCATGTGAAAACTTTTCACTATAGTCTTATAACATCTTAATCACTATTTCTACATATTTTACTAACCTCTATGATGGTTTTCACATAATCTTTACAGGCACTCATATCATAACTCTTTTATACCTCAAACCCTTAACCAATATAAATATTTGTAACTAAGAAATACTTATTTGATAAGGAATTACAATTCTACTTTAATATAAAGAGCTAACTTGAATAGAAATAAAATTCAAAATAAGAAATAATCACAAATTGATATTTATTAGAATTTGGGTCAAATTTAACACATATTATTTAGAAAAAAAATAGTATTATGATAATGGGATAAAATGACTTAATAAAGATGTTGTTTTCAATTTTATTTACTACATTCAAGGTTAAATATACAAAGCATTTTCTCTTATATTAGCATTTAATAACTTTAATTATAATAAAATGATATTATTTTTAAGGAAGTTTTTTTTTATCAAAACAAATTAAACCTAAAATAGTGGAATTTTCTACTATAAACATTAAATAAATAGAATGCTCTTTATTTTAATGTTTTATAATTATTAATAAACTATTATTTTTTAATCATTATTGAGATTGTTTCCAAAAAGAAGTTTGTTTTATGTTAAAACCAAGGTCTTGTTTGACACATCATATAAAACTCAATAGTATAAAATAAATTATACAATTAAAACTTATACTTTATTTGGAGATTTGAAATGCATTATATAACTCATCAAAAAGTTCCCTCTTATAAATAAAATTTTGTATAAGACTATCCACTTTGTGGAGGGTCAAAAAGGTAAATAAGGCTATCTATTTCATAAAGAGTGAGTCAAGTCAATAGAACAATGTTAAAATAAATCTTAAATTGTCAAAATAAAAAAAATATTTTATACATTTTCTCTCTTATTTGCTCTCATATATCTTTTTTATAAAATTAAAATTAACAAAAATCTTCTACATTAATACTTATATTTTAATTTAGTACTTTTTTTAAAGTTTTTATTCAACAATATTAGACTATATATGATATTTATATATGGTATACATTTTTTTAATATTTTTTAACATTTTATACAAAATACTTATTAAATTTTATATTTTTTAAATTGATTTATCATTTTTTTTACCAACTTATTCTCTCTCTCTCTCTCTCTCTCTCTCTCTCTCTCTCTCTCTCTCTCTCTCTATCTATCTATCTATATTTTTTTGGAATAAATAAAAGAGTGGTTAAACCACTAAATGTATACATATAAGGATTAAAGGTTAAATCTTGTATGTAACAAAATACACAAATACTTGAACTAAAAAGGTCTCCACATTTATCTAAATGTGTGTGCACATATAGTGTTAGAGTCATAGAATAAATCCCTAATCCTTAATTTATATTATCAGATTTCTTTTAAAAGATATTTTTATTTAAGGATATTTGATCTAATCACTATTTCAAATTCATTTAGGATAATTTTATTTATTTTTTATATGTAACTTATTTTACTAAAATTAATTATTTTTAAATTTATACATTCTTATACAATTTAATAATAAATAGAAAATATAATAATTTTATACAAATTTTTATCTTATATAATAACAAATTAAACGTAGTATAATATAATATAATATTTTACTTTGTATAATTCCTTATTATACTATTCAACGCCCGTGCGCCAAGACTTCAGTTAACAACAACTTCACAACTTGAAATGTGCAAGTCCAGAATTTCCATCGAGACCTTTGGTGTATATACGCGTAACATATTCTTTGAAAGTAGTTGGGCGGTAAACTTGTGGTTTATCCTCTGATATCAACTCTTTGATAGGCCCAAAAATTATGGAATTAGCTTCTTGCTCCTCCAAATGTCTTCGGAAGAAACTACCTATGGAGATTCTGGGGCCTACAGATTTTGCCAGAACTCTATGAAACACACTTTTGAACTTATCATTAGTGATTAGCTGCAATATGAGAATATGTATCAAATTAATTAAAAATTGTAAAAGGTGGAGGAAATCTGTAAAATAAAACTATAAGTATATAATTAAATGTGATTAAACGGTCAAAATTTTAAATAATTTACTAAACATTTTAGATTTGAATTTTCTCATACAAATGTATCAGAAAAAATTGCAGAAAAATATATCTTCTTATATTTCAAATATAAATGGAGATTTCAGTTACTATCATGAATGTGCCATTTCTCTCTTCTTCTTTTTTTTTATAAAAATCTGTTATCAAACTTTAGAGAATAAGGTGTAAGCTTTAGACTTTAGAAGGCAAGAATTATACCCTCCCACCCCCCCCCCCCAAAAAAAAAAAAAGGAAAGTAAAGAAAGAAAGAAAGAAAGAAAAAGAGCAAGTACCATTAATACTCCAATTATAATGCTTGAATTTCCATTCACCCAACAAGTGAATAAAAATTAATTATTAATTTATTTAATTTATCAATTTTATAAAAGCTACATACTTTAAAACTTTAATTTTTTAATTTTTAAGATATTAATTATAAAAGTTGACCTTGACTTTTATATATTAGTACTGGGTTGGAGGAGGACAAGGATTATAATTGAGCATATGAAAATTTCTTAGGTAAACGGTTGCCTTTTCACATAGAATGTCTTTCTAAGATGTGAAGCCAACAATTCAGTAGATGTTCCATTAATCTAACTCTACTCAATACTCTTCACTTCCAAAAAGAAATTTCGAGGAGGGGAAAAATAGAGTAGTTAGAGTGTTCACAGAAATTTTCTTGGGAGAACTTTCTGGAAGCTACAATGTTTTCTTTACTGAAATTTCACTTTCCTTCTGCTGAATTCACTTCTACTATTCGATTTCTGGATATTTGGCTTCTTCATGATCTGCTAGTTTCGGATTAAGTTGATCCATACTATCAATTGGTAGTTTTTGGAAGAGAAGCGCTTTCAGAGTTGGTAGCAGTGCTAGTTGATGGCTCAGATTCGGGAGATGGGATGGTCCGAAAGCTCATTAAAGACTAACGATAGATCTGTAGACAATATAAACAGTGAGCACAGTAATTTAGCCATTCAACAATTAGAGGCCTCATTTTACAGTTCAAAATGGACGCAATTCATCATAGTAGGGATAAATGGGGGTTTTTCTTTAGTGCTTTACTTGTTGGATGAACAGATCTGTTTGCTACTTCTTTAGATAGTATTTTACACGGCCTGGTGTTTCAGAGGCATAGTTAAAGTAGTGGGAAAGGTTGGGAAAAATATCGTAGTTTAGTTTCAGAAAGAAGATGATAAATATTATGCTTATGGGAATGGGCTGTGGTTTGTTAGGGGGTCCTTATTGATTCTTGATACGTGAGAGCCCAATATTAGACTTGATACAGCATATGTGGACACTTTCCTAATTTGGGTCCAATTGTAAGGTTGACTAATTGGAATACCAAACTGTGCCATTTGCTGAACATAGAGGTGCCATGAAAGGGAAATACAATGGATAGACTGGTCTTGCAAGGATCCCTGTAACCTGAAACTTATTAGAATGAAAATTCGAATTAAAGCTCATGATCCACTCTTCAAGGGATTTCGTGTGTGACTGGATAATGACACGTTTGATTGGATCCAATGCAAATATGAACACGTGTTCAATTTTTGTATCTCTTGTGGACGCATTGGCTATTCTTCGAATAGCTGCACCAGATTATATGAACAAGTATCTGAAAACATAGAAAGACAAATGCAAGATGTTAGAATTATATTTCAAATGGATATTGGAATTGCACCTGAGAGAGCTCACTTTATTACGGAAGCTCGGACATTTAGTAATAGCCCAAGAAGGAAGACCACGAAGATCAGACTTTGATTTGATAACTCTAGACTTCAATACATTCCGGTGGATGTAGCAAAAGCACGTTTTAATGACCACCAGGAACAAGTAATCCCTTTCGAGGAAGATCACCAAGAAATTAATGAAGATTCACCATCTGAAGATGAGGAAATGCAGTATATCAATATTATGGAGGAACCAAAAGAAGGATAGCTGGAGCCAGGTAACCAAGCCAATAATGATCCAGTATAGGAAGAAATGCAGTCGTAATAGTGGATCCCAAATAGCCAACCGGATCCGAGAGTAGAGAATAATCAAATAAATGTATTAGATGCAGTGGAAAGAGGAGAAGCTAATAACCAACAAAGGAGTGAAATTAATTTACCAGTGGTTCAAGCTTTATTTGAAGAAGATTTCCAATCGGCGCAACAAAAAAGACTTCGAGTTCTAACATTACCAAAACAGGTTCAATTTATTACTAATGCCAAATATATTCAGTGTAAGAGTGAAGAAGGTGAATCCAGCAATGCAGCTAAATTAAGGGCTATTTCTTTTCATTTCACGTTGGATATTTTTGAAAAGGATGTTGAACTGAACACATTACCAATGTATACTGACAATCAAAATTTAAGTAATGAATCTAAAACCATGCAACATCTTTCTCTGGGAATGATTGGTACTTTGAGAAGACGACTTCGCATCTGGAACAGTAGGAAGCTTATTGCAAGATTACAAAGGAGTGCTAAGAGAAGTACCTCACGAAACAGAAGAACCATGAAATTGCTAGTAATTAGTAAGCATGATAATGATAATTGCCAGCACAACAAATAGGGAAGCATGGTGGCATTCATTGATAGACAATTATTGGATGTATCCAAGAGCAAAAAATTGGAATTTCGGGTTTATTGGATTGTTCCCTGGTTGCAAAATCAGTGGCATTATCAAAGAATTTAGGAAGCTGGAAAACATAAAGAAAAGAACGCATGATGAATAGAAAAACTTACCTTTTAAAAAGAGGGTGCTAATTCAAGAAATTACTGATCAAGAATTTTTTGAGTTTCAAGCCCAAAACCCAAGATAGGTTTCATACTTCACAGGTCAGATTCAAGCTATAGGATCACTACAGATTTCTGAGTAATCTCCCAGACACGAACCTCAACCAATTAGATTACAGGAGTTGGAAGGGATTCAAAGGCATAAATATGATCAACAGGTTATAAATTTCAAGAAAAAGCGATTATTGGATATACTGGTGCTTCATCAAACTCCTTTCAAGATCAACCAAACCAAATGTTGGAACCATAAGAAGGAAATTAGTTAGTTTGTGGAAACCAAGAAGATGTTAGTAGTTTATGTCATTACATGGCTACAATTGCTTTGGGGCTTCAGGGGTGGTCCCTAAACAACCCCCTAAACAAACATAAAAATAATAGCTCGGAACTTAAAAGGATTAGGTTGTGATATTATAGTTCAAAGGCTAAATTAACTCACCTAAAGACATTGCCCAGAAATTCTTTTCTTCTTTGAAACACTGGTGAATCTCGATAGAGCATCCAAGGTGTAATCATCTTTAGGTTTTAATCACATATGTGATGCAGATGTTCAAAGCCACAGTGGTGGTTTTGTTTGTGGATGGAATGCTAATTTAATGTTTAAGCCAATTCAAGTGAGTCAATTTTGGATTCACTCAAAGGTGGCTCATTCATCTTTTGATTCTATCTTTGTGACAGGGGTGTATGGACCACCAAAGGTTTAGAATAAGAATATGTTATGGAATTATTCAAGCAAACAAATCGACAAATGGCTGACCCTTAGCTTCTCATTGGGCATTTCAATCAAGTTATGTACCCTTCTTTTAAGTATAGTTTGTGTTCTAAGTTATATGCTGTTGAAGAGTCTATTATGACTGTTTTTAAGAGTGAACTAATGGAATTAACGACTAAAGGAAAGTGGTACACTTGGACCGATAATAGATCGGGGTCTGAAAATGTATAGGAACGTATTGACAGATGCTTGACTAATGAAAGATGGATGCTGGCTTTTCGTTATTCATATTGTGTCTATTCTTCCCTTAATGACTTCTAACCATGCTCCATTGTTGCTAAACACTGATAGACAGCATTCAAATAGAAATCATAATTTTTTATTTCAAAAGATGTGGTCAGATCATCCTGATTTTAGAGATTGTTCAATAAGCTTGGAGAGTTTGATATCATGGTTTACATGGCTACCAATTAATGTGTAAATTCAAAAAAACCAAGCAGACATAAAAAAGATGAGACAAATCTAATTTTGGTAGGATAAATCAAAAGATAGGAGATCTGGATTGTGAGCTAAAAGAATTACAGGAAGGTAAAATTTTAAAGGACGTTAAATTGGAAATACAGATCAGAAATCGAATTGAGTTTTATAAGCATTGGCAGCAAATCAAGTTATCTCAAAATGCCAGGCAGGATTGGTTAAGAAATAGTGATAAGAATTCTAAATATTTTCATTTGATAGTAAACGATCAGAGATCAGAAAGAATAATTGCTTTAAAAGATAATAATGGGGTTTGGCAATCAAATCAGCATTCTATCAAATCTTTGGCAGATAATTTTTTAAAAAGAATCTTTATGTTGAATCAGAATTATATTCAAGGAGATTGGATTTAAATAATTTTCCAATTCTTAAACTTTCTGAAAATCATGTCAAGCTGTTGGATAAGAAATTCAAGACTAAGGAGATTACAAATGCCATTTTTAACCATTGAATTGCGGATTTATACAGGTAGACCCATGCAAGCCCAAACCTGCACAGGCCCAACCTGTTTAACTTATCCTGCATCGTTCAACGTCTGTAAATATTATAATTACTATAACTTGGACCAAGATGCTCATAAGAAATATGATAGTTGAAATTAAAGATGTAGGTGTCCAATATATATATATATATATATATATATATATATATATATATATATATATATATATATATATATATATATAATTGCAGAAATAGTTAAATAACCATATGTATATACGGATCAAGGATCAAACTCTAAATGTAACAAAAGATACGAAGCCTTCAAGTGATATAGAATGCTATTTAAATTAAAGACTCTTGATACGAAAATATATCAGAAGTGAAATTCTAGTGGGCGTGGAAGTATTGGCTTACCTGCATCATGTCTCCCAGATTTACCACAAGAGAACCTGGAAGAGGGTTAACAGTGACCCATTCATTTTGATGCAAGACTTGCAGTCCACCAATTTGGTCTTGTAGGACCACTGTGAGGAAGCCACTGTCAGTGTGTTTGCTGAGTCCTAATGTCAAATCTGGGTCAGGGCATGGTGGGTAGTAATGGCAAATTAGATAAAGTCCATCGGCGCATCCCATTTCTTTTAAATGGTTGGGCTTCAGTCCTAATGCTTCAGAGAGCAATTCTAAAAGAGTAGCTCCTAGTCTCGTTATCCTTTTTGAGTAATCAATTATTATATCTCTGCAGATATGTCAAACATAAAGAGAATGTTTTACTAGTATGAAATGTGCGAAATAAATTGTTCTAGTTTCATATGAATCTTAGAAATTTCCTGATCTTTTTCCCCCAATTTTTCATCACCAGGTTTAGTCTATGGTAAATTGCAAAGGCTACCCAGTTTTAGTTTGATTGGTTATATGTTTAAACCACTGTGTCATAAATAAGAATTTAAATATTTAATATGAATTAAATAAAGAATTAATGAATGTTGTAAATATGGTAGTTTGTTGGAAGATTTATATTTGGAAAAATCTAAGTTGCAACACTTCTTTTTAGTTGTTCAAATTTACATTATTAATCAACAATTAATTTTATGGTGGAGCTATTATATTTTAAAATTGATTAAATCATAATCATTAATGTAATGGTGTTATACTATTAAAAAAGTGGTACACTATAGACATTCATTTCATATCTCTTCCATCACTATTCAATGACATCTTGTGATGAGACATCTTACATTTGATGACTAATTAAAACATAATTAGAGGATGCATGATTATTTAAAAAAAAATACATCATTTTACATTTTAATCCCCACTCTTCAATACGAAAAATGCTTTTAAATGCTACTTATTTATCTTTTCTCAAAAATATATATTTGCTAACACCTTGAGTACAATAACATTTGAATGTTAATAGTATTGTCTTTGAGGCTTTTTTCCCTTAATATTTTGAATTCAAATTCAAAGTTGTATGTATGTTAAGCAACTTGATATTTTAGAATAAAATACACATAACCTTTCTGCATTAAGAACCTACAAGAATCTATATAAAAACGTGCAAATATGCATTTAAACTATAAAAAAACCTACCTCCATTTCCTATCTTAATAATACATACAAAATAGAATAATAATTAAAATTTTATTTTTTTAGCCACTAATAAAACCTTTAAAATTAGAAAAGAACAAATAAAATTGAAACGAAGTTCACTTGTTTATAACACAATCAATAAATTCTTAAAAAGATATAATAAATTCAATGGATATGCTTTTTTATCTCAAATTTATTAGATAAAGTAATAAATATAATTCATTTAGGTAAATCAGAATCAAATAATTATTTCTAAAATACTTACACATGCATATATATATATATATATATATATAAACTTATATCATCTCAATATAAAATTTTAGCCACAGTTTTAATTTATTTGTATTATTAGGAAAGTAAATTTATAAAAAAAATTATATCAGTAAAAAAGAAGATTGCTCAAAATGGAATGGAATGAAATGTTTTTTAAAGTAATTTTATACAGTGGTGGAAAGAATCTATTTAGAATATAAATCGATTACACATAACTAGTTTTAAAAAATTGATTATAAATTAATATTTTGTATTTGATAATATTTAAATATTAATTTTGAAAATAAAATTATTATTTCTAATTTTTATTTTAAAATCAATTTTAGACATAAAAGTAATTTTGAAAAGTTAATTTATTTTGCAACCAAGCACATTAAAAAAAATAATTATAGAAATTCCTTTTTACTGTTAGGATTTGGAATCAGAGATAACGGAGCAGATTTTTGTACATAACATACATAGTTTAAATGTATTAAATATACCATTTAAAACATCAGGATTTCTTGCACAGGCAATATAGTATAAGAGGTTATGTGTATTTTAACTAAAAAAAGAAAATATTTTTTGCTGTCCCAAATAATAATAATAATAATAATAATAATCATTCCACCCTATCATAGATAGGTATACATACATACCTACATAATATAAATATATATATTCTTATACGTGATTATTTATCATTGAATTGAATATGATGTATATATATCATATATTTAATTCTAGACTCATTCATTGATTCATTATGCATGTGGTAACTGCTGTAATTATTATAAATAGTAAAATAATGTAATAACTTAGATGTTAATTCAATAACCCACTTCGCGGTGACAACCCCTTTGATCAATATTCAGCATAATTTCATGGCTCATATTTTAACATAAAATCAAGGTATGATACTCTCGGAAACTTCTAAAAATCAAGTAGGGTGAAAGTCCCAAGCTAAATCCACCTCATTCCATTGGAATGTCTAATTGGGTCACCTCCAACCTTGTACAACAAAGCATGTCTTAATCGAAGAAAGAACAATTTAGCATTTTGGCATACCAATTCGTACTATTCATACCATACATTGAAAGTTCTCAAATCTTCATTATACTATCAAATGTTAATAAGATCTAACAGTTACTTCTCTAAATTATTTACTTGTTTCATCCATTCTTGCGATACTCCTAAGCCTCTTCTCATCCCAATCCCCAACACAATTCATAAGAAACAACATATAATGAGAGAAAGCAAAATATTGGTAGTGAAGATACTACAGATTTCACAGTTGATTGATCGAACAATTTGTTTTTAGCTGAGTGTAGCAGTTTCCGACTCAAATCATAAAATCACACTCATTTGCAGGCAAGAATAAAGCAGACAGCTAGTAATCAAGTATGTGTATATATATATATATATATATATATATATATATATATATATATATATATATATATATACGAAAGCAACGACAAACCTGCAAACTTCTGGAAGCTCCTGAGGATTTGGTTGATGCGGAGCCATATTACAATACAGGGAATCCCTCCAGTTAGCTGAAGGCGCTTGGTAGAAATCAAAATTAGTGTTATAAATCACATTTCTAGTTTCATCTCTCGAATACATCACTTTCTTCACCTCACTGTCTTGCTCGTGAAATGCACGCGCTCCATTGATCATCTCATCCAAGACACTCTCTGGGATTCCATGATTCACCAGCATAAAGAATCCCCAATTCTCACAAGAATCCCTGATTTTGTCGATAATTTCTTGGCGTTCTCTCGAATTTTCATCTATGGCTTTCAAATCTATGATTGGAACTGAGAACTTGGAAGAACCAAAATTCGAATCAGTACCCTCAAGTTTGAATTCGCCGTTTATGAATATCTGAGGAATCTTCGCGACGCCGGCATCTACGAGTCCCTTGACGCCTGACTTTGATTCATCGAAGGCTTTTAGTTCACTCATTCTGTCGATTTTGGATTCCATTCTGATAAAGTTTCGCCTTTAGTTTCTGAAGAGTTCGCTTTTGAGAGTGTCAGATGAAGACGGGGTTTCAATCAGAGCACCAAATTAAATACCGTTTCCAATGTGGTAAGGGAAAGGAGACAGTTGAAAGTGTTAAAATGAATTGAATTTAAAAAGTTGGTTTACTACTGATGTAATTTTATTTTGATTGGAATTGAAACTAATACAAAAAATAATGTCCAATTCAGTAAAAAGTTAGAATTGAGATTGGGATTAATTAGTTTAACTTAGTAAGAAATTAAAGATTAGTTAATTTAATTTAATAAAAAATTAAAATTGATAAATATTAATTCATGGAAAAATTAAATTAATTCATTAAATTTATAATTATAATAAACAATAAATAAATAATTTATTATATATTTATATATATTAAAAATAATTTTTATATATTAAAATTATACTTTAATATACATATATAATATTAAAATTATATATATTAATAATATTAAATAGTTTTTAATATTAAAATTAGTAAATTTATATATTTAATATTGTCAACATATATTATAAAAAATTATTAAAATAAATAATTACATTAAAATTTGAATTAGTACTTCTGTATTAAAAATTTAAATTATTTAAAATATTTTATAAGAAATAAAATATATTATATTATATATCTATTACTTAATGATATTAATTTTTCACTTGTAAATAATAAGAGTAAATATAAAAAAATATATAATAGAGCAAATAAGAAAAGTAGCAATATATGAATGAAATATGATAAAAAGAAATATTTTTGTTCCCGCTCATATTAAGATTTTCATAATTTAATTATTTTCATATCATTATATTAGGAGTCAAATGTAACAAATAAATAAATAAAAATTATAGAGAATATTACTTATTCATTAAAGCTACGCTCATGTAAATATAAAGGTATGTGATGTTAAAAGCATAATGTTTTTTATTTATTATAAGTCTATTTAAACTCTATAAAATAACTTCATCTTAAATTTTAATTCTCCTATATAATAATTGAATAGCTTTATTTTATAAATAAATAAATTAAAATTTGAAATAGAATTAATCTTATAAGAATCAAATTAAAATAATTTTTTAGTAAAATCTAAAGTTGATAGAAATTCCAAGGTTAAAATAGGATTTCTAATCTTTTTCGTCTTTAGAAAAGAGCAAACTCATATGTTGTCTTTGCTTTCATTGCTAACCTACACAGCCAAACAATACATAGACCATAATTTTAGAGAGTGCTTTGCATAATTTCTAGTAATCAAGCACATGCTCTACATGGGCTTTGATTACTTCATTATTTGAGAAAAATTATAAATGAGATAAATATTTTTATACGAAAATAAAAAGAGTAAATTATATTAATCAAATCTAAGATTGAAGACTTAAAATTAAAACATAAAGTCATGTGAATTTTTTAAGTGGTCGTGCTTCCTTTTTAAGTAATTACATAACTTGAATTATGTTTTAATCTTGATTATTAATTTAAGATTTAATTATTATAATTCACTTCTCTTTTCTCTCATATAAAAATATTTCTCTCACTTAATGTATCCTTTATATATATAAATAAAATAATAACAACAAAACTTTATCCTATTAAGTAAGGTCGGCTATATAGATCGCAGGACATTATTGGGTTCTATTCAAAACTAGATTTTTAGTAAAATTATTCACTAAAAAACTATTTTTATAACTTTTCTTAGTGTCTTTTTTTATCTCCCTTCACACCTTTTCATAAAGCTAAAGATCATATAATTGACTTTTCTCACTAGTACCTCCAATGATCTTCTTTAAATATGACCAAACCACCTTAACTAATTTTCTATCATCTTCTCTTTAATAGGTGTTACGCTAATATATCCTTGTATGCATTTATTTTGTATCTGATCATTTCTTATGTGACTACATATCCATCTTAACATTTTCATTTTTGTTACCCCTATTTTTTCCTCTTGTTGTCTCTTCAGAACCTAACATTCACTACCATAAAGTATAGATAGTCATATAACAATTCGATAAAACTTTCCTTTAAGCTTAATAGATACTTTACGATCACAAATAACTCATAATGTCTTCCTCCATTTTAACCATTCAACTTATATCTTGCATGTGATATCTCTATCAATTTCCTTATCGCTTTGTAATATAGATATCAGATACTTAAATTTAGATACTTATGGTATGACATGTTCTTTAATTCTTACCTCCAAATCCTTTCTATCTTACTTCTTATTAAATTTGCAATGCATGTATTTTGTCTTCCTCTTACTTAAGTGAAAACCCTTTGATTCCAATACTTTTCTTCAAAGCTTAAGTTTATAGTTAACTTTTTCCTTCGATTCCTCGTTCAAAACTATATTAAACTAGATTAAACAAATAAGGACTCAATGCTGAATCTTAATGTAAACCTATCCTTAGTCTCACCTTTAAGAGTTCTTACACTTATAGTTACTCCATCATACATGTCCTACATAGCCCAGATATATGCAACACATCATACATGTCCTGTATAGCCTAGATATATGCAACATAAACTCATTTCTTTCTAGAGCTTTTCACAACACTTCTCTTGATACTCAATCATAGGCTTTTTTTAGGTCAATGAAAATTATATGTAAGTCTTTTTCTTTATTCAAATACCTTTTCATCAACCCCTATAGGAGATAAATACCCTCTATTATAGATCTTTTTAGCATAAATCTAAATTGATTCTCTGCAATCCTAGTCTCATTTCTTAATCTGTGCTCAATCCCTTTTTCTTATAATTTCATAGTATGGCTCATAAGTTTTATTCCTTGATAATTTGCACAATTTTAAATATCTCCTTTATTCTTATATATGGGTATCAAAATGCTCTTCCTCCACTCATTTGGCATTTTCTTAAGTCTCAAAATCTCATTAAATAACTTAGTAAGCTAAAAGATACCCTATTCTCCTAAATATTTCCAAATTTTAATCGGAATACCATCAAGACTAATGGCTTTACCATTATCCATCCTCTTAAGAACTTCTTTTACCTCCCTAACTCAAATTCTACAATAACAAGCCAAATTTTATTCATCCTCTTGGGTTTCCAATCCTTCCATATCCTTAGTCAATCCTTACTTGTCATTGAAAAGCTTATAAAAGTACTTCTACAATCTCTCTTTAATATCTTCATATATGAGTAAAACTTATCCTTCTGCATCCTTAATACACCTTACTTAATCCAAATTTCTTAATTTCCTTTCCCTATTTTTGGCCAACTTATAAATCTTTCATTCTTCATTCTTTATCCCCAAATCTTGATAAAATTTCTCAAAAGCTTTAGATCATGCCTTACTCATTGTCTTTTTTATCTCATTCCTAACTATTCAATACCTTTTTCAATTTTTGGCATTGTCACACACATGTAAAGCTTTAAAATATTTCTTTTTAGTTTTGACTTTTTCTTATACACTTTTGTTCCATTATTAAAATTCTTTATCTCTTAGTCTAAAATCCTTTGATTTACCTAAAACTACTTTAGCAACCATCCTAACCTTCTTAGCCATCACATCTTAAATATGGTCAGCACTTCTTTATACTTCCTAATTATCTTCTTCTAATAATATTCTCTTAAAAGTCATTTGTTTCTCATTCTTGAGCTACCACCACTTAATCCTTCAATTTATAACTTATCATCTTTTCTGGTTATAGGTTTTAAAATGAATATCAAAGACCAAGACCTTATGTTGTGTAGTAAGGCTTTCTCTTAGAATCACTTTGCAATCCTTATAGATTCTTCTATTTGAGCTCTTACTAAAAAGAAATCAATTTGTGACCTTGAAGTTCCACTTTTGTATGTGATTACATACTCCTCCTACTTCTTAAAATAAGTGATCACAATCTTGAAATCATATGCTACCAAAAAATTAAGAGTAAATCGCTCCTCCTTATTTACTATTCCAAAACCAAATATTCCATGCACTTCTAAAAATTTTCTTACCTTACTATCAACATGTCTATTTAAATCTCCTTCAATGAAAAACTTTTCTTCTTATGAAATTCCTTAAACTAACCCTTTCTAGGTATTCTCAAAACTTCTCCTTCAAATGTGCTTCCGATCCTACTTGTGGTACATAGGTGCTAATAATATTAATAATCTCCTGTGCAACTATTAATCTTAATGATAAGATCCTATCTTTAATCCTTTTTACATCCATCATATTCTTCTTCTAATTCTTATCTACAATAATACCAACTCCATTCTTTTCTTTAACTTTTTCTATGTACCATAGTTTAAATTTTGTAGTATCTAACTCTTTAGCTCTTTCTTTAACACATTTAATTTCTTGAAGACATATAATGTTAATCATTCTCCAAATCACAGTGTCCACAACTTTTAAAAATTTACCTATCAGCATACCGATATTTCAAGTACCAAACCTAATTATACTTTTCTAGACTAACTTTTTTACCTACATCCATTCAGAAAAATATGAAGACTTTTGCTCATTTAACACTACATTCAAGCACTAATGCAGCAACTCTAGTCTATTTGACATTGTACTTAAGTCATACAGCACGTTACTTTTGGGTAATAATAAAGCATTAGCACAATTAAATTGTCATGTGTGATCCATAGTTAGGATTTCAACAAAGTTTTACATTGGCTATCAAAGACCTAACATAATCCCAAGGGAGAGAAATGCCCCTACTTGAGTTACAAGCTACCATTATCTAACTCAGTAAACAAAAAAAAGAGAAGAAGAAAAAGAAAATAGATGTCTAATCTATCATATTTCTCATTACACACCATCAATGCAGAGAAACTTGGTAGGATCAAAGTAAGAACCTCCTCAATCAACCCATTTAAAACTAGGCTCTTACTTCATTGATGACTTGTTTAACTTCATTTGCAGAAAATTCATGCTTCCATCCCCACTCCTATATAGTATTTGTCAATCCATTGCACTTTATATCTTTCTCTATCATTGCATAAAGACTATCCACAGAAAGTTTCTACCTAGAAATTTTGTTGTAAAATTTTAGATTCTCAATGGCGTTATAGATTTCTTTAACCAACTAGCTTAAAGAGAAGTGTATATAATTAAAAAATTAAAATTTTATATGAGTTTATTTTTATTATTTTTCCATGCATTTTATATAATTATAATATTTCTAATATACAAAATTAGAAATGCAATTAACTTCATTTAATATGAAAGTTTTAAGCTTATAATTTCTTGTTTTTAATTTTTTAAAATAATAAATTAATTTGTATAAAAATATTATATATATATATTAAAATCTCTAAGAAATAATGTTAAAATGATTATTATAGAATAAAAAATTAAAAATATTAGTGAATTTCAATTAATAATTTTTTTTAAATTTGTAATTTCTTATTCTTGATTTATTAAAAAATTAAAATTGAGAAAGAGGATAGGATGGTCATTAATTAATACATATTTAATTTATAATATATTACTTAAAAATTGATATTAATAAAATGTTAATAACATTTAAATAATTAATTTTGATACTAATTTTAAATATATTATATATTTATAAAAGAAAGCCTAATAAATGATTGGATCAATGCCTACCAAAAAATAAATAAAATAAATTTAAAAATGGTAACAAGTTACAATTTGGTAGGCAAGATGGCATGTGTAGTTGTAGTACAAATCTGAAGTCCAAAATTCTTATTTAAAATAGATATCATGTTGTAATAAAAAATTGAAAAAAATAAGAATAAAAATGAATTAAGATAATAAAATAAAGTAATTATAAGGAGACACATTAATAATGTAATACAAACCTAGTATTAATATTTAGATAGATAAGTATATTAAAATAATAAAGGCAAAACCATAGGCACGGAAATAGATTAAAAGAGGTAAAGAGTCGTTGCTCAATAGCTAATTTAAAATTTTTATTAATATTTTATACCACTATAAATATTTATCTCAATTAAACTCAATTATACAATAAATATTCATTCATTCTCTCTTCAATCTTATTCTTATGATTTTCAAAATTGTAATACATTTTCATTCTCTACAAATGTTGAAGTTTAAAGGTGAAGATGGTGTATGAAGTTTTAAAATATTAAAATTTTCACTTCAAAGAAAAATATTAATGACACTCTTCAACTTTTTTTAATTTTTACTTATATCTTTATATTTTTTATTAAGTTTTACATATTTCAATTTTTATAGTAGTTTAGTTAATTCAATAGTTATTATTCTTGTTAAATTTAATATTAGTAATCTCATTTTCATATTATTAATAAATTTTAATTATGAATTTGAATGATCCTAATAATATATAAAATTATTTTAATAATTAAAATTTTTTAGAAAATATAGTTGTTAACTTTTTAAATAATAATTTTATAAATACCCTTTCAAGTACACCTAAATTTACGTCATCTCATTTTTCTTATCAACATCCATCTTTTTCGCAACATGGCTATAACCGTGAAAATGTAAACACTCCTGCAGTCTCATCTAATTTAGAAAAAAAATTAAAAAATTTCAAAATATGAAATCATTTTGATCTAAAAAATATAGATGGTGTAGTTAAAATATTTTTTAAATATTGTCCAAAAATTTATAATTATGATAGTTATAGTGGTACTAGTATAATGAAATACCATTATTCTTATAAACATGTGGATATTATAAATATTTCAAGTGAAAAATTCTAATATGCCTCTTCAAGATCATTATGAATATGAATTATATAAATGGATTTGTTATGTTAAAATACTTTTTAGTGTAACTAGTTCTCCAAAATTAAATACTCTTCTTTAGTACTTTAATCTTCAATGATATGATATGAGTAGGAATACTAGTGTAAATAAATTGAATAAAAATTTTGAAGAATAAAAAATAATTTTAGTTAACTTTTTTGTTAAATTGAAAAGTAGAATTACACTTAGATGTGATATTTGGACATCACCATCTTAAATAAGCTATGTTTGTGTAACTACCCATTATGTTGATGATAATTTTATTTTACATAAAAGAATTATTTGTTTTAAACTAATTCTGCTGCCACACAATGCATTTATTATTTTTTTATATAATAAATACTTGTAGTGAGTACATAATATTGGATAAAATATTTTTAATTACCTTTGATAATATATCTATTAATATTAGTACTATTAGAATTTTAATTCCAACTTCAAATCTTATTCTTAAAGCTCAATTCTTTCACCTTAGATGTGCATGTCATATTTTAAATTTAATTATTCAAGATGTATTAAAAGTTATTTCTATATTTGTACAAAATTTTAGAAGTATAATTTTATATGTCAAATCATCACCAAGTAGAAAGTATAATGAGAGAAAATTATGTGTTCAAATATCCAAAAAAAACTAAGATACCTCCACAAGATATTGTATGAGAAAGTATAATTAGAGAAAATTATATTGAATGAGAAAGAGCACAAATTTACCTACAACTTTTACAAATATTTTATAAAGTAACTAATCTTTTATTGAGTTTTTGTTATTCGATATCTCACTCAATACTTGAATTTTTACTTTATTGTAATTTTGCTTTTCTAAAATTTAGAAGTATTAATGAGTTTGAAATTATTATTAATGAATGTTTACCAAAATGAAATAAATACTTTAGAAATATTCCTAATTTATATATTATAGCCACAATTATAGATCTTAGAGTTGAATAAGAAAGAGTGAAAAAATTGCTAAAAAAATACTAAGAAAATATGTAATATAAATTTAATTTAGAGTCTTATATGAATTATATAAATAATTTATAATGCTAGAAATATTTCAAGTATATAGTAGTAAATTTAGTTCTTCACATTTATGCATAGATTCCTCATCTTAAAAAATAAGTATCTTATATCATGAAGAATATGATGATTTTTTAAATTTTATTGATGATACTTCCTCAATTAATAAAAAATCAAGTTCTTACTTATATATACCTATTATATTTAATATGCCAAAATTTTCTATTTTAGAATGGTGGAAAAAAATAAAGAACACAATATCCTATACTTTCTCTTATGACATGTCATATATTAACATCTTCAATGTCTTCAGCAGTATTAAAAAGTACATTTTTTTAATAAGCGAATTTTGAATGACAAATATTTTATCTATGAATGAACAAAACTTAGAGATAACTATTTATTTAAACGATTGGTTTAATGCAGAAGATAAATAACAAAATAATTTACAAAAAATGGATCATCATTGGATGAAATATTTGTTAGTGAATTTAGTTAGGAAAATATTTGTAAATTGTTTTGTTATTATTTTAGTTGAAACAATTTACAAAATTTACTATTAACAATTGTTTTGTTAATGAAATATTTGTTAATATTTCATAATATATTTTAATGAAATTTTAAATGAAAATAATAATAAAATATAATTATATTTAATAATATATTTTAATTAATTAATGATATAAAATCAATAATAAATAAATAATTGATATAATAATAATAATAAAATATAATAAATTGTAAAATTTATCTAAACTCACCTAATAAATATCAATTTAAAATTAAGATTGAAACTAATATTGTAACAACCTAATCTATCCCCACCTAGTAAAACAGTAGTTCGATTTAAAATTGGCATAAGATACAGTTTTTATTTATTAAATCAGTCTAATAAAATTGGGTCCGCTGGTTTTGACAAGCCTAGGACCGCTATTTATCAACCATTTTTGCCCTCTGCTTGAAGAAGAATGCTGAGGACAGCCATTTCCCATCGCTTGAATCTTGCTCTCAGCAAGAGCCACGTCGTTACCTTAAAATCTTCCAACGGATAATACCGATTTAGGGGGGGGGAAAAAAGGTGAAAGAATATCATGTGCCTTTGGAATTTTACAATGCTTCGTTCTCTTATCAAATCAAATTCAGAAGTTTAAAAGGAAAGAATTCGCACGAATTTGGGGTGAGTTTGATCCGGGAACCTTTTTGATCACACGAGGAAAGTACCAAAGAAAAATGATTGATTAATACTTCTTTAAAATGTTTTTGTAAGGAGGGTGGTTATTCTTCATTTATGTTTATATGAAGGGGATCGGTAAGTTTTAAACTCCATTTCTCTTTTTTCTGAAAAATTAAATATAAATTATATGTATTTATCAGATAAAATGATAATACAATAATTTTTATCTACTTTAAATGAAATAGTTACTCATGAATAAGAAGTAATGGAGAGTTACTCTATTTAAATATATAATCAATATAATATTTACTATTAAAAATTATAATTAAATTGATAAAAAAACTACTTAAATAATAATAGAAATTAAATACAATTAATACAATGCTTAGAAAACTATTTAACTGGCAGTATAAGAAACTTACTCTGAACTTAGCTCTTAATTCCAAAGATAGAACTATTTAATATTCACAAAATTAAAAATATTTTATATTTATTCTAATAATCGTTTTTAGTAAATGATAGATAAAATAGAAAGATGAAGGATTTTTAATTTTTTTTAGTATTGTATGCAAAACAATACATAACAATGCATATTCAAAAATATTTTGCTTATTTAATGAAATTATGTAGGATTAAACAAATTAAATTGTATTAATTATATTATAAATTAATCATATATTTAAAAATAATTTAATTTGATTTTAAATTGGAACCATAGTTACATAGATTTAAATTATAGTCATGGCTTTTTTTCTGAAAAAAATTATAGAAATGATTTCTTATAACACAATTTAAGAAAAAGGAAAAATACATTTTCAATGTTTATAAATCTTATTTAAGAAAAATAAAGTTAGAGATAAATTATAATATTGAGGTTTTTATATAAGAGAAGTTAATAAATGACACACAAAATAAAAAAGAGAGAGAAAAACAAAATGGAAAAATTTGTAGTCTAAGAAACAAATATAAAGCAAAAATATTGAATGTAGTTTGAATACAACAATAAACAATAAAACTGTAAAAAAATATTTTTAAATTGAGTGAAAAAAAAGTCTCCGAACATGGACAAAAGTGCATGTGAAAAGAATAATTTTTATAATACGGAAAAGTTTTAATAGAAAATATTTTTGTCCTATTATAATGAAAATTTTAATAGTATTTTCCTTATTTTAACAATTTAAAAAATTATCTTTATAATTCAAACATCCACTCAATTATGATATTAAAATATCTAATTTGTAAAAATATAAGATGTTGCAATGCTAAAATTTCAGTGTCATGGCAAGACTAAAATTATTTCTATTTTACTAACATAAAAAACTTATTTGATTAACTTTTTATTACAACATTACTTTCATTTTATTATCACTCCAATACATCATTTATCACCATTAACTATGCAAGATGTTGTGTTTAAATTCTAGACATAACAAAGGGTAAAGTTCCTAAACCAATATCAAATGTCACAACACTACTAAAATGTTAATTAATTTTAAATAATACTATCAAACACAGTGGTGAATGATTTGAGAAGTAGAGGGAAAGTTTGAGATTCAAACCTTTTGACCCTTAAATATGTCCATAATATATAAATTATCTTAAAATTAATCACCAATTTTAAATTATATTCAAAATCAATTTTTTTGTTACAACACCAAGCAAATTCAAATTGTATTATATAATTAATTGAAAAAATTAATTATAATTTTTAATAATGTGCAACAATTTAAATTTAATTTATTATTAATGTAAGTTTTTTACGTTATCATTAAATAGAAAGATAATATTTTATTAAAAATAAAATAATTATTGAATTTTATTAACAATTAAAGAGTTTTATAATTCTTTAATAATGTGGTAATACATATTTGTGTTATAGAATGGTAGTAAAATGGAGAAATTTATGCCTTTTATAGGAGTTTGTTAAGGAGATCCTCTTTCTCCATATATCTGTGTTATATATGAGTAAGATATTTCACATAATTTGTGATGCCGTTGAAAGTAAAGAGTAGATTCCATAAAGAAGGGAAGATCTAGTCCACCCATTTAACCTTCTTCTATTTGGGGAAGCTTCAGAAATTTAGATTAATACGGCTCTAAGGTTTTTGAAGAGTTTCTGCCAAATCTCTGGGCCAAAAATTAATAATGCAAAGTCCAACATTTTCTTTTCTGGTAATGTCAAAAGCTGAAATGAGGGATAAAGCTGCTGCCATAAGTGGTTTTACTCTATCTTCAGATCTGGAAATGTATCTTGGTGTGCTCCAGATTCACAAAAGGGTCTCTAGCTCTACATATGGTCATTTGATTTGTAAGGTTCAAAACAGATTGGAAGGATGGAAAGCTAACTGTCTTTCTATAACGAGTCGAACTGTTTTAGCTAAATCAGTTTTACAAGCTTTACCTATTCATACAATGCAGGTGGCTTCTAATCCAATTGCCACTTTAAATGAGCTAGAGGTATATGAGAGATCTTTTATATGGGCCTATGATTCTAATAACAAAAAGATTCATACGATAGCATGGTCAAAAATTTGGCAAGACAAAGACTCACAGAGGTTTTGGGCATTAGACATCTTTATGAGATGAATGATGCTTGCCTTTTGAAGTCCGTATGGAGCTTATTCACCGGATGCCTGAACCTATGGCCTGAAGTGTTGAAATATGAAGTATGGAAGGAATGATACTTGGCCGTCTTCTGTCCAAGTAAAAAATGGTGATTCAGTCTTGTGGAAGAATTTCTGTAAACTTTGGCATCTTTGTAATGAAGGTGCATCTCGGAACGTTGGAGATGGTAGGGGCAGTGAAGTTTTGGCATGATGACCGGTTAGATGGTTTGTGTCTTGAGGAGTGCATCGCTACTCAGGTGGGTCATGATTTGGCAGACATTACAAGTGGAGCAGGCAGTGAACGACTAAGGAGAGTGATAATTCGAATTGTTCTCGAAAGTTTTACCCGATGCAATTCTGAGGAAGTTCCATACTTTTCTTCCTCTTAGCCCTCAAGGAGGGGAAAATAACATCGTTTGGAGATTTTCTAAAAATAGACAATTCATTGTGGCGAGTGCATATAAAATGTTAACTGAATCGCTAGAAAGAGAAGATAGCTCTTTGTGGAGGTTGGTATAGAATTGTGAAGACCGTGAGAAAATAAAATTCTTCATATGGAGGACATGCCATTATGGTTTACTGACAAATGAAGCTAGAGGTAAAAGGAGCATCGAAAATTCTTTCTGCGGTAGGTGTAACAGAGCTGTTGAGGATATCCTCCATGCATTGCTTGACTGCCCTCAGGTGAAAAAGGTATGGCTGTCTCTTATGTCGGTGCAGAATCGAGATTTCCCTTTTCTTTTTCTGCTGGATAAGGAACAGTGGGTAAAGCAGAATCTGGACAATAGAGTTGGTAGAGTTGATGATGCTCAATGCGCATTGAAATGGGGAGTAATAGTGTGGCTCCTTTAGTTAACAGTGGAGGAATAAGGAGATTTTTGAAGGGCATTTCGTGTTCCCTGACTAGCCGTATCATCATATTCTGCATTATATAAAGGAGGTTGGGTTGTGCAAACAATTGTTGCAACAAAGAGATGGAACCAGCACTCAGGTTTGCCTTGATATCTGTTGGCAGTGTCCCGGAATAGGGTGTGTAAAAGTAAACACCGATGGGACTGTAAAAGCCAAGGAGGGGCATTTCTTGCAATGAGAGAGAAGAATGGATAAGGGGGTTTGTCAAAAATTTGGGACATTGTGAAGTTGTTGTGAGTGAACTCTGGGGAATTGTGGAGAGGCTTAAATTTGCTTGGGATATACAATACAAAGAGGTGATTCCCGAGTCCCTAAAGCTCTTGTGAACATGCTCAATAAAGGCAACATGGATCAGCATTGTACACAAAGATCATTCACAAGTGGCAAACTACTTTTGAACAGAAATTGGAAGGTGCACATCATGCTCATATAAAACGAATCAAACAAATGTACAGACCAGCTAATTATAGTATTGCTTTAGATTTGGGTATCACAATTCTTCAAAGTGCTCCCTCAGAGCTTCGACTGCTTTTATTAGCTGATGTTTTTAGGATTCATATCCTAGAATTATCTATATGTAATTTTTCTTTTTTGGGCTTTTGCCCCCCCTGTGATTACGAAAAAAATAATAATGTCGTATTACATGTGTTGGTGATAGATATTAAATTAATTTATATTAATAATAAATCAAATTTAAATCCTATTTAAATAATATTACTGATAATTTACCTAAATTTAAATTTGATCGATAAAATTTTTATATTATTAATGAATAAAAAGATATCATATAATTAAAAAATAATTTTAATTAAAAAATATTACTCATTTCAATAAAATTTTAATAATTTTAAATAGTGTGACATGAATGAATTCATGAATGTGTGAAACTAAAAAATTAAATCATTTAGTTTAGATCAAATTTAAAGTTATTTAATATTCAGTTATATCAAATGGATTTTAAATTCCTTAATCTTTATGACACAGGTAAACTTAGTGGTAGAGAGATAATATCTGTCCAATCTTTTCTTACGGGGAAGAGAACCAGGCAGCTTGATTCGGAATAATTAGAAAAAGGAAAAAATTGAAGGTTTATATATATATATATATATATATATATATATATATATATATATATATATATATATATATTTGATTCAGAAAATTTTGATTTCTTTTCTTTATTTTTTTTCAAAATGTGATACCTTAAATAGGATAATGATAATTTTTCCAATTTCTTAAGGAGTTTAATTCCCTCATTCTTGATTTTGAATTAATCATTCTCAATGATGAGAATGATGATAATTACAAAATAAAAATGAAAAAAATTAATAAATAATAGTAAATAATAATAGCAACAATAATAAAATTATTAATTAAAATAATAAATAGTTAATAATAAAATAATTAACAATATTAAAAAATATAATATCAAATATTAATAATAAAAATAATAAATATCAATAATTTTTTATTTTAAATTAACAAATAATTATAAAAATAATAATATTACTTGTAAAGGAAAAAGATAAAAAATAATTAATCATATTAATAAAATAACAACACTAAATATTAATAATGATATAATAAAAATAAAATAATTATTTTAAAATAATAATAAATAATGAGTTAAATAATAAAATATTAATAATTAATATTACTAGAATAATAAATAATTAAAAAATTAATAATATTAATTAATAATAAAATTAACAATAATAAACAAAAATAAATATAATTGTAAATAATAAAAATAAATTTTAATGATAGTTATAATATATTATTATTAAAATAATAATAAGTAATAAGATAATAGTTATAATAATATATATGATAATTATTTTGATTATAATAATTAATTAATTAATTTCTTCTCGTACCAAATATTAACAAAATTAATTATAAGAACTTTCAATTTTCCTTTTTTTTGAATTGAATAAAATAAATAATTATAAAATATTTTTTCTCCCTATTTTTTATTAATTTTTTCTCTGACGCTTCTAAAAGTTATCAGTTAATCACTTTGCACAAATAAAACCGTGGCATTCTGTACGGCCGAAATCCAAGCAAAAGCGGCTTTGGGGACCGTCCCTAGCACAGCTTCTGCTTGGAAGCCGACGATGACAAAGTTGCCAGCTTGTCATTCCGTCTGTAGGTTGGTTTTTGGTCGTTTACTTATGTAAATTCAAATAAGAAATGCTTTCATCCGTGTTTAAAAATTTTGTAATGTTTTATAAAAACAATAAAAGTCGAAAATTTTTCTATAAAATTTCATAATTTTTACAAAATAAAAGTTATATGCGTGTATAAATTTTATATGTAAGAAATATATAAAAAAGCATAATTTTATTATTTAAAGTTACATAATTTTTAGATAAAATTATTATTTCTAATAAAAAATATATTGTTTATATTTTCGTAAATTTATCGAAGCACGATTATCCTGATCTTGTCCGAATAGTGTCGTGACAATTTTACAAGCAAACATGCTTGGATTAAGATGAGACTTGGTGGAAAAATTCAACATGTTATGAGGGTCATATGGTTGAAATTTAAGATCAATCTGGCTTGCGTATTTTTTTTTTAATTTTCTCAAGTTTGAGAGTATTTTGGTCATTTTGAAAGGTTTGAGAATCCGGTGGGGTTCGAAAAGATCATATTTGGAATCCTCACATTTTTATCTTTGTGTCGGCTGATTTTCATGATGAACAGACACCCGAAGCATGGCAAAAAAAGCTTATGACAACTCGAAAAAAGTATATCACCTTCTTGTGCGAGGCCTTTTGTTCAAAATGCTCTTTAAATGAATGGAGTGCTTTAAGGGCTTGCGAGGCGCTTGGACGCTGAGCTAGGGACAGAGTGTGTTGGCTTGTAGCCATCCTCTTACACACTCAAAGCTATGTAATGAGGTATAAACTAAGTGAACGAAGTGTCCTTCTCCTTATTTATTTGTCCCTTACTGTTCGTAGTGCACAGAGGCTTCTTGTGTGGAAGGATCCTGTGGTTCGGTATGCGTAGGCACTTCGACGACATATGATATTGGCATGCAAACTTGTGAGTCCCGTTATGTTTACCCAAATGTGTCAAACGAGGGTTTAATATTGGAAGGCTAGCATGTTGGTCAAGAGTGGCAAGCATGCACTGCACTGCACTGCACGATTTCAGTTGGAGAGCTGTTGGCCTGTGATAGATGGTATTAGAGCTCGATTTGTGCCATATGACCAAGATTGGGTGAGCACAATTGGTTAGATACAGCTTGTCCCTCAGTATGCAGTATGTGTGAAACTATCATCCTTTCAAACTTGATGGTGTCGTTGCCAAAGACTTGACCAAATGGTGCAAGAGATTGGATTGTCTTGAGAAGCCAATGGACGAGAGAATAGTACATACTAGTGATCGAGGATTTGGATGAAGGGCCCAAGCATTTGTGCCAAGTGGGCTATATTGCTTGTCAATTGTGCGTGGAACATTGGTTATGCGCTCATTCATAGTAGTGGCATCGAGGGATGCAACCTTACCATCTAGAAGGATGAAGGAATTGACGACTAATCCGATGGGAGAAGCCTAGGTCTTGCTAGAAGGCTTAACTACTTGAAGGATTGGTGGAACCGGAGGGTGAAGTCATTGGTCGTGCCAGAGGGTATGACCACAGTTGGAGGGCATGAGCGGATCATTCCAAAGGAAATGGTCCAAAATCATGTCAAGGAGATCCGAAGGGATCGTCCGAGTGCTTGGTGAAGCATAATAGTCGGAGGGCTTGGCAAAGATTCATAGGAATCAATGTCGTGTGTGAGCTAGAGTGGATGTTGCTTTATGCTCAACCCTCTTCTATGAGTTGAAGTGGGGAAGCCATCAGAGGATGCACTCGTGAAGTCGTTAAAGGATGCACACCAAGGAATGATCGTCAAGATCGTGATGCTAGTGGCATCAAACTTCGAAAGTAGGCTGTGATGGCCGGTGATATGCCAGAAGGCATTGATCCAGAGAGGATTAGAGGATTCTATCGGGTGTGCAATTAGCATTGTCTAGTGCAATGAATCAACCAAAATGCAAATGACCAGTTGGGAAGCGAGGTTCACCCTCTCTGTATAGATCCAGCATAAGTTTTGTCTCTTGCATGGGTGTTGTGGAACACTTAGTGTAAGATACTTGTTAGTAGGTGATTCAAAGTACTAAGCATTTGTCATGAGCCATAGAGTTAGCACACACTTAAGCCGTGGAGGTGGCTGATTGTACAATTTGCAGAGGCAACTACCTGTCGAATAAGTTACAGAGGTAATGAGTTCAAGAGAGTTATGTGGGATAGCGGCACTAGAGAGAGTGTCAAGGCACTTTGAAAGGTGACTATAGAGGTAGCTTTTCAAGTGACTTTGCAGATGATGCATTTTGCCAAGTACCTATATTGTAGAGGCAACAAACAACCCAACTTTAAGATGGGGGAAACATTTCATAACGCTTAAAGAGATAGGCTTTGAGACGGTCGAGGGAGTAACTCGGTGGAGTAGGCTAAAGACCAGAACCGTGTTAGATTGAGGCGTCAATGAGAGCATTGACATTTGAAATGGGGGAGAATGTCACAAGTTGACAGTTGTGACAGTTCGACAGGAAAACATGCTTGGATTAAGACGAGACTTGATGAAAAAATCTAACATGTTATGAGGTCTTGTGATTAAAATTTGAGATCAATCTAGCTTGCGTACTATTTTTTTTTATTTTTTCAAGTTTGGGGGTATTTTAATTATTTTGAAAGGTTTAAGAATCTAGTGGGATTTGAAAAGACCATATTTGGAATCTTAGTGCAATTAGCATTGTTTAGTGCAATGAATTGATCGAAATGCAAATGAGTGGCTTGGGAGTGAAGTTCGCCCTCTTTGCGTAGATCTAGCGTAAGTCTTGTCTTTTGCAAGAGTGTTGTAGGACACTTAGTGTAAGATACCTATTAGTAGATGATTCAAAGTACTAAGCATTTGTCATAAGCTATAGAGTTGGCACACACTTAAACCGCGGAGGTGACTGATTGTACAATCTGCAGAGGTAATTACCCATCGAACAAGTTACAGAGGTAACGAGTTCAAGAAAGCTATATGGGATAGGGGCACTAGAGAGAGTGTCAGGGCACTTTGAAAAGTGACTACAGAGGTAGCCTTTCAAGTGACTTTGTGGAGGATGCATTTTGCCAAGTACCTATGTTGCAGAAGCAACAGACAACCCAACTTCGAGATGGGGAAAATATTTCATAGTACTTAAAGAGACAGGCTTTAAGATGGTCGAAGGAGTAACTCGACGGAGTAGGCTGAAGATCGGAGCCGTGTTAGAGTGAGGCGTCAATGTGAACATTGACATTTGAAGTGGGGGAGAATGTCACAAGTTGGCAGTTGTGACAGTTTGACAGCAAACATGCTTGGATTAAGACAAGACTTGGTAGAAAAATTCAACATGTTATGAGGGTCCTATGGCTAAAATTTGAGATCAATCCGATTTACGTACTATTTTTCCTAATTTTCCTAAGTTTAAGGGTATTTTGATTATTTTGGAAGGTTTGAGAATTTGGTGGGGTTTGAAATGCTTTTTAAAGGGGTGGAGTGCTCTAAGGGCCTGCAGGGTGCTTGGACACTAAGTTAGGGATGGAGTGTGTTAGCTTGTGGCCATCCCCTTGCACACTCACAGCTATGTAATGAGGCATAAACCAAGTGAACGGAGTGTCCCTCTCCCTATTCATTTGTTCCTTACGGTCTGTAGTGCACGGAGGCTTCTTGTGTGGAAGGATCCTATGGTTCGGTATGCGCAGATGCTTCGACGACATACGATATTGGTGTGCGGACTTGTGAATCCCATTATCTTTATCCAAACGTGTCAAAAGAGGATTTAATGTTAGAAGGCTAACATGTTGGCCAAAAGTGACAAGTATGCGCCGCATGATTTCGGCTAAAGAGTCGCCAACCTGTGACAATAGCTACACAACCATGTAAATATATTTTGGCTTTTCATTTCTACTCCTAGACCATGGAAATTATAACATCGAATAAAATTGGGTAGTGTTAAGAACAAATTACATCATTAGATTGTCCTTAATACTTATAGGTTTATATTTTTAATTTTAATTTATTTATTTTAAAATTAAAAGTAATTTAATAGCAAAGTATTTAACTTTTTAAAAGATTGGATTTTCAATAAAGTTATCTAATAAAATTCATAAATAAAAGAATTACAAATTTATAGACATGAAATTATAATTGTTTTATAAAAATATTTAAATTTAATCCAACTATCTTATCTTTTATCATATCTTAAAAAATTTTACAATTTAGTAAAAAAACTTTAATTGATCTTGCAATTTAAGTTTAAATACGATAAGTTGTTGTCAAAACATTTTGCCCTATTACAAAATAAGAGTTGATGCATTATTAGAGAAATAGTTGAGATAGGTAAGATCTTTTATCAATAATGATTTTTAATAATTTAATAACATTAGAATTAATTTATTAATTATGATAAATTATGATTAAAATATATACTAATATTTAGGAAGTACTAAGAATAACAAAAATGGTCAGATGTTGCCAAATAAATTTGTCAGAGTACCGGAAAAAAGATTTGTTTTCATACAGAATTGATGACTTTTCTTAAAACTGAGTTTACATTTTGTAATTTATAAAAAGAAAAGAAAAAATTGTATCCTTTCGGATGCAAGTAAGCCACCCAACCCATAGATTTTTTATAACTTAATTTAGTTAGCTTATTTATAAAATAAAGTAGGCTTGAATTAAATTTTTACCTCGTTTAATAATACAAGATGGACCATATTATTTAGAGTTTAGCATATTAGCCTACCAATTCAATTTTTTTATATATTAAATTACACAAATATATATATAGAAGAAAATTTTATATACATTTTAATTAGTATGAAAAACTTTAACACATCCTTAGTCTGTTTGTTTTAGCTTGTACTATAAGTATCTAAATGATTAGTTTATAATTATTGTTGTAATATTTATATTTATTAATTTCACTCTTAAAATTATATTTATTAATCATTATAGGACTATATAAGTTAATAGGTTAGGTTTGACCTTGAATGATTTATGTGTGAACTAAGCTAGGATAAATTTTAAACCAATTGTAGGCTTATAGGCTAAGTCAGGTGTTACACCTCTGTTATAATTTTAAAATTTTATATTATGAAAAGGATAAGTGAAATAATCTTATTGGTCATAAATATAGAAGATTGAATAAGAATGGATAAATTATAACAAAAAAGCATAAAAAAGATACCAAGTAGAGCAAAGAATTAATTGATTGAATGTGATTAGAAAAAGGAACTTTAAATTAAATAAATAGAGAAAGACTAGTAAAGTGAAAAGATTAATGGTTATAAGTATTTAAAAGTAAGTGTGTGAGTATCAAAAGAAAGGTATTAGAGCATAATCTTCAAAATGCCCCTACCCTTATTGTTTGAAAACTTCAATCCATCTCTCATTTCCTATTTCCTATCTTCTCTAAGAAAAATCCCTAATTCTCCCATCTCATCTCGTTCAACCTTCTCATCACTCAAGCAAAGGAAACACCAATCCTTATCAATTTCCTTACATAATCAAGGTAAGATATCAAACTCTTCATTTATACAAAATCTTTCTTTGATTTTCCTCATGGATTTAGAGAAATATGAGTATTAAGCTTAAAGAGGAAATATAAACCCTAACCCTTGATTTCATGATTTTGAATGATTATAAGTCATCAATCTTTAATCGTAGCCTTCTAATATCTTTTCCATAATAAGTGAGTAAACATTTTAACTATAGATCAAAGAATTAATTAGTATTATTCGTGTTGACAATGTTTTAGGTTTTGGGTGATTTTAACAATAAATGTGAAGGTTTTGAATGTCTGAGTTGATTGAATGTTGTTAATAGCATGAATAAAGTGTTAAATGCATATATTGATGATTGGATGTTGATTTATTGAGTAATAAATGAGTTAAGATGTATTATGAAAATGTGAACAATATTTTTCAAAGTCAAGAATGGTAGATGGTTAAGCAATATTCGATTATATAGTCAACTATGACCCAAGAAATTACTATTGGGAATATAAGAGTTAATTATATAATTGACTATCAATAGAAAACTTAGCCCCTAAAAGGTTATAATCAACTATATAGTCAATCATAACAAAAGAGTTTACTTTCTGGAAAGCCATAATTAGCCATTCAATTTAGACTTCATCTTTGGAAGTTCTTCATTAATTACGTTATCAACTTTAATATACTTTTTTGTAAGCTCATAGTTAACTACATAATTGACAATGGCTGAACTCTTGGTAAATCACAATTGAGTATATAATTAACTACATATAGAGAAATTATCCTCGAGTTGCTAATAGCTAAGTATATAGTTAATTATGACCCTTGTTTCTTCAATTATAAATCCTTAAGCAAATGTTTTGATGTATGATGAGTATATAATAGTGAGGTGTGCATGTCTAAGCATTTAAGTGATAATGTTTAAGTAATATGACTATACTATAAGGTGTGATGAATGACATAGGCATCATAAATGATATACTGATGATAAAGCTTCATATAGTTGTTGTATACTTTACGATTGAGTTATTACTTACTAAGTATAATATGTAACATGAAAGAAGAAGTGTGAATAGGGGTGTATTGATGAGAATTATGAATAAAGCCAACCCAATAAATTATTTATGAATGAATAAGGTAGACTTTAGAGAAATAAGGCTGGGTTTGTGAAAAAATAAAGAAGACCAGGAGTTACAAGAAAGTCTATTAATTGTTTGTGCACGTTATTTGCCCATACATTTCTTAAAATGAGATTGCTTAGTAAAATATTAATGATGTTGTGATGAATTAGTACTGTGAAGACATATGAGCCTTGTTCATTACCCATGGCATATAATGATTACTAATACTTAATTTGATAAATTAAGATCAATTATAGGAATAAAAGAGGGTAATTCCAATCGATAAAGATTACATTAAATCCTTACCCCCTTTTAACTTTCTTAGTATTTAGATGTCTCACTCACTGAGTCTTAAATTTACTTCTTTATTTCTTTAATTGTAAATGTACAAGTTGAGCATCCATTACCATTTCTCTGAAGTTAAAACTTCGAGAAGCTCTTTAGGTTAACTAATGGTAGCATAGAGTATTTTGGTTGAAATAGTAATTTTAGACCTTACACTTTTATGAGTTAGTTAAATTAAGTTAGCCTCAACTTATAAGGATTATAAGAAAATCTAACTTCCTTTTTATTGTATATTCTTTTAATGAATGAATTATCCTTCTTTCCCTAATGAAGCATGTTTCCCTTTAACTATGATTTTTAAATAAATATTTAGGAATATAATAAAAGAAATAGATTAGGGTGGTAGAAATTGAATAGTGAGTTTTATGCTAATCATAACTAGGGTTGGGTCGTGACACTAAGCTAATTTCTTTCTATGTAGGCCTAACTTATTTTAAGCAAAGTCTAGCTTGACTTCACCTACATCCACCCCTATATCTTTCCTATAAAAATGTATAAAGTTTTGAAAAGTTCTTGTGTTAAAAATAGTATTAAGGATACATTTGTTGCAATAGAATATCTTTTCTATAAAATATTAAAATAAGAAAAAATATTTTGTTTCTTTATTATTAAACATAAAAAATTTGGGAAAAGCAAATTCCTTTTTTTCAATGAGAAATTTACTTTCTTTCATCATTATAACTCTAGGTATCATTTTTTTAATCACAAATACAAATGACGTGTTACTTTTCATCAACATATATGTGAATGATATTTTTCTATAGAAAATTCTTTTTTAATGAAACAAATGGAGTCTAAATTTTTATATATGTATCCCATTAAAATTCACACAAAAATTGATATTTTCTAATGAATTCAAAATTATTTTTAAAGATTTTGAACCTAGAAGCATCTAGTCTGTTTATGGACTAGTTTGCATAGCCATGTTGCAACATACTAGATTAGACAGGTTTGTAAAAAGTATATATATGGATCCATTTCAACAAATTTTATAGGTCTTAAAATTATTATTTGTAGATCAAATAGACTAGTATGTGATTTTTATCTATTTTAATCCTTGTAATGTGAATTTCTATTAATTTCATTATTTACTAAAAGTTGGTATCAATTTGACTATTAAAAATTATCTCCACCTCAATATTTAGTCCCTTCCTCACCAAAGGATAGGAAATTTTAATAACTGAGCTAAATTGACAAC
Organism: Sindora glabra; assembly: GCA_020226215.1. Lineage (NCBI taxonomy): Eukaryota > Viridiplantae > Streptophyta > Magnoliopsida > Fabales > Fabaceae > Sindora > Sindora glabra. The sequence continues at coordinate 8,089,429 of CM035233.1, forward strand.
ATGAGCTCTTATGTGTCTAATAAGTGTAGTTAAAAATGCCAATATTGATCGCTTGTTATTGTTTTATCAACACTTGACCTTTTTTTAAATTAAATAGAATTTGTAGGCTTTTATTTATGTTGTCTTAATTGTTCCTCAATAAAGCTACAAAATCAAAAAGTAAAAATTGTGCCATTAGTAAGTTTGACAACATATTTTTAAATTTCAACTTCAATTTAAGGTTTCGTTAGTTTTGATAGAAATTTTTTTCATAAAAATATAATTATAAAATATTAAGATGAAGAAAAATATTTTATTTGTTTAATATAAAAAGTTTAGAGAAAATAAATTCTTTTTTTCAAGGAAAATTTTATTTTTCCTCCATTACAATGACTCTGTGTATCAAATTTTTAATCACAAATACAAGTGTCATGTCACTATTTCATTAATATACATATAAATGACATTTTCCTTCAAAAAATGCTTTCCAACAAAATATCAGAACCTAAAATATCATTTCATAGATCAAATAGATTTTCTATAAAGTCTTGCTCACCAAAATTTTCCTTATGTTTTAATTTTGTGGCTTTAATACTAAAATAAAAAGGATGCAAAATCATATAAATTTAATTTTTGTTTTAAAAAAATACTATGCATGGAACATAGTCTTAATGGTGCAAATCATAATGGAGCACAATAAACTTAGGTTAATAAACACAACTTAAACCATATTACAAATATACAAATGATTAAATATCTATTTTGATCCTCATAAAATAAAGTTTTTATTAATTTTTCACCTACTAAAAGTTGGTATCCATTTAGTTCTTTCATAAGTTTGACTTTGTTTCAAAATTCAATCCCCCCATCACCAAGATCAAGTTAGTATTTAACATATATATAAAAATTAATGATGCCAACTTAACTCAATTATTAAGATTTTATATTTTTTGATAATGGAGGGACTAAATTTTAAGATGGAGTTAATTTTTAAGGATTAAATTGATATTAGATTTTATTGAGGAATGAAATTAATAAATATTTTATTTTATAAAGATCAAAATACATATTTAATCTTTTTAAAATATTTTAAACATTTTTAAAAACAACTTTAAGTTTAAGATGACAAGTGCATATTTTAAAATCACATATTCATAAGATTCATAAAGAAATTTTTCGAAACAATTGTATTAACATACAATAGAAGTTAAAGGGTATTAGGTTGAAAGTTAAAAGGAATTGGTTCTTATTGAATCAGATATGGTTATGAATAGTGCAGCGGGTTAGTTTATTTTGAATACGAGAATATTTTATTAAAAAAAGAATCAGTTAATTTGATCATATTTATTCTGTATGGACCGCAAATCCAATTTATTGGATTGATGCATATTTATATTTAGATGAATTTCAATCTTATGAGTCCTAATTTTTACTTCGTAGACATATGAATTGGTCTGCGAATCCAAGTCCATTCCAATAACTTTAACTATTTTTTTTAATACTAATAGAAAGAAAATTAGAAGGAAATGAATTTTATTTTTCTATTTACTAAATAACTCATATTTACATGGATAATGTTAGATGTCCCAAAAAATAGGGATGAAAATCATCTCCGAATTTGGGTTAACCAATGGATGATTTTAATGTGTTAAACCCACAGCATCACAAAATCGTTGATTTAATTTTGGAGCACAATTTCGGAAAATTTATTCGGTACACATAATACTAATCTGCTTACATATTCTAAATTTTAAGAAAATGAAGGATAATTTTATAATTTTAATTCAATTATTATATTTAAAAAATTTAATATAATTTTTAAAAATTATCTAACTCATTTATTTCTCTTCCTCCCCATGTTTTCAATTTTTAAATGTAACTTATCCATTTACCATTTATGGTCACTTCTTTACTCTCTCATACAGCCCTCCTTTTCTTTCTTTCACCTATTATCTTATCTCAATTTTCATATTTTTCATAAAACTTTAATTCATATATCACAAGCTTAAAATAAATTATTTATGTAAAATTTTAATCACTTTAATTCATAATTAAAAAAATAGTTCAATCCCTTTTTACATTTAAAATTACTCAAGTAAATACAAGCTATTTATTAATCAATATTTAAAGATATCACTTGATAAAAGTTAAATTTTTAAAACTACCTGAGCATTATCAAGTATAATATGCTTCTTTTTCACCAACTTTAAACTATTTAAGCATTAACATACCAAGTTTCATATCAACCCAGCCTTAGTTTTTGTAGTAAATAGATCCAGTTCTGAATGGTCTTTTAAAATTGAGCCAGCCCACCTTTGTTGATTTCATACTTTGTTTCGCTTTAACATACCCAGTATACCAAAAGACGAGATTGAATAGAACGGCCCTAGTTTATACAACCCATAAAATAAAAATGAAAGGTGGGCCCAAATTATTGGTAATTGAGTTGGGAGATTTTTTTCCCCCTGTACTATCCATAACACATCATTCCTTCTATTAATTAAAAAAAGGTTAATTGTCAATTTTTGTTTTTCTTTAGTCCTTTAGGTACACACGCATTAAATTTATTTTTGAGTATTAGCAACTCCATGATCAAGAAAATAAAAATTCTTTTCATTCTATTAGTGGAGTAAGGATATTTAATACAAAAAATAAAAATCTAAAATTATATGTAAAAAATGACATAAAAATTTGATTAGGAATCTTCTTCAACGGTTTTCATAATTGCTCAACTCCTGCAGCAAAGGATTAGGTGTTGGATTCCATTGTAAACACTTCAATGCTTAAGTTAGAGGGAGATTAAGAGGATGAAATAAGAAGAAAGAACACAAGGAATTTAGGTATATTTGGAGCATTTATACCAGTTGGAGGTGGTTTACTACTTACGTAAGGGTAGAATCGGACATTTTCTTTAGGGGTCAAGTTTATACATTAACATATGAATATTATAAAAAAAAATTACTTAGTTTTTTTTATATTTTTTTACTTAAAAAATAATATAACCGACAGTAGTATTTTACTAAAATAAAATAAGAAAACAATTTATTCACTATTAAAATGTCATATATATATATATATAGACACACACACACATATGAAATTAAGAATGCCAATAAAAAATACACAATATTTAAAGGGGCAATATTAAATTTTTAAGAAGTTAATATATAATTTTTTAAAAATTAATTAAAAAGTTATAAAATTTATAATATAATATATAAAATTGGGTGGAGATTTGGGCCCTCGCCTATCTACCTAAGTCCACCGACGGTCCCCCTCGCCCTTCTACCTAAGTCCAACCCTGCACCTTTGGGAGGTGGGTACATGCCCGAATAGGAGATTGCCAGCTGATTTGCATAGGGGGCCTTCCAATCCAGTCCAACTATCAAGATTAGAGGTGTAACTGCTTCTGTTATTGCTTTTGCATCACAGAATTAATTTCATTTTATTTTAATTAGAATAATTTTAACTTATTTATAAATAAATTATTTTATATAAAATACATTAAAAATATATAAAATTTAATTAAAAATAAATTTTGATAGTATCATAATAAACATAATATTAAAAAGAAAGTATATTTTTAATATAATTTTTATTTTTAAGCCTGATGAAATGATTTTTAATAAAATATTTACTAAATTTAATAAATTTTATAATTTTGAAAATGTAATTAAAATATAAGTTATAAATAAAATAAAATATTTTTTTTACTTAAAGTTAAATATCATTTCAAAAAAATTATTTAAAAATAAAATAAAATTTGATTTTTAATTATGTAGTGAAACAGAGTAATAAAACGCATGATGGCCGGCCATTAAGGATGGAGAAATTTTCATCTTGCTAGTAGACCGTGACTGGTGGGAGGAAGAACAGACGTCGTGTGAATCGGAAATATTGCGTTATGGATGAAGGGAAACACGGGATATCAGGTCAGATGAAATGGGTTGCTCCATTGGGTAACTCAATTAAGTCAAAAGTGATGCGGGTCGGTGAGTTGGGTTTGGAGCATATGCAACCCTAACCCGGAATAGTGAAGGTGATGTATCAAAATTTTGGTATGATAATTTTGAATGTGTATCAATCTTGTCTGCTGATATTTTAGGTATTCAAAAAGTAATTATAGTATCTTTTAATTTTGATGGCTGCCAAATGCAAATTAAAAGCAACTGCAGGTTTATTTTGGATGCCATACTTGATTCAATGAATAGTTCATGGTGAGTTCACCCAATTATGTAATGCATTCATTGTTACTTACAAGCAAATCTCAACTTATCTTTACAACAGTAGTGTCTGAGGCAATGTTAAGTTGCTGCTCATGAAGCAACAAAATGGATTACTCATGTAATTGGGGATGGTTCTGATAGGTTGTTTTAGATTCTTTTAATTTTAAGCAGGAAAAAAAATACAAAAATACTCCTTCTAATTTTAAGGTAGTTGAATTTCACCCCTTTCTACTTTAGAAATTTAGAAATCATTCTATTAAATTATATAAAATTTAAATTTGACATCTACTATCAATTTAATTTATCATTTTATCAAATTATATAATTTTTAATAATATTTTAAAAAAAATTATAATATTATAATATTTTAAGTTATCTTGTTATTTTTCATTAATAATTTCTATATTATATAATTAATATGAATTAAATTAGATTTATAGAGTTTTAATTAAATAATAAAAATAGATTGCAAAATTATATATGAAAAAATGATAAAATAAATTAATATATTATAATATTATGATTATTATAAAAAATTGATAAAATAATATATAATTTGATAAAATGATTATCTAAATTAATAATGAATGTTAAATTCAAGTTTTGTAAAGTTTAAGGAGATAATTTTTAAATTTTTAAATTTTTAAAGTGGAGGATGGTAAAATTTAACCACTCCAAATTGATAGGAGTAATTTTTATTTTGTTGATAATATGATCTAAAATATTAAATAATGTAAAATAATCATATTGAATTATGAGCGTACTTGATGCATAATATGATAAAGTCATATTCAATCTAGATGAAAATGATGAGTAAAGTTTTACAACCTACTTTAGCTCTTAAGTTATTTAGAGAAAAGAGATAAAGAGAGTTTTAGGAGTGAAAATCCTGATTGTTACTAAATGACAATCTGATCTCTCTTTTTATGATCAAATTTATGATAGGAAATTACTGATCACTAAAGGAATATATACCACTAAAAGGCTATAAGTTAGGATCTCTATCCATATGAGCTTATGTATGATCTAATCTATCATAAACCGCACATATTGAACTAGAACCTAATATATTATATGCTTAATGTTGAAAACATAAAATTAATTACTTAAATAAATATTTTAATAAATTAATTAATGTTAATCTATATAAAAATATTAAATAAATTATTTATTTTATTTTAATAAAACAATCTCCCACTTGGATACATTAATTAATTACATAGAACATTTGAAACAATAATAATTAAGCAATCAGTATACATTAATCTATAAACTTAATTTAGAGAATGAGACCACATAGAATCATTGAATACAATAGGGAGACAAGTGATATTTAAATATAATGTCTCATAATTTGAAAAGAATAAAATATATAAATTTAGTCTTTGAACCACAATTCAAATGAGAAATAATTCAAAAATTATTGAATCCGATAGAGAAATAAATGATACATAAAACACATAACCAATATTTCAATATTCAAACTGAGCAATGATTATACAAGTGGTCTCAGACATCAACAAAATAAAACAAGCATATCTTAGACTCCCAGTAAACTAAGGCTTCATCAAAAGATATAATAAAACTCATATGAGTTATATGATTCTTAAATACTCGTATAGGTAAGCTTTAGTCAATAGATTTGCCAGCATGTCTCCATTAGAGATATGTTCAATACAAGTTTGAGATTCAACAATCTTCTCTCTAATAAATAAGGGTTTAATATCAAAATATTTAGTACGATTAAAATTCCTATGATTCTGAGAGAAGTACACAGTAGTAGAATTTTCGTAAAAAATTGTTAGATATTATGATATAGAATTAACTATATGCATGCTCAACCATACAGCCTGAAAAGTGGTCTTATAACATGTGGTATACTTTGCTTCCATAGTTGAAGTAGCTGTGAGTGTCTATTTAACACTTTTTCATGAGATAACTTCTTCAGACATCATAAAGATATATTCGGATTTGACTTACGATCATCTATGCATGAGGCATAATCTAAACCCGAGTAACCAACAAACTCAAGTGAATCAGATTTTTTATAAATCAATATGTGATTCTTAGTACTTTAAAGATACCTCATTACCTTCTTGATTGCTTTCCAATAACCCATTCTACGATTATTCAAGTATCTACCAAGCACACTAATAGCAAAACCTATATCTAGACAAGTACAGACCTGTGCATATATAAGATTGCCAATAGCAAAAATGTAAGAAATTTTATCCATTTTAGTCTTTTTAATATTAATTTAAGGGTATTATGATCGAGACAATATATCACCTTTCTAAGTAAACATTGGACTAGAAGCACATGTATCCATTTTGAATCTTTTAGGTACCTGTTCAATGTAATTGGCTTAAGACAAACTTAAAATGTCACGAGTTCTATCACAATAGATCTAAATTACAAGAACAAAATATACTTCACCAAGATCCTTCATATCAAAATAGCATGACAACATACGTTTTGACTCATCTAGGAAATTAATTAAGTTGCTTGCTAACAAAATATCATCAACATAAAGCACTAAGATGATAAAATTACTTCCATCAAATTTCTAATAGATATATTAATCCAAAGCATTCTTAATGAACTCAAAAGAGGCAATGACCTCATGAAACTTCAAGTACCATTATCTAAAGGCTTGTTTTAGCCTATACATGGATTTATGTAGTCTACACACCAAGTGCTCTTTGCCGGGTTCAATAAAACCATCCGACTGAGTCATGTAAACTTCTTCATACAAGTCCCTATTTAGGAAATTAATCTTAACATTCATCTAATGAAGTTAAGATAAATTATGCAACAAGAGCCATGACAACTCTGAAAGCAACCTTAGTAGACACAGGAGAAAAGATCTCTGTATAATTAATACCTTCCTTTTAATTGTAACCTTTAGCTATGAGTTTGGCTTTATACCTTTCAATTTCACCAGTAGCACCCCCTTTGGTTTTGAAGACCCATTTACAATCGACTAGTTTGTATCCATTTGGTAAATGAGCAAGCTCCTATACATGATTGCAATTCATGGAGGAAATTTCATAATTCATAGCCTCTTACCACTTGGAAGAATGAGGACTTAATATTGCTTGTTTAAAGGATATGGGATCTATTCTATCAATATTGTCTGATATGAATTCCTATAAGTACACGATATAGTCATTCGATAATACAGGTCTACGAACTTTTTGAGATTTCCTTAATTGAATGGTTAGCTCATTAAGTTCTACGACATGAAGTTTTTCATTTATCTAATTTGCATTGTCAACATTATCACCTTTAGTGTGTGAAGTATTAGCATAGGCATGTGAAAAACGATGGTCTCATCACATAAATTGATAGTCCTAGATATTAAACTCTCACTATCCAAGTTATTTTCAAAATAAAATATCCAATCAAACTTAATAATCTTATTAATGTGAGTAAGATAATAAAATTTATAACTTCTAGATCCAATATGGTACCTAATGAAAAATTCACTGATTGTTCTGGAGTCTAATTTCTTCAATTGGGGATTATATAGTTTCACCTCTACCTTATAACCTTATACTAAAAAATGTTTCAAACTGAGCTTCTTTCCAGTAAAAAGTTCATGGAGTTTTTGGCATTGACTTACTAGGTACTTAATTCAAAATATAGACCATAGTCTTTAAGGCTTCACACTATAGGAATTTTAGCAATAAGGAGTGACTAATCATGCTTTTTACCATGTCCATTAGAGTACAGTTACACCTCTTTACAACCCTATTTTGTTGTTGCGTGCCAAGCATTGTATATTAGGCCTCAATACCATGTTCCCACAGAAACAGAGTAAATGGACTAGGATTTCTGCCTTCCTTAGTATTTCTCTCATAATACTCTCCACCCCTATCTGATCTAACACATTTTATAACTTTGCTAGTTTTTAACTCTATTGCTACCTTAAAGTTCTTAAACACATCTAGAGACTTTGACTTTTCGCATATAAGCTTAATCCAACCATATTTGGAATGGTCATTTGTAGATGCAATGAAGTATTTAAAACCTCTAATGGCTGCTAGTGTAATGAGCCCACATATATTAATGTGTATTAGGTCTAAGATGCTTTCAGACCTTCGTGCCTTTTTGTTTCTAGCTTTAGCAGGAAATTTTCCTTTAATGCGGTCAATGCAAGTCTTAAAATCCAAGAAATCTAGATTTGACAACGTACCTTGCTTAACCAATCTTTCTAATCTCTCTCAAGATATGTGGCCTAATCATTGATGCCGCAAAATGGAAGAATTTTCATTCAATTTAGGGCATTTATGCCTAATCACAACATTGATGGGAATATTAGAAGACACAATAGGACAATTATTCAAGTTCAAATAATATAAATAATTTTGTAAAGTGGCAATACCAACAAGAGTAGAATCATAATAAATTTCAATCTTTTCACTTCCTGACCAAAAGGAATAATCACAATTATAAAAAAAAGAACTAGAAATCAAATTCCTTTTGGCTAAAGGTACACAAACAACATTATTCAAATCTAAAATGTATCCAGAAGATAAACATAAAAAAATTGATCCTATATATTAAACTTTAACCTTACTCCTTACTACTCCCAAAATAGTATTCTCTCTATTACTTGGGATTCACTAGTTTTTAAGCCTATGCAATGAATTTCCAACATGAATAGTCACACCAAAATCTAACCATCAAAATTCAGAAGACGTTTTCAAGATTATTGAACTCAAAATACATTAGAGCTAGAGGGGTAAAATTGAATTTCTCTCTAATAATTTTCATATATTCTACAATAGTGTCCTTGTCTGGGATACTTTTTTTAATCTCTTTCTCAATAGTGAACTTGATCACTGTCAGATAAATTCGATTTGACTTATAACACTGCTTGTGATAGGTCTTATCTATAGTACTAGACTCAAGCAAAAGACTAGCTGGCTTTAGTTCTCTGAGAGCCAAATCTTCTTTAAAAATTATTTGGCATATGTTTAGAGACTCTTTCCATTCATTATAATTTATTCCATTAAGAGTTCTTATCACAAATAGTTATTGAAAAATTGAGACTAATGCTATAAAATTGGAAAATTTTTAATTATGCATGCATAACATAATTATAATACAAGATAATTAAAACAAAAATTAGTCAAGTAACTATATGACAAAGTGGCATTAATGAACTTACATATACCATATAATTTGATTTGTACAAGAATTTACATAAGAATGTAATTAATATACCTATACCAATAGGGTGCAAGAAATATTGAAACATTATAAATATTGCATGCCTATTTAAAAGAGTCCAAACGCTAAAATTATATTAACAATGTCACACTAATAAGGTATATCTATTATCAATATAATATGCTCCTAGACATTCTAAAAGAATAATATTTTCATGTAAAATAACCTCATTATAATCCTCATCTATCATTGGTGTGGATTAAATAATTTTGGTATTTTTACATATATAAAATTACATAATTAAGGATTCAACAATTTATCAAATATAGCTATACTCACAACTAGAGAGAGTAGTTTTTCACCAAGTGCAAAAATATTGTGAAGAATATTTATGAATTTTTACAGACCAAAATTTCATAAATAGAATATATTTTTAGACAGCATAAATCATATAAAATTCAAAATAAATATTTAATAGCCATAAAAAATTTTAAAAAAATAATAGATAAATAGAAATTTAAATTTTATGCAACTAAACTAAAACCCAAGCCTAAAGACCTAGCGTGTGACCTATACACATGTGACCTGCCCACACATGAGTCTTAGTTGGAGCTAGAACAGTAGACTCGGCATGTGAGCCTCATGCACTCTCACAACTAACCAACTATAATTGGCTATCAAAATAAGCGCGTGAAGCTCACATGCATTGAAGCACGTGGCACCCATGCACAAAAACCAATTTGAATTGGCTACTTAAAAAGAGGCACGTGAGGCTCATACACTCTTTGAGCATGTGGCGCCCACGCACATGTCACCAATGGCGTGAATTGGGTAATACTGGCATATGAGGCTCATATGCGTGGCCCCACGCTTGGCAACCAACTGGAGTAGGTTATCTTCAACCTTTGCTCCCCTAGTTCGGCTATGATAATTTTTTCCATAATTGATAGCATTTCAAATCTCCAAAAAATTCATTTCAGATTGTTTTAATGCCAAAAAATTTATTTAGACTATTTCTCAACACAGATTCATGTATTAATTAGAAGAAAAACATTCTAAAAAATTGCATAAACAAAAGCCACAAATTTCTAGAAAAAACAAGATTTCGATCCACAATAATTATGAAATTTGATGCAATCAATCACCAGCATAATATTCCACATGTCTATATGAATAGAATATATGATTCAATTAAAATAAAAATAAATGCAAATTATCTTGGAATTAAAATCCAAATTTTTTTTATGATTCTATGTACGAAAAAGAAAAGGGAAAATTAAGAATTTTATAAATTTTGTCAAGATTAATTAAAAATTACTCATATTAGATAATTAATATAATCATATTATCAATATCGCTCTGATACCGTCTGTTAATAATATGATCTAAAATATTAAATAATGTAAATTAATCACATTAAATTATAAGCATACTTGATATATAATCTGATGATATCATATTCAGTCTGGATGAAGATGATGAGTAAAGTTTTGTAACCTATTTCACCCATTAGGTTATTAAAAAGAAAAAGATGGAAAGAGTTTCAAGAGTAGAAATCTTAATTGTTACTAAATAATAATCTAATATCTCTATTTATAATCAAACTTGTGATAAGAAATTATTGATCATTAAAGAATTGTAGGTTGAAATCTCTACCCATATAATCTTATGTATGATCCAATTTATCATGGATCACACACATTAAAGTAAGGTCGAATTTATTTTATGTTTAATGTTAAAAATATAAAATTAATTACTTAAATAAATATTTTAATAAATTAATTAACACTAATTTATATAAAAATATCTAATAAATTATTTATTTTATTTTAATATAACATATTTTTCCTTTTTTAAATATTTTTATTCTCCAAAACATCACCAGTACTTTGATATAATTGGTGGCTCATTAATAAAACTTTCTTTCTTCGTAGAAAGAGTGGGGGAAAAGGTACAACTGCCTACCAACTATACGCAAGAACACTACCAGGGTACTCATAATGAAATGATCAACGCCGTAATATAAATATTTATCAAGATAGCTTGTAATGATATGGTTCTTATCTGAAAGGTTAATAAGAATATTATGAGCACAAAAAATAGTTAATTAAGGATGTAAAATAAGACAAAACTCAACTCAAGCCAGTTATCTCTGGACTTCTGTAAGATTGGATTGACAATCTTCTGATCTGTTTAATTTTTTTTTTCTAATTCATACCTTCCGATATCGTATACGTTTGTTTTTGAAAAAATAATGTTAGGACCTACTCCACTTAAATTCAAATGGAAGATTATTTAAAAATAAATAAAGTCCATTATATTTCAACCCAAATGCCAAATCCAATTAAATTTATATTAATTAAAAAAAGAAATCAAATTCAAAATTCATTTTTAATAACCGAAAGAATTTTTAAAAGTCTCTTCAAAAAATTTGAATTAAATGTTAAAAAAAACTGAAAAAATAAAAGAAAAGACCAATATGGGTCCATCGTAAGAATAGATTAAATCATGTAAAATTAAATCTGTTTAAACAAATTTAAAATCTAAGTGGAAGGCATTCTTTTGCAAGTTTTCTAAAATAAAACAAGATTTAAAAAAGAATAAAAAAGCAATCAAATGCTTAATATCTTGATTACTGGAAGTCAACGCTTCACGCTACAGAGGAGATTCTAATTTAGATTTACTAAAAAATATTAAAATATTTTTATCATTAATAAAAGCTACTGATTTTTTAATAATATATCTTCTTTTTATTTATCATTAATAAAAGAGAGTAATTAAAATATATTATTTTTATCGTACATAACTAAACTTATATATTTAAATTTATCAATCTATATAATATTATATAAATCGATATTGCATAAATCAAATGAAATTCAACAAATTTAAAATAAATAATATGCGGTAAAATGATTTATCTCAATGTATACCCTATCGGAAAGGTAATTATTGCAAAGTACACAATTTTAATGTCCCGGGACTTTCCAAATCGGATGCCTGCATACTTATCAGCCACAAAACGTAAAATCTTCCAGAAGTCATTGAACACTCAATCTACCTCCTACTCCATCTACCAAACTGGAGACCAAACTTTGGCTCACCGCTCACGACTCTTTCTGGCTCAGTTGGTCTCAGCCACAAGGTCATGCTTACGTCTTCTACTCCAACCTGCTTTCACACCGGACAAACCCTCAACTTCATTTTCAATTAACCAAAAAACCACGTTCCATGGAAGGGATTATTTTTTGACATGCCGCATCCAATTGAATAGGTTTTTTTGTAATTTTTTATGCTGCAACCTTTTTCATAAAAAATAAAAAATTTATAAAATTTTAGTTATAACTTTTAATGTATCTATTTTATGTAAAATCTATACATATATACAATATTTTATTTAAACTTTGATAAAAACCTGAGTTCGTTTAAGTGCATATAGTTAAAAAATAAAAAGCATTTTATTATGGTGATTGCTACAGCAATCTCTCACATACTCAATTACTTATTTTACAAGAAACAAAGTCATTAATTTTTGTTCAGAAATGTCAACTTTTGAAGTCTTACTCAAAATCAAGCAAACCAACCCCTTATTCTTTATAAACATCACGTCCTTTCATCACTCCTGAACTTTCATTCCACTTCTTCTTCCTTTTCGTACCCCAATCTATTTTCACACCCTGAAAGTAAAATTTTCCATTTCTAAACATGAAGGGAGAAAGAGAGGTTGATAGCATAACCATGGCCAACTATTTGATGTTGCTCTCAGGCCGAAGCGAATTTGAGGCTTCATATTCTAATAGCTCTTCCTCCAACGGCCGCGTTTTCGAGTGCAAGACGTGTAACCGGCAGTTTCCGTCGTTTCAAGCACTCGGTGGCCACCGGGCGAGCCACAAAAAGCCGCGATTGATGGGAGGAGACGGCGATCTTGACGGCGGCCAGTCGCTTCACGGCTCGCCGGCAAACCCTAAGACGCATGAATGCTCCATTTGTGGCTTGGAATTTGCCATCGGGCAGGCTTTGGGCGGCCACATGAGGCGGCATAGGGCGGCGGCTCTGAATGGAAGCGCGCAGGCTTCCACGGCGACGAGTAGTTCAAGTGGTAGCAGCTTTGACTCTTCGAAAGCCAAGAAAAATGATAAAAGAAAGAGGGTTTGGTCCTTGGATTTGAACTTGACGCCATTTGAGAATGATCTGGAAATTTTGAAGATTGGAAAGGCAACTCCTTTGGTGGATTGCTTCTATTGAGATGTGTTGATAACTATGTGATGTGCATTAGTATGGTTAGTGTATCATAGGCGGTTGAGTTCATTTTCCCCTCACATCTTCTTTAGTTTTTGTGATACTGTATTTATGTTGTTCATTAATTCGTTTGAAATAGAATTTCATGGTTATATTGCTATGGGGATTTGTTAAATATAGTGGTGGATTGTAACTTAGCCAACAACCGGAAACAATTTTTAAAGCAATGATAATCCTGAATATTCATTCTCATTTAATATGTCGTTAAATATATTATTTTTTCAATTAATAATCTGATTTAACAAAAATATCAATTATTATTAGCAAGAAAATAAAAAATTTGATAATATTTATATAAGTACGTACTAGCAATTTTTTCAAATAATTGACAGACTTACTCGGAATGTGAAAGGCATTTCTTAGTTTAAAAAAAAGTTTAAATTAAATTGCAATTAAATTGGTGGTACATATGATTAGCAATACAATAAAAGTTGATATCGTCAGATTTTCTCCCCTTCTTGATGCTGGGTGTATTAAATGACCTACTATTGTTATCATCAATAAAAAACTACAATAAAATCACATGTAATATTATGGATCGGACTTCTTTAAATTACATCTTATATTTCAGAGAGTAAAATATATCATCAAAATTATTAATAAAAAAATCAAGTCTTATGATTTTATAAATAATAATAAATAAAAAATAACTTTTAAATTTATAATTATCCACTTTTTTAATATTTTTATTAATAACTTTAATAATATATTTTACCTTTTAAAATACAAAATGTAAGAGTCAAATCCCAAATATTACATCGACGTTATAATCTACAATGGTAACTTTCTGTAATTTTATTCAGAAACATCATAGTTGTATCAAACCGCAATCAATACTTGAAGTCATCCATTGAATGGAAATTGCTGCATGAATGTGGATCCGTTGACTCGATAATACTACTAACCGGCTAACAAATTTAGCAACAAAAAATTCCAATGTCAAAATGGATTGGTGTTGCTGTCCCGGTCGCTCTCTAGTGGCTAGCAAGGCTGTAAACTGCCATTTGCCCTTGCAATATTACGTACAATATTTTACTTTTACGAGCTCTATCACAGTCATAATTTTGTATTGTAATAGTTATTCTTTTTTATATATTTCTTTCAATTTTTCTAATGATAGTAAAACTGGGAAATAAATTAAAATAATATTTCACTAGTTATAAATTGCATTTGTTTTTCGACAAATGAATAGTACTGTCCACGATGTTAAAAATAAAACGGTGTGCATAAATTACTTCTGGCACAAATAATAGTATTCATATTCAAAACTTTGTGTGTTATTATTTTTCTTTTACTATATCACTACTACAGAATTATAATTTTATGTCAGTAAATAGTTATTGGTGAAAGACAAAATTGATGTCTATGTTGATATGACAATATTTTTTAAATTATTAAAACTAATAAGATGATAGTAAATATAACCAACATCTATTTTGAGACAATGATATTTTTGAAATTTATGAAAAACTTAAAACAATAATTTTTTTACTTAATTAATGTCATAATATATAACATTTGAAAGTTATGGAGAAAATAAGGAAATTGAAGACTTTGGTTTTAAAAAATAACCAATATCTATTTGAATGTAGTGATATTTTTAAAATTATTAAAAAATTTAAGATTAAAGATTTCTACTTAATCGACATCATAATGCATTACACTTGAAAGTTGCTATAAAAATGAAAAAACTTATTACATTAGTTTTAAAATTAATTGATATTTATTTGGATATAGTGACATTTTTACAATTATTAGGAAGATATCGATTTTAAAATTAACTAATATTTATTAGAACATAGTGGCATTTTTTTAAATTATTAGGGAATTTTAAACATTAGTTTCTTACTTAATTGATGTCCAAATTTATGGTATTTGAATGTTGTTGAAAAAATAAGAAAACTTAAGGTGCTAGTTTTAAAATTAACCAATGTTTAAAAGTATTATAAAAGTTTGATAAAAACCCTAGATGTGGTGATATTGTTGCACTATAAATAAAGTGCATCTTTTCTTTTTGCCTCATTACCACTCTCACACTCTTTTTCTTATTTATTTTTAAGTTTAATTTATGTCTTGATCTAGCTCCTTCTGCAAAATTCTAGATGTCTCTTTGTACTCCACCATATATCAATAAGTTACCAATATTTCTTCAATTAATATCAAGCATTAAGTAAATACTTTAATATTCTAAGTCACCAAATCATAAGAGGTTTTTTTTCCTTCTATTTTGTAGAATTTCATCTCTTTCATTTTTCAATTTTTGTGCATTTTTAAGAGATTTTTTTTGTATTTCTTTTGTATAACTTCTAAGGATATATCTGAGTATTAAATACTTATTATATATATGAATAAATGTTGCAGTGGAGAACAAAACTAGTCAAATAATAATTACATTACAAGCTATTGGTTCAAATCATCAAAGGTGTCTTTCTTTTTTTTATTTATTTGATTTTCACTTTTTTATTTTTTTCATTTTTTGTGCACATTTTTTAAGAAAATTTTATTTTATATTTTCTTTATATAAGTTCTAAAATAGCATTTAAATATTATATGTTTATTATATATTTGATAAAATATTACAATGAAAATCAAAACCAATCGAATAACAATTACAAATAGAGAAAAAATAAAAGAAAATTCATGAAAATGTTTGTTTTGCATATGGATAGATCTCGAAATATTATATGAAATTAACATAATACTTGTCTTAAATGAATAATGGAGTACAAAGTTATATCTTTTTTAAAGTATCTAATTCAAAATATTTTTAATAAGATGATGATTTTATCCAATTTTAATCGTAAATGTTCTTATGAGGAAGTAAAAAATCAATGTAAAAAAAATTAGGCAAACATATCTGATGTGAAATGTGAAAAAATATATTTAAAGATAAAAGACATTGATTTTTAATAAAAAAATTGATATAATAATCATTTTTATGCCAGTTATATAACCAATATTATAACAACGAATACACAATAATATTTAATAAGATATAAGTTGAGTATCGATTGAAAATTGACTTATAATATGCTAAACATTCAATTTCAATAAATTATTTTGCAGTGGTATATATTAATATCTAACTATCACAATTCATGTATTACCAACGTGTGCGTGTGTAAATTCTTCTAATTAAATTTAGGTTTTTTTACTTAATTTTTTTTTAATTCCAAGTGATCAATTTACAATTTCTTCCATATCTATATTATAAATTTTAGTATATAAGCATTATTTAGACATTGAAAAACATATTTCTGCGTTCGCTTACGTACGAGTAAAATTTGTGTTTATTATTCATACCTTACAGATTTTTTTTTTTTTTACTTATATAAAAGGCCAATCACATAAGAAAATGGAGGGGGAAGAAGGATCTCTCCACAAGGCAGAAGGAAAAATCACCTAATAAATCTTTATGCACTGACATAAAATTTTGAAGGGAGAAAGAGTCGGAAAATTGTTTGGGTAACTAAATAATTTATATTAACTTATTTATTTTAAAATTTTCCATATAATTTCATAATATTGATACATAATTATAATAATTTTGAGCTTTATGTCCGAAACTTGGTCGTTGCTTATGAAAATGAAACGTAAGGTTAATAATAATTTCTTAAATTTCAAAGGCATGATAGTAGTCACTGGATTTGAAAGTTCTGATTTAATATCCCAAAAAAAGTTCTGATTCAAACATAATGAGTTATATACTACACTTATTTTCTTAACATTCTTCACAACATAACTATAAACGTATTGTCAAAATTCAATTTATAATATCTTATCTAAACGAACCCTTCACTGTGATAATGAAACAATTGATCTAAATAATTGTTTATATTTATCATGTACATTATTCACCAATAAATAATGTAAGCTGTATCTTTGACTCCTGTATTAGTTATACTAAGAAGTGTGAAAAACAAGAAAATCATGTATATAGTCATCAGTGTTTAACATAATATATAGTACTTAATGAATAATATCAAATTATCTAGTTCACATCTTCATAAAACTTAAACTTAGTGATGTCACTTAATAAAGAGCAGGTTTTTCTAAAAGAATAATTATCAATATTTTACGTAAGAAATTAACGTTGGATTAATCAATTTTTCGTTGGTCATACAATTCTAGAAAGGTTTGCGGTGCCGTGCAGTTCAAAACAGAAATATACTTTAATCTTGTGGCCGCCATCTAGAAGCCCATTTACTAATATCACTATTCATCATCCATACTAATTTTTTCTTTTAAGAAAAAATTGTTTGAAGAATATTAATGCACATACAGATTTTGGTAGAGTTGGTTGAATATAATCAAACATAGACCACTGATAAATTATGGACAAAAAATACAACAACCATGTGATTCATTGTTCTTGTTGTGTTCACAATTTCATTTATTATGTTTTCCTTTCTTTTTTTTCTTTTCAATTTTTGTTTTAATCGGGGGTTTTCAAAATTAGTAGAATTAAACAGGCTTAATAAAAAAAAGTTTTCAATCGAAATCTTCTTTTGACACAAATGGCACATCACTTTACATATATAAAATTTCAATTCAAATTTAAGGTATGAAAAAGAAAATTTTCAAAAATAATATCAAATATTATTATTTGGTAGTTAAAATCTTGTTAATTAGTAATTTGCTCTAAATAACAATCCTTAATCCAAGTAATATTTGATGATATTCCTTAAAAATTGCCTTCTTTTACATTCGAATTGGATCTTAATTGTTTATATTTGCAAGAATATAATAATTTAGTTATTTTTATTATAAAAATAATAAATAAATAACTCTTGATAACCATTCATAAATATTATGCTGTACTTGGCTTTGATGGTAGAGTAATTGATCTCTCTTAATATTTTATTAAAAGAGTTTATGTCTTATCGTCCCCAGTTAGGGCTTTAACTTCAAAGGAGATTAAAAAACCTGTGGATGGTGATGGTGGCAAATATCATACTAGCGCAAGTTACTGCAGGGAATAGAAAATGTGCTTAGTTCCAACTGTGAGAAAATGATGGATCTTTTTCTTTTTGAGAATTAGATAATGACAGGTCTTTTGGGGCCTATATTTGACTACATTTGTGACCCATGTTAGGGTTTATCTCCAAGGATTAGGTTGTGATCAATCTTACTTGGCTGATAAGATGATCAAAACTATGACTTATAAAAATATTCCAGACCAAAAAAGGAAAAAAGAGACTTATATAAATATTATTGATTGAAAAAATTAATAATTTCATATGTAAAATTATAAAATATTGATAAAATTATTTCCAAATTATATAAAGTTGTAATTTTATCTTTATAATAATTCGTACATATAATTTTGTATATTAGTATAGTAATTTAAGGATGAAATTACCTATCTAAATTCATATAAAGGGATAAATTTGTTTGCATATAACATTATTTAAAAATAAAATTATAATTTTATATAATTTAAGAATAATTTTATCTACATCATATAATTTTAGGGATGAAATTATTAATTTTATCTTATTTATTAAAAGACTTATAAAAATATTCCAAACCAAAATTATATTTATCTCATCTCATATTTGGTTAAATTATACTTAACATTTTTTATTTTTTAGAATTATAAAATTTTAATCTCTTTGAAATACTTTTACAATTATGAAATATAAAAGTATTAAATTTTTAATTTGCGATTCCTTTTCTAATGTCATTCTTTATGGTTAGAGAATAATTTTCTCATATGTATAAAATATTTCAATCAAATTACACATAACAAGAGGAGAATTTTTTATTTTTTTAAAAAATAAAAAACAGCCTTTTTAATTAGATTGAATAATATTAAAAAAGAGATTATAATTTAAAATTTTAATGATATTAAATTTCGTAATGGTGAAAATATTTTTGGGATTGATATGTATATTTTTTAAAAAATGTGGAATGTTACAAGTAATTAGGGTAAACTTAAACAAAAAAAAAAAATCCTTTTTTTATTGACTTGAGCATGGAATGGGTCTTGACATCCAGCGCCCCTTTATCCATTTGCTGAGGATCTCCGACCACCACAAAGGTACAAACTGCTGAACGAAAATGTTCATCAAATTATTGACTGAAATCTAAAATTTGACAAATTAAAAAAAAAATGCTCTCACAATGGAGTGATTCGTGTATTATTATTTTTTTACTAAAATTTTATTTTAATTTTTATAAAATTAAATTTATATCAATTTATTTCCTATAATATTAGTTTTATATTAAATTTTAATCTTTTTCGTATATAGGATAGAATACCTGAATTATCGTATAAAAAATTAAAATTAAACGTAAAATTAATTTTATAAAAATTAAATTAATATGAATCTATAATAAGAAATGAAATTAATATAAATTTAATTTTATGAAAATTAAAATGGAATTTTAATTTTTTCTATATTTGTTTAAAAAGTTACACTTCTATCCCTCAGCGGCACAAAAATTTCACTTATTTTTTAGAATTGAAAATTGCAAGGATACTCATAAAAGTGGTCAGCACCATCCATTAACTAATTACAATAGACTTTAGCTGCCATTTATTGATTATCATTTTCGCCACATCATTATCGATTAGCCAATTACCGTCAAACTTCCCATTTACAATTTCCTCGCTTTGCTTAGTTTGGTCAGAATCTGAAGCCTTCTTATTTTCAAGCTAGTGTGTTAGAATTTTAATTTCCATATAAAATTAAGTTCTAACTTTTCTTGTACTAAAGAAAAGGGCTTTCCTTGGATGTATCTTTAAAGAAATTGGGTGCCCTCTTACCCCAAAAACAAAAGATAATAAAATACACAAACAAGATTATAATATTTGATCAAGGAATAAAACTAAAAATCATGAATAAATCTTTTCAGCGCATATATATGCCGTAGATTCGGAGAAAAAGTAATAATTAATGCATATATAACTTGAAAAATAGGTCGAGGATTATTTGCTAGGTTTAAAATCTCGCGTCTATATTTCATGATTTTGAATCCCTACTATTAAAAGAAAAAATTTATAATAGTATAAGCAGTATGATACACTTCTTGGTGTAATGTTTCTAAAATGATTTTAACTTGTGTTTTAGAATCATAATATTGCATTAATATATAATTAAATTTTAAAATCATAAGTTCTTCTTTAATTTATATTTAAAATATCTCTGGACCTTTTTCACTGAATATAGGAATAATTCATATTTGGGGTGAAAACAATAAATAATAAATTTCTTTTGAGAAATGCAATTTTAAAAATTAAATTTAAATTTTTTTTACTTAACTTTGAAACATTTTGGAATTTAATCTATTTTCATTAATCAATCAATTATTTGCAATTTTCTATAATTTTATGTCATAATAATTATATTTTCAACATCTATCGACAATTTTTATTACTAGTCACAACATTCACCACGATCATAAGTTAGAATTATTCTTTTAAGGCAACCGTTTCTGGAAATACCATTTAGAATTATTCTTCTAAGGCAAGCGTTTCTGGAAATACCATTGTGGGGACCAATAAATAACTGGGTTAGGTGCTCGAGAGCTCGGGTTGCAGCCGCGATCTGAATCTGACTAATTTTTGGTCCAAATTTAAGCACGAATGTAGTATTCGCTTTGGTCACAGCTGAAAAAAAAAAATTTAAGTTGACTTTCTAAATAAGGTTTCACACATTGCCTGAAATTTAAAGATTTGGCATCGACCAAAAATCATTTTTTAATCCTTATAAAATTGGATTTCTATTAATTTTATTTCAAAATTTAATGACATAAAATTATTAAATTATTGAATGAAGAAATTAAAATTTGAAGAAGAAATATTACAATAATTAAATTAATATAAAATTTTAATAAAAATAAAATTAATAAAAAATTAATTTTATAAAAATAAAAATAAACTTTTAGCATTCTACATTTCAATATTCAAACTTCAAAGTGAGGGGAAGGCTAGATGTCTTTTGGAAAACCTTTTCTAGAACCCTAGACATGTTGTGGCATTGTCACGTACATGTACCGCACAAAACAAATAATTATTTAATATTTCAATAATTTTGAAGAAAATTATAAACATAATCCCAAATAAGGATTGAAGAGGGATAAAAATTAAATTTTTTCCACATTACATTTGTGTCATTGTTGCATGCTTCGTATCAATATTGAGTATGAAAAGTCACTTCGAACGGAAAAATATATTGATAAGGGGAATGTTATGAATAATTTCATATTTAAAGAAGTTGATTATTTTTATTATTAAATTATATTTAATATAATAAAATTTATATTTTTAATTTTAATTTACTTATTTTAAATTTTAAAAAAATGATAATTTAATAATAAAATATTTAATCTCTTAAAAAGTAAATCTCCCAATAACATTATCATTTCAATATGCTTGCAAATTGTCTACTTATTTTTATGTTAAGCAATACTAATTAATAATTATTTGTTCAACTTCTATTTCTAGTTTCTTGATCAACCAAGAACCCCATGCTTGCAAAATATAAGATGATAGAAATTATAATATGAATGTAATGCTAATATATTTGTAAGATGAAAATAATGAATAATAATTTAATATTGACAATAATAAATAAAGATATAAAAGTTTAGATACTTAAAGATTGCGATTATTAATAAATTAATAATTGCAAATATATATTAATATTCTATCCAAAAATATTATAATATTAATTATAAATTAATCAAACATACTAATAACAAATATTAACTATTTCTATTTATTTTTTTCAAGGTACTAATTTACTTTCATAATTTTAAATTTATCTATCGTAATATTTTACTATTTTATTATGCATACATCCAATCCATATATATATATATATATATATATATATATATATATATATATATATATATATATATATATATATATCAATGTGTACAGACATATTTGTGCTTGTGAAGCAAGCAATTTTATTTTAAAAAAATTATACTTTATTTATTTATAATTTTATATATTTTTTTACCTAATTTACATGCCATTTCATATGTTATAATTTATTCATTTATACTTTCAAATTATTAACACTTTACTCATTAAGATTATTTTCTATTTAAAATTTAATAAAAAACTTACATACATAATTTATGATCTTTACATTATTTAAATTCTAATTTAATTTAACATGAATTTACCTCTTAATGCACTAAAAAAAAAAAAAAAACCATAACAATGTGGCCTAGCGGGCATTTCAGGCTGATGGTACGAAGAGAAGAGGTACTGTGATGTTAGAGCCAAATCGGCAAATCCAATATAGAACGCCGTATAGCTTTCCAGACTCCAATTCAAAGATTCGTTAACTTTTATTTTTTCCCTGCAATTCAAAATTCATTTAATATTTAAATGACTCAAATTACATCTTTAACAATTTACAACTTTTAGGTGGCCCCGTCCCGAGTTCCAAAACCGGAGCCACCATAAAACTGTGAATACTGAATATTATACTTGATTAAAATAACCAGCACTCAATGTTTTTGTGGGCCTCTGTGCCTCACGTACCTGCGAATCTGAGATTTTTCTTTTCAGTATTATAACTTGGACGTCATAAATCAATTAGCGGGAGAATTTTGTTTTGTTTAGATGCCCTTGATGAGTAGGAAAATTGCAAGTTGATCCCACTGGATGAGTAGCTTTCTCCTGTTTAGTTAGTAAAACATTCCTGACATGAAAATCTCCACCAATTTTATCCATTTGTTTGTTATTTTCTATATTTTAAAATTATAAGTTTTTATTTGGGCAATTATTTTTGTAACTAATTTCAAAAATCATAATTTCAAATGTTTAATTTTAAAATAAAAATAAAAAATTATATTTTTAAACTTTTTTATTTTTTATGAAAATTTTGTGTTTAAATAAAAATTTTATTTTAATAATATTTTTTCAATTAAATAAAATATTTTTATTTATTTCACCAACCATATTTTATTTTTATTTTTAAATTCAAATATAATTTAATAAAATTTTGAAAATTAATTTTTTAATAAAATAAAAATATATTCAAACAAATCTTTGTCTCATGAGTTGCCAATAGATTTATTCTTTGTCTTATGTAAAGTCAAAATTGGTATATAATTGCTCTTACTTTAGACATGAAAAAATATTAAACAACGTTATGAATCTTTATTTTAAATAATATTTGATATTTTTTAAAAGTTATATATTTTTTTATATTTAAAATTTCATCCTTAACTTATATACAATAATTTAATCACTTCTACCTGAATTTATGGAATGCTAATTTGACAACACTGCAAGGAAACTTAATACGTCACATGATGCATGCTAATAGTCATATTAAAGAAGTTTATGCATCTTGAATGAATAATAAAATTGTATGTTTTATAACGCAGCTGTATTGTCCCACTAATTTTATCATGTGATTGCAAGGCTTGCAACTTCGTGTTACAATTAGGATGATTTTTTTCCCCTTCTTTTTATCAATTTAGGATTGGGAGCCATATTAAGTGAGACGGTACTTTTTATAGTAAGAGAAAAAATTGTAACTATTAAATTTTGTATTCAATAATTAAAATTAAAATATGAATAAAAGTCACATAATTATTTAAAAAAATCGCATAATATGATATATATAATTTTATATTTTAATCCAATCTTTCATTGAAAATTAAATAATTATAATTCATTCCTCTTATTCTTATATAAAAATAATACTCTCATTTCATGTATCCTATTGGATTTAATTTATTTCAATTTATATACTACATAACTAAAAAGAAATATATTTAAAAAAAGCTAAATACTACTAATTTATATATTAAAAGAACCAACTTTGTAATGAAGTCCTTTTTTTATATCAAATTTGAGCATATTGCAAAAATTGATCTAAAGTACAATTGTGCAAGTCAAGAAGAATTTATATTATCTCAAAAATAGAAATAATACAACCTTAATTTTATGGGATAGACTTCTATACCCTAGATATTATTCATAGAAAATTTACCTTAATTAAATATTGGTCCTTAATGTGTCATGTGATAATAAGAATCATTTAAACTGCAATCTTTTCACCGAGAGCATTTGGCTCAAATGACATCTGATGAAAGTTTTGTATCTTCTATTGCATCTAAGGTTCGATCCCTCATCTTCATGTGTGTATGTCCAATGATTTAACTACTCTGACTATCACAAAAAAATAAATAAATAAACTACAATCTTTTCATTTTTTCAAAGTAGTCCTTCAAGACTTATAATTTTTTTTTAGAGTTCTAAGAGTCAAAAGCCTTTGATAAGACAAGTTATTTCTATACTTATTTAATACTTTTTTCAATTTCATCAGCCTTTCTATCTCATTTTCAATGAATGAAACAACCAATAAGAGAAATATTGAAATTGTTTAGTATAACAAATGCCCACAATTTAGTTCACAAAATTATTAGCATAAATTATTATATTAAGATTTCAATACTGAGATAAATTTTAAAAAATATTAAATACTATTAAATTATATATTAAAAGAACCAAATTTGTAACGAATTCCATTTTTAAATCAAATTTAATTTAAAGTACATTTGTATAAGTTAAGAACAATTTATATTATTTCAAAAATAAAATTAATACAATCCTAGTTTTATAGGATAGACTTTTATACCTCAGATACTATTTAGAGCAAATTTACCCTAGTTAAATATTGGTTCTTAATGTGCCATGTGATGGAAAGAATCGTTTGAACTGTAATCTTTTCATTTTTTCAAGGTAGTCCTTAAAGACTTGCAATTTTTTTTCTTAGATAGTCCTAAGAATCGAATGCCTCTAACAAGATATGTTTATTTCTATACTTATTTAATACTTTTTCAATTTCCTTGGGCTTTCTATCTAGTTTTTAATAAACAAAACAACCGATAAGAGAAATACTAGATTTGCTTAGGATTGTTGACACCTATAATTTAATTTACAAAATTATTGGCATAAATTGTTATATTGAAATTTCAATAAAATTTAGCTCATGATATATATTCTAGGCTTAGATTATGATGCACCACCTTACAATGCATCAGTAGTCTCAAATTGTTAGATTTCATTCAATCTATATAATACTATACAGATAAGTAAATATGGGTTATAAATCTAGTAATGTACTATAAAAATGATAGACCATATTAAGAAATCAATAATTATCTTCTCACCTAGAATGTCTAGAACTCTTTTTAATAAATTATCACTCAAAAAAGAAAGGAATAGTCACAATCTAAAAAGTTAGTATACTTATTTGCCTCCATATGTAGAAAAATTTATAATCATTTTTTTGCTATCATATATTGCTATAAATAGGAGATAAGAGTTAGCCACTAATGTGTGTAAAAAGAGAAAACTCTACAATGGTTGTAAGGTGAAGCCCCACATGTAAGGGAGAGAAATATAGGAAGTTATGCTAGGTAATAATATAAAAATATCTTCTCACTTATATACGTCATTTTGAGAATTTCAATAATTATATTTTTCTTTCATAATTTCTTTCTTGCCCACTATATAAAAGTTCAACACTTGGTATCAGAGCTTTATTATTAGAGACAATGATATAAGGTGATTTTGTTGGTATATAATCTAGGACTATGATAATTAGTGGTCTGGAACCAAGCTTAATTGATTAAGTGCTAAGCACTAACCAATTACCATGGTGGATTGTGCATTTTCAACAACCTTAATGGAGAAGCTTACCAAGGGTAACCATAATACATAGAGCATGCATATATAATATTATCTACTTTGGCAAGATTTGTAGGACGTTGTTAATGGTGTAGGGATTACTCCACCAACTGACGAAAAGGAGAAAAAAAAGTGAAAGATTAGAGTTGGGAACATTATGTACATGTTATTTGTCTCTATGAAGAACAAGTTTTTATTCAAGTCAAGGACTTAAGAACACCAAAGAAGGCTTGAGATACCCTAGTGATACTATTCACAAGAAAGAATGAAGCAAAATTGCAGTTGTTAGAGAATGAACTCATGTATGTCAAACGAGGGGACATGACGATAAGTCAATACTTCACTAAAGTAAAATTCATTTGTAATAAAATTGTAAAACTAGATTTAGAAAGTACAATTGGTGAGTTGAGGAAGTGAAGAATTATTATTCATGGATTAAATCCTAAATACCATGCGATAATTACAGTTGCTCGAGGTTGGGCCAAGGAACTAATTTTGACAGGGCTAGAAAATATTTTAGCTAACCAAGAAGCTTTAGACAAACAAATGTCTAAAGTTTTCATAAATAAAAAAAATAAAGCTCTCTTTGCCAGAAAGAAAGTTCCTAAAGAAGATAAGACAATTATAAAGTCTAGCAACAAAGGTGAAAACTCAAATAAAAGACAACAAGATTAACAGAGAGGCTAACATGGAAAAGGTCCATAGCGAGGGGAAGCTAGACAACCTCAATATAAAAATGAGAGAAGAAAAGAGATATTGCCACTAAGATAATCAGTACTACAAATCTAAAAGAAAAGGTCACTTTGCTTGAGATTGTAAGGTTGAAAAGGTAGAAGGTAATGTTACCACATATAAGAAAAATGAAAATGAAGAAGAATAGGATTTTCAAGCCTCATTTGTTATGGAAAAGTTTAGTTTTAACAAAGAACTAGATGATAGTAAATAACTTTAGTGGCATAAAGGTGATGGAATTATCATACCATGCATGGATGGAGCAATAAAGGAAATGGTATTAATCATAAAGAGTGATAAATCAATAAATTATGATGATGACTAGATTGTTGATTCTAGTTGTTCCAACCATGTGATTAGGGATAAGAAGAAACTCTTAAATATATTAGAATATAAGGGAGAACAATTTATGGTTACAACAAATAACTCTAGGTTACTAATTGCCTATATTGGCAAGATGATAATTGCTCCACACATTAGTTTAAATTAGACGTAAGTGAACTATGTCTATCACATAGTTAGGATGAAAAAGAATTTATTATCAATTTCATAGCTAAAATCTTTAGGCAATTACATGTTGTTTTGGACTAAAGATGTAAAAGTGTATCAAAGTTTGAAGCCTACATATCCACTATTTTGGAAAGAAAATGAGATAAGTTTGTTTATGTAATGTTAGGATAAGTGGCAAATATGGACAAGATAAGAACGAATGAGACAGTAGATTTATGGCACGCAAAGGTCGAACATGTAAGCTATAATCAATTAAAGGTAATGATAAAGAAATTTATGTTAAAAAGCTTACCAAATTTAAAGATACAAGATAACATTATCTATGCTGGATATAAATATAGCAAAGCTCACAAGTTACCATATAAAGAGTTAAGATTTAAAGTAAAGAAGCCATTGAAATTGGTGCATTTAAATATCTTTAGATTGATGAAGTAGCCTTTAATCAGTAGAAACTAGTACATGATAAGGTTTATAGATGACTTATCAAGGTATGTGTGGGTAGACTTCATAAAGGAAAAATTAGAAGCTTTAACGAAGTTCAAGGAGTTTAAAGAAAAGATTAAGAAAGAAGTTAGATGCCAAATTTGGTATTGCATACCAACAATGGGGGAGAATACACTTTAATAAAGTTCAATTAATACCTATATAAGTATGACATAAGGCGACAGATAACCTACCCAAATATTCCATAGCAAAATAAGGTTGTAGAGAGGAAGAATCGGCATTTTGCAGAGACGTATAGAAGCATGTTGCATATTAAAAATGTTCAATCAAGATTTAAGGCAAAATGCATGAAAATAACTATTTATGTCACTAACAAGCTACTTTAAGTCAGGCTTGGGTTAGCTTCACCATATGAGAAACTATAAGGTGTAAAGCCATCAATAAGTTACCTCTAAGTATTTGGATGTATTTGCTACGTGTTTGTGCCAAATCAATAGCATAGAAAATTTGATAAGAAAATGATTCGTTGCATATTCATTAGTTACGATAGTCAGCAAAAAGGGTAGAGATGCTATGATCCAAAAATTGGATGTTATTATGTATCTAGGTATGTGGTGTTCGATGAAGCATCATTATGGTGGTCCTCATAAGTAATTTTACTACTAGATTCAAAGGAAATTGAGGAGTAAGTACAAAAATAGATGAAAGTGCAACTAAAAGTTAAGAAAGTGCAACTAGCACAAGAAAAAGTAGTTAATGTTAAACCATTACCTGATCAAGCTAAAGCAAGGTCACAGATAAAAGGAAAAGCCCTTAGCAAACAAAAATCCATATTAGATCTCTAGAAGAAGAGAGACCAAGTCAGTTATAGGAATTGAAGAAGGAAGTTCCTCAGCCACAACTAAGAAAATCTAAAAAGATTTGGAAACCAAATTCAAAATATACCAATGCAGCATTGGTAGAATATAATGGCATAAAAGAGCAAAGTTCTTATGAAAAAGTAGCTTAGTCTAAGGAATGGAGAAATATGATGGAAGAAGATATTAAGGTGCTGAAACAAAATTAAACCTAGGAATTAGTGCCATGACTTATTGGAGTACAACCTATTTCTTGTAAATGGGCATACAATTTAAAGACTTATCCTAATGGTTTGATAGAAAGGTACAAGGCTCGTTTAGTGGCTCAAGGATTCTCATAAAATTATGGGCTAAACTATGACAAAACATTTAATCCAGTGGCTAAAATAACTACAATGTGTGTACTAATAGCACTAGCAACTACCAAATCTTAGAGACTTTGGTAAATGGATGTCATCAATGTATTTCTACATGATGAATTAAATTAAGATATATACATAAAGCGATCAAGAGGTTTTGAGAGCAAGGTTCATCCAAGTCATGTGTACAAGTTGAAGAAAGCATCATACAGTTTAAAGTAAGCACCAAAAGCATAGTACAGGAAAATTATAGAATTTTTACTACAACGCGAATATTTAATGGCACAACAGACTCAAGCTTATTTGTGAAAGAACGAAATGGTATGCTAAATAAAATGCTAGTATATGTAGATAATCTTATTATCACTAAAGATGATAAAGAGGAGGTTTGTAAAATAGAAGGTAATTTAGTTATATGCTTCCAAATGAAAGAGCTTGGAGAGATGAAACACTTTCTTGGGCTTAAGATCGATAAAACCAAGAATGTGTTATTTCTATGCCAGAGAAATACGCTCAAGCCTTATTAAAGAAATATAGTATGTTAGATTACAAGCCAATCTCAACACCAATTAAGGTTAATGCTAGACTATGTTCAGCAAAAGGAAAGGGTTTAGAGGATGCTATGATGTACAGATAATTAGTTGGCAATTTAATCTATCTTACTCTGACTCGACCTAACATATCACATGTAATAGGTATGGTAAGTCGATTCATATAGAAGCCAAAGAAATTACATCTAGAAGTAGTATGCCAAATACTAATGTATGTTAAAAGTACCATTGATTATGGAATATTATACAAGAGAGATGTGGCATGCAAGGCTATAGGATACTATGATGCTAATTATGCTATTGACCATAACACTCAATGTTCGACAACTAGTTATATGTTTAGCTTAGGATTAGTAGTAGTGTCTTGGTGTAATAAGAGACAATCTACTATATCTTTGTTAAGTATAGAAGCGGAATATAGAGTAGTAGCTACGGCAACTCAAGAAGGTATGTGGCTAATACAACTTTTGTAAGGTTTAAACCGACTGACTGACTATGCGATGGAATTATATTGTAATAATTAGTCAGCAATCTATTTAATAGAAAGCCCTATTTTTCATGCAATGACAAAACACATGGAAATACGTTACCATTTTATTCAAGAGAAAGTGTTATGAGGAGACATCAAGATCAAATATACCAAGATAGAAGACCAAGTTGCAGATATATTCATAAAAGCACTCAATATTCCAAAGTTCAAAAAATGTAAAAGATAACTTGGCATGATTACAAGGTTAGCAGTGAGAGAAAATAATTATTGAAAGGGAGTGTTAAGAAATCAATAATTATTTTCTCACCTAAAATGTCTTAAACTTTTTTTTAATAAATTAATACTAAAAAATAGCAAAACCTTAGGGAAAGGAATAGCCACAATCTAGAAAAGTTAGGAGATTTATTTGCTACCATATGTAGAAAAATATTAAACCATTTTTCCATCATATATTATTATAAATAAGAGATAAGAGTTCATCATTAGTGTGTGTAAAAAAAGAAAGCTCCATAATAGTTGTAAGGTGAAGCCTCATGTGTGAGAGAGAAAATTATAGAAAGTAGTGCTAGGTAGTAATATAAAAATATTTTCTCACTTGTATACATCATTTTGAGAATTTCAATAAATATATTTTTCTTCCATAATTTCTTTCTTGCCTACCACATAAAAGTTCAACATACTAAATTCTAGCCTTATATTCTATTATGTAAATATATATCGTCGAAACTTGGTTTGAAGTAATTTTGCCTACTTCTTTGTATTTAAGCTTTTTCACATCATACAATGAGTGAAATGGATTTTTTAATCAAATTATTTCATTTATTTTTTTAATTAAATTACTAAATACACATATAGATTGAATTAGGTCAACAATGCTAGTGATTGACTATGTGCATGTTTAATTCAAGAACTTTGATAATATGATTTTATTTAATTTTGAGGATTATTTGCACCCACATTTGATTCTATTTGGCATAAATAACTAAGAATTGATAGATAATAAGTTAGTTAATTATATTAAATGTACGTAATAATATTAGTTGTTAAAATAACATAAAAATATAAAATGATATAAAAAGATATATTAATATAAATAAATATATGAATTAAATTAATTCATATTTATTTTAAAACTAAAGTATACTAATACAATTAAAATATTTAAAATAAAAATATAATTTTCTAAAATAAAATTAGTTATATTGAGTTTTTATTATTGTAATCTTGAATCTTATTGTTATAGGTTATGTTGCAATCTTTGTTAACTTTCTAGACATGTTGGTTCTCTTAGAGATAGACTTATATCTTTTAGAGGCTAAAATGATATTTTTGCAAGCTATTTTAGGGTTGAGAGTTAAGTTGCATTACTTTTTGCTAAATTTGTACTTGCATTAGTAACATTAGCAATATTGTTAGATTGGTTCCTACGTAATCCAACATTATGACTAAACACATCACACTTTGAACATTTCGTTTTATCACCTTTTTTACTCATTTGAGTAGTGTTTGCTAACTTTTTTTTTTGTTCATCCAACTCATTTCTCTTTAAATTTTTAATCTTATCAATTAGTACTAAAGGCTTTGATGGTAGCACAAAATGTTTCATATTGCATTTATTTTGAAAGTTAGACAATGCCATTAATTCAAAATAAAAGTTAACAAATATTATTGAAACTTAAGTAAAAGTTAAAAAATAAAATTTATATTTTTAGAAAGTTCAACATTGCATTTATTTTAAAAGTTAGGTAGAACAATTAATTTAAAAGAGAAGTTAATAAGTACCATTGAAATTTGAGTGAAAATTAAGGGTAAAAAGTTTATTTTGAAAGTTTAAGTTATACAATTAATTTAAAATAAAAATTGATTGGTATTTATTGAAACTTGATTAAAAGATTAGGGGTAGAATTAGAGTTATTTATGAATTCTAAAGCCTAGTTAGCATTTCATCTATCCACCTAAAATTTTTACATTAAAACAATGCATAATTTTTCAAATGTTTAATAGTATATTAATTTTAAAAGTTAGGTTATATAATTAATTCTAATATGAATTAATGGATATTATTAAAATTTGAGTGAAAATTAGAAGGTAAAATATACGCTTTAACCTAAACTATAAACTAATTTATTTGTTAGCAAAATACACTCATTAAATTTTTATTTTGCTCCAATTTTCATGGCGTTGAATAGGGCTATCAAATGAATCATGATTTGCGGATTGACCTGCGATCCATTTTTGCAGATATGAACTTTTAAAATTTAACTTATTTTTAATGTGTATAATATAAATTGACCTATCACAAATTCAGTCCGCAATGGACCAGCTCGTACCCGTTACAGGTTTTGATGAATTTAGATCCCTAAAATTGAATATTTTTTAATACAAGTAATACAGACTCGGCCTGTTACAAACTGGCCCGTATCCGCATAGACCAACCCATTTGACGGACCTAACCTTGAATTTATCCAAACTTTTGTGCAATTGGTTGATACTAATTGATTTGTCGATATCTATTAAATACAAATAAGAGACAAAAAATTATTACTTTAAATTTGAAATAGATCCAAATTTTATTCCCAATAACTTTTAAGCTTAAAGAAATATAATTAGATGGTAACCATTTTGCTTCCCAATTTAATTCAAAACAGAGATATCTTATTTGTTGCATTCTTTATGCATGGAATAAATTATCTTTTAATTAAACGAGGTAAAAATACTACTAAAATAAGTAATAGTTAGTATTGGAACAAGAGAATTTTCACAATTACTTTTGCCAATGTGTTATCGTATATATTTTCATCCTCTAATTAAATGAGGTAAAAATAATATTAATAAATAATATTTGACTTTCAAATTTGTTAAAAACACATTCTTAAAAAGTTAAAATTATCCCCTATATATTTTCCTACAGAATTAGAAAATAAATATTTATTAATAATTAAAAATTAGTGATGATAAAATTAATATTAACAATATCCATAATTATTTATGAGTGTAATAATTTTTTATGTTTGATACAATTAAGTGTAATTATTAGAATATAATTGTCATTTTTCAATAGTTAGTTCAGCCCAATTACTAATAGGATTAAGTTACAAGATTCTTTAGGATAAATTGCAAACTAACCCCTTCATCAAGTTGTTCAGTATTTAGCCCACCCAACTTTCTCACGTCAGCAAGCAATTTGCCAAATTTTGTGGACAGCAAGCCACCACTTGTTCGGGATAAATTTGTCTCAATAGGACATATTAGACTGGGCCTAGCCCCTAATTTTTTGCGAGGACCAAAGGGATGTTTTAGTCATATACATTTATTAAACAACAAGAGGTCAAACTTGGAGCTTGCGTATCTAGGGAAAGCCAAGGGATGAGGTGTCAGTGCTCACTCACTCCCCAACCACCGCAAGGTAAACTAGTAAGCTTGTTAAGTGCCTAACACAGAGGTAATTGAATATTTTTCTGGAAAATTGTGTCAAGTCGAATGATAATACAAGCAATCCTTGTGTAAAATGAAAATGCATCATCACGTTACACCACATCCATTGATTAGGGCGACTCAGAATTTAATGAAAGTTTTGTTAATTAGTATCCTCAATAGCAGGTAATCGTATATGTCTAAGCATTTGAAATAGAAGTCCCCGTTATGAAAATACCTGTCAAAAATATTTAATTGTATGTAAAATATAAATTTTTTTAAAACTTTTGTATTTTTCTTTAAGTTGTTCTTTAAAATTGGTAAAATGTTAAGAATGAATTAAATGGAAACACATAATTTATCTTTAAAATAATATGTTTTCAATCATGGAGTTTTGAATAGCAATGTGAGTGGGAGGGTTAGGAATGAACCGAGCCAATTTGTAAACTATTTGCAATTTGATTCAAAAATTAATTTGATAAATTAAATCCATGAGTCAAATGAGTTAAATCTATCTAAAATATTGGCAATCGATCAAACTTAATTTATAATTAATTTGACTTGTTTATTTCATGAACCAATTTGATAAATTAATTATATAAATAAATATAATTTTATAATATTTAACTTAGATTAGTGGTACAAATACAACTTGTGTGTTTTAATCATTGCCAACAAATTATGATATTAAATATAATATTATATATTTTGTAATATATTTAAATGAATTTGAATATTAAATTCTTAAATAATTTTAGATTAAATGAACTAAATGAATTGTGTTAATGAATTATTAATTTAAACTAGCTTGATTTATTTTTATTTAATTTTTCTTACTAGAATTTTTGTTCACTTGACTAGATCAAATAAGTTATTTAATCAAAAGAATTGTTCGCAAATTTAATTTAAGTCAAATTCAAGTTCAAAAATTTTGATTTATTTAAATATGAATTAAATTTTGAACTTAGCTAAATTCACTCAAGTCAAATTGAACCGAATTGGTTAGTTTGGCCCATATCCACCCTTTATAGGAACGAATCAATCTTACATTGTTTTGTTATTGTGTGTTCCTACCTTACTTGTCCCTTTGTCATCTCCTCAAATAATTTGATATCTCATCTTTATTGTTCATGATGTACCAATGCTTTATGGTAAAATTAAAAAAATTTAATAGAAAATGTATAATATTAAATATTTTGAATCCACAAAGAATCAATAAAATATTATAAAATAAATATAATATACGTAATTTATTTGATTAATTTCAAATTAAAAAGAAAATAATTAAAATAGATAATTTTATTTTTTACTTTTAAATATAATTAAATCAAAATAATAAAATAAAAAATAAATATTATTTTTAATATTTAAATTATTGAAAGAATTAAATATATTATGCATATATATAGAATGAATAAGAGAAAAGAAAAAAAAATACAATTTCACAATCGAGAAGTTCTATGATATAAGGCAAAGTGACACTGCTAGGTTCCGAGAATTTATACCATACTAAGATTTTAAGGCTTTTTGCTCAAAACGCTCATTGTTGAATTTCAATTTCCCCATAGGCTGTGCTGCCAAAACATATCCCTCAGATGCTTAAATTTTTTTTTCTTGGTCACGGGAGGGGGGTCTCGTGACCAAAAGTCGCACTACCCCCACCTCGTGGCCCTTTTTTTTCTTTTAGTATATTAATAATTTTTATTAACTTTAAAATATTGAAATATTATAATTAATATTTATTAATAATATTATTATATCATTAATATAAGTAAAAATAGTATATTATTTATTTAATATTTAAGAATACTATTATTATTTAAATACTAATTAATTACATAATAATTATTTTAAAAAAATAAGTTTATTAATTCTTTAATAATTAAAATTTAATAATTTTTTATTTACAGTATTTATCATTACTTTATTAATGTTAATATGTTTTAAAAGTTTAAAAATAGTATTAGATCAAAAGAATAATTGATTAAAATATTCTAATATTATTAATATAATTAAATAGTAGAATACTATTTATTTTTTGTTATGTTAAAATTTTTTAACGTTATTATAGTTACTATAAAAGTGTTATTTACTTATTATTTAATAATATTGTACTAATATCATTAATTATTAATAACTTCAAAATATTTCAATATTATTATTTATTTATTATTTATTTAATATGTAAGAATATTATTTATTTATTAAATAAACATAAGTATTACTATTAATATGTAAAAATAATTATTAAATTATTATTTAAATATTTGTTAATTATAATATAATTAATATTTAAAGTAAAATCATCATTTTTTACTTAACTATTCATATTAATACAAAAGATTTTATGTTAAAAAATACATGAAATTTCAATTAAGAACATAGTTATCACATTAGTTGTATGACTAATAAGAAAGGCGTAATGTGCTGATAGTTATGAATTAATTGAATAAATATGCTTGATTAAATGTTATAATACAATAGTAAAATATTTAGTCACCAAAATAATGGCTCCCAATCCCATATCGAGGGCATCGCCTTTCTTGTTACGATCGTTGAGCAAGGGCACCATGCTATCCATCATCGTCATCATCGTTAGCATCATTTACATGAATCGGGTGAGTGTGAACCATGGACGGTGGAGAGTTTAAGTCCCATTGGGAGGACTGAAACGTTAGTAAAAGGTTTTCAGGGGTGATAAACCCTTGTTGCTGTTGGTTTAGGGATCCATTAGCGTACTCAATGGCGAATGCAAATGGATCAGCAAACAATGCTATAAGGGAACCAGAGGCTTGTGGAGTTGAATGTGAGGCCGTTGGGGTGAATAACGATGACTGTAGAGCATCATAATCATTACACGGTGAAATAATTTTTAGTCCAAATATCGCATACCCACGTACGACTCCTGATTATCATTTATATTCAGGCCATCTCCCACCTCAAGGCAATCATGACTTATCGCAGCTTCAATATTTATTTGTGAAAAAAAGGTAGCAGCTGACTCCAAATATTGGATTACTAGTGTTGTTGGTAGTACAATCCCAACATCATCTTCACCATCATCATTCTCGTAATTGTCATTATCATCATCAAACCCTTCAGAAATATCTCATATACAACTTCCTCTTCAAAATCATCTATTATATCATTTGTTTCCTCCAGGGAAGACTAAGATGGAAGAAGACCATATTGGGGTAGTGAAAAACATGGCTCTGGTGCATAGTCGACTATGGGGGAATGAGAAAACTGTCCACACTTAACTTGCTTGTTCAATGCAGCAGCGTACGGATTGTAATATGACGGCCTTTCATTGGAGATATGGGGTAGGCTGGTGGATGGTTGTGTGCATGGGCCAT
This sequence comes from Sindora glabra, assembly GCA_020226215.1. NCBI lineage: Eukaryota > Viridiplantae > Streptophyta > Magnoliopsida > Fabales > Fabaceae > Sindora > Sindora glabra. Next base: position 8,126,497 of record CM035233.1, read on the forward strand.
TGTCATCAATAGATTAACTTTTGACATTCAAATCAAGTTCCTTGCTTGAGACATATGCATAAAGTTCTAGGCAAGACAATTGAGTAAGGAATCGTGCATTCGCTTCCCACATCCGTTGAATGTCATCATCATCTTCCAATGCACATGCCTTGTAGCGTGTTGGGTTCAACGACAGCGGATGCTTATATACCAACTCAGACACAAATTTACTTTTATCGAGTCGTAACTTGCAGGCCACAATATTTTTAAGATCATCTAGGGTGATATTTGTTTTTATTTTTACTACTCTCACCCTATTGAGTTGTAAACGTGTTACTTTCTTTCGTCTCATAAATTTTTTCATTAGCGTAAATACAAATATTTTCCTCCCTGGCACCCATTTTGATTCCTAGCAATGTCAGAGTTACATGGCATTTCAAGAATAATCAAAGTATGCAACAAATATAAAGTACCATAATCACAAAACACCCGCACCCTAAACTATTACTACGAACAGGCTCTTATTCATTTCAACATCATAAATTAGTTTTCTAATTATCATTATTGCAATTCTATATATTTGGCAGAATTATTTATTAAAATGTACTTACAAGTTTAGCTCAAGAACAATGTTGGTCTTTAAATTTTATGTAATTTCATGTATTCGAACAAGTCTATGAATAAGCATTTTTCCCAAGTTCCACGTAAAATGTACAGTAAAAAATGTTATGTTATTAACTCTTTATGTAGAGTAAACATTTTTCATGCCACTAATATTTAGATAATAAGTTAATATTATAAAAATATTATAATATTAATAATTAAGTAAAAAGTGATAATTTTATCTTTAATTATTAATTATATTATGATCGATAAATATTTAAATAATATATTAATAATTATCATTACATATTAATAGTAAAACTTATGTTTATTTAATAAATAAATAATAATCTTACATACTAAATTAATAATAACTATTATTTTATTATTGAATTATATCAATAATATAAGAATATATTTGGTAACTATTATTTTTAATATTAAAATATTTTCAAATTATTAAAATTTAATAATATTAGTAAAATATCAATAAATAAATAAATAAAAATATTTTTTAATCATAACTATAATACTGTTAAAAAATTTTAAGATAACAAAAAACAAATATTATTATATTATTTAATTATATAAAAATATTACTATAACTTCATCATTTATTTATTTAATCTATTACTATTTTTAAGCTATTAATAAATTTTAATATTCATAAAATAATGATAAATATTATAAATGATAAATTCTTAGAATTTAGTTATTAAAGAAGTAATAACCTTATTTTTTATGATAATTATAATGCAGTTAAATAATATTTAAATAATAATGGCATTCTTAAATATAAGCAAAATAATAACTATTATACTATTTTTACTTATATTAATAGTGTCATAATATTTTTAATAATTATTTTTTTAATATTATAGTATTTTTAAGATAATATAAAATAATGATATTCATAAAATAATAGAAAATATTACAATTAATATTTTAAAAAATAATAATTAATATTTTCATGGTAATATTAATTATGATTAAGATATTAATAATAATTGAAATAATGTGAGTGATGATAAAGATGATATTAACTAGATATAAATGATTATTATTGAATAATAAAAAAATAATAAAATTAATAAATATAATGAAAATAATAATATAATACTTATACTAATATGTTTAATATTTATTGAGAATTTTATTATTATTCAACGAACGTTTCTTGATAATATTTTTTTATTATTTTTTTAAAATTTTTGCTCATTTTTTACTACTAACTGATTTTTAAACTTTTAATATTCTCCCTCCATAGTACCCATTCCCAAGTGTAGAATATTAGTAAATTAACATCTCGAGTATTAAATGATTACTTCAAAGGCTAATGAGCCCAAATTAATAAAATAAGTTTTCAATTTTTTTCACTTTTGCATGAGTATTAACAACATTTTCTCATAGGTAGAGACTAAATTTTTGTTCTACTATTCACAAAAACCTAAACTTATTTTATTATATTTCTCTTAAGTATATAAATTTCTATTCTTAGTTAAATCATTTTTTTAGAGTCTTAGGTTTTTTTTTCCTTCTTTCCTAATGCCTAATACTAAGTCCTGAACCATAACCCCTAAGCATGGTGATAACAATAATAATAATATACACAATATGCATAATTAGGTCAGACCACAACCATAATAGTATACTCAAGCACCATAACATAAAAAATAAAGTAAAATAAATAATACAGTTAAATTAAAATAATACTTGTAGGCATAAAAATATAAGGAAACAATAAATATATAGATGTCTTAATAAATAGATGACAATAACAGATATAAATTTAACCATAAAGTATTCCATAAAATAGAATAACAATACTCTAGATATAATGCCTACTATCATTAAAAGATAAAATCATGGAATCTTTATAGCACATATTATCCTTAACACAAATAGTATTTTTACACCATCTAAATAAAATAAAATTACTAAATGAATATCTTACTTGAATAATGATTTTTTGAATAATCTTCACAATGTAGATGCACAAATTATGATTGTTGTTAGGAGGAGGCAAAAACAAATATTGAAATGTTTATAACTGCTAGTGGAAAGATGACAAAAAAAAAATTAGGGAAGGATAATTTTATATTTTTGGAGATGGGGAGGGGACCATACTTTTTTTTTTTTTTTGAAATAAACTGAAGGTAAAGGAAGGGGGTTTTATATTGAATGAAATAGGGGATCCGGAGGGGGGCATGTGAACAAGGAGGGGGTCTGCCACGTGTCATCCATCTGGGCAGGGGGCCACCACATGTCACGCCAGGAGCTTCTTTGTCAGCGTGCATGCATACTAGCTGATCACGGGATGCTGGACGTGCGACCAGTTGGGCCTGACATGCCTTTCTGATCACGGGGTCTGACACATGTGATTAGTGAGCCTGACACGGCCTGCTGATCACGCAGTACTGCAGCCCGTGATTCAATCTTTTTTTTAAAAAAATTTAAACATTGCAAGTATTTGTTTTTCTGGCGCAAGGAATGGGTAAATTCTTTTTTTTTTCCCAAGGATAACGGTCATTTTACCTTGGCTTGGCTTAGCTTAACTGAAGCCTTATTTTGTGAAAAAGAAAATTAATACCAAAATCCAAAACCGAAAATTTGTCATTCTTGCACCGAGTAAGAAGAAGGCTCTGGTAGAACAACTTTGTTAAGAACTTTAACAAAAGTGTTTTGATTTTTGGAGGCTATATGTGTGTGTGTGTAAAAGAGTACAAAATCATTTTAATTTCCTAACTTTAGCGGCTAAAGGATCTTCGAAAGTTAAGGCTAAGCTCCTTATTTTTAATAGAATCAAATGCTCTTTGACTAATATTTTTACAACATACCACTAAAGTTCAAAGAAAAATATATTAATTTTAGATGAATTTTGTTTGTGAATAAATAGAAGTTCAAATCTTCAAAATAATCTTTAGCTCTAATTTGCGTAATAAATAAATTATTTTATAACTTATTAATTAAATTAATAAATTATAAATTAATTTTTAAAAGTACTTCACATACTAACTTATTATAAAAATAAGTTTTAATTTAATAAGTTACATTGAATAGCTTATATCTTATAAATTATTAATTTTTTAATTTTTTTTAAATTTACTTTTATTCTTTTTATTAATTTATAACTTATGTCCTTCATTAATATGAATTATTTTAATTTATATATTTTTATATTATTTTATAATTTTAACTAATCAACAGCTAATTTTGTTAAATATTTTTTTTATAATTAGCTAACTTTTTAATTATGAACTCATTCACTACCTAACTATTTAATGTATCAATTATTAATTAATTTATCAATTATTTACGTAAAACAAAATCTTTGTTGGAAGGGAAGAAATTCATTAATACTATAATTCTTAGAGGTGTTACTTCACTTGATAATCTACCAAAAAAAAATAAACACTTGACATCCTCACAATATAATTAACAAAAGTTAATTTATAAAAATAAAAATAATATTTACTTTCTCATTTATTATCTTGAAAAGAAAGATGTATAATTACAAGAAAATAAAAATAAAAATTATTGAAATTAATTATAAAATTAAAAAAATAATATTCAGCGGTTTACAAATAAAGTAGAGATTGTTTCATTTTCTTGATTTTCCTGTTTATAAAATACATTACTTAAGTGAGTATACTTGCACCAAAATCCAAATCTCTCAAAGTCAAACCCGAACGTAGGGTTGGGGCCGTATAAGTTAGCAGTGGGCGGCGCGGAATTTAAACTGTGTTTTTCTTGTACTGCTTAGTCAATTGCGATACCGTCTGCACATATATACTTTCCATTTAAATTTTTATGTGCCTAAGGCTAATAAATTATTCAGTCGTAACATAAAAAGATAAGAATAATTTAAATATATTCTCCTAAATTCATTTTTCTTAGTTTTCTCACATATTTGTGAGGATTAGAATTTTTAATTCAATAAAAATGAGAGAAATGACATTAACATTGTTAAAAATAATTTAATTTTTGAAAAATTTTATGATATACTATTAAATTTAATTATTAATTTATTTTTATATAATATATTAAATTTAACTTAAAAAAATTTAATATACAATAAAATTTAGTAATATATTTTTAAACAAAGCCTGCATGGTAGGAAAGGAGAATCAAGGTAGAGGTACTAAAAAAGCGCAACCAAACAAGAAATGCATATAAAAATGTCAAAAAGAGAGATTTAGTAATATGTACAGTCAAAGTCAATGATAATAAGCACAGCATCATCAGTACCTGGTGTTATCAACAAATGGCGGTTTCATCGTTTCAAATTTCTGGCACTGATCATGGCGGGTGTGTTTGACTTAGCCTACTATTGACTTTAGATACTACTCGCAAGCACTCTCATTTCTATCAATTTTTTCATAGGAAATATTTTGATGTGTTATTAATATAATGATATGTTTATATATTATTAAATTTGATCACTCATAAAATTTACTTTTTTTTAAAGTAAAAATTCACATGTCAAAGTATATTAATATTTAAATTTAGTGTTATATTAATATATTATTATATTAATAATATACAATAAATTTTTTTAGTTGTTTCCTATTTTGAACAATAGCCTTCTGTCGGTAAGAACCAGCCTTCCCCCCACCCCCCCATACAACATCGTTGGACAAATATTTTCTCTTATTAACGTGTTTTAAAATGCTCAATTTTATATTCAAAAAGAAAATAGGTAAATATATTCTAATCTTAAAACTATGACAAGAAATCATTGTCAAAGTATACAAACTTTGTAGGATCCTGACAGGAAATCGTTGTCAAAGCTTACCTGGGCAAAATTTGGGAGATTGGATCAATCCGACTGATTCGGCCCATTAGCATCCGATAATAATTGATTTTCCAAACTTCGGTCGATCTCAATTTTAATAAAACATGCTCATTTGAAGCCGAAGTCGATCGAGGCCACAAAAGAGGAAGGGATTTATTATTTATCTTTGGTATGCCTATATTCTAGTTTTTATTTTTAAAATATTACATAAACTCCAATGGCATTTTACCTACTTTACCGTTAAAAAATTAAAAAAAATATCTCTTCTTGGTCTTCCATCTCTTTCGTTTGCACTACATCAGTACTTTCATCTTCTTCTGCTCTTCCATCTTCGTTCTTTTCTCTTGCCTTTTAGCTATTGAATCGAATCTCAAACCCATTTACTTCTTTTGCTTCAAATCTCTCGTCAACAATACAAAGTTCACACATTTCATTCATTTTAAAAATAGATTTGCGTTTCTTTCATTAAGGTTATTGCTACAATAATATAATAGAAGATAGACAAAGGAAGAAAGGGTTCTGCAACTTCAACCCATTTAAAATCATATGAGCTAATGTAACCCGAAGATCACCCAATCATTTCAAGTAGCATTTTTTGGTTGGTCATAGGCTATGTTTCAGGGCACTGGAAATGGCTTGGTCAAATTGAAATGTCATACAAATTCGCTTATATTTGATCATGTTCAAAATGGTAATGAATTATAATGAAATTATTCTTGAATTTTTTTTTCGAGCTTAAATTTTTTGAATAATTTGTATTTGATAAAGTATTAGAATCTTTTATTTTGTAGGTCAAGGATTCAATTTTTGCTATTGTTACATCCTAAATAATTTTAAATTTTAATTTAATTATTTATATGTAAAAATGAATACATGTTAGTAATTAAATATATTGTAGATAAGATTTAGGTATTTATAGTTAGAAAATGAAATTTTATTATGATAACAAGTATAATTAAATTAAAAATAAAATTATGTGAAATTAGAATTAAAATAGAATGTGTAGAGGAGATTTATTTTTTTTTCCAAAAATACCCTTGTTAACTTATCAAAATTACAAAAATGTTATTGCATCCATAAGTATCTTAAAACACTAACTCTTCTTTGATTTCTCAGCTCCCATTGTCGTTTCCCTCCTTTCTACCCTAATTTCATCCTTTGTCAAGTTCTACAATATAAGAACAAAATCTAAGTAATTAATTGTAGGAGACACTTAAATCTAAGGAGTTTCATCCTACTCTTAGGCTTAGATGATCCTATTTTCAAGCAATTGAGTTTCAAAGATAGAAATTATAGATTTGAAAAAAAATATTGCTAATTTTCTTTAATTACTCTTACTTAGGTCAAATTCTTTATCTTTTTAAACTCATTTAAATTTTCTCCATTCCTCCAAATTAGAGGTGAGTAGATAATCTATTTAATTAACTAAATGTTAAATTCAACCACTAAGTTATTAATTTGTTGATTGAATTATAGATGATAAATTATTGTTAGAATCTTATTATTTTAGTTTTTTTTGTTAATTTGAACTAAGATAAACTAAAAAATATAGTGGAATGGTGGAAAAATAGGTTAGGAATGTTGTGTATAGATAAATGAATGAAAGGTTGGCATTTATTTTACAAACTAAACATTTTTTGAAATTTCTAAATTGCATACTTGAGAATGACACTCAAGTACTGCCTAATGTGTGAACACAATAGCACAATACTTAAGTACCTGACTTTTTGAGGCCTTGTATTTGAGTGAACACAATAGTACAATACAATAGCTCTTTGCCTCTGAGTATCTAAGTGTGATACTTCAATATTAGCCCTGTAGTCTTGAGGCCTTGTATTTGAGTGTCATATTGTAATACGAAAGTACTCCTTCGTTCTTGTACATTGATACTCGAGTATGATACTTAAGTGTACCCCTTTACAAAAGGCCTATACTTGAATATTATACTTGAAACTTAGGTTGTCTTTAAAATAATGAATTAAGGTAATTAACCTATTAATTATGGGCTTGATTATTTAATTAATGGATTTATGCACCTATGTGATGAATGCTATATTCTTGTGATTAATTTATTTGAAATAAAAAAGAAGATGGAATATTAAATGAATAATGAAATGATGGATTGTGAAGATGTGAAAAATTGATGATGGAAAAGAAATGTTGAAATTAAATTATTAACACCAAATTTGGTTATTTATTTATGAATGAATAAGTTGTTTATAGGAATAAGGTTATGTTTATGAATGGACAAGGATAATTAGGAGACATAAGATGGGTTGTTTGCAATTCTTTGTAGATAAATTTGATCATTAGTAATGATAATGCCTATCTATTGAGTTATGAATACATATGATGTTTAGGATAAAATATAAACAAAAATTGAATTGTTGATTATAATATGATTTATCCTAGTAAATTATGTACTTACTAGTATATAGTCTTACTATTTTCTTTTAAAGTGTTTTACAAATGTTCAACTTGAAGGTCCTCAGTTTCGATCAACTGTTTAGAAATAGAATCGATTTAGAAATGCTTTTTGAGCAGCCATAAATCAGAAAGAAATTTAGCTAAGAGAAAATCATGGGTTTTGTAGATAATTATAGATAATTTGTATATATGGCAGCATAACTATAATGTGAATATGCCTTTTGTTTATGAAATGAAGTACTTAAACCAAGTTTGTTTATTATTAATCATGTAATGATATCAAATTAGGACTAGATAAACTTGTGAAAATCGCTAATGCGAATCACATTGGTTATGGTCATGCAAGTTATGATAGCTATCTCTACTTTTCTAATTAAATTTCAATATAACATAAGGTGAGCATGTACTATATGCACACTTTAACCTTAAAAATAATTGCATAAGGATGTTTATTTGAATTATGATAAAATCATAGACTTTAAGGCTCCATTTGTTTTTATGGAAATATTTTCTGTAAAATATAGTTATAAGATACTATAAAAAGGAAAAGTATTTTATTTGCTTAATATTAAATACAAAGAGTTTGAGAAAAATAAATTTCTTTTTTCTAAAGAGAATTTTGCTTTCCTTAATTACTATGGCTCTATATATCATTTTTTTATTCACAAATATAAGTAATATATTATCTTTTCATTAATATATAAATGATATTTTCCTATAAAAAATACCTCATAACAAAATAAATAGATCTTAAGAGTCTTCATTATTTAATATTGAAATTCTTCTTTGATAAGACTAGTTTTTAAAATACAATGTATGTATGATGTATTCATTAAGAAAACTTTTACGAATTAAATCATAAATTCATAAAAATAATTATACTAAATGAAGATCTTAATTTTTAATTCATCAAAGAATTTACCTACTTCTTTCTACCATGGTGATTGGTGATTGCAAAAAATGCAGAAGCAAATCTACCCCCACTTTAAAAAGATCAAATACAAGCTTACTCTAAAAAAGAATCATCTCCAAGAACATTAGGTTTCAACCCTAATAGGTGCAACTTTAGTCTAATTTTGATTACTTGGCTAGACATCCAACCTTTTTTTTATTAAAACAACAAAATTAATCAATTACAACCTAAAATAGAAATTAATTAAAAAATTCCAATGTTCTCTTGCTTGGATAACTATTGATTGGGTTTTATAGGTTTTACAAATTCATTTTGAAAATAACTCTTGGATTAAATAAGCAACTAAAGTGGCTACTAAATCTAACATAACCAAATGAAGACCTTAGAAACATGATCCTTTGAATTAAAAAAAAATATCTTAAGACTATAAATGAGAAGTATGCTATTTAAAAATATATACTATCTATAATCACATAAGTTAATTACTTCATTGATATGATTACACAGATGTGATGATGTTGTTACATAAAAAGCAAAGACAAGTAATTTACCTATGCTTTTAGGTAAAGATTCATATTATGTTCTTTCTCATGAAAACCACTAAATCTTCCTAAGAAAATAAAAAAAATTTCTCATGAAATAATTAAGGTCTCAAATTAGATAATTATAGTTAATCATATAAGGAGAACTGTGTCTCAATCAACACATCCCACAAGGAGATAACTATAGAAACTTTCTCATAAGTAATAATAATATATCTCTAAAGAGATATAAAAACCATGAAAACAAAGACAATAACATTAATCTTGAGATTCAATTCAAGAATAAATTAATCAAGTTAAAATGATATAATTTCTTATTATGCGCACATAACAAAAAAAAGAAACTTTAATGACTATATATAACTTCTCTTTCAAAAGATAATTGTTTTCCCAAAGAAACATTTATATCTTTAGATAATATATAAGAGCACTTACTTGAATCACTCTAAATTAACAACATTAATGTTTATCATGACACATAAATCATAATAATGCACATAAAATTATAGTTATTAGTCTATATTCATTGAGAATAAAATATACAAAAGCATAAATATAACTTTTTCCTACTTAACCTATCCCATCATAAGGATGTAACATATTATTTATGTAACTTATAATATCAAGTCTTGATAATTTTTCTATTGATAAAATAAAGTTATCAAACTTTCTTGTAACAACTCTAGCAACTAAAAAATCTAACCAACATGTTGTAGCTCATGAATATAAAACTACTACAAAAAGGCTATTTGACGTCATTTATTTAATGGATTCAATATCAATTTTGAATCACTATTTTATTAAGTGTTATTATAAATATTATATGATATTAGTTGCATAACTATTATGGAAAATAAATGTTATGTTGGTTTCCATAACAAATATATTGTCATCATTTCTTATGTTATGTTATATGAGGTCGTTTGTTTAATGGATTCAATGTTAGCTTCAAATCACTATTTTATTGAGTGTTATTATAAATATTATATGATATTGGTTGATAACTGTTATGGAAAACAAATGTTATATTAGTTTCCAGAACAAATGAATTGTCATTGTTTCTTATGTTATGTTATATAATGTCATTTGTTTAATGGATTTAATATTAATTTTGAATCATTATTTTATTAAGTATTATTGTAAATATTATATCATATTGGTTACATGACTGTTATGGAAAACAAATGTTACTTTAATTTCCATAACAAACAAATTGTTATCATTTCTTATAGGGCTCGATAACTAGTCATATTTACATATGTTAATTTTTATTTAGTAACTATCATTGAAAATTAAAATATAATGTTGGTTTATTTTAATAATTAATAAGGAATGTGTTATAATATACCATGTCAGTGATTTATATAATCGATGTTGTGTTACTTTCCCCTATTAAAAAAATTTCCTTGCACTTTCTCTATTTTGTACCACATTTCAAATTACTTTCTACTATGCCACTTCCCACCTAAAAGACATTTAAAACTACCAAAAATATGATATTCTAACATTATAATACAATTTTTATATAAAGGGTTAGAAAATATGCAACGATTTTTGAATGAGATAAGTTTAAAGCATTTTCAAACTGTAAGGAAGTAAAGCAAGCACAAAAAAATTTGAGTATTGCAACCATTATTTTGAAATCCAAATCAACTAGACTAGTTCAATCAGTTGGATCAGCACTTGGGCTAAAAAACAAGTTGATTTAACCTTCAAACTCAGTTTAGTTAAAAACCTAAGTTAGCTTAGTCTAACATGGTAAAATTTGGGGTTGAACTTGTGACTTGATCAACTTACCCACTTAATTTTTTTTTTTACAAAATGATAGAATTCAACTCCAATCCAATTGAAAAACCCAATGCAAAAAAAAAATAATAATAATAAGGAAGCTTTAACTTAAAAAATATAATGCAAATGGAAAAAAACTATTGAAAACTAGTTTATTCTATACGTGTAGCAAGATAAATAAAATACATACTTTAAAATATTGAATTTAAAAGGTTAACAATTAGAGTTTTTCTTTTTGAAAATTTTTAAATTTTTTAATTTGTTGAAACTAAAAAATATCAAGATTTTCTTGTAAAAATGGATTAATAAAATTTTTAAATTTTTAAATTTATCCAAGAATTTGAAAAGGAAAAAAATCTTTCTTGATTCTTGGTAAATTATAAAGACTAGGATGAATAGTTTTTTTATAAATTAATAATTTTATCATTTGTAATGACTACTAAATGAAAAGAATTAAAACTTATGTGAAAGTAATTTGAACTAGAGAAAAAATTTTGTCATTTACTTTTTATTAGAACTAAAATTGTGTTAAATGATTATTATAATGGCAATAACATTAATATTTATTTATTGTTTTAGAAATATAATAATAAAGTATATGCATATATGTAATATCTAATTTATTATATAGAAAAATATGACAATTAATTTAACTATTTGATTTGATCAATTGAATTGGTTTAATTCTGACTTACTCATCTTGCTGGGTCGATGACTAAACCAAGTTTTAAAATATTGATTACAATAATTACAAACAAAAAGTTTATTATGATAAAAGAAAATTTATCTCATATTTTGTCATGGATATCCTTATTCTTTACATTTTCTATACCTTAACTAAACTAACATCTTTATTGCAATTTTAATGTATTTAAAGTAAAGAAAGTCTAAAAATGGTGAAAGTCTTCTCAGTTATAGATGAGTGTTTTGCTGTGGGTATCCATTACTCAATGTATGATATTAACACTTACTAAAAAAGTACTGTTGAGTCCAATACTTACCAATGTGTGCAATATTTACTAAAATTTTATGTATGTAATCAAGTTTCTCAATTGTAAAAATCTATAAAAGTTGCACTAAAGTGTTAGAAAATAAAATATGATTGATGATAAAATTAGAAACTAAATTGCAAGAATAAATATAAAATGTAAAATAAATTCTTATATTTATATTCTATATTTTTCTAGTGAATGCTTAACTTCACATATTTAGTTATAGGCTAACAAACTTTAGTTTTGGAAAATTTTTAATGAGTACAAATATAAAATTGAAGAGAGAAAACTACTTTTGACTTTACGATGAAATTTATAAATGATGCCATAATTTTATTCTTTTTATTTTCCTTTTACACTCTCTTTTTTGCATTATTTGATGTTTAGACATCATTTATTAATAAAAAAAAATTGATATGTATAGTTAAATAGTGTTATTCAAATGTAGAATTTTAAAATTTAATTATTAAATAAAAATTAACATTATAAGTAGGGTGCTTAATGGATAGATCAAATCAAACGGGGTTGAAATTCGTTTAGACTCATTTTTAAATAAACCTAAATTGGTTAGCCCAGTTTGGTTTGTAGGGCTAGCCTATTTTTTTATATTTTAACTTATATTTTATATTTTATTATTTATTATTTTATTTTTATTTTTATAAATTATGATTTTTATTTATTTTTAATATTTATTAATTTTATTATTTATTTTTATTTTTATTATATTTAATTATTTTAAGTGCTTATGTTTAATTTTTTAATAATTGAATTTTATTTTATAATAAATTATAATATAAAAATAATTAATAAATTATTTTTTAAATATAAATATTATTTAAATTATCAAATATATTTTTTTTAAAAAAATTAGCCTATTTAAGCCTATGGGCTAACCTGTATAGGCTTTTTTTTTATGACCTTAAATTTTAAGGTCCAATCTACAAAAAGTTTGCAACTCAACCTATTTGGCTTCCAACCTATTACAATCCTTTAATTATAAGCCAAAATCTTCTCTCTCTTTTTTTCATTATTTTTCAAGTAAAAATTTTATAATTTTAAAAGTTGGAAACATTAATTTTTTTTGCATGATGACAATTTTCTCATGTAATTAAATAGATATAAACATGTCACGACTTGTCTAATTGTGACCAACATAGATCTCATTATTAGTATCATCACATAATTATTGGTAAAATGATCTAGTTTAAGTACTTTAATTTATTATGAAAAAGAATATTTGCACAAAAGTTGTGTTATCAAGTACTTAAAATGTTTATAAATAACTAGAAAATCATTATTAGTGCCTTCTAAGTGAACTTTTTCTCAAAAGATTATAACTGATCAACACATTTAGCAGATCAACTTCATTCTTGAATAGATATGGAGCTTTCTATAGAACAATTTTAAAGAAAATAGTGACACTTATGTCTTATTAAGTAAATAGTTTACTTAAATACCTCATTTTATAATCAATATTTGAAATATTGACTTCTCATTACATTTCAATCATGAAAATGTTCATACTATCAAATAAAAATAGCATAAGTGTTGAAATTATGAAGCACACATATTAAATTCTATAAGTAACCCACTTTGTGCCTTCTGGTCACCTTTACTTGTTCACTAACTTAACCTTGCCTCTCTAGATATTTTATCTGTTCATAAATGATTAACTCAAACTCGGTGTATATATTTCAATTTCAAGGTCTCATCATCATATTTTCTACTTTCTCAACTCATTATTTCATTATCATATTTCCACACTTTTGTAATTTTGTTATTTCATCAACATATTTCACACTTTCATAACTTCATGATTTCATCATCATATTTCACACTTTCACACTTTCATCATTTCATACAAGGCTAGAATTACAATATGTACCTTCACTCATTCATTTAACCATACAAAGAAACAAATCACAATCTATTACATTTACATTACTATAGCTTTTAATTTCACATTTCATTTTATTATAAAACTTTGTGGTATTTGAGCATGTGAGTTAAGTATGGTTTCTTTAAAATAGGACTATACTTAAATTTCATACTTGAATATTGGAAGGTAAAGATGTAAAGCATTGTTGGTACTCAAGTATGGTACTTGAATAAAAGGCTTTAACATAGCAAGGCTAGTATTTGAGTATTATACTCAAATATTTGAAGGTAGTAAGTTTGGTCCCTTTTATACCTGAGTGTGGTATTTGAGTCTTAGTTCTCTAGTTTTTACTTTAGGTAATACTTGAATACCATATTCGAGTATTGTTTCTAAAAATTCCAAAAAACCTATATAAAGGTATAGAAATCCACTCCTAACCATATCATATCTTGACATGTAGCAACATATAACCATAACATGCATCAATATTCTCAGCTTTGAACAACTTATTCTTAGCTTAAACATCAACTAGCTCTAATTCATTAAATTCCATAAAAACTAATTCATAAACTAATCAAATCAACAATTTATTCATTTAATCAGTACGTAGATTATCTACTTACCTCCTACTATGTTGAAAGGAATGAAAGATTGAGTAATTGAAGGAAAATCCAACCTTATTGTGTACAAGCATTTATTGAATCCCTAATTTTATTCCTATAATAAAGCTCTAACAAATTTCCTATTAATTTTCAACTTAGAAAAGATGTGTCTTACTAAAATGAGAAACAAATGATGAATCCTTAGCTTCTCACAACTTGATTTTGCAAGAGATTAATGAATGTAAGGCTAAGGAGGTGATATAAGTTAGTGGAAGAAGAAAATGCCTGCTAAAGTTTGGAGAAAAATGAAGAAAATACAAGAAAAATGACTTTTTTAAGTTACTAATGGCACAATTGGTAATTATAAGCTATTCTAAGGGCAAATTGAGAAAGACACTCCATAAATTTTCTTTGCACATTTTATTTCAATTCTAATTTCACATTAACTCATAGTTAATCAAATCATACTTATTTTCATATTAAAATTCTATTTTGTAATCATAAATACCTTTCCTAAACCTATTCATAACATTTTCCTAATAACTAACACCTGTTTGAATTTATTGAAATGATAATTAAAATAAGATTAAATTAATCTATTGATCCTTATAGTTTCGCTCAGTTCCTAAATGAACTTTTATTAGTTTAAAAGTTTTGAATTGAATCCTTATTTAATTTCTAATTAGATACTTACTATTATTTTTTTGTTAGATTTTATTAGTAATCAACATATATGGATAAAGCTTTTTTGATACAGTTTAATGATGGTTGATATTAGGTTTCAAATACCATTTTTATTTGCATTTAAATGACAAATAACTTACAAAAAATTTGAACATATTATGAAATATTTTTGTTTATAGAGAGAGATGATAAGTCATTTGTCTTTCACTCTATTAACCACTGATCAATTGTTGTCTAGGTAGATGAATTATAAAATGGTGGTAAATATCTGACTATCAATGAAATAAACGTATAAGGATCTAATTCAAAACTTTTAAACTACATGAATCTAATTAAAAATTTAGTGAAATTATAAAAAGTAGTAGATTTGTATAACCTTAAAGTAAAATTCTAAAACATTCAAAGTGTAACAAAATACCAATAGATTGAACAATTTAACAAATAAGAAATTATAATTTACAATAAACAATGAGTTTTAGTTAAAGTTAATGAGAAATTAACAAGTAAATAATCTAACAAATGAAAAACTATAAACTATAGATTTTTACTTAAAATATTAGTATATAAAAAAGTGTAAAGTTATAGTAAAACTTTTTATTGTTGTATAAAAAGGCATAATGAGATATCTCTTCTCATAATTCCTATATATTGCTTAAGGGTTTTTGAATTAGAAGATGTAGATGATTATAAACTAATGATAAATTATAGCTAGAAAAAGCAGTATCACTAATCATACATTGAACTTAAGCCTACCAATACAAAATAGAAATATTGGTTCTTCTCATAATAATTTGTCATTGCTTTGCAACCAATCTCTGCATTTTCTCCTTAATTGTGCTTCTTGAGATGGAACACATATAGACAATAAAATCTAGCTATGGAGGGTATGATCATTACAAACTAATGATAAACTATATTGAGAAGAAGTGGTGCATCCACTCTTGTAATAAATTCAAGGTTAAGCCTTCCAATGCAATAATAGGCATGGTATTCCTCATATAATTTCTCATCAGTCTACACACCATTAATAAGATATCACCTAAATGTTTCAAATAAAGAGTGAGGATGAAATTTATAGGCATTATTGTACAGATTTAGATTTCAATCATTAACTAAAATAGACATATCATATATGTTCAACATCCTAGAACTTTAACATTACTATATCTTGAAACATCATAATTTTTTATGCTTTCTTGATACACATTACTTCATAAAGCTTAATATTTATGATCTATATTTTCATATCTTATTATAACGCATCTTGTAAATGTCATCATTGGTGTACTAGTAAACATTGATTACATGTTAACTAGTTGTTAGGTTAGATTTATGTTGGGTATGATAAAAAATTACTGTGGTATTTGAATCTAATTTTTACAAACAACATCAATTTTAATAAATAGCAATGTTATTTAGATTTTTTTTACAATTTATTCATCCTCGCATTTTTTCTAATAACAACTTTAAAGAAAAGTGATGACTGAGTAGGTTTTATTCATTAATAGATCAAGTTATAGCACTATAAAATCTAGACATGAATACTATCTAAATCATTTTACAACATTAGTTTCCTATTCTTGCTATAATACCTACTACAATTACATTGGCAAAGTGATAATGATTGTTTTCATAGTATCTTTGAAGCAATTCTTGATATCTATGGTAACTATCTTATAGTCATTATTAGTAAACTATCTTGGAAATAAATAAAAGAAATAAGGTCGTCATTATCTATTTATGGTTGAGAAAGGATGATAGCATAAGAGTAGTGACTTCTCAGTATAAATAAATGGAGTGAAAACATAAATTAAATTTAGAGTGAAAGAAAAACTAAATAAATAATAAAATGAAAGAGAAACTTTGTTGGCAGAGAAGTTGGATAACAAATGGAGTGAAAGTGAAAATTTATAGGCAAAAGAACAACAATAGACATTAGTTTTTTAATAATAACTAATGAACAAACTTGTAATATCTTAGATCAAAATGATTCAAATACCTTTTGGACGATGATTGTATGACACTAATGTAATAAGTTACTTATATTTACAACAATGCCAACATACTAACTTATAATGTTAGTTATTTGTAGAAAGTTGATGTTCTTTTTCCTATATATTTTCAATGTAATTTGAATACGTCATTGAATTTTACAACATTACTTTGGCTATTGAAAAACAAATAGACCATTTTATGAAGGAAAAACTTGAAAGTTGCATAAACTGGATGAAAGATTAATTTTGTTATAAAAAACATTAATTTTTATAAGTTAAAAAAATTTATTTTCAAAATTAATAAAGAATACTTCTTTAATTTTATTAAATGTAATAAATTCATGATTTTATATATTTTTCTTACAATGAAAAATATCAACATATTGAATATGAATATACAAAAATATGAGAAAGTAAAAATAGATATAAAAATTTATTTTGTAATTTTATTTATTTTATATATCATTATATCAGTAAATATAAATTTATAATAATATTACATAAAAAAAAGAAAATACTTTGGTCTTTCACTCTTATTGCCAAATTCTATGCCAATTTTCATAACCATCACCCTAAAATCACTTGTGAATTCTATTAAATTTTAATATTAGTAAATTTTGGATCTAGGCAATATATTTATCTCCTCGACTAATGCCAACTTGTGTTTGAAGAAGAGGAAAGTAACTCCCCTTCAATCTCATTTAATACATTTAGAGATGACATGGATGAAATAGCAATAATTAGATTCTATAATGTCTTTAAAGATGTTAGATGAGATAAAAGGGGGTTATTTTTCTCTTTCTAAAACACATGTTAGAGTTTAATAGTAGAGACTAAGGCATCACTAAAATATTTTCAAATAGAAAGTGGGCATGAAATACATATTTAATAAACTAAATTATATACATCAGTTATTAACTTAAAATTCACGTGTTAGGCTTGTTCCATTATCAATAAGTGATGGTTGTATTGCCTATGAGACTTTTTAGATGCCTTTATATATTAGTTAATAATAAAACCAATATGTAAATAATTTCTTCTTCTCACGTGACTTTTTAAATTCTTTTTGAACAATGATTTCCTAAGCTAACCATTGTATTAAATTTTTATTTAAATTTTAAAAATTCCATTGCATAATTACAGACATTGGTTTATTTTACAACCATAGTTTTATTTATCCTAACAATTTCAAAAGTATCACCATGTTTATATAGATGTTAGTTTAACTTATAATCAATTTCTATTAACTGACATAAAATTGCAATTTTGCATAGTGAAATTAAACTTCCATATTATTTAAGAAAACAATGCTACAAGTTATTATCAAGCATAAAGATATAATAAATAATAAACAATTCAATTAACACTATAATAAAGGTAAATATGATTAATAATGCATCATGTATTCTAATTTGATCCATCTATATCAAAATAACTTAGAAGTCAATTTAGGTGTATAATTAAAACAAAAATAAATGTCAAGGTTCATATTAATAATATTAAAGTACCAAGCTACTAGCTTATTTAATAGTAAACCATACGCTTCCAATTTGCACAAGCCTTTAACATACCACTTTATAACATTTTAGGTATAATTTTCAAGAAAACCTTTATATGCAAAGCACATTTTCAAGCCCCTAAATGAACAATATGATATATCAATATCATAATATATTAAATGAGGCTTAATCCAAAATTAATTTGGCAAATTCAAAAGAAAAAAAATACAAGTCATGCTCCCATGATTCTTTAGAATCATGTAATAATATATGAAATATATTTATAATATGACAATAATCCTTAATAGGAAATATAAAAGATACCAAGCCATTAAATAATATTTTATAATATCTTGTGCAACATATTTTAGAAAATAGTTTAAAATTCTTGTTATAATTTTATCACAAAATTATTCAAGAAATTTATACTTACACATCATGCATATTATCATAACCCCCCAATGCAATTGTTGTGCACATACACCACATTACATAGGGATTACTAAATGATAAATAAGTAATGATATAAAATTTCAAACATATCACATTATAACTCCATAGTTAGGACTAGCAAAGATAAATAGATAAAAGTATCTCTTACTAGACCATAAGTTATTACTAATCTAAATAAAATTATCTTTCACTAGACCATAGGTTATCACCAATCTAAATAAAAGAGCATATATTATGACCATGAAGGTTATATTAAAAAGTGCAATTTTGAAATTCATATTAGAACCTAAAAAGAACATTAATTCAAACTCCATGCTTTTCCAAAAAGACACACTAAGAAGAAAATAATCTTTGATAAATACTTCAAAAATATCATATATATATATATATATATATATATATATATATATATATATATATATATATATATATATTACAAAGAAATAATTATAAATAATTTTAAGTTCACTAGAGACATTAGTGTCAATAATGTAAAAGTAATCCTTCAAATAAGTTAGTTTATATCTACACAAATAATCATGTAAGATAAACATGACAATATTTTAGGTCTTTACATCCATAAAGGAAAAAATTATAACTTTTAATTTTCATAATTAACACAAAATATTGAAGCATATTATTGTAAAAATTTAATCTTTTCTTAAAAGAAATAAAATCTTGTTACTTGTGGGTAGAAAGATTTTTAACATTCAACATCATTCAAAAACTTCATGTTATTTAAATTAACTTATATAATAACCTCTTGTACCTAGGGTACTATACAAACCAATCCAAATAACAAGAACATCCTATTACAAAATTCAAGAGGAGAATATATTGATTTGGTAAATGGTGACTACGGTGACATATATTCATTATCACTCATAGAAATCCCATGGGAGAACCTATTATTTAATGATTATATCCTAAAAATAATTATATTTAAAAAATTTATTGGTTTGGTAAGCAAGTCATTGTGTGGCAAATACTTACTTTGTTAATAAAATTTCCACAAGATAAAATCATATCAATGATCAATTATCATATCCAAATCCAATTTAAATAACATGTGTCCCAAAAAATTAATTTTAATTATAATTATTATAAATATAATGTAGGTAGATAATTACAAAACTAATCATGCCAAAAAAGTGTAAAGTTCCTTAAAGATCAAATAATCCTATTAGAATTATTTATAAATTCATATTGTATGTAATTTAACAAATCATACATTTCATGTGTAAAGCAAATAAAATTCAAATGAATTTTATAATACATAAGCAACACTAAATTGCATATAAAACATATATAAGATTATTGTTGAAATTATTGTCAATCTCCAATTTTGATGATCTCATCATCTCTTGATTTTATATTTCACCGAGAAAGATATAAAAAAATAAATAAATTCCATTAGTATATAAAAAAAAGAAAGAAAAATAATAGAAATGATTATCTATCATGGTGTTAATATAAAGTTAAATTTAAAACTTATAGATACATAATCTTGTCATATTTCAATAATATCTAAAATAGATATACATCAAAATTTAAACTGCATCTTATAGAAAAAAGATGTCTAATACAACATATTAATAAATATTCAACAAAGCTTGTTTAATTATCTAGGAAAATTTAGTAAAATTAAATAATAATAAAAAAATTTATAAAATATTATGGGTAACAATCAATTATAATAATTAGTATATTAAAGAATTGAGAATATATTTAAAAAAAATTAAGTGGAAAACATAATATATTTTACAACTTTAAAATGTGAATTTTATTAGAGGGAAAACAAATGTTAAATGAGTTCAAAACTTTTGTTATATCATCTTAAAAACTCTAATGTTACATGGTAAAAAATATATAATATAATTTTTTATTCATTAATTAACACTCAACTATATCATGTAACATCATATTCCAAAAGAAATGACAAAAAAATTATTAGATAAAAAAATATTTGGTGATCATTAACCTTTGTTTTCATTAATAAAATTCTCAAAATTGGGACAAATATTACCCATAGCCAATATTCAATCTCATTAAAATTTTCTGGATAATTTTAAGTCCAAGAAAAAACATGAATTCAACAAAAGAATTTTTAATTTATTTAGTAAATAATAATGATAAATTTTTATCTCATAAATTAAAATTTTCAATAAGGGATCTAGAAATTACCTATACTTTTATCTCCATAAACAATTTTTATAATATATTTATTATTATCATCATAATACATATATATAAATATATTACATTATTATATGTATTAGTTAAAGCTAATAGACAACAAAATGACTATCTATTCATCATCTTTATTAGTGTTATTTAAAGTTTGCTTAGAATTTATAAGAACTAGACCTACAAGTTGTAATTTGCAATTCTTCTAAATCATGACTGATGCTATTGTCCAATGCTCCAATCAAACATTTTTTTCCTTAAAATTTTGAGTTGGGCTTACGACCCAAAGTTAGAAGGTGCATCAATGCCTTTAACCACCCAACTCTAAAAGATTTATACAAAACCAAGCTACCATTAAAGCTTCAAATGAAGCCTTGTTGGTGCATTTTAAGGTGACTTTGGCTACATTGCCATAATGGGCTATAGAATCCAATAGTTAATCACATTTTGATAACAAATCCTAAAAAAAGATAAAAAAATGCATTTTTGATTCAAAAATAGGAAAAAAAATTTCATAAATACCAATTAATTCTTTTTTATTTTACTTTTTTATTCATATTATTAACGGGTAAATCAATCCCATTTTATCCTCTAAAGAATAATTTAGAATTGTGTAATTGTACTAAATTAAGAGTTTTAAATTATGAACCTAATAAATATAAATTTAAAAATTAAATTCAAAAAATCTTCCAAAAATTACAATTAAAATCATGCAAAAATGTAAGCAATAGAATAGTAGAAATATAATCTATAATAACCTTAAACTAGTGTCAAAAAACATTCATTAATTTCATATATACAAATATAAAGCATATAATATATAAATTGAAGAAATTGAAATCACAAAAAGAAAATTAGACTTTTATATACATTCATACAAATAGAGCATTGGTTTATAATGGACTACATTGACACCAAACATTTAAAAAAATATGAATTAAGTCATAAATTTATAAGATTGATTTCACTGAATTACATGAGTTTTAATTCATCAAAGAATTTGCATATTTATTTCTACCATGGTGATTAGTGATTGCAAAAGTAAATCTTTTTATACTTTTTCAAATAAAAAACTTTTGTGTTCACCGTAATAGGATAGTGCACACAATATTTTCTAAAGTGTAGAAGGGATTTGCCTAAAAATAGATGTAAAGGATCTAACTCTTTATCCATCAAAGAGGTTAAATACTAATCTATGCCAAAAAGAAATCACATCCAATAACATTAAGTCTCAAGCCCAACAAATGGAACCTTAGTTCAATTTTAATCATTTTTGGACTTAATCTAAATTGGACCACACATAAATAAAAAAGACTAATTAATTGCAGTCTAACATAGAAATTTATTTAAAATTTCTATTAGTATCATAAAAAATTTTCAATGGAATATTATATTATAGAAATGTTTGTCCAACAGTGTTATAAGAATGAAGAATGCTATTTAACATTATAGTAGATTTTGACTACGTTAAAACTTGATAAAATTATATACCATTTCTTTAATGAAATTATAAGTATATTTTACTTTTAGTTTTAATTTGTTGTAACTATTGTCATAAAAATTAGTTCTTTGAATTATTAGACCATTGTCGAGATAAACAATGCCTTGCGCTTAATAGTTAAATGATGGCAATAACTATAAAAGTCTATAACTTTTGTTAATAATACTATGAATAATGGCATGCTCTATTGTTATGTTTATGGCCTTTTTTTGGTATGTTAGTCAGAAGATAGAAAAAATTAGGCCTTAAGAAAAGCCAAAAAAGTGAAGTTTACTAATAAAAATGGAAGAGTAGCAACATATGGCTTATCCCATAACCTGCTGCTAATCTTTAGCTCCCATCTTTGCCATAACATTAATATAATTATTCCTTTTGTTTTTTGAAGTATGAAAGAAACTTACAATTCGCTCCCTTTTTATGAGGTTTTTAATGTTTGCAATAATAATACCATATTTGTATCCTCCACTGTAACATTTTTACTAATAAGCTCTATAATATTTTTATCCTAAGTAATATGCAATCCCTTTCTAATAGCATGAAACTTAACTTAGATATTAGTTGTAATTTCTAGAGATTTAGAGAACCTAACAACCCATTTCTTATTTACATCTTTAACTAGACCATTACATTTATCTTTCCCAAGATTGCCTATAAAGCTTATGTTGATGGCCTTTTACATGTGTTAAACTCTCTTTAAAATATAGCAAGTTAGAATTTATTTTGAAAAGAGGAAAAATTATGATGACCAGTAAATTCTATTAAATCCAAAATTTTAAGTGTGAATTATGAAATAAAATAAAATAAATAATTTAATAGAAATGAGAATATGAATTTTATGAAAATTAGATGAGAAAAGTTACATAGAATCATAAAGTATAATGTTTGGCATTATTATAAATAAATATGTGAGTATGGAAGAAATTTAAGTAAAACTTTTTAAAAATGCCTTGAGGACATTACTGCTCAATTTTTTAGACAACTACCCTATTTCCTCTCATTTCATCATCATTCTTATCTTCTCCTAACATTCTCTTTTCTTTTTCCTTATTCATTATCAAACTAAGAGAACTTCAATATTTCCCTAATTTCCTTTTCTAATCAAGGTAGAAATATCATTCTTATGGAGATTTCTTCTTGTTTCCATTAAAGTTAATTCTATTTTCAACTTTTAATTCAATAATTCAAATAAAATGTAAAAAATTTTAGCCCAAGCTATAATAATAGTTTAGTTAGGCCTAAATTGTAGTTTAACCTATAAATATGGTAGTAGTTATTTCTTAGCAATGGGTGACCCATTTCTAGTTACAAGTTATAAGCAAAGTCATTACTACTAAACCTTATGCTAATCTGATTACATCCCATTGGTGTCAAATATATGTTCACTTCCTATAATATATTGATAGTTAGGATTTATAGGAAGAGCCATTTCTATTATTCATTTGAAGACTTATCAAATTAGTCATCAAATTGATTATGCATTGCAATGGACATGAACATTTTTAGAGTAGATCATGATTTGTTTGATATTTATCACAAGTATGGATGTGGTTGGCACTTTAGGTATTTCACTAATTTTTATATCTATGTATGATATTATGCCTATTTACATGATTCAATAGGATTTAATTTTATAAAATTTTGACAATTGGTATTAGAGCCATCTAGTAAATTTGGTCAAATCATTACATGGATTCAAAAGTAATTTATATTTTAGGGGATTTTAAAATTTATGATAAATATATTTTTTGGATAAAATTGCTATGAATTTTTAAAATTATTTCACAACATAAATTTTTGTTTTATATTTTATGATTAATTATATGCTTGATGATGAATTGCATAAGTCATCTGAAGTTTTAGTATAATTTGTAGAAAATTAGGATAAATTCCATATTTCATATTTGAATACATAATTTTGTGTCTTTGCATTATAATTTTGTTAATAAATTACTATATATATATATATATATATATATATATATATATATATATATGTTTTTTGGATTATTGATTTCAAATATATGCAAATGTTATTTTTTTAATCAACAATATCAGTATAGCATATCTAGTATTCAAATTTGACAATATGAAATATTAACTTATATCTAAATGTCTTTGCATTATTATTTGTTGTGTTTAGTCCAATATATGTGAAATTGACTTACACTAATATGTCTTTGTTCAATTTTTCATTTTTTAAGTATGGATTAAAATTAAATTGGGTAGCTTATATTTGTTTCTGTATAGTATCTTTGCATTGTTTTGAATGCATTGTATTTCATTGTTCCAAAATTCATCATATGTAAATGTTCTTATGTTTTGGAAAATAGTTGATGCATAGTGATAATGAAATTCATATTATTAGTTTTGAAAAAGCTATAAAGCTTTAGATTGTTTGAATAAACAATTTTTCTAGAAATTTTTTTAGTTTTGAGATAGAAAGGCTTTTGAGCATGATTTTAGTTGTTAATATATTTCTATAAAAGTATAATGTGTTTGAAATTTTAAAATGGGCTAGAAATAGTGACATTTTTCCATTTTAAAACCTTGAAGAACATTAAAAAAATTTTTGGGAAAAAATTCTTTAAATTTAAACATTTTTAAAACCTATATTTTTTTAAAAAATTTTCATTAAAGTCCATTAAAGATTGATTTTGTGTGAAAACTGCATTGAAAAAGGCATATAATTGGCTCCAATTTGTATTTAATACATTCTCATTAAAGTATAATATGTTTGGTGTTTAAAATAGGCTAGTTGACTTTTTCCATTTTTGAAACATTAAAGACCATTAAAAAAGTTTTTAGGAAAAATTCTTTAAATTTAAAAAATTTTAAAACATATTTTTTTAGAAAGTTTTTGCATGAAAATCCACTTTTGTGTGAAAACCATGATGAAAGATGCATAAAATTGGATCCAAAACTACCAAGTCAATGTTGGATTTGAAATCAAGTTAGGCAACTTAAGTTGTAAACCTAGCTAAAAATAGAAAGAAATCTATAGTACAAATGTTGTGTGTCTCACATGCAACAAAGGCACGTGCAAATGACACACTGTTGTCCCGACATCAAATAGTAATGATGATTGTACCATAGGGCTCCACTCTTCAAGCTTTAATTTTTGGATATTTTTCTATATTTTTTAGAATTTAAATTATTTTAATTTATTTTTGCCTATTTAATTTAAGTGCTCATTTGAATTTATTTAAGCTTGAAAATTTTACAATACGATTGCTATGGTTTAGGCTTCTATATATAGTTTTTTGTGCAATTTTGGGTAATGTTTAACC
Organism: Sindora glabra; assembly: GCA_020226215.1. Lineage (NCBI taxonomy): Eukaryota > Viridiplantae > Streptophyta > Magnoliopsida > Fabales > Fabaceae > Sindora > Sindora glabra. The sequence goes on from CM035233.1 coordinate 8,152,622, forward strand.
TATTAATCTCTTTTTGCATGAATATGTAAAATATATTTTATAGGAATCATTTTGGGTTAATATTATGTCATTGAATTTTATATAATTTTAGACTGCCTATCATGGGCCTAATTACATAAATTTTGGTTAATATTTATTAAAATGTTAGTAGAACCAAGAAAAATGTTATGTTAATAATTTTTTGATACCCTATTGATATGATGTTATTAGTATGACTTGTTGGCGACAACATTAGTATAAGATTAAACATTGTATTTCTAAAATCTTTTAGCACCTTATTGTGTTAAGTTTTAAAAATATGATATTTAATTTTTATATTATATTATAAGGTTTTAAATGTCATATCAATGTTAGGTCTTACAATAAAATTTTATGTATAATTACATAGTTTAACGAGAAAAATTTAAAGCATGATTAAAGAAAATATACATTAATGTATTGAATTTATTTTTCTTAATTTCATTGCTTATATGATTAAATGTTGTTAGGATATTGAATGGGATAAACCATGAGGATTGTGCTAAGTTATTAAAGTTGTATCTAATAGTTTTTAATCTGGATCTAGCTATTAAGGAAATAAAACCTGTTATTAATGTCGAATCTATAATAAATAGAAAAGTCATTATGAAAAGTGGACTTATTCAAATAAGGTATTTTTAATGGTGATGATATATATGGTAAAAAAATTATCAAAGAGAGCATCCCAAAAACTAATAATGCAAAAGCATTATTGGATTCTATGATTGAAAAATATATGAAATTTGATAAGGTTAAGAAAGGTTTATATCTCTTGTTATTTGAAAAATTAATGTATGATGGTGTTAGTGGAATAGAAAAGCATATTTTGAGATTAGTGAATTGCTACAACAAATTGAAGTCTATGAAAATTGATTTATGTGATAGTTACTTGACTTGGTGAATGCTAAAATCTCTCCGGTCTTAGTTTGACATTATAAAAATGTCTTACAATATTAAAAAAGAGTGAATGGACCATAAATGAGCTTTTTCCATTATTACTCAAGCCAAGGAAGGTATAAAAGAGGGCAATGCTTTGGTGGTCAATTATATTGCTTATGGTTTAACCTCAGAATATTATATGAGGGCTAATTGAAAAAATAACAATAGCTAACATAATCATAAAAGGAATAAAGAGGAGAAACAGACTAATAAGTAATGCCATAGGCCTAAAAGGTCTTGTTTAAAGGTAATTACAAAATTTGCAAGAAGTTTAAACATAAAAAAGTATATTGTTGCAAGCATAAGAAATGGGCCTAAAACAAAAATAAAGGTACCCATCTAGCTTTAGTTTGTTTTGAATCAAATATTGTCAATGTGCCATCAAACATTTAGTGGTTAGACAATGATGTTACTACTTATATAAAAAATTATTCTTAGGCACTAAGAAACTTAAGGAAGCCATGTATGGGAGAGCTAATTGTGTGATTTGCAAATGAAGATAAAATGGAACCAGAACATTTTATAACTTTTACATTACGTTTGTTATTTGGAAATAAATTGGTTTTGAATAATATTATTTATGTAACTTTGACTTGGAAGAATTTAATTTTAGTTGTAGCCTTAGATCATTTTGGAAATAAAAATACAATAGTTAGAAAGAAAAGAAATAAAACTGATGGAAAGTTCTCAATGCTTTAACATAGATGGTTAGGGTATACTTGTCAAGAAAGAATATCAAGACTCGTAAAGGAAGGAGTGTTACATGACTAAGATTTCTCAATCAAAACTTACATCAATCACATTAAAGGTAAACTTTTGAGTAGAGAGAAGAAAGGAAAGTATTCTAAAATTAATCCATAATAACATCAAGGACCCATAATACCTTATGCTTTAGGAGGATACAAGTACTTTATTATCTTCACTAATGATTACTTTAGATATGGTTAGTTATAGCTACTTTATGACATGTTAAAGTTATTGAAAGCCTTTTAAGTCATTTAAGGTACTAGTTAAGCTAAAATTAAGGAAAAATATAAAATAAGTCAACTTTGATAGAGGTGGTGGGTATTATGATATGTATGATGAAACAAGTAGAAATCTTGATCTTTTTGCAAGGTATTTATAGAATTGTAGAGTTAAAGCAAGTTATACTATGCTTAGGACATTAAAGTAGAATAGAATTGAGAAAAAAAAATCAAACTCTTGTGGATATGGTGAAGTGCATGCTAGCCCATAATTTGCTACTAGAATTCCTATGGGGTGATGCGTTAAAAACAACAACCTATATTCTAAATCAAGTCTTAAGCAAGTTAATGCCTAAAATCTTTTACAAGTTGTTGCAAGGTAAAAAGGCTAGTCTAAGACATTTTCAAGTTTAACATTACAAAGTTAAATTAAAATTATATATTCCTTCCATAAAAAATTGATTCGAAGATAGTTAATGGATATTTTATTCAATTCATACAATTAAAATAATTAAATCAGATTAAGCTATCTTTTTTAAGGATAAGTTAGACACTAGGAGCTAAGTATTGTACATCTCAAATCTTATAGAAGATAACACAATTGTCCTATTAAAACGTATGTTATGAGAGTCATTTTTTATTATCCTACATGATGATCAAGTGCAACCAATAGCAAAAGATATCGAAACTAATAAGATAGATGGGAAGATTCATTTAAGGAGATCTCATAGAGTTTGCAAATTAATGATTCTTAATAATTATCTAGTATATCTACAAGAACACAAATATGACATCAGTGATGACATTAATGTTAAAACATTTTCACAAGTAGTATACCGTTTAAACTGTTTTGATTGGTTGAGTTTTATAAAGGGGGAACTAATTTTAATGCATAAAAATTAGGTGTGAGCTCTAGTCGAGCTATTTGCAGGACATAAGCTAGTTAAATGTAAAAAAGTCTTTAACACAAAAAGTGATGTTTGAGGTGAAATTGAAAGGTACAATACTCGATTGGTAGCTAAAGTCTACATTGAGAAGGAAGGCTTAAATTACAAAGAAATGCTCTTAACAATTTCAACTAAAGACTTATTTTGAGTTAACATAGTGATGATGAGTCATTTTAATTTGGAGCTACATCAAACAGATATAAAGGTAGCCTTTCTAAATGGTGACCTATCAAATTCTATTTATATAAATTAGCTAGATGGTTTCTAGGAGAAGGGTAAAAAACATATTATGTGTAAACTTAAAAAGTCCATACATGGCTTAAAAATTTGTCTAGGCAATGGTACCTCAAGTTTAATGATGTAATGACTTTTTTGGGTTCAAGGAGAATGATGCGGATTAATGCATTTACATGTAGATAAAAGCAAGTAGTTTTGTAATACTAGTATTATACATGGATGACACTCTCTTCATAAGAAATAATATGCACCTATTGACTAAGACAAAACATATGTTATTAATAACATGAAGGATCTTTAATGCATGCCATAACATGCTAAAATTAAATATTATTAGTTTGATAAAGAGTTCTGTTATAAAGCGTGATAAACCAGGTTGAATCCTAGTAATTTATTTGATATATCCTTTCTCAATAATTTATTAACTATGATTAGTAAATTGTTTGAGCTTTTTATATACTAAAAATAAAAAGGAGAAATGTAAATAGAAATGAAGTGGAAATGTATATAAAATTTAGGTAGAATATAGACGAGAATGAACATAATACCAAATTAGGGGGGGTCTTAATTTGAAATTAAGACAAATGCACAAAATAAAACAAAATATAGAAGTAAAATAGAAGGATATAAAATCAATATAGCAAAATAATTGATTTAAGGATTTAAAAGCTCTTAATACAAAATATTTATGAAAATAATTGATCAATATAGCAAAATATTTGACCATTCTAATTAATTTTTTAACTTTGAATTATTCAGAACCCTTGCAATAATTTATGAATCCTATGCTAGATAATCATTTAGGATTCATTCAATTAAGATTAACAAAATTAAGCAATAACTATAATTTATAAAGTTAGAGATAAATTGATTTAAAAATGGAATTCAATTGAATTGCACAATTAAACAAAAAATCTCTAATTTAATTTCTCAACCCTCTATCCTCATATAGAAAATCATGATTAACTAACTACAATTCAACAAAAAATAGATAAATATCAGAAATCATAAGATTGAATACAAATTGTATTAAATCAGCATTTAACTTATGTAATTCCAAGCAATTAGCACGAAGAATGAGGAAAAAAGAAAAAATAATTAGAAAAAATCAATATTACATCAAAATCCTTGAATCAACTAAAAAATTTAGCCGTTCATGGTTGAAAAATAAGAAACTTGTAGAGAAGGAAGTTATTGTCTAGAATTCTATAGAAGTGTTATGTTACTTTTGAAGGTATAAAACCCTATATTTGATTTCTTTTCCTATAAAACCCTAATAGACCTAGATCATATACCTCTTAATGTTACAAAGAATAAAGCTTTGTTAATTTTAAAAGCCAAAACCTATTTTACATAATATGACATTATAAAAGTCACTGTATTGAAATCCTACAAGTCTAAATTTTACCTAATGTAAGACCATCAAAACCATATAGTTTTGCTAAAATACAAACTTGAAACTTATTGGTCTAGCTCTTGGAAACTATGAGCACTAATTTCACCTTGATTGGACCTTTAGAGCTCTAAATATGACCTAAAAATTGAAATTAATTCAACTTGGATAAAAATAAAGCATTAGCTTCATGACTAAATTTAACCTTTAAAATGTTTCAATTAGGATTTAACCAATGCATAAAAATTTTTAACTTCCTTTAAACTTTCTAACAATATAAAGATTACCCAAATTTAATATTTAGAATTCAAGATATAACTAAAAATATGAAATAATGTAAAAATCCAATATTAGTCAAAAAAATTTCAAAACATTATAAAACTAGCCATAAATTACAATATAGGGCCAATTCTATATAATTAAACATATGTAACACATTGAAAGACATAAAATAGAAGAGATAATATAGTTAGTATTTTACATATCAAATTTCCCCACACTTTTCCTTTACATGAACTCGAGCAAGATATAATTTTATTCAAACTAAGAAATAAAAGACTTACTTTTCAAAAATTTTAAAATCATAAATCCACAAGCAAGAAGCAATTAAAGCTAATAAAAAATATAATATATCATGAAGAAAAATTTTAACAAACTTGAAAATAACCACCATAGAAACTTCATTTAAAAAGAGTAAATCAACATTATAGATTCTTACAATATTCATTCTCTAACCTCATAAATGTTTAAAGTAAGCGTTTCACTCATATTCATTCTATGAAATTGCTCTATCATAAGCTTACTAATTATCTTATTTCACTACTCAAATCACATGCACAACATAAATTAAAAAGATTTTATTCAAGGTTGTAATGTGGCTAAATAAAAGAAAAGGAAACATGAAGGTATAAAAGGATGAAAACCTAATAAATTAATAAAGTACTTGAACTGTAAATATATAAGTTAATCATGAATAATTATAACTCAACATAACAAATTAATTTTAAATTCAAACATTCATTAACTTATTTCTTCTTTTTTTTCTTACATTTTCACTTTTTTCTTTTTTATATTTTTTTTCATTTTTTCTCTTTTCTTATTGATTTTCTTTTATTTTCTATTCAACTAATCTTTGAACTTGAAATTGATAAATTTTCAAAATATACACATTTACATACCTTTATACTTATCTAAAATTCCATCTCACAAAAATTTAAATACTTTACTAATCTTTTAGATTTAGTAAAGATACTTATTTTTCATTTAAAAAAATGCTCATGGCTAAATTAGCAAAGAAAAGGGTAATTAAACTTAAAGGTGGCTTTGCAAAGATAAAAAATTAAGTTAGTTATTTGTCTATAGTTTAAATAAAAAAAATGCCTTCATCATTTTTATGCATGCAAGTGAAAATGTAATCTAAAAAAGAATCAAAACTATTTTTAGAGAAATAATTTATGGAAGAACAACACTTAAATCTCATTAGGAAAATCATGTTACCAGGTTTAGTATACCAATTCAAAATCTATTATTACATTAATTAATTTCAAAAAGAAAAATCATTCATTCAATCATGTTATTACTCTTATCTAATTTCGATTTAATCCTACTCATGAAAAATGAAAAATCTCCATCAATGGAAAGCATCTAAAATAACTCAAAATCAAGTGAAGAGTAAACTTTTGTTCTTAAATTTTAAATTTTTATCATTTTTTTTTACTTTAAAAGCATTAAATGAAGATACAAAACACAAAATAATTCCTAGAAATCTCCCCTACACTTAAATTTTATATTGTCCTTAATGTAAAGTATATTAATATCAAGAAAAATAAAAAAAAATAAATTAAGAGAGAAGGGTAAAAGAAAGTAAATCTTAAAAAGCTTAGGTTGCCTCCTAAAAATCATTTTTTTAATATCTTTCATTGGCATAGCTTTAATTTCTTTAACTAAGATCTATATGATGATTGAGTCCCTCCATTTCTTCTAAATTGCCAAGTTTTATATCATCTAATAATGAGGTCATTTGAAAATGGGGGTCATCTAACATAATATCTCTAAATGCTATCCTTGAATCACTTTTTCTTGAATATTCAAAATTATTTTGTATAATAAACTCAACATGGTTAATAAAATGATTAGAATGATCAATAAGAAAGCACTTTTATTCTTTTAAAAAAATTTAAATTTATCAGGATCAATAAAAGGTACTAAGTTAGTGGTAGGAACTATCTTTATTAATTATATTTCTTTATGATCATCAATTTTTTCATTTTTTGAAATAGCATTATTCTCATCACATTTAAATGCTAAAATCTCCACATATATGACACACTTAGTATCACAGTCATAGTAAGTATACTCATGGCCATGAATATAATCCATAAATTCAAAAATTTTAGAAAATTCAACAAATATGTTATCATGAGTACTATTAACATGTATATCAAAATCAATAAACTCAAAACTAGCAAAATAAAAAATAGTAACATTAGAACTAGAACCATAAAAAATAGCAATATGAAAAATCAAAATAAAGAAAATCATGCACTAAAGGTTAAAAAATATGAAGATAAGACATTGAATTGTCACGTATAACCTTTGAATTGTCAAACTTGTCTATTATACCATCAAACTCCATGATTAATGTTCAATTTCAAAAATTAATCATGGTTTTTTCTATTTTGAGAAAAATCCAACTAAGAATTATGATGAGAGGGATCTTAGATATCTTAAAATGTAAAAATTTGCTAGAAAAATAAGTCTATTAACTTGCAATAAGACTCTTCAATAACACTTAAGGGGTAAATATTAGATCTATTTGCTAATTGCATAACAACCTTTGTTTATTTCAAAGGTTTAAAATTTAAAGCATTAAAAATAGAAAGAGGTATGACATTAATTGAAGCTCCGAAGTCTAGCTTGGCATGCTTAATTTTGATTTTCTTTATAACACATGAAATGATGAATATGCTTGGATCATTTCATTTTCTTAGTAATTTTCTTTAAATGATGGCAAATACATCCACCCTCACATTTACTATCTTATCATCCTTAATTTTCTCTTATTGATGCAGTAATTTTTTAAAAATTTAATATACCTTAGAATCTATTTTATCAAATTTAGCTAAGGTATTTTAACTTTTAGTTTTCTAAAGGTATTAAAAATATAATTCTTATCTTTAATCCTTTTGGTTGGAATAACTCTTCTTGGGAAAGAAAGAGAAATAGAAAAATCAATAGGAAGTGGGAGTTTAAGGAAAAAAAGTTACCTCAATTTCATCATGTTTGATTTCCCTTTTTAGTTGCTTTTGAATGGTTTCTCTTAATTTATTGCTTGCTTTTAGTTAGAAAGATAAAGGCATATTAACTTGCTTGCCACTCCTAAGTATTATGGCATTTATCATTTCTTTATCTTTTACATTGCTCTAAAAAAGTTATCCTAAAGCTTGCATTTTAAGGTCACTTATAGCAGAATATAATTAGCCAATCTAAATTTGCAAGTTAGCGATTATATTTTTTGTTCTTTGTTAAAATTGCATGTTATTTATAGCTATTTACTTAACCAATTCTTCAAAAAATGATTGAGAAAAATTTCAATTTGAATCTAGTATTATGGTTTATCAGGGAATCAGTATGATAAGTTAGACGTAAGCAAATTCTATAAAGTCTAGCAAAAGGAGAAAGAGCTTGGATTTGCTATTATCCTATTGCTATTCACTTACTAAAGAGGTAAATTTATCCAATTCATTTTCCATTCTTTATTAATTCAAATGGAAGAAATTCATTTCATGCACACCTTAAGTAAAAGTTATAATTTTAATGCCAAATTGTTAAAGGTTTCTTGCCATTTTTACTATCAAATTCCTAGTTGCCATAGGAGTTTTGTCTACTTATGTTTTACAACTAGCTACATCAATCATACTCCTATCCATGAGAAGAAATTCTTTATAAAAATATTGAATTAGGAGTTCTTCACTAATTTGGTAGTGTGGGTGACTTAAACACAACTTCTTAAATCTTTTCCAATATTTATGTAATGTCTTACCATTCATTTGTCTTATGCTATATATTTCTTCTTTGATAGTAGTAGCTTTTGAGGTAAGGAAGAACTTCTCTAGGAACAACTACTTTATACCATTCCAGGAAGTGATGGAACCTAACTATAAGTAGTATAACCAATACTTAGTTGCACAATAAGTAAGAAAAGAAATGCCCTCAATTTTATGATGTGGTTTTTTGAAATGCCATAAAGTTTTATGATTAATAAACCACATGAAATTCCTTCAAGTGCTTATAAGGGTCCTCATTTGCAATATTATGAAATCTAAAAAGCAAATGTATTAATCTAAATTTAAGCATAAAATCAGTATCAGGTTTAGGATGTTAGAAGCTTAAAGGTTAGTAAGTAATGTTAGGGGTAGCTAATTCCTTTAATGTCCTATTATCAACTATATTTTTTAAATTTTTTAAAGGATCAGAATGAGTGGTGGGGATCCTACAACTACCTATACTTCTAGTCCTATAAAAAAATGAAAAGTCTTATTTATTTTAAAATCAAATTCTAAAAATTTTCTAGTAGTTTTCTTAGTCATGCACCACATTACATTAGACTACATAAGATAGAATTATAGAAACATTAAAACACTAGTGCAAAATAAAAAATCACTCAAAACACATAAAAAATTATGGAACCACCACAAAATAAAAGCTATAACTATATAGAACCCAAAAATGCAATAAAAATCTTTAAAAAAAAATTAAAAAGTAGTTAAAATGATAGAATTTGGCTAAAAAAAGGGCACCTCAGAAATAATAAGACTATGATGAGACTTGATCAAAAAAATATTTTCTAATACTACTAAATTTTTTAACTTAATTAGAGCTAGTCACTTTGACATCTATTTAAGGGGGTAGAAAGTAGAATGTGCAACTTGTTTAAATGAGCCAAAAACCTCTATTAAAGTGTAAAATGAAGTAATATATAATGGAAAAGGATAAAATGAAATAGAGGAATATGCAATAGTTACAAAATGCAAGAAAATGTTAAAAAGTGATAGATATTGTAAAATGCAAGGAAACACTATCAGATGCAATAGTTGACTAGAATGTTTAAATAATTATGTAATACATGGCTAGTAAAAGATGAAAAAGGATAAATTTAAGTGGATCCTCAGCAATGATGCTAAAATTTTGATGTATGCTGTAACATACCAAAATTAAATATTACTAGTTTAATAAAGAGTTTTGCATTAAAAGGTGACAAACTAGGTCAAGCACTAGTGGTCCATTTATGTATCCTTTCTTAATTATTTACTAACTATGATTGCCAAATTTTTTAAGCTTTTTATGTACTAAAAACAAATGTGAAATAGAAATGTAGAAAAAATTAAGATATAATTAAAAAATGACCATTCCAATTGATTTTCCAAACTTGAATTATTTGAAACCCCTATACTAATTCATGAATCTTACACTAGATAACTATCTAGGATTTGATCAATTAAGAATAGTAGAATTAAGCAACCTTTATAATTCATAAAGGTAGATCAAAATTGATTTGAAAATAGAATTTAGTTGAATTAAGAGATTAAACTTAAAACCTTTGATTTAATCTCTCAACTTTCTATCATCACATGAAAAATCATGAATAATCAACCATAATTCAACAAAAAAATAAATAAACATTAGAAATCTTAAGATTGAACATAGATTATTTCAAATTAACATTGAACTTATGCAATCCTATGTAATCAACACAAAGAATAAGGGAAAGAATAAAATCAATTAGAAGAAGTTAATATTATAACTTAGAATTTTATAATTTAGATATAGATAAGCCTTAAAATCCTTGAATAAAAAAGAAATTTAGCTTTTTATGGCTGAAAAGCAGGACTTGGAGAAAAGGAAATTGTTATTTAGAATTCTATAAAAGTGTTGTCTTACCTTTGGAAGAGGTGCAAAAACCATATATTTAATTTCCTTTTCTTTAAAACTCTAATAGGCTATGATCATATGCCTCTTAAGATTACAAAGAATAGAACCTTACTAATTTTAGAAACTCACAACCTAATTTACAAAATAATACACTACAAGAGTTAATATAATGAAATATCATATATTTAATTTCTAGGTAATGTAAGACTACCTAAACTATATAGTTTCATTAAATTGCAACATGATAAATTTAGGTCTTAGGAAACTTTGAGCACTAGTTTTTCCTTGATTAGACCTTTAGAATTCTAGATATACCCTAAAAATCAAAACTGGTTTAGCTTAGATAAAAATAAAGCATCAGACTCTAACTAAACAAAAAAGTTGTAGATCTTCCTTTGAGCTTTCCAAAGATATAAAGTTCACCCATATCTGATAACCAAAACTTAAGATATAATTAATGTTGGTGTGTGTCATAAGAGTCAATCATAGAGATGATTGGAATATTACACAATATATTATATTTCATTTTGGTAATACAATTATTATATTTTATTTTGTGTAAATTATAACGTAAATATAATAATTATCCTTGAAATAGCTTTGCTATTTCTAAAATGCCTCCAGTTAAGTATTATTACGAAAAGGATACTGATAATACATCAAGACTAGCATATATAGTGATTAATGATTATGAATCATGGATATGTGATATCAAGTTAATATATGAGTACATTATTAGTGAACAATGTACTGGATTAACCCATTATGAGAATACGGCATGGATAGATGTGTCATTAGTTATTCTCATATAATCATAAACACACATAGTCCTTTGACCTGAAGTCATTACGGTTTCCTACATAAGAAGTTACTCACTTTGATATCGTCCTATGTCACCTTTAATTCGGATGACGAGTAGGGCTTTAATTAGGTGTGTCACAAATCATGCAAAGGGAAATGAGTGATGTAGATTATATTTTGTTACTCTTGTATAAAAGAGAGATATCCTTGGGCTCCTTGATTAAGTGAGACTTAAAAAGGTATGACCATGCTTAAATGGAACAATATGTGATATTGATCATTTGTTTTAATTTTACTTAGTATCAAGAAATATAAATTGAATATTAACGAGGATGATACACTCTATGCTTTTAGTTCGATTTGGATATTATTACAAAAGGAATTATGATACAAAGCATTGATCATATATTAAGTAGATATTAAATTATAGATATTCTTACTACTTGAGTGGTAGTGATGTATTACTAGATACCACTCACTGTTTATGACCTAAAAATGAGTTATTATGAATGTAGTAAGAACTTACAGGGTCATACAAAAAGAGTAGGAATGAGATAATAATTAATTAAATTTTAGTTAGACTAAAATTCAATTAATTGAACTTATTTTCATGCATATATATTATTAAGATAATAATATATTTACTTACGTTATATATATGTGATATATATTATGTGAAATTATTTGATATTAAAGTAATATCAGATAATTATGTTAATAGATATTAGATAATTATATTATGAGATAATATTATTAACTAATATTAGATGATTAATAGATAAGTTCTATCTCTCTTCACTCTCTCTATGATAAGGATAAGATGATAGTTATTTAGTGTGATTAGAATTTTTTAAAGCACTATCCTAGTAGGATTAGAATTATGATATGCCTTAGTTCTATAAAAGGGACTTGAAGGCAACAATTAAAAACATGCACATTAACTTTAATCAAATTCTAAATCATTAAAAAATGCCCAATCTAATCCTAATGAGAGAAACAAATCCTAACAATTTCGTGGAAGGGAGAAGTTATTGTTTACTTGGTGTGGATATTGTAGAGATACTATACATTTTAGCTAGCGTTTGATTCATCTCGATCTCTTAAGGATTTGTTTAGAAAGAGCACGAGTATAAATAAGGTAAAATCCTAACACTGATTTATGCCATTTTGCATAGATTCTAGGTAGAATTCAAATCAAAATTTTAAATTCCGTTGCATAGAGATGATTCTAAACCTAACAATTAAAAAATAAAATAATATAAAAATCTAGCATTAGTCAAGCAAATTTCAAAACATTGTAAAAGCATACCCAAATTACATAATAAGGATGATTCTATAAAATTAAACATATGTAACACAGTAAGAGGCATAAAATAAGATGAAATAATATAGTAAATATTTTGCATATTAATATTAGGAATGCTTCATACGTTTTAGGTATAGAGATATATTGTTATAGATCCCAGGGTTTGCTTGATTTGTCTCAGTATATATACATTAAAAAGGTATTGAGTAGGTTCAATATGTCAAATGTTTTCAAGTTTCAACACTAATTCAAAGGGTGAGGTTTTTTTAAATCCTAGTGTCTTCAAAATGATGTTAAAAATGAGAAAATAGAAAATGTCCCATATGCATTAGTTGTAGGCAAACTAATGTATCTTTAGGTAGCTTCATATCCTAACTAGCTTATATTATTGGTGTACTATGGAGATACTTGAGTAATCTTAGTAAGAGATATTAAATTGCTACTAAACGAGATATAAAATGCTTGGAAGGTATAAATGATTTTATGCTAACCTACAAAAGTTTGAGAGATCTTACAATTACAAGCTATCTAGAGTCAGATTTTACGATTGTTTAGATGATCATAAATTAACATCTAGGTGCATCTTTGTGATGATAAGAGAAGTTATGAAAAATTGTTGAAAAGTCCCTTATAGCAACTTCTACTATAGAAGTAGAGTATATCACATATTATAAATCTAACCATGAAGTTATATGGTTAAAGAGTTTTATGGTTAGTTTTAAGATTATAAAAAGTATCTAAAGGCCTTTAACCATCTATTATGACAATGCTATAACAAATTTTTCTTGAAATAGTAGAAGTTCTACCTGTACAAAGTACTTTAATATAAAATACTAGTTTGTGAAATAGAAGATACAAGAGCATATTACATATATTGAACATATTTCCACAAATTGTATGCTTATAGATCCACTGATCAAAGGTCTAGTAGTAGGAATATATCTTAATCATGTAATTAATATTGGTTTAGCTAAGTCTTTTAATGTTTTATGTTAGTAAGAGTAATATAATGTAAATTATTTATCTTAAGCTATATATAAATGTAATATTATGTTTTAGCATATATTGTGCACATTTCTTTAGTTATAGCATATTGATGAGACATTTAGACCCTGTTTCAATATGGCGTTGAGGATAGTGATTCTTATTTGGCATCTTAGGTGGATTTTTTGACCTTTTTTGTGGAAATTCACATGTTGTTATATTTTATTATTATGTAAATCTTATTAAGCATAATTTGAATTATATCCTTATCGAATATTGTATTTAGTTAGTAAGTGTGGGTATGCAATTTGTATTGTATTAATATCCTTTTTGGATATTTTGTTATGCATTGTTGGACATTTATGATCTAAACGTAGACTTATGGGTGTAAAAGTGCTATAATTTACTTTTGCATTATACTAAAGTGAGTATTATTATTGAATTATATAGTTCAAATGGGAGACTATTATTATTAATTCTATTTTAGGCTTTTAATTTAATAATTTAACTAAAATGTTAAAAGGTTTAGCCTAAACTAAATTAACAGTTTAATTAGGCTTAAATGATAATCTATCCCATAGATATGGTAAAGGGTGGTTCTTGGTAATGAGTTAAGCCGCTTCTAATTATAGTTATAAATAAAGTTGCTACTTTTAAATCCTAAGCTAATCTAATCATATCCTATTAGTTTCAAATATACATTCATTCTCTAAAAAATATAAATAGTTAAGGTTCATAGGAGGAACCACTTTTGTTGTTCCTTTAAAGAGTTATAGAATTAGCCACCAGATTAATTGTGAATCACAGTATATATGAATATATTTGAAGTAGATTATGATTTATTCAATATTCATAAAAATATGGATACTATTAATGGTTCAAGTATTTCACTAATTTTTATATATGTATAACATACTGTGCATATTTACATGATTCAATGGGAGTTGATTTTATGAAATTTTAATAACTTCTTCTTAGTTGATAAGGAAATTTGACATTATTTAGCTTCATTTGTATTTCCAAACCCTAATATAAGAATTGCTAATTTTTGGTGTGATTAAAGTTAAAAGGCTTTCAATCTAGCTTTCTAGCATTCTTTTCCATACTAGGTAGGTTTTAACTAAATTTTATTAATTATGATTGGAATTATGCAGTTGTATATATATATTGATTTTTGTTTGATTTGTTAAGATATGATGATTTATAGGGTTAAGAGTAAATTTAATGAATAAAAATCTTGTATAGATTGCTAGTTATGTGTATTTATGACTAAATAATGAGTTAGTGGGTAATAAATGATCTTGGAAGGCACTTAATGGCAAGTGAGCAATAAATTTTTTGTAAAAATGAAATTATTCATATGTAAATAGAATGTAGAATCAATTCTCCTCATCCAAAACTAAAATTTGGATAAGTGAACTGATTCTACAATCGATTTTTCCATTCCTACAATTGCAATTCATGCATAAATCAATTCTAGAATTGATTCTCCCCCTCCAAAAGTGAAAATTTCATTTTAGATCAAATCTTGGGTCAATTCTCCTCTTTCATAATCAAAATATATATTTTAAATTGATTTTAGAAAGGATTCTCTTAACATTATTTCATGTTTTAATAATGTAATCAACAAAAATTAGTCTTTTAATGTATGTTTAATCATGAAATATGTTTAATAACCTTAAATAAATGTATCTATCTCTTTTAAGCATGTGTTTGGCTAATATAATAGGAATTATATTAAGGCATGATATTGTTGGTTGAGATAATGAAAATGGCATAGGCCATGACATATGAATATGAAAGCATTAAGCAAATGTGAATTGAGAAATATGTTAGGGCAATATGAATGCCAAATGGATCATTCTTGGAAGAAAAAATGGTAAAAGGTCAACCCCAGAAGAATAAGGATGGAAAGAAAGTAGGATATCAGATTAGACCGAGAGTCATAAGGTAAATGTATGCAAAGGGTGGCGTTGGTGTAATGATCAATGGTGGTAGATGGTGGTTAGTGGTAGTTAACCATGGTTGGTGGTGGCAAAATGAGTTGTTAATAATAATAAGGTTAATTGAAAGGTAAAGAAAATTATTTATTTATATTATTAAAATATTCCTATATCATGAGAATGTAGAAATCTCACTTGCCTATAGGAACATTTTGAAAGAATGTTAGGTTACAAATTATGTCGAGAATACTTTTCTAAACTTTGAATCAAATATAAAAACCATACATTCCCTTGCAAATGTTCTTGGAAATATAGAAAAGATTTTATAAACCAAATGCCACATATATTTCATTAATAAGTCATCCTACCATGACCATTATATATGCAAGTAAGATATAACTATTAAGTATTATGATTGCTAACTTAGTTATTTTGACATACTCAAACTTAATCATTGAAGAAGTCATAATGGTCTCCACATTCTAAACCGTTTATCATATTTTATTCTCCATAGAGGTCCATCAATTACAAACCCAATTAGTAAAGGTAGCAAATGATTAAATTAGGATAAATATAAATTGAATAAAAAGTCAATGAATCATTGCTGACCTATTTAATTATTTATGACCTAATATAAAATTTTAAATAGGTCATGTATAACCCACTATGAATATGTGATTAACTTAACTCATTTATTTTATCATAAAACTATTATTATTTTGTATCTTATTATTTTGGTTAAAACTATTTTTCCACCACTATGTTGTATTTGCCATCATTATTTCAAAATAAACTTATATTATTAGAAATTTTAAACTAGATTGTGACTTTTTCTTTTAAAATTCTATTTTTTTTGTCTTGAGTGACATAAATAACCATTTTATTAAAATTATATTAGATAAAACATAGGTAAAGATCCCTAGGCATTTATTGTAAGGTTCTTGATTAAGATTACAACGTGTACGTTAATTACTCTATTAGTTATTAATAACTTCAATTTAATGATTACAATAATTATCAATATTATGATTATAATAAATCAATTAATACACTTGTGGTAATTTAAATAGAAAATATTATGATAAACACCTAAAGAGCTTTATGTAATTTTTATCTTATTATATTTCTTAAAATTTAAATTAATAAAATTTGATATAAATGACTAAATATTTTAACATTAGCATATATTGAATAAAACTTATTTAATTCAAAATTAATATTATAATAAAATAAAAATATTTTAAATAGGTGATTAATTAAGAATCTATCTATCAGATTATGCTTGTATAGTTTTTCAACAAAGAGTCATATATTCATATTAACATATTAACATATAAAGCTTTCAAAACTTTTTGCTTTGTTTCAAGATATTAAGATAAATGGTCATCATAAAAGTTATATATAACTCACATACTAGAAAATCTCTTTAATTAAGGACACTAATATTTAAGATAATTTTAAAGAGATTCTTTTAGAAATTAAGTAGTACTATTAAATTTAAAAATATGGTAGATTAATAGAAGTTGATAGACTTGATTTTACCTCTTATAGAAGAGAATTAACATCATCACATATATAAGAATATTGTGATAATTTATTTAAGACACATAATTTTAAGATATTTAAATTTATATTAAATTATTTAGATATATTTTTTATGAATAAATTGGTGAGAAATTTTAATAAAATATATTTATTTATAATAATGAAAAAGATAATCTAAGGGGTTGTGTTCCATTAATAATAAATATAACTAGTTCTCACATTTTTTAAAGCATTCCCTTAAGGTAGTAAATTGATCAATTCTCCCTGACACTTTTGTGTCTCAATTAGTTTGCTCCTATCTAACCATTCCAAATTTTCATTGATAGCATTTAAAAGTCAAGCATATGATTTTTTGTTAATTTCAAGTTTATCAATTCTCCTTTGATACTCTTGTGCATTAGTTAGTATACTCCTATCCAATAATTTCAAACTTTCATTAATAACATTTAAATACCTAGCATATAATATTTTTTTATCAATTTTGGGGATTTTTCTAATTTTAATAATATATTTTTTAAGTAAACCTTCTTTTAAATCCTTTTTTCATATTATTGATCCTCATTCTTCAAAATTAGTTGCTTTCAAACCATTTTTACAATCTCTTCCTTAGAAAATCCTTCCATCTTTAGGGTGAGTTAGATTTCATTAGCCTAACTAGAAATGATGCCCATAGCAAAGAATTTCTGGAACATATTGCTCTTATTGACATGAATCTGAAATATAATATTATATAAGGATGTTTATTAGAATTATAATAAGACTTTAAGAGTCATTGTAATCCAATATTGTAATTCATCTTTCAAAAGCCTTATTTTCAAACTATGATATATTTATATATAATACATTAAAAAATATTTTTAATGAAATATAACATTGTAAGAAATGTTTGTCTAATAACATTATGAGAGTAAAGAATGCTATTTGAGATTATAGTAAATTTTGATCAACTTAAAACTTAAGGAAATTATAAATATTCTTTTTTAATGAAATTATAAATATATTTTACTTTTAATTTGTTAAAACTATTTTCATGAAAATTAGTTCTTTAGATTATTAGACTGTTGTAAAAGAAAAAAGGTTAAGTTGCATTGTAAGTACCTATAATTTTAACCTTTTTTTGATTTGGGTACTTGTAATTTATAAATTTTGAATTGGGTATCTATAATTTTAGATAGTCGTTAATTGGATATTTCCGTCCAACTTCCATCAAGTTATGTCCACTTGGTTTTGATTTTTTTTTTGTTTGTTCATTAAAGAAAGTTGAAACATACATTAGAATCTTGCCATCTTTGTATGGATGAAAGATGATTTGTTGTCTTCTTTGATAATTTATTATAAAAGCTAGTGTTTTGCAGATTTCATCATTAATGAGTGCTCTCTGTTACAAGGCCACAATGCTATCCTTTTTCCTTCAAATTATTTCTAAGAATCCATTTTAGACCGAAATAGATGGATAGCTTTTTAACTAACATTTTTTTATTTCTTTTATTTAATTTATCTAAAATTTTCATTACATAAAATTTTCCTTTACTAAATTTATCTAAAAGTTTTCCTACAATCGCATTACACTATTTGAGCACCACTAACATGATCGTTTCTCTAGCAATACATTACTTAACTTGATATCACCATGAAGATGGTGATATCAAGTTAAGCAATTTGTAAGAGAAACGATCATGTTAAAGAAATGGTAGAAGGGAGATCTTGGGCTTGTAAGTAATTGTGTTTTTCTTACACAATTACTTAAAGAAATGGTAGAAGGGAGATCGTTTCTCTAGCAATACATTACTTACAAGCCCAGCAATACATTAAAGAAATTGTAAGTCAAATGGTTTTTGGGCTTGTAAGTAATTGTGTTTTTCTTCAAGAAAAGCCTACTATCTCTAGCAATAGCACCACCATCTCTGGCGAAGCCTCTAGATTCATATTTTTCAACTAAGATAGGGGATTTTGGGCTTGTAAGGTTGAAAATGGAGGATCTAGAAATGGTGCAGCAAAATAGAGGAGAAAATTAAACTGAGAGGAAAAAGGATAAAATTATAGACTTTGGGGACAATCATGGTTCAATTTTGGAAAAGGAAAATAACATAAATATTAGATTTGAAGATAATAATGGAATGGTTGATCGATTACTAGAGAATTGCATGGTTTGGATTATGGATTTAGAGGCTTCGCCAGAGATGGTGGTGCTATTGCTAGAGATAGTAGGCTTTTCTTGAAGAAAAACACAATTAAAAATAAAAACAAGAAGCTAAAGAAATGGTAGAAGGGAGATTTTTGTGAAAAGGTAACAGAAAAAAGAAGAAGCATTGATCCAAACTGTAATGACAACAGTGAAATGCGGTTGTAAAAGGAAGAAGGTGTTGCTGTGCTATAGTAAAAGATGACAACAAACACATTCTCATTATTGTTAGTGGGTCATTGAAGTCAAATGGTTCCAATGTTACTTGTATGGGTTGTAACATTGGTCTAAATTGCCTAAGCTAGTTCTAGATTAACAATAGAGTTAATTTTTAAATTAAAGAATAAAAAAGCCAGTTGAAGTCACATCAGCCAGATAGACATATACTAATATAAGTTGGACGAAAGTATTTAATTAAAAATTATCTAAAATTATAGATATCCAATTCAAAATTTATAACTATAGGTACCTAGATTAAAAAAAGTTAAAATTATTGGTACCCATGGTACAATTTAACTAAGAAAAAAATAATGCTTTGCATCTAATAGCTCAATTAGGGTGATGGCCATAAAAACTTATAGTTTTTGTTAATAATACTATAAACGAGTGGTATGCACAATTGCCTTGTTTATGACCTTTTTTTAGTACATCATTAAGGAAGAAAGAAAAACAAGGCCCTAACATAAATAACAAAAGTAAAGTCTACTAACAAAAAAGGAATAGTTGTAGTACTAGTTAACTTATCCCATAATATGGTCTTGATTTTTAGTGTAAAATCTTAATTCTTAAAACCATTTTAGCTATTTAAATTAAAAAAAAATTGGTAATATTTTCTTTTTTCTTTATTTTTTATAATTTTTTTTACAATGATCAATGTTATATGAAAGCAACTACTAGAGAGTTACGTAAACTTTTATCATCTTATTATAGAAGATCCTAATATTAAAAATGATAACTTAAGGGATTTGTTTGAGCCCACAATGTCAAAGTAACAATAACTAAAGGGGTCCAAGTGATGGTTATCCATTTATCCTTAATTCTTGGCATTCCATGGTGAAAATGAAATAGTACCTAAAAACATTGATAACAAGGGTAAATAATTAGTGAGTGAAGCTTCATGTCTACCCTAGTAGTCCTAGCCATTTTAAAGTTTTTTATCCTACTTGTCATATCCCAAAATTTAAGTTCCATAAATTTTGAAACCTATAAAGAATTATTCATTTATTTTAATATTAAAATAAATGATAGGATGAGTTATTATATTTTGTACAAATTATAATTTAAATATAATAATTATCCTTGGAATAGCTTTGCTATTCCTAAAATGCCCTTAATTAAGTATTATTGCGAAAAAGGATAGTAATAATATATCGAGACTAGCATGTATAGTGATTGATGATTATGAATCATGGATATATGATATCAAGTCAATACATGAGTGCATTATTAGTGAACAATGTATTGAATTGACCTATTGTAAAAATACTACATGGATAGATGTGTCATTAGTTTTTCTCATATGACCACAAATACATATAGTCTTTTAACTTAAAGTTACTACAGTTCCCTACATGAAAAGTTACTCACTTTGATATCGTCCTATGTTACCTTTAATCGGGATGACGAATAAGGCTTTAATTAGGTGTGTCATGAATTATGCAGAGGGAAGTGAGTGATGTAAATGAGATTTTGTTACTCTTGTATAAAAGAGAGATATCCTTAGGCCCCTTGATTGAGTGAGACTTAAAAATGCATAGTCATGCTCAAATGAATTAATATGTGATATTAATAATTTGTCTTAAAGTTTACTCAGTATCAAGAAATATAAATTGAACATTAACGAGGATGACACATTCCATACCTCCAGTTTAATTTGGATATTATTATAAAGTGGATTATGTTACAAAGCATCGATCATATATTAGGTAGATGTTGAATCATAGACATTCTTACTACTTGAGTGGTAGTGATATATTGTTAGATACCGCTTATTGTCTATGACCCAAAGATGAGTCATTGTTAACGTAGTAAGAACGTACAGGGTCACACAAAAGGAGTAAAAATGAGACAATAATTAATTAGATTTTAGTTGGACTAAGATTCAATTAATTAGACTTATTTTCGTTCATATATATATATTATTAAGATAATAATATATTTATTTACATAATATATATGTGATATTATTTGATATTAAAGTAATATCAGATAATTATTTTATTAGATATTAGATAATTATATTATAAGATAATATTATTTTCTAATATATAAGATATCTATATGCCAATTTTAATATTAGATAATTATATTATGAGATAATATTATTAACTAATATTAGATAATTAATAGATAAGTTCTATCTTTCCTCACTTTCTCTTTGATAAGGATAAGGTGATAGTTATTTAGTGTGATTAGGATTTTTTGAAGCATTATCCTAGTAGGATTAGGATTGTGATATGCCTTAATTTTATAAAAAGGAATTGAAGGCAGCAATTAAATATGCACATTAGTTTCAATCAAATCTTAAATCACTCAAAATGCCTAACCTAATCTTAATGAGAGAAGTGAATTCTAGTAGCTTCGTGTAGAAGAGAAGTTATTGTTCACTTTGTGTGGATACTGTAAAGATGTTGTACATTCTGACTAGCATTTGATTCATCTCAGTCTCTCAAGAATTTATCTACAAAGAATATGAGCATAAATAAGGTAAAACCCTAATACTGATTTATGCCCTTTTGCATAGATTCTAGGTAGAATTCGGATCAAAATTTTAAATTTCGTTGCATAGAGATGATCCGAAACCTAATAGAACCTCTAGAGATCTTTTTTAATAATCCTCTATGATTACTTACTAACTATGTTTATGATGTAAAATTATATTGAAATACCGAAGAAAAATAGAATGGTAACTACTTATGCAATTAATCAAACATAAAACGTGCAAACTTAAACTAATGCAGAATGCAAAATAATCATGTAATGTAGAATTCAAAATTCAAAATAAATGTAGAACCAAATTGGGGGGAGGACTTTTAAGTTCAAAACAAGCAAAAAATAATAGCAAAATATTAACAATAAAATTAACGGAGCAGTAGCAATAAAAAAAGGAATATCAATGAATAAAAATAGTTAATCTAAGTTATTTAAGATCTCTTTAAGAGATTTATCATAGATCACTATAAACTTAATTTTACAATTAATTATTTAGCCTTGAATTATCTGAAATCTTTGCAACAATTCATGAACTCTAAGCTAGATAATCATTTAGGGTCTAATTGATTAAGATTAGCAAAGTTAGACAATTGCCATAACTCCTAAGTTAGATCAAAACTAATTTAAAGATAGAATTCAACTAAATTAAATGGATTAATTTAGAATCCTAAACCATCCATTCATACCTTTTTCTCCTATAAAGAATTATGATTAATTAACTAAAATTCTCTATCAATTCTAGATCATGAATATCAAAATTGAATCAAGATTATATCAAATCAACATTCAAATCAATTAACTCATGCAATTCAAAGAAGATAGATGAAGAAAAAGAGAAATCAATTACAAATATCACCATACAATTCAAAATCTCATAATTCAAGAGAAGAGTCTTAAAATTCCTTGAATCAACTCAAAAGGAATTAGCCTTCTATTGAAGAGAGAAAAATAAAATAAAAATAAGAGAACTAGAAATTTATCTATATGTTTTTTTCTCTCTTTTTATTCTGATCTACCCTCCCACTATTGCTAACCTCTGAGGTATAATTAGGATTGGGCCTTAACTACAAACTTGTAGCTTAGTGTCTTAGAATCTACCCTCAAAATTTCAGCCCAATTTGACATTTCTACCTTAAGTTATAGCTAAAATACTATGGATAGCTCAATCTAGTCTAAGTTGACGTAATTAGCCATCAATCTATCTTCTTTAGCCTTCAAAATGACTTAGTTTCTTTAAAAAGGCTTCATGAATGATGAGGTATGGATACTATGAAATAATTGAACTTGGCATTACATCAATTGGATACTTGGAGCTTTATATATGAATTAATCATTATAATAGGGTCGGGTCTGGATTAGAACAATAATATTTAGCTAAGTTTTTACTTACTTTTGACCTCCAATATGGAAGAACCAGGCTTTTAAACAAACTAGAAAGTTTTAGAACTTTTTCTTAGCTTTCCGATGGTATAAGGATCATCTAAATTCGACATTCAGAGCTCAAGTTATGAACAGAAAATTGAAATAGTACAAAAAATTTAACATTAAGCCCAAAATTCAATTAAGTTCAAATTAATGCAATTACTCTCAAATTAAGTATCATCTTCATCCTAATAGGCTTAAATATGAGAGAAAATATTAATAAAATATTATTCACATTAGTAGGCCCATTTGAATCCCTTGTCCATTAGCTTAATTAGGTCTTACTTTGTCACACAAAAATTCCATTCTTTACTTCATTTGAGATTTATGCTTAAACTTTTGACCCTTGTTTAACATAGATCCTTAATACTAGACTTACACTTTAGTTTTTTTTTTCCTATAAATTAAGTCTTACTCTATGGAATACCTAATGACTCAAAACACAATATAATGACAATAATTAAATTGTATGTACATATTCATATATTCATGTTTTCACACATATAATCATGTCTTTAGTCATGTATATTTGGCTATACTCCTTAGTGCATAACTATGCACATCTTTATGTGTATAACATTTATTGTCTAGGATAATTAACATATCTTTTGGTATGTTAAGAGCCATTATGTGGAATTTATGTATGATTTAGCCTTATGTGTCTATTTTTCACTAGTTTTGGCTGCTTATCAATCGAACATTTCTAAATGAAGTTATAACTTGATTACCTCATGTAGGTTAATGCAATTTTGCCTAAACCTTCCCTTAAATGGTATGAATTATTATGAATTGTTAGTAAGAGTTAACTCATGAAATTTTTATACATTATATCCATAGATATATATTTTTCACCAATTTTAGTTGATTAGTAGTCGAACCTTCCTAGACAAAGTTATGACTTAATTACTAGTGACCAATTAGCATGGTTATGTCCAAAATTTTGCCCATCTTTAGAAAAAATTTGATATTAATTAGCTTTGAACTAAATTATGAAATTTATATGTTGAATCTTAAGATGTCTATTTTTCAAGTCTGTTAATAGTTTGTTGTTTGAACATTTCTAACTTAAGTTATGGTCAAAACATCATTAGATGTGCAAAAATTCCATTGATATGAGTTTAGTTTTAAACTTTCTTAAAAGGTTAGTCTAATTTTTACTTTATGGATTAATTAGAAAGTCCAAACTCCTTAATAATGTAATCCTTGCCTTTTTTTTATTTAAATATAAAGGATTATATTTTGGACTTCTTCTTAAGGATGCACTTTAAACCCCTCTTTCGAAGGCTTTCATAACTTAATAATACTATAATCCTTTATTAAATTTTTAGGTTATTACATTTAATTCCCATTTTTACCATAGTATTAGTACAATTATACCTCTCTTGTAAGGTATAAGCCATTTTTGTCATAGTATAAGTATAATTATTCTCCCTCTCTTGAAGTATGAGAGAACCTTAACTTTGTGAGGAATTTGATAGATGTAATAATAGTACCATATTTGTATCCCTTACCTTAACTTTTTTACTAATAAGCTTTCTAATATTTCTATCCTAAGTAATCTTTAATCTTTTTCGAGTAGTATGATGCTTAACTTGGTTATTAGTTATAGAGGCATCAAGTAGGTCATGACCCATAGGTTTAACTATACCTATCACAAATTTTAATGGGTTTGGATCTTTAAAATTAGGCCTACTTTTTAATATAAGTAATATAGGCTAATCCATTATGGATTTGGTTTATCATAGGTCAACCTATATTTGCTAAATCTGTGGACTCACAAGTTATCCTAGCCTATTCTAAGTTTTAGTGGGTTTGGACCTACTAATTATTGGTGTTTGTCCTAAGAGCTAATTATAAAGATGATTGTAATAAATGCACAATGTATTATATTTTATTTCAGGTAATTTTGATTATTATATTTTATTTTATATTCTATTACTTTACGTAATTTATAACTTAACATAATAATTATCTCTGAATAGTTTTACTATTCCTAAATTACTTATAGTCAAGTATTATTGCAAAAGGGATAGTAATAATACATCGAGACAACATGTATAGTGGCTAATGATTATGAATTATGGATATATGATATTAAGTTAATACATGAGTATATTATTAGTGAACAAATATACAGAACTAGCTCGTAATGAGAAAATTACATGAATTATCATGTGTCATTAGTTATTCTCATGTAACCACAATGCATGTAGTCCTTTGACTTGAAGTCACTACGGTGCCCTATACGAAGAGTCACACACTTTGAAGTTGTCTTGTATCACTTTTAATCGGGATGTGTTATAAGACGTTGATTAGGTGTGTCATGAATCATGTAGAAGGATGTGAGTGATGTAGATGAGAATTTTATTCCTATACATAATAGGATTGATATCCTTGGACCCCTTGATTGAGTGAAATTAAGAAATGCATGGCCATGCTCAAATGGATTAATATAAGATATTGATCATTTGCTTAAGTTAGTTTACTTGATATCAAAAAACATAAATTGAACATCAATGAGGATGATGCATTCCATGTCTCTAGTTTGATTTGGATACCATTACAAAAGGGACTATGTTGCAAAGTGTTGTTCACACATTAAGTGAATATTGAGTCACATACAATTTTTACCACTTGGATGGCAATGATGTATTACTAGATGCTGCTCACTATTTATGATTCACAAGTAGGCCATTACTAATATAGTAAAAACTTATAGGGTTACACAAAAGGAGTAGGAATGAGATAATAATTAATTGAGCTTTAGTTGGATTAAAATCTAATTAATTAGGCTTATTTTTGTCCATATACACATTATTATTAAGATAATAATATGTTTTTCATATAATATATATATATATAATATTATGTGATATTAAAGTAATATCAAATAATTATATTATGAGATAATGCTATTATTTAATATTAGATAATTAATAGATAAGTCCTATCTCTCTTCACTCTCTCTATGATAAGGATAAGGTGATAATTGTTAAGTGTAATTAGGATTTTTGAAGTGTTATCCTAGTAAGATTAGGATTGTGATATGCTTTAGTTCTATAAAAGGATTTGAAGGCAACACTTTGACAACACGCACATAAGCTTCCATCAAATCCTAAATCACTCAGAAAATAGCCAATCCAAATCCTAGTGAGAGAAACGTATCCTAGCAAATTTATGGAGGGTGAGAAGTCATTGTTCATTTCGTGTGGATACCATAGAGATGCTGTACCTTCTGGGTGGCATTTGATTCATCTTGGTTTCTCAAGAATTTATTCAGAAAGAATACAAGCATAAACAAGATAAAACCCAAATACTAATTTATTCCCTTTTGCATGCATAGATCCTAGGTAAGATTTAGATTAAAATTTTAAAAAATTCCCCTGCATATATTGATCCAAAACCTAACACTAATATTGAACCCATTTTGAACATAGGTGATATGAACTAGCTAATTATAAACTTAACTTGTCACAAACTCGACCCATCACGAATTGGTACGTATTCACACAAATTGACCCACTTTATAAGCCTAATTGGTTATGATTCATAAATATGCAAAGAACCTAAAAATCATCTTTACATCTCTAAGTAGACCACTATATCTATATTTTCTTGTATTTCCCATAGAACTTATGTTCATGACCTTTTGAATGAATATTTCATCATCAGTGTTAATCACCCTTGTAATTTATAATATTTTTTTTATTATAGTTTAGGATGTTACAAGAATTTAAGATAAGGTAGTCCAATGAACTCTTGTTCAATCATAACAAATAACTCATACAATAAGGAAATTGTGTGATACAAATATTACTTATATTATGGTGTGAGTATATTGATAAATATTATATTAGTTAAATATAATGCCTAATATATTCATAGATAGGTGGATCTATTCAATTGTAAGTAATTATATTGCTCCCTATGTAGTTAAGTATGTCACATTTGCAGGACATAATAATATAAAATAGGATTAAAAATATGATAATATAATATAGAATAATAAAAGGATAAAATATAATCCTATTAAGTGTAAACTTATATTATCATTAGTTTGTTATCATACATACATATATATAGAATTAAAAATAATTTATATTATAATTATTTTGTAGTATTTAGTAATTATATTTTTTAATTTTTTTGATTAAAAATAAATAATATATTATTATATTTTATCATTTTATATGTGAATAATAATATTTTGAAGATAAAAATAAGTTAAGAGTAAACTAAGAATAGTCAATTTTATTCTACTTCTATCCTATTATAACAATTAATTTATCTTATATTAATGTTATAAGATAAGTTGATAAAATTACATTATATCTTATTGTGTAATGCTTAAACATCTACTAAAACATGATACTATATATTTATAATATTATATTACTCTTGTATGATACACTAAATGCTAAAGTGACTTTTAGTGCTTTACTTACTTATCAAAAAGATTATATGCCTTCCATTATATCCAAAATTCAATCCTAATCCTTATATGTATGCGTTAAGTAATTTAACCACTTTTTTATTTAGTTAAAAAATAGAAATTCATTGCTTTAGAAAATTTTGACCAATCAATTGAAAAACACATAAAAGTGCTTTATTAATAGGTCATCTTGTCGTGACCATTATAAATATGAGTAAGATGTAATTGTTTAGCATTATGATTAGCAATTTACTTATTTTAATATACTCTAACTCAATAATTGGATAAGTTAAATTAGTTTTTATGGTTTAAACCACTTGTCACATTTTTTTTTATTTCATAGAAGATAGTTAAGCAAGAGATTTGTTTTTAAAATACCACTTACAATATTTTATCCTAGGTAATAGACAAGTAGCAACTAAAATCCTTTTGCTGCCTTATATGAGGTTTCCATTGGTATTATCTTGAAATTACAATTGAATTGAAGGGAGGTTGTCCATAAGCTTGATAATATATGTCATTAGATTGCTCCATTCCCATTTGGACTTTACCTTTCCTTGCAACATACTTGAATAAAATTTAAAGTGTAAATAGATATTTAGAGAAGGGATGCTCTTATCAAGTGGATGGTTAAAGATCAGGTTTTTATGACTCAAAAGTAAGCACTTAAGTTTCTAAATATTAGTTAATATGAAGAATTTAGCCACAACATCTCACCTTTCATTCCTTGAGATCTTTACAAGACAAAAAATGACTCTTTCCTTTTTAGATTCTTTTTTTATAAACCTGCAAGCTTATATTTCAAGAAGCCATATCATTTATGGAAATGGATTCTTGCAAGTTCTAGAAATCAGAGATTGCCATTTTCCAATAAAAGTCAACAAAGATTTTATTCTATTACAACAACTTTTGATACATTATCATTGCTTTCTAAGGGCAAGCTTCCTTATTCTAGAATACCATAAGGTTTTTATACTAGCAAATGGTATAAAAGAGAATTATTATAGGTATTATAAGCTTTGTATGGACCTATCTATGTTTGATACATCTCTTAAGATAAAATTTGACCTACTAAATAATATCTTGCAGTTTTAGAAATTAGGGTTGTAAGACTAGATCCAAACTATAGAATTTTGGCAAAATCATATTTAAGGAACAGACAATTAATAAAGTCCCAATGATTTATGTAAAAAAGACACTTTGAAAGAACATTCAAATGATATCTTTGTAGTATGTCCAAAGTAGGAAGGATGTGGATGCAAAACTTGTAAGAGAAGTTAAAAATTCTAAGATTTGGAGCTTCCAAATCTTTATCCAAGGGAAGTCAAAATCTACATTGGAAAAATATGCATAGGTTAGCTTAATGTAACCTTGCTTGGTTGAGTTACATCCATTAGATATCTTAGTCTAAGCTAAATAATTTGAATGACCCTTGCAAAAGAAAAGGATATTTAAGTGATTAAATGTGATTACTCAGCATTGTAATTAGTAGAGATTTTAAGGAAATCCTATTGGTGCTCCTCTTAATTGATTAAATCTCTAACCACCTCTTTGCTCTAAGTTAAAGGTCAAGTAAAAGCATATCAAACTCATTATAAAGGTAGAAGGAATTATCACTACCCCATTTGCCATTTCAAATTCTCTAATAGCAAATTAGAGTCTTTAAGAATCTTTTTCTTTAGGACATCCTTTTTTTTTTTAAGATTTGCTCCGCCCTACCTTTCCCATATTTTTTATGAACATTTTTCTTATTAAATATTTAGGTTTATGAATGATTCTCCATAATTGTTTGTAAGTGAATGTTGAGTTGAATTTTGTATTATGTTTTAAACCTATACCTCTTTTAAACTTTGGTCTAGCAAGATTCTTCCAAGACATAAGATCAATTTTTCTCTAATCTACCTATCCATGCCACTAACATTTATTTATAATAGAGTCCATTTTCCTTTTGCATTGGTTAGATAGCATTATAGTGGACATATGATATATGGGAATTGTAGAAAGCACTTTTTTTGCATAGGATGAGACATCCAACTTGATATAAACTTTCTGCTTTCTATCTTTGCAATTTATTATAGAGCTTGGATATCATTTCCTATTCAATAATTCTTCTATCCTTAACTCTATCAATATAATTCCTTAGGTATTTGTCAATATTCTAACCTTGTTTAAATCTTATTATGTTACTAGAAAAACACTTAAACTTGCAAAGAGTGTTCTTCATAAATTTAACAATTGATTTCTATCTATTAATCTAAAGTCTAAAATTTTAATTAAAGCACTTAAGGAATTATTTAAGATTGTTGTATGAATGGGAATTAGCTCTAAAGAATATCATTAAATCATCTACATAAGCTAAGTGATTAATATGAGGAGCATTCTTAGCTAGCCAAATCTATTGAATAGATTTGTTAGCTTTCCTTAAAGTTGGAGATAATATATTAGCATAAATGATGACTATGTAAGGGGACAAAAGGTCACCCTACCTAAGACTTGAACTAGGAAAAATAGGATTAGAAAGATCTCCATTGATAATCACCTTGTAAGTGGGAAAATTGACATAATTCATAATTATCTTGACCTATAATTTAGGAAATCCCATTTTGGTGAGAATGGCATGAATAAAAGTCCATGATATGCTATCATAGGCTTTAGTGAAATCCACTTTTAGCACTACCTAAAAGTAGCTTTTGCTAGTTGTTTTGATAATGAACTCCATTAACTCCATTGTAATCATTAAATTATTAGTAATTAATCTTCCTTTGATAAAGGCCTTTTGAAATTGAGTAATCAAATAATCTAGAATATGTTTAAGCTTGTTGAATAACATCTTAGATATGATTTTGTAAAGCACGTTACAAAGTCTAATGGGCCTATAATCAACAAAAATGAGTTGATATTTCCTTTTTAGTATTAGGGCAATAGGAGTTTCATTAAAAGCCTTTAGGAGAAAATACTTTTGCAAAAAAGACAAGGCTACATTGGAAATGTCATCCTTTAACACCTTCCAAAAAGATTTGTAAAACCTAGATGTAAAGTCATTTGGAACTGGTGTAACATCACAAGAAAGATTTTTTAAAATCTGTTCAATTTCTAGCTTAGAGAAAGGTTTATTCAAGATTTCCAGATGAGTATTAGAGAGTATTGAAATTAGTATCTCCTAAAGGTTGATGCCCTATTGGATTTTATGATTTGTAGGATGATAAAGGTTATTAAAATGAATGACTACTTTACTTTTTATGGTTTCTATATCCTAAGAAATTTATCCTATATTGTTTTTTATTTGAAAATTTTTTATATTAAACCTTCTTCTTTAAACGACTTGATGAAAATATTTTGTGCCTCTATCTTCATTAACTAGCCATATTTGATGAGCTTCTTGGGCCATTTTTACATGAGGCATTCTAAAAGATATTCCAAATGCTTTCTTAACTGAAGTTCCAACTTTCCATTATCATTAACCTAACGTTGCTGCAAGCTGCTAAAATGATGAGAATTGCACGAGCCTGGCTGGAAGATAGGATCTCTGAAGTATTGTCCAACCCAAAGACTCAGTGACCATCTTGCTGTGATTGAATAAGGGGAACAACAAGAAGACAATCGTTAATATCAAACCACCTTCCAATGGACTCAGCTAAAGCACTAGCTAAATTGTTGAGCTGCATGTTGGACAATAACAATTGAGAGACTGAGTTCAAATCATAAACAAATTCTCTGAAGATATCTTGGATCCCCAACTGACTTGCCGAACTAGAGCTAGTGGAAGAACTTTCTAGAAGCTGGTACCAAAGGATGACATCATTCCTAATGGCCGTGGAAGGATGGTAGGATTGTAATAGGTTTGGCCCTAGACTCATGTTTGAGGATAATTCAAGAAGCATATCCTGAAAGAATATTTGAGAGGCAGTTGATAGGAAATGTTGATATTTGTGCATTAAATTGTAAAACTGTTGTAAGTCAACTTCCAAGCCCAAGAGATTAAGCTGAATGGAGTTTAGAACATTGGACATGTTGGGATGCCTCTGCGATAAAGGAGGAGAGTTGCTCTCCAAATTTGTTCGAGGGACTGCCTCAGTAGAAATAACAGCTGAAGGAATCATCGGGCTGGGTTAAATGCTTTGACCCTCTGGTCCATTGAAAATGTTAAAACCCTCCTGATAGATGTCCAAAGAAAATTTGAATGGGGAGTTGCATGCTTGAGCTTGATAACTAGCTTCCCCTACATTTTCCTCATCTATCAGTAGCGGAGAATTGGTGAGAAAACCAGATTCTTCCACCGGGAATTGAAAAATTAAAGTTTGTTGCAGTCCCAACTGCGAGTGCCGGGAAGAGAAAGGCAACACATTAGGAAAATTGTCCTGCTTGAGATCCCGTTGGGCTTCCAAGAATTCCTGTTGATTGGCCTGCATATTATCTTCCATTTGTATATCATCGTGAACGTCATCATCTTGCTGGTGTGAAGGGATTGTATCTTCTAAAGAGTAGGAATCAGTGCCAAAGTTGAGGGGTTGTTCTTCATATATGGGGTCTCTATAAGTCCCTTCTCCTCCAGTCAAATGGAAAATAGACCAGCTCATCACCTACAATAACCAGTTCCACTGATGCCATGCTTCTGTCAAGGTTGACCCGCAAATGCTCTGGCCGTCGGAGTAAAGTGAGGACAAAGCAGATCGATGGCAACACCTAAATTGAATTCCTGTCTAACCCTGACCACTTGTCACATATTCTCCGCAGGGCTTGGTTGGTTAACAAACAATTAGTGATAGATGTGTATATAACTTCGTTTGAATAGTATATGATTGTGATTGTGACTGCTGTATAATATTTTGTTTGCTCAGCATTACTGATGCCTGGTTTTCTTTTACAGGACTGTTGAGCTAAAGGCAATAAATCTATCTCTGGGCTTGAAAAGGATGGACTTGATATCTAACCACTAGTTGGTGAAGTATCACTTTTTAAACCTTAAAAGGGCAAAGCAAAATAGGACCAAACTATGTGCAACAAATAATTTTTCCTACTTTTTGTCAACTTATGATTAATGGATTATGGCCCTATGCTAATCTAGCAATTATGCGGCATAAACTAGATGCAAGATTTTAGAACTTTTGGTTAAAAATTTAAATTTGATGTATGTAAATATTTTATACTATTAATAAAGATGAAAATAATGCCTCACTAAAAATACAATAATGATTAAAAATTTTTACTATGAGTAAGAGAATTTTAATAATTTTTTTAGTAACATGAAAATAAATAAGTGAATAATAATATAATATTAATTTATACTAATAATGGATCAAACTTATATTCTTTAATTAAACTGAGACAATGTAATTATGAAAAAAAATTGGGTCAGTTTCAATTATGGATTTGAAACAAGAAATTGTTAATAAAAAATATTATGTTCCAAACCATGTCTAGGAGCCCAAAGTCACGTAGCAGATGCAATTCCTTTTTTTTTTTGGGGGGGGGGGGGTGAATTAGCACATGCAGTTTTAATAATGTCATCATGCTAAATGCTATCAAGCCAGAAAAGATCTGACAGTGAGGGGCTAAAGCAGGTTGAAATTATTACAACAGCATATTTGGCCCATCAATTCAAGTTGCCAAAACCTTATTAGTAGAGAATGTTGTATTCCATACGAGGAACCAAATGGAAAAATTATTATTCATTAAATTGGGAGAATGAGGAACATAATGTATTTTATATTGGATTATTGATTTTATGATTTTATTTTTTAAATCCATCTTGTGTGGGCTTATATGATTTCATTTGATAATATGTTTAGTCCATAAAATGACAATGGGTTGTCTCCCTTCTAACTCAAAGCCTTAATCTATTTTTCAATTATATTTTCCATGTGCTAATACAGTATAGTTAATTTTGAAAATGACAAACTTGAAAATAAAAGAAATTTATAGAGTTTATCTATTTTTTAAATTAAATAGGTTTTATTATATTTTATTGTTAACCGTTGGCTATTAATATCTTTTATCCAATTATCACTCAAAAAGTAAAAAGAACGAATGTATATTATATTGCTTTGCAACATGTGCTACATTAATATATATAAAAATATTGTATTTACTTGGAGAAGAGATAATTTGGATGGCACTTTATTTAAAATATGAATTTGAATTATCTTATTACTATTTACAAATTTATTCTTTAGCATAATTTGAAAAATATATTAGCAACATGAAAGAGTAAGGAACTTCCTCCTTTTAGAAAAGTTGTAGAAGAGAGAGAAACCAAAGATAAGCTGCTGTTTGCTATCATTGGTCAACAAAACAAGTCTGTAGGAGAAGCTAAACCAACTTGGGGAGCAAGTAACTTGGAGGACAAGTTGAACTCTTATATAAATAGCATTCTACTCCAAGATGATGAAAGATAATGATCTTGAACTTGCATTGTCATATTGATAAAGCTCATGTGCTCCTCCTACTCCTAGTTTCTCTCTTGACAATATTGGAATTAAACTTGCATACACATACTTAGAAGAGTGCTAAGCAAATATTGTGAGATCTCTTGTAGAGATTGAGAGAAAATCCCTCTTGTGATTGTTTGAAATCTTAGCATAAATTGTAAAAATCTTATAAAGTTACATGGTTAATTGAAATTTTAGTAAAAATTAAAATGATCTTTTAAACTTAGATGGCTTGTTGAAATTTCAGTAAAGATTGAGTAAATATTGTAAAATTAGATGGATTTAACTAAGTTTTTGAGAGAAGAACAAATGTTACTTTGAAAAGAGGTGAAAGGTCATGAGAACAAAGTGTTATCATCTTGATCACAATTAATTAATATTTCAATTGATATTTGATAGATTGACAAGAAAGGAATAAACTCCAAAAATGTTCATCTTATACTATCAAACCTCTATAAAAATACTTAATATAATCTTTTCTTCCCTCCTCTTTTTATTTCCATGCTTTGATATCTCTTAATTTTGAATCAAACACTCTTGAGGAACTTGATTTGAATCTCATGGTTTATCTCTAAATTTTGGAAAAATATTCTTTTTGAAACAATGTATTCACGATATTTTAGAACAAGTTGTGAATGAAAATCAAGTGTTATACATTTTCAAGAACTTGATTTTGACTTCACGGTTTTTGTGTAATTTTAAGATAATGTTGACATATTTTCGAAATTACATATACATCATATTCAAAGTTTTTGAAAGAAGAAATCAAGAAAAATCAAATTTCTAAATTGATACAAAATGCTTTTGAAACTTAATTAATCCCTCCTCTTTGGTCTATGTGCTCTATATCACCATATACTTGCCAACCGTAGTTCGCTCTCAGCAACCTCATCTTTAGTTTTAACTTTTTATTGCAAGAAAATCCTCTAAAACTTCTCTCCACTTTATCCGCAATTTCAAACTTCATAAAGTTTGACGTCTGCAATGGTATTTCAAGAGTTTCGTTCATAACTAAAATATGAAAGTAATTTAAGCAGTTAACAAAATCTAGCAGAAGCATATTAAGTATTTTTGACAGATTGTCCAAACTAATCCAAAATTACAATCAAATGTGCCAAACATTCCCTTATTGCATATGAAAAGGAACGAATGAAACTATGTCTTGCTAACTATGACTATCAATTACATATACATATCGCAAACTCTTAAGTACTCAAAATTCACACATAAACTGAGCACTTGGCATGGTTAGTTCCATGGATCCTAGTAGGCATTGAGTAACACTAAACATCAAGCTGTTTTGGAATGCGTGCTTTTGTTTTATTGGCAGGATAAAACAGGCTGCTCCGTCATAAATAATAGTGAGTCTCATCTGGAAAAAAAGAAAAAAAAAAGGACACTGAAGTGCTCTGGTATCCGATATTTAAAGAAGGTTTATTACTATCTACCAATGCAACCTTAACACACATAAAAACAAATACAAAGGCCAGAGCTCCGGTTTGTATGGTGACATTAAGAAAATTGTCTAAGGCATATCCATGTGTCACAAAATTAGCAGGTGATAATTCAAAGGAATACATAACAACCTTTTATTACTAAATCATCAAAAATGTTTTCCTAAGAGGCAAGCCCTCAAGAAATTCAAAGCTCCTCATAAGAAAAGAATTTTGCTTCTATCCCAAAAGAAAATTTACTTATGAAATTATCTTAGCCATGCTACATTTAAAAAGCCCATGCTATAGCATATAGAGAAGTAACATCACAGAAGTTCATCTGTCAATATTATTCTTATTCATATTTTAGTATTTATCGAGATTTTTTAATTATTAGAAAAATTATAGCTGATGTAGATTTTGATATCACACATATATCTCAAAAACTCAATCACTTAAATGATTCAGTAGACACAGGAGTGCAACAGTTTACTAATAAATAAGAATGGCATTTAGTAATAAGCTACTCTCCAGTAAAATTGTCATATTTCCCACTATTGGCGAACTAGGATGATGCATAGCTGTAGCCTTGTATCATCCTGGCAACATTTTCCCAATCTTCCATTTACGAAGCAGGACCAAAAAATTTAAAATTTGGACCGGTCAGTGTCACACAGAGAACTGAATTCAGAAGCAACACAACACTTGGCAATGCCTTTCAAATGAAGGAACAGACAAACTAATGGTGATATTAGAAAGGCAACATCCAATCTGTCAAAATGTCTAAATTTCAGAAAACAATCATAGTAGGAATCCAGAGTCAGATTCAGTGGTGAATCAATATGTTTTAGTTTTACACCAAAAATTCATAATGAACATTTCAATTTCATTTGATAAGCAGAGAAAAAAAAATTTACTCTCATATAAATTTTACCCAAAAAATAGATGAAGATACATTTCCAATTGTACATATCAATTCAATACCCAGCAAGTTAGCTTTTACAATACAATCAAGATAATTACTACGAACATATCAATTTCACTATAAAAGAGGATAAGTAAAGCAGGACCCTCTAAAGCATAGAAATCGCAGATGCCAGGTTTGTCCAGAGCTTCAATTTCTCCAACAAAAAACCCAATTTGGCTTTTGCCTATCGATCCAAAACAGATAGTGATATAATTCACAATCGTACCTATAACTTGTCAGTTTCAGTGGCTTCATTCTTGTTCTGATCATGATTCCCAAACTTTTGCTTGAAGGAGTCCTGCCGCTGCAACCACATCATGTGGCCCTGCAACCAAATAAAAAATATAAGAAATGAGACAATTTGATACGAGAAGAGAAGTCGTGACAATAGAAAAGGATACCTGGAGAGCAGCAGCCCAGGCAATGAGGAAAGACGCGAACCAGAATTTCTTGTCTTTGAGCAGATTTTTGACTTCCATAATCTTCCGAGTACAGATACTGTTAGCGTCGAATATGAATATCGAGCAGTTTCGAGGGTTTTTGGTTTCCTTTTTTTTTTTTTTTTCTGGGTTAAGTTTTTGGTTTCTTTTTGTATAAGGACTAGTAAGGCTCCAGAATGAGTTGGGTCAGCCGGACCGACCGTACTAACATATCTGATTTGGAATTGGGACTGTTACAAAATAGTGTAATAGTGAGCCGAGATGATAATCAACTGACTTAAAATGGTCTCAGAAGAGATGAGGAGAGATAAGTATTGACTCATAGAATCAATTGGACTAGTTCATTAATTTGATTTTATTTAATTAATAAATTAATATATTGGGTTAATTGGTGAACTTATGATATGTGTATGTATGATTGCTAATCTTTATATCTAGGGTTATAAATAAATTGAGTTAATTCATAGATTATTTGTAACTAAACTCAAAAATTAATTTAATGAGTTAAATTCATAAATCAAATGAGTTAAATTTGAACTTAAAAGATTAACTTAATTCTTAAATAAACAAAATTTCATTGATGATTAACCTGATTTATATAGTTTATGAATTATATATACAATAATTTTTTGGTACCTAGAATAAAACTCTGCGTGTTAATATCTTAACTTGCATACTACTAATGTTTCTACGTGTTTTGTTTTGTTAACATTTAAGTAACTTAATTGCCCATCTAATATATCACTGAATTAGATGCAAAGTTTGGGAGAAAAATTATTATTTTAACACCCTTGGGCAATATAATTAATCTGAAAAATAAAATATAAAAATTAATATTCATGCTTAATAGTGAAGAATACATTAAATATTAAAAAATAATTATTTTTAAGATAAGAATTATGTCTTCTATTATAAAATTAGAATAATAACTAGGATTCACATTTTAATTATAAAATATAATATTATTCATTAAATAATTTGTATGAACTTTCTTTGAAAAATAAAATTTATGTATTTGTAATAGTTATAAAATAATTTAAAGTGTACTAAAAAATTATCATAGTTGCAAATATCAAAGAATAATAATAAAATTTATTAATTTAAATACTAAGTTGGTGAAGTATTTAAAATTTTATTTGGTTATAAAAAAGCATAATTTAGCATAAGAAAGCATAATAAATCATAAAATCAAACTTTATACTTGGAAACTTGTATTGGATAAATAGATAATGATATAGCTTAAAGCTCTGTTTCACGTAATAAATAATCTAACTTGTAACTTATTGATCTGGTCAATAAGTTATAAGTTAGCTTTTGAAAGTATTTCTCACACTAACTTATAAGCTACTCCATATAATTTATAAGTTCTGATTTAATAAATTACCTATAGTAGCTTATAACTTATAAGCTATCCTTTTTTTAAATTCTTTCTAAATTTATCTTTATTCTTTTTATTAATTTATAACTCATACCTTTTATAATATAAATTTAAATAATTTTTATAAAATATAATTAATTACATTTTAAGTAATTATAATTTTATAATAAATAATAAAATAAAAATTATATAAGTAAATAAATATATCAATTTATAAAATATTAAAAACTGTACTTTTATTTTAAACTTTTTAATTACATTAATATAAATTCATTTTTAAATAAAAAAATTATTTTAATTACATATATATATTTCTATTAATATGTCCTTTTATGTTATTTTATAATTTCAACTAATTTAACAATTAATTTTATGAAACACTTTACTTAATTTATCAACTATCAATTAGTCACGTGAAATGGAGCCTAAGTTTTAAAGATTAATTAAGATTTCATTTTCATACTTATAGATATAAAGATAAAGATAAACAAGAAAGTAGAATCTTAATTTTAGGTGATTATTTAGAATTCTACTTTTTGGTTCTATGTTTTTCTCTCAAATATTTAAAGTCAAAAGAAAAATTTTAAGACAAATAAATTGTAAAATTTCAATAAAAATAAAAAATTAAATTGTAAAATTCACGATGAAGATGATGGTCGCAAATTATGTGATTAATTGAGATTTGATATTTTGATTTTTTTCTTAATTTTGAAAAATTTAAAAATTGATAATAAAGGAAAATTAAGTAAATAATAAAATTAAAAATTTTTATTGCATGGCATTAAATTCACAAAAAAATAAGAATAACGAGGCATCACATTATCAAAAAGAGAATGATAATACATCAATAAAATAAAATTAACATAGTATGATTAGAAAAGAGGATCCTCTTAAGATTACATTTGTTAGATAATAAAGATATTTCATATGGTAAGAAGTAAAATAAATCACTTATTGTAATATAACATGTTTTAACAAAATTAAACAAGTAGTTAAGTTCGGATGTTCAATTAAAAATAGAAATAAATTTTAAATATTGAGTTCAAAACTTTTATAACTATCCCTTAATACAAAATTGATAATTTTATAATTTTAAAAAAATATCATAAACTTAATAATTTTTTATATAAAATTTATTAGTTTTGTAATAAAAAAATTACCAAAATATATAAATTTTGTGTGCAAACAAACTAATAAATAGATAAAACTTCATCATTTAATGTTGGATAAAAAAAATCCTTTCTTGTTTGTATATAAAAGTAATCACATTGAAGTTGTTAAAAATAGCAAATTTTTCTGTAGAATTTGTAAGGGATTGACTAGTTTAACATTAACTCGTTAAAATTTTGTAAATTTTGATAGTAGGTCCATAAATTTTATGGTTGGTTTTGTAAAAACAAAAGTTAAAGTAAGTTAAAATTAGATGTCATATAATAAAAGTTTTAAGATATAAAACAAGTTTTCCATCATCAAATATTAGCCATTAATTTAAAGATGCAAGAAATCCAAAGGCTTGGAAATTACTTAATCACTCTAGGCATGGATATTCATACTTTTTATTTTAGGTATGTTAGAATTCTTCATATATATATATATATATATATATCTTAATAATATTTATGAAATAAATTATATTATTAAATATAATATTATATATCATGTAATATATTTAAATATAAATTTAAAGTAATATTTTTAAATAATTTTAGATAAAATAAACCAAATCAAACAAGTTAATGAACCATTAATACAAGCTGGTTTAGTTCATTTTGATCTAAATTTGCATAATTAAGATTTTGATTCATTTAATTAAATTAAATGAGTTATCAAGTAGAATTGAATGGTTAATGATCCTAATTTGAGCTAAAAATTTTGGTTCTTTTGAATATGACTTGACTTTGAATTGAGCTAAATTCACTCAAATTAAGTTGAATTGATTCATAGCTTGACTTCACTAAATTCATATCCACCCCCAGCCACATCTATATATGAAGATTAACAATATTCACTTTTTTCTTTGGATAAAAAAATCATACTATTAATTTAAACATAATAAGAAAATAGACGGTACTATAATAAATTTGTCACCGCCATCAACTTCTTAATTTAATTAGTGTATTTATTATAGTGATAATAAAGAATGAGGGAAGTTAATTTTAATATCTTAAAATAATAATTCTAATTTAAATTACCTAAATGTTGTTTATTATTTTATATCAACTAAATTAATAACATAATATTTTTCATTTAAATGAAAAAAATAGAGATTATTACATTTAAATAAGGATGTGATAGATAGTAATCTCTGTATGTATGTATGTATCTATGTTAATGGTAAAATTTTAATACATTTGAATTAGAGGTGTAAAACAGATCTATATAGGTTTAGGCTCGAGCTCGAGCTCGTACAAGTCGTCTACATAAAATACGGGTAAAATGGATTGGGACCATAGAGGACTCGTAATTTTCTTTTTTCTTTTTAACTCTTAAAAATAATTAAATTATTATAAAGATACACATAAAAATAAAAAATTCAACCTTTAAAAGTTGAGAAAATTATTTTCAATGGGATATCAAATTGAGTTGGATTAAAAATATTTATTTTTTCATAAATTATAATTAATTAATGAAATTTTATTTATTTTATATAATGAGTTAGTAAAATAAGTTTAAAAAATTATATTAATTCATTATACATTATATTGAAAATTGGTTTGGATTAAAAATATCTAAATACATGAAAAATTATTGAAAAATTTTAAAAAATTAACAAACCTGTGGGGGCTTGTGGGTAAGCCCATGTGGGCTTGACCTATGCAGGTTTGCTTGCATAAGTCCACATCGAAAATGGACCTCATTTTTCAAGACTTGGCCTGCCTCACACTTTGAGACCCCCACATAAGCCCGCGGGCAATTGACTTGTTTTATATGCCTAATTTGAATTATATGTTAATATATAAACTTATTTGTAATTTTGATATCTTTAAATGCTCAACTGGTTGCATTTTCTTTAAAAATAAAAATTTATTTTGATTATCTAATAATATAAAATAAGCTAAATTTGGCTTAATTTTCTATCTTTGGTTTATATTAAATGGAGACACTTATATGGCAATTATTGTTTCATGCTTACTTTCACATTAGAACTCAATGAAGGAAG
Organism: Sindora glabra; assembly: GCA_020226215.1. NCBI lineage: Eukaryota > Viridiplantae > Streptophyta > Magnoliopsida > Fabales > Fabaceae > Sindora > Sindora glabra. The sequence goes on from CM035233.1 coordinate 8,194,185, forward strand.
TAACTTGCCCTTAATTGTTACCTTACCACTTTATTGTCTTCTTCCATATGTTCATTTCAACCATCTTATTTATGTATACTACAAAACTACTATTTATAAACTTGCATTGCAATGGGAAGGACTTAAAGAGTCCAAAGTTTCCTTAGTTGTATGTGTGTGTTTGTATTTTCAAATATATAGGCTCAAAATATTTAGAAATTCAAGATTGCATTTATGCAAATGTAGTGCAAGTTTAAAAAAACTTAAATGATTTGAATTTCCTTCTTATAGATTACTTATGCAATTAATTCAATTCAGTAATATATAATCAAGAATAATAGTTTTACTTTTCTTCTAGTTATATGCATCCTAGAACTTCAATTGAGTGATCTAAGTGTATCTTTTCTAAAGTAAGTCTACATGTTTAACCTATACTTCAACACATTTTTCTACTAACATTAATGAATGGCAATTTTAGGAAGACAAAGAGAAGAGAAAGTAGTTTTTTTGTGAATAATTCAACACATAAGCACATATATATTCGTGGCTAACAACTACAACTCCTGTTGTTATTATTAATGTAATTAGCAGGGTTTTCTATAATCTTTATAAATGTCTTTTTATAGTTATTTCATGATTTGCCTATCAAATAGGCTACTACTAGAATTCTAATATAATTTTTAGGAATCCTAAAATACCCAACATATAAGTAAATAGTTTATTTATTTATAGAATATTTTTGAATGAAATAAATTAATAAATAAACTCTTTATTTATATTTATTTCTTTTCTTCCATTAATTATCTTATAATTAAATTATCAATTATCTCATAGTTAAATTAATTTTTTAAAATAAATAAATATGAATACATTTGATTTTATGTCTATGACCCTTTAAGTTCATTATTAAATTAGAATGGGTGATGATTAAATTAAACCTTTTTAATTTGATATTTAGAATTAATCTTATTAATTCTAAATCTTAAAATTTATGATTAACATCTAGCAATATGTCATTAACTATTTAACATGAATCACAAATATGAACCTTTATTTACAAGTACCATGCAGTACAATTGTTTCATTATACAATGTCCTAGTTGAGCTTGGGGTATATTAGTTGAAACCTTAATTATTCAACTATTATATACTCAATCCAAAATTTATGATTTATCATGTGAAACTTAAAAAATTCTTTTTCTAATTTTATCCTACCTTGACTAAGGATTTTCAAGTCATGCTTCATAAAATAAAATAAGATATTTTTATTTTTTTTATGAAAAGTGATGAATTTCTTATTGATATTTTCAAATATTCATATATGGTAAAGTTATCTCCAATAAATGTGCTTTGAATGATTTCTCAAAATCAATTTACTATATATAAGATCATTATGATATCTCAAGTTAAAGGATCAATGTTATATTATTGCAATATAAAAATATGAATTTGACTCATCTCTATAGGAATTCTTAAATGGCTTCGCTTAGTAAATTTATTCATCTTATAAGTACCTATATATATACATTAGTGTCACCATATTAATATCTATGAAACAAGACATCCTCCTACTTAAGCACGTATTATATATACTAGTCTATCCAAGTTATTTGTATCCATTCCTAATAATTCTATGATTAGGAGCACATTAAAATCTAAGCTTATAAGGAGTACATTTCATGATCATCATCTTTATGCATGACCATATTCCATAAGCCATCTTAATTTTTGGATTTTATCAAACATAAATAATTATCAATACATTGATCAAACAAAAAAGTTTACCTAAAATGTCCCACTACATCATATGTAATTGGTTTATAGGGCACAACTTTAGCCTAAAATTCAACAATCAAGTATAAAAAGAAGAAAAGTAAAAATAAAACAAACAACTCATGGGAATTTTGCTTTTAATAAAGTTGAAACCATTTGTAATAATAACAAACTTTGCATGATCGTAATTCTTCCAAGATGGCTTTGCAAAAATCCCTTTAATTTTGACCATGAATTCTCTAGCACTTCGAATTTAAGCTAAACTATTCCTTTTCAAGCATTTCCTAAATAGATGATAAATAAGCATAATTAATAGAATCATTGACAAGAATTTTTTATAGCCTTCTTTGGAATGTATTAATCATATAATTTAATTGAACCATAGACCGTCAAGGGCTTCTCCAAGGAATTAGATTTATAACAGTAGCTTTCATTGTTATTTAAGTCCGTAATCACATGAATTATCTTTTTCATGAGTTTCTAGATATTTCATTTTTGGATTTTCCTTTATCTCTTTTTCCTTTTTTGTATAATAAAAGGGTCAATTATTTCATTTATTTTGGCATGATAAAAAAGAAAATAGAGGGAATTATTTTTCTTTAATAAACCAAAATTGTTTGATTTTGGTGGAATTTAGGGAACTTTGAGAAACTTCAATTTTCTTAAGAAAATTAGCTTAAATTTTCATATAAAAGCTAGAATAAATCTATTTAATCACAAACTTGTAAAATATTAGTTGATGTACTAAGCAAATAGTCTTTAAGAATTATACCCTAATATATTCTTCATATGTTTGAATAATAGAAGAAGGTTTGACTCATTTTTCTTAAAAATATTAATCTTAAAAACCTTAAAAGGAGCTTTGTTAAATAACTTTCTATTTATTTGATGGTTAATCTTTCTTTCATGAAGATATATTTGATATTCATGAAGATAATAATGATGCTATTGATATATGGATATATTATTTAACATTGTAATACTAATAATTGTGTGTTGATGAGATACATAATACTCATTTATATGCATATGGAATAAAAATGGTGTTATGGTCCCTTGTAATATTTGATCATTTAAGGGAAAATAAGGAAGGATGAAAAACTTGTTGGAAATTGTTGAAATAATTTATTCATATGGAGAAAGATATTGTTAAAAGGAGGAAAAGATGAGTTTGTAAAGTGAAATTGTAGGTACAACAATGAAGTCCCATAAGGATGGCTTAAAGGAATAAAGAATAAGCATTTAAAGCAAATGTTTACTAAGTAAGGTAATGAGGTATTATATAACATGTGTGTAACCTCCTTTTTATAGGGTAATGGATGGTATTAATATATTTGGATTATTTATTAATATAAATGCTTAAATATAATTTTAATATCTTTATATTGAAATTAATTGCATTTCCTTTAAAAATAAAAATTTTATTTTAATTCTCTTGTAATATAAAATGAGCTAAATTAGGCTTAATTTTCTAACTTCCATTTATTTACAAAAATGGATATGTTGATATGGCAATGACTATTTCATGCTTACCTTTATATTAGCATTCAATGAAAGAAATAACTTGTGCCTATTTGCCATCTTACTACTTTATTATCTTCTTCCACAGGTTTATTTTAGTTATTTCTATCTTTATATATACATAAACAACTATTTATAAACTTGCATTGCAATGGTGAAGGATGCAAAGTGTCTTGTTATGACCTTCTTAGGCCATGATTAATATGGATCCCATTTCTCAATTTTCACCAACTTAGATTAACCTAAAACATGGTATTATCATACAAATTCTAGTGAACAAATATATTTCATAAATATTACAAAAAGTATTTACAACAATATTTATAATGTTTAATAATCACATTTAACTTGAAGGCCTAAAATAAAGCTATATAAAAACTATTACCAACTATGGTTGCCTTAACATCTATACAATAAAGTCTTTTACTCTTATTGTGCTACTAGTAGGAAAGGAGCTTCAACAAGCATATTTGAAAAAGAAAATAACTAAAATAATGAGTTTGTGAATCAATAAGTAAATAATATACTTATACAAAGAAAATATAGAATATTTGAATACAGGTATCATAATACTCTCATCCATCCATACTAACTTATATCCAAAACTTCAATAATAATCAAATCAATAATGATGAGGAATGAATATCAATATTAATAAATAAAAAGAAAGTAAATCTCTTTGTACCTCTCAATTAGCCTTATCCCTTCACAAGTCCAATCTTATTCTCTTGAAAAGTCACCTTGTCTCTTTACAAACCTTTTCTTGGATTTATTACTAGGTCATATTTTCATGATATCATTTCCTATAATCTCATATCAACATTAATATATATTGCAAACCAAGACTTCATTATTCACAATACTAATGAACTCATTCATAGTCCATTTACATTAATATGTATGCCATATATTTAAACTATTAAATAACATTCAAGTATAAATGTGACTTAGAAGATAATTGAGAGTATTCGATTGTGGTAGTCAAATATATGATTTCAAAATCAAAATTTGGAACTCATATTTGATTATGGTAGTCAAGAACAACCATCCAAAGGTAACTAATGTTATGATATTTGACTATGATAGTTGAATATAAGTTTTTGGGGAATAATTCTTAGGCTCATATTTAAACACCATGCCTAAATATTGGTTTCCAAAGACAAGCTCTTTAGGAGTATTCAACTCTAGTAGTCAAATGTATGCCTATTAGGAATAATTCCCAAACCATATTAACTACTATAGCCAAATACCAATTGAGTTTTCCATCTTTCTTATGATTCCTATTGTTCAAATGGTTCAATTTGTTCTCTAAATCAACATATAACATGAACAACTTAAAAATTACACTAACTTAGCATTCACAACCATTCTTTAACTTACCTATACTGAGAATTTCATTTCAAATTACAATTTGTATACTAAAACATTAATGCATAAACTATATTTAAACCCAAATAACAATAAAATCTACTAACATAGAAGATTTAAGTAGATTATCTACTTACAATAGTGCGAAAGAGATAAGGCAGTGCTAGTAAAAGATTTGAATTGTTGTAAACATTAACAAATTAAGCAAGTAATTAAAATAGGTTTCTCTAAATTCCTAATAACCTTTTCTCATAACAAAACTAAATAAAATCTTTAACCTAAAACTATAATCTTGTACGAGGTTTACCTTATTTACTTAAGAATTATGAGAAATTAATGATAGTTGGAGCCTGTTCTTGTTAATTAGAGAAGATGAAGATGAAGAAAAGTAACAAGAGGAGGAATCTGGTGAAAATGGTTGGAGAAATATGAAAAAAGCAAAAGGTTAATGGGTTTTAAAGTATTAAAGGTAGTTTAATAATTTTAATAGATTCCAAGGGCAAAATGGAAAAATAAATTCCTAAATCTCTTTTATTTACCTTTTCTTAATTCTAGCTATACACTAACCTTAATATACTTTTATTATTCCTATTCACATTATAAAATTATGTTATTCTCAAACAAATTATTGCCATAAACATATCCATAACAATTAAACAATTGCTATGCATATATAAATATTAATAAAAATAAATAAAATATATCCTAAAAAGGAGGTTGCGTTTTTGTCAATTTAGTGGTGGTAGGGACAAAAGTTAACCTAAGATCCTTTTTAGGCTACTTTTGGATTATACTTACTCTTCAACAACACAAAGCTTGTATTATTGATTGCTAAGTGCAATCCACAAGTGGTGTAAACAAGATCTTGGATTAACTCTTCTCCTTACCACTACCACCTAAATTGGCAAAGGTGTAATATCTTTTTCAAAAACTAAATGAGAAAGAATTTGTATTATTAAATGTGAGAATACTAGATATCATTAATATGACTTCTCATAGTAGAAGGGAGGGAGCAAAAGAAGCAATAGTGAATAAAATGATTCATTACTTAATGTGTAACAATATATTCAAGCTAAAAAAAAAAGGAAACAATGCTTTTATAGATTAAAGATTTTTTTGCATTATATGTAAATAGACGACACATTTTCTAATTATCCTAGTAGTTTTTTTATTTCACTCCATTATAATTATTTAATAAATTCCTAATTGTGGAAAGATAAGACATTTCTATATGCCTATAACACAAGCAACTAAGGAGCCTAGTGTGGCTCTCATAGCTTTAAAGAAAAAGTACAAATAGTTGAGTATTAAGAGGTGGCCACATAATAGAGGAAATGAATTGTAATGAAAATTCTCCTACATTTTTGTATCCTTAAAGAAGTTCTTTGCTTTCATGTCTATGGCAACCATTTTAATTCCTTAAGGCTATATTGGATTAAAATTGTTGTTACAGAAATGAAAGTAAAGGATTGCTTCATGGATAGCATAGTGTGGAGGAATTTTTCATAATTGTTCACTTTCTTTATTATGCGACCACCTTTGAATGTACTATTATTTGTACCTTTTCTTCAAATTTGTGATACATAAATTTTGATCCTAGGTTGATTTTCTTAAAGGCATATAGCATTGAGTATGATTACTTAATGGATTCCTAATTGTTGAAGGCTACAATGCCATATGCTATATTCCTATAACATAAGTAGTTAAGGAAAGAAATTTATAAGTTTCACAACTTTGAAGAAAAGGTGCAAATACTTGGACATTTAGACGTGGCCACTTAATGGAGGAAACAAATAATGATCATTGAAGTAATTTTTTATTTTTATGTCCGTGGTAATAATTTTAATACTTAAGATCAATTTCATTAAAAACTTCGTAAAAATACCTATTCATTCTTCTTAGTAGTACTCTTTAATACACTCTATTAAGTTAGTAATGAATGAATTAAAATAACATCATATTTGTCTATTTTGACATAAATTTTGGCTAAGTGAGGATAACAGCCAAAGAGTAGCGATTTACATATCAACAGTTAATGATCAAGCAACACAAGTGCAATATCAATGCATTGTTCTTGAGTTAGCAATTTAGTGTTGTTTTCATATATATATATATATATATATATATATATATATATATATATATATATATATATATATACAATTTAGAAATTAATTTTTTAATGATATATATTAAAAATTATAAATTTTATTTTATTGTTAGAATTCCTATAATGGGAATAACATCTATGAATGAAATATAGATGGCAAGTCTGAATATGAAATCATAAATACCCTTCAGTAAATGGTGATGGTGAGTACAGCCTACCAATCAAATCATAATTGTGATGATACTGTAGTCTGCCACTATCTAGTAGTGTAACTTCTTTACTTATTAACACCTTAATCCTCATTAAATAGGTAATTATTGTGCAATTAGGCCTTTTTGAAGCCAATTTAAGATTCTGCGAAATAAAATATTACAGATTCTGAGTTTTTTAAATTTTCTGCTCATTTCCAAAATTATTGGACCAACTTCAAAAATATGAAAAACTACTTTGCAGAACTCAAAAAATCATGAAATTTAATTCTATGAACCTTTCACGTGTTAACTTCATCCTGTAAAAATTTGACATAATTTAGACATCATTAGGACTTTCAAAACTCACAGCAAAGTGTTCCTGTCCCAGTGCTGTCCAAAATTCACAACTGTAAAAGTAAGCCCTTAGTTCAGGGGGTAAATATACTCCGAATAAGCTCAAAGTTGGTATGGAACTTTATTAACATGTTATATACTTTCAATAAAATTTTCAGATCAAAATTCATTCATTTACTTCTTCTGATCACTGAGTTACAATTAGTACTCAGCACTGTGACGGTAATAGGGCAGTCCAAAACGTGTAATAAATTCACATAGAATAAGAGCTTATTTTAAGTTGAATTTTTTGTCACGGAGGATGGTAAGTAAATTAAGTTCACTCCTGAATTTTATCACAATTTTTAGAGCATAAAAACTTAATCAAAATTCCCTGCAAATATACTCCTCTTACTGCCTTCGAATTCACTGTTCATTTGGTCATTTACTATTCATTTAGTCATTTCCAAATTCACAAATATTGCATACTAAGTTGCCTTCTACTCCAAACCAACTCACAATACATCAAATTCATATATTCCATATAATATAGGCAAGGGTCATATAGTTATATAAAAAGTTTAACTTACAAAACATATATCTATTACATACTAACATCACAAACTATATAAACATTTTAAATACAACTTCAAAACATTATCCTCTTTTGTCAAGAGGGCCTTTAGAAGCATCACCTAGAATGGTTAGTAACAATATAGAAACATAAGAAATAAGGTTTCCCAGTAGCTAGCTATTTCAAGAAAAATATATTAAGCCATTCCAGATCCTTAAGCCAATAAAAATATGCATTCCAAAATTAATTAATCAATCATTTAACATATTATTTCATACTATTGTCATCTAATACCATTGTAGGAATTATGTACTGCACACAACAATCATCAGGCCCATTCAAGGACTCATATAAATATTTAGATGGCCATCACAGATAATTGTACCTAGGCCTTATACATAATAATTTCACTGTCTTTCCAAGGAACTCGGGCCATAGGTCTCACATACAGTATTTCACTGTCTTCCCGAGGTACTCGGGTCATAGGTACCGCATACAGCAATTTTGTATACATTCCATATAATGGCACAAGATACAGAAAAGTATGTAAATAGAAAATAGAGCTTAAGGATAAAGCTAGCTACCTTTTAAAAACTTCCAATAGTGATGTTTCCTTTGTCCTCATTTAAAAACTTCTTTACAATTCCTCTTACCTTTTTAACTTGTCACTTTTTAGTCTACATAAATACACATCATAGTTCTTATTAGAACATCATCATTTTTCTTAAACTTTATACATTCTTCACTTCCTTCACATACACTAAACCATGAAGGAAGTACCCAAATTTTAATGTACATTCCAATACCTCCTAAATTTCATTGTAATACATTATTCTAATCTTCCAAAAATACAATTAAATGGCTAAAACTCCTTCCTTTCCCATGCTCACAGTTTTGGCTTTCAAAAAGGGATTTTCATACAAACTTTCATAATTTAAAATTTCATCTTCCATAGGCTCCATAATACATAAGAATCATTCTAATTTCATCAATTTAGCCAAATTCCAAACAAATCATACCAGATCCATACATACACCATTATGCCTCTAAAACCCTAGTTTGTACATCATGATTTCTTGTTATTTTTACACCAAACTAAAGTCATAGATCAACTTAATAACATCCAAAACATCATTAGACATACTCAAATTATTCAAAACTCCATGGTTAACCTCCTTTGACCACACCAATATTAAAATTTCAAGAAACTAAAAAGAGTATATTAAAGAGCTTTTAGAGGAGAATATTTTTACCTCTTGGAGTAACTTGAAAATCCCCACTTGGAGCTCACCAAACTTGATCAAACTTGGGATTTCTTCAACCTAAATACACCATGTGATAGAGTTTGATGAGAGGAGCAACTTTGTCTTCTATACCTAAGCCTAAATCTCACTATTTTTAGGTGAAAAAGCTAAATGAAATTTTCTCTCTCTTCCTTCTCTCTCTAACTCACAGTTTTAGCTTCTTTCATGGAGTCTTCCATGACTTTGGAGAAGAAAGAAGAGGGAGGAAGAGTTTTCATGAAGTTTCAAGGGTATTTTGATCATTTTTAAAATTTTCAAGGGTATTTTGGTCCTTTCTCACCAATTAGTAAGGCTATTCTTGCTATTTTCTTCTAATAATAACACTTATCATGTGTCTATTAGCCATACTAAATAAAATTACATATTAGATCCTAAATTCTTGTTATTCATACTTTAACCCACACCCGATTTTGCACTTTTATAATTTGGTCCATAGGGTTTCTATCTGTTTAAAATTTCTTACACTATCAAACTTAGACAACTCCCATTTCTAGGGTTTTCTAACTTCCTCTAATCATCTATACTATTTAGGAAAATTAATTCCTTTCCTATTACCCTTTTTCCTTCAAAATTTTGATTACACTTACACTTAATTCCTTTCAACTTAAGATTCACCTACCAAGCTAATTCAAACGTGCTCTTCATTTCTACAACCTTAGAATTTAGAGATTCAAATGATAAAATTAAAAATTCAGGACATTACAAGTAGCAGGATTTATTGGACAGTTAAAAGGATGGTGGGATGATTATCTTACAGAAGTAGAAAAAACCCAAATAATAGAAGCAATTAAACGTGATAGGAATGGATAAGTTCTTTTAGGACTTAGTAATAGACTAATTCCTGATGCTGTGAATACCTTGATTTATACCATAGGAAGACACTTTTTAGGTGATCCTGCCTTTTAGAAAGATAAATCAGCAGAACTCCTTTCCAATCTTAGGTGCAAATATCTATCTGAGTTTAGATGGTATAAGGACATGTTCTTTACTCGAGTCTTTACCAGATCGAATAGCAACCAACCTTTTTGGAAAGAAAAATTTCTTGCAAGACTCCCTATAACCTTAGGAGATAAAGTCCGAGAGAAAATTAAAAGCCATCATGGTGACCAAATCCCTTACGAATAGCTTACTTATAGAGAATTAGTAAGTTATGTTCAAAAGGTAGCTCTCAAAATCTATCAGGATGACAAAATACAAAGACAACTTGCTAGGAAAAAAGCCTAAAATAGGAGAGATTTAGGATCCTTCTGTGAGCAGTTTGGTTTACCTTGCACAAAAACTTTCAAACTAAAACATAGAAGAAGAGCTAGGGAACTAATGACTCAACCGAAACCTCATTTGCAATCCAAGCCTAAACATTCTTCAGATAAAATCCTCAGGAGGAAATTCAAACCTAGATAGGCTCCACCTCCTTATCAACCTCAAGATATCAGGCCTGTGTGTTACAAATGTGGTAAACTTGGACACATAGCCAGATATTGTAAATTGAGAAGAAGAATAGAGCAACTAAATTTGGAAGAATCCATTTTGAACCAAATTGTCAATCTTCTTGCCGAGGAATCCTCACAATCTGAGCAAAATTCTGGAGTAAATGAAGAAAATCAAGTCTAGGAAATGAAATTTTACCCAAAAATATCAAAAAGGGATGGGAAACATTTTGTGATCATTTTGATTATGAAAATCATGAAAAGTTCCCGTGTTTTTACAATTTTTTCTCAGAATAAGCCTTCCATGGTGTTATTTTTGGGATTATCAGTTAGCCCAAAACCCTGAAGGGAATTACCCAATCCTTCAAAGACAAGGGTTAGTCAAATGGTGGGCTAAATTCAAATACTTTTTTATGATGGAAGAACCACAAATTCTTAAATGGTTCAAGAAGCATCCTAAGTTCAATAAGAATCCCAGGAAAGGAACTAATCGGTTCCTATAAACAAAATCTCAATTTTTGGCTTCACTTGCTTCAGCTTCAAATCCAGAAGAATGGTCCTCTAAAATTGAAGACATTCGGCTAATGTTAAAATCTAAAATGAGGATGATTGCTTTGGAATAAACTTTAATTAAGATAATTCTGAAGATTTAGTCTAAGCCTTCAGATTTGGAAATCTAATCTTAGCCCTCAGACGCATATACCAAGCCAAAATTAGACTTTCGACACCAGAAAACAAATCCAAATAGTTGGTGGAGATAGCATATTTGGTTTCCTGACAAATTCCTTCAGCTTTGAGTCATTTCATTTCTTTCGGTGACTAAAGTTGATGTATCCCTGTAGCACTTTTACTATTCATCCATAGTTTATTACTATAGAAGTCTATTGTAAAGGTTATTTTTTTGCTTATAAATAAGGCATCCCAAATGTTCAGAACCACACCTTCAGAAAGCCTCACATAAGACTCTCTGCTTGCTAGTTCTCTCCCTCTCCCAAATTTCCTTTGTAAGTTTTATGTTTTATTAATAAAATTTTACAATCCATCTGTGATCCCTGCTTTCATTACTTTTTCTTTTAATATCTTGCATTTAGGGGACCTCTGGGATTTGCTGGTATCAGAGCTTAGGGGGAAGTAGGGATGGTAGTATGAATTTGTAATGTTTATGGGGAGAACTTCATGTTAATATCCGAATCTAAATTTATTTTTGGAATATTGATAGTACACATTTAGTAGCATGTGCTCGAAATCAAATCTTTAGAAAAGAGGATAGTCAGTAATGTATGTGCTAATTTACCAAATGCTTTTTGGAATAAGAAGCAGCATATGGTAGATTTACCATATGAAAAGGATTTTTCTGAAAAGAAAATTCCTACAAAGGCAAGACCTATCCAGATGAATCATGAACTTTTGAATTATTGCTAAAAAAGAAATAGATGATCTTTTAAAGAAAAGGATTATTAGGAAATCGAAAAGTCCTTAGTCTTGTGCAGCATTCTACGTTCATAAAAGTGCTGAAATAGAATAAGGCACACCTAGGCTTGTTATCAATTACAAGCCTCTCAACACTGTACTTCAATGGATCCAATATCCTATCCCTAATAAAAAAGATTTGTTAAATCGACTTTATTTGGTAAAAATCTTTTCAAAATTTAATATGAAATCTGGATTCTGGTAGATTCAAATAAAGCCTGAGGACCATTATAAAATAGCTTTCATGGTGCCATTTGGTCAATACAAATGGAATGTAATGCCGTTTAGTTTGAAAAATGCTCCCTCAAAATTTCAAAGGATTATGAATGATATTTATAATCCATTTTCTAAATTTATTATTGTTTATGTTGATGATGTTTTAGTTTTTTCAAAAAGTATTGATCAACATTTTAAACATCTTAATATATTCCTTGATATAGCCCGAAGGAATGGTTTAGCTGTTTCTAAAACCAAATATTCCTTATTTCAAATAAAGATTCAGTTTCTTGATCATCATATTTATCAGGGAACTATAACCCCAATTGAAAGATCAATTGAGTTTGCTGATAAATTTCTTGATCAATTAATTGAGAAAACTCAATTACAAAGGTTTTTGGGTTATTTACATTATGTTTTAGATTTTTTCCTAAATCTTTCAAATCTTAATAAACCTTTACATGATCGTCTTAAAAAGAGTCCATAAGTAATACAAATCTCATAGGGTATTCATATTGGAATTATCAAGAAGCCTAGATGAATACACTATATTTTCAAAACAAAAATTTTAAATATTCTTGGCTCATTTTCTTCTTTTGTAATGCCAAGTATCAAATTCCTAATTGGTTTGCAAAATGGTGGAACATTTTCGGACCAATGGAAGAAATTTTACCCAAAAATATCAAAAAGGGATGAGAAACATATTTTTAATTAATATAAATAAAATATTCACATTCAATTTTTTTTTATAAATAAAATTTATTTAAAAACATTTGATTGTTGAAAAGGTTAAGGTTTTATGAAATTTGATTAGGTAGGATTTTTATCATTTGGATTACTATAAAAATCAATAGCATATTGATAAATGGGCCTAATAATAATAATAGAATTCACAATGACATTTTGAATAAAATGGTAGGAGCAGTCCAAGAATTTCCCTAATTGGTAATAGATCTATTGATAGGTTAAAATTAGTGATAGGTTTGCTTCATTGCTTAATTATGTTTTAGTGATGGATTTGACAATGACTTAAAGTTTTGCAATGGATTTATTCATTGTTAATTTGAGTTTCAAGGATACAAAATCTATTACTATCTATAAAATTTAGAAATTAAAAAATTTATCATTAATTCCATCCATCGTGCAGGTATTTCATCATTGTCCTATGAAATTATGACGAGTCTAGTGACAAAACTTAGCAATAAATGTTGTTAATTAGTCGCTAATTTAATGAACAACACTCTATTTACCAATACCTTCTAATTCATTATTAAATACTTTAGTGAAAGAATTTTCCCAATTAGTGATGAATTTTATCATTGCTAATTTTTTTATAGTGCATGTTAGTTATTGCAAATATCAAGATATAGTTAAAATTGAAGTAATTGATTGGTTAGGATAATCCTATAAACTAAAAGAATATTCTAGAATAGGGTTTATGGTTATCTTTACTTTAAGTTTTTTCTTAACCTCTGAGTTATACTTTTATGACATTTTAAAGTGATGTTGTATTGCAATTAAGCTATAGATTTTTATTAGGCTAATGTATTGCACTTATCCCCCCAAAAACTATTACATCTAATTGTTAGAGCTATCTCTAGTCTACTGATGAACAAGTTATATACTTGTTTAGGAAAAAATTATATAGTGAAGGAATAACAACTAGAAAGGATGATGTAAGTTGTCAAGTCACATAGGCTTCACTCTAAAACAGTCACAATAGCTTAAATTGTGTCCAATGGTCACAAGCCTCCATTTTTTATAAAAAGGCAAGTAAAATGGCATTAGAAGACAATAAAAGCAAATCCAAGTTTCCAAATTGAGCTTAAAGTCTTCATTTGTCTTATTGTTTAAAGTTATAGATTTGCGTATTCAACATTAGAGAGAGTTTGATATTTTTGTAAATCTTTTTTAAGATGTTCCTTTCATTGCTTTTGTTTACTAGCTTAGGATTAAAAGAAAGTCGAGACTCTTTGTGTATTTCAAGAAGCTAATTAAAAATTGTCCCTAGTAATAAATGGGGAAGAAAAGTGTAAAAATCCCCTAATTATGAGGTAGGATCGCTTGATTCTTAGTAGAAGATCAAATGATAAAAACCTCAGATTGTGAGGTGAGATTACTTGAGTCTTGGTCAAGATTAAGTGAAGAAGATGTTGTAAAAGTGGTTGAAAAAGTTAGCAAAGAATTATTATGCTTTTGCTTAGGTTTGAAAAGAGGGGTAGACCTAAAAGACAATTTTTTTGAAATATCAAATCTTTATAAAGAATTTCATATCTCTCTATCATACTCTTTTATTTTCAACATTTTTTTATATGCACAATACTTTATTTTTCCAATTTGTATTGAAAAATGGTTCTATTTGCTTGTGGATAGATGTGCTTGCTTATTTAAAATAGAAGAAGTTTTATTTAAAAAAATGTAAGTTTTTGAAAAAAACCTATTCAACCTCTCTCAATCACTTGTTCTTTCACTTTTTGCATTACCCTTTTTAGTTTTCATTTTCTAATTTCACTTTTCTTAAAGAAAAGACATGTAATGCTTATCTTTTTGCAATTTTAGAAGTACTTTTTTTTCACAATATTAAGCTTGATAATAAGATATAGTTCTCATCGTGATAATGTTTCACATATTATGTAATAATATTGCTATTTTCTATAATCATATTCAAATTATGAATCTTCATCATTTTTAGAATAAGAAACTTTCATTTTGTGTTTATCATTCCTAGATGGTTGGTAAAGAAATAGTTTTTTGCACTATCCAACCAACTTGTTGTAATTTGAGGATTGAGTATCGTTATTCTAATGAAATAATCTATTGGTATGTTTAGATTGGAGAGAAATAAGGGGAGCAAGAAGTTAGGAGATAAGTATTTCCTTTATATTATTTGGAAAGGGAGAAGTTAGGAGAGAAAGAAATTAGAGAAGAAATGATTAAATAGGAAATTTTAGTAAATTATGAAAAGTTAAAAAAATAATATGAATAATTTTAAGGCTTTGTCATAAATTTTATAGAAGGTCATGTTAGTGCAATTTTTTTTTATATGCTACCAAGGGTTTTGTTTATTTAATTTTTTTAAATATATTGTTGAGGTAAACATTTTATTGATGCACATATGTTTGGAACAGAAACGTCCTCTAACAAATAATTAATTTTTGTCAATTGTATTTAATAATTTTAAATTTAGTATTAAATTTATCTTCTGGAAAATATATCTATGGAAATTAAAATATATCTATGGAAAATATATCTATGGAAAATATATTGTTGAGGTAAACATTCTATGATGTTCAGTAACACCATATGGCTAAAAATATTTCCTAGCATAATTGGAATCCCATTGGTGCAAAAATTAGGTATTTCCCCTTTAATCACTTTGCATTGAGGTCTACCATAGCATTCATTAAAACTAAATAGAAGTACTTTAAATTATGTAAAAATACAATAACACATGATACAAATATGCAATTCATAATCTTCGTTCTCGTCATTAAGTACAGTACATAAACAAAATAGGTTCACAAATCTTAATTTTGCTTGTAAATCACTTTCCATCCCACTTTAACCATTTGTTGTAAGTGTATCTTAAGCAACATCACACTATGTCAACACGGTGGCAACAAGCATTGTTGATTCATTCAATACTTGTGCATCAAAACAAACGATTTATGCATTTATTACAATGAAACATTTCTTTTGCCATGACATTATCTATTTGTAGAGATATAGTTAGAACAACAAGCACATTCAAAAGCCATAATTGTCTCAGCTAAATACCTAGTATAATGAAACAGAAGACATATTTCTACTTTCTATTAAAACAAAGAGGAAGAATAAATAAATTTGTAATTCAAGTCATATATTAATTGTCATTTTTATATAGATACAATAACCTTCACATACGCATACTACTAATACTCCAATTTTTAAAATTCTTATACAACAAAGTCAATGTCATTCTTCTATTAAAGTTATTGTTTGATCATATTAAAATATTAACAAAAAGCAGGCATCATTGCGTACCTCAAACGATGGCTCAACCAAGCCTTGCACTGGCCATAAGCTGATACAATACCTATAATTTTAAGTGAGGTAGAACCTTAAAAAGTTACTTCTTAGCTATATCATTTTCGTAAAGGAAGTTATAACACTTAACTGATATTCCTCAGGTATTCCTATTTTCTCCAACTTTGCAAACACTTCTACCTCACTATAGCGGCGAGATCTAGTACTTTCCATGATGGAGAGTTATCTTTCAATTATTTGAGTATGCTTTTCGGCTATCTAGACATGCTTTTCTACCACCTTTCTCATAATATCAGTTAAGTTATTGATCCCCATGTTCAACTTCTCATGACATTTCTCAATTAAATCAACCATAGGCGCCTTCCGCTTTGAACTTCTTAATGATAATGTACCTTGAGATTAATTTAAGTGGGGATACTCGTGGGAGTGATTAGAAGGAGCATATTCAAGACTAAATGTGTCAAAATACTCAGCATAGTTTAGGGTCTCACTTCCCCAATTAATATCAGAATCCGACATCTATTCAAAGCTATCATTTAAGTCTAACCTTTCTTTCTCCTATCTCCTTAACTTTTCTGCTGCATTCTTAGTATATGCCCCTGTAGCCTTTTCTCTTTCTAATATCTCCAATAACTTGCCGTAGTTGTGTGTTGGTGTACTCTTCTACTTATAGGCCTCTGGCTTAGCCTACACATACATATACAATCACATCATTACATACTATACAGTGGTGTCATCCATACTAAGAATGGAATAAATTATTATATTAGAATTCTAGTATATAAGTTATGCTAACTTTACCTGACAAATCTCACTCCATACTTCTAGTTTAGCCTCGAGCATGTATGTGGTTAGGTTCTAAGCAATTCCACTCCACCTTTGGAATAGATCATAGCATTCATTAAAGTTCTCCTTCAATATCTTTATTTAAATTTTGATATGCTGCTTTTGGAAGAATGAACCTATTGTCTACTTCAGCTCCACCACCACACTAGCATAGGCCATGGAAGTGAATGTGTCATTTGGGCGGTTTCCTTTTTGCACCTCCTTCAATAATACGTCCAACAACATAGCATCCATGTCAAGTGTCCATCATAGTAAATCTTTAGAAGAATCCTCTCGCTTACTATCAAACTTCTTGTTCTTTGGCATATGAAAATATGTAAAGCATTAAATAATAAATATTTTTTGATAGTGCAAGGATTAGAAAAGTATGCATAGCATATATGAAGTAGAACTTACTTAGTCATAAATAACTTAAACATATTAATGTCACAACTATGTGTAATGCAATGATATAGGTTTTGTTCACAATCAATGCTTTTAGAATATGAAATGATATACAATAATATATGACATATAACACATATGGGCTACAACACAAAATACATGACATAATATACTATCTTGGTGTATAAATACACAACATTCAACTCCTGTCTTTCAACTATGGAAATTCAAATCATGCTACAAATTTATATGCAAGAATCCATAAAATATAACTCATATAGAGCAAACACTAAATATAGTTCATAACCATATCAATAGCATAAGATTCATAAGCATCAAATATTAATATACAAAGAATTGTTGTATAACTAACATGGACTATGACAAAGTTTGCTAATAATCATTCCACATATGAGCTGCTATGTTTTCTCTCATGATAAACCTATGCCTATAGTCTTCCTTTGTGGTCTGTGATTCACAATCTCTTATATCTTCTACATTACTATCTATTAACTCACGATTGCCTTCATCCATCAACCATGGATCGGGATCAATGTTCCTCAAGAAGTTATGCAATATACAATATGCAATAGTAATGTCTGTCATGGTTTTGAAAGAGTAATGCGGTTTTGTGCCATTAGAAATTATTGGAAATCTCTTTTTTAGGACCCCAAATGCCCCTTCTATTACATTTCTTAATGATGTATGTTGATGATTAAATATTTTCTTTGCATTTTGAGGTTCGTAGGTAATGTACTCCTTCAGGTGATAACATACACCTTTGTAGGGTGTAAGTACACCTTTTTAGAGGATACCTTGCATATCCTAGGTAGAATTTGCCTAGGATTTACAAAAATGATAAAATACATGTTAAAAAACATAATTCTAATAGGAAACTCTTTATATGCTGAACCTTGACCTATCATTATGCATTCTAATACAAAAATAATGCTTACCTCTAGGAATTCTCAATCTATCCCCTCTCTTAGTTAAAGCATGTATAAGAACTTTAAAGTTAGATGTAGTTCCCTTCCAACTAAACAACACATATGTGAATTTCATATCAAAAGAATACATTGCTAACACATTTTGTGTTGGATAATCTTTTCTACTTTGAAAGTGAGGAGCATCTTGTCTTAGTACTTTGACTCGTATATGTATTCCATCTATAGCTCTAACATAATCTTGTAAATAATTCACTCTTAACATAATTACATAGTATGATAACTAAACAATTTTAATTCAAATGATAATTACATCCAACATAATTTATTATATTACTTTGAAATAAGGATAAAATCTTCTGTTATGGAGTATTCGTGTAAGAACCTTGATCTAGAAAGCTGCATAAGATACTTCCCTGAGAGATACAATAGCCCATAAAATATTTTGAAAATAATGACTAATTATTTCTCTTGATCAATGGAATATGATATAATTTTATTTTTTATGTTGTGTGCTAGGATATGCAAGAACTTAGCAACTAATTCTTCCACAGTGGAATAAGTGGAATCCCTCATTCTACTCGTTGCTCTTATCTTCTTATATAATCATAGGAGGCATGAGGACTTATACGTAGTACATCATGACATTTATTTGATTGAAACAGATTATGCAAGAGTTGTTATTGCATCTGATCTCTTGCTTCTCTCACTCCATTAATGGGTTTATACACAATGTTTACTTGCAATTCCAATAAATACATAAAATATCCAATATAGCATACAAGTTGAACTACACACATTTGACATAATCTATCCCCTTCATTCATTATATCTGTTACGTGTGAAATGGTTTATCAATTAGCGCAAGTGCACACTATCGTAAACAAGTAATAAAGTGATAAGAAAGTATCGTTCCCACGAGGATTGTTTCACTAAGTACCAAAATTAATAACCTTAATACTATTTGGCAAATCAATTAGTTGGTAATGAAGCAAGTAAATAAAGATTGATGCAAAAAATGCTTAAAATAAATATGAATGCAATTGGAGTAAAGATAAAGATGAATAAAAGACCTAGGGATCAGACTTCACTTAACAACTTCGGATTGAATCATCTATCTACACTAATCCAATTTTACTCCCTTGATTGATAGTCGAGTTTCCCTAAATTAATCACTAGCCTCTTCCAAGGTCAAGTAATTCTATAATTAATTGCCAATTCACTATATTCCTATGTGAATTACAACAACTAATCATGCATTAGGATTTGTGGAACTCATTAAGACTACATAAACCATATGAATATATTCCTATTTCATATGTAATTTACGGTTTTAATTATAGGTTCCATACACATGTATCTCCTTCCGGTCTCAATACATATATTGAGTTCATTCAAAAGGTGGCCAATCAATTGAAAGCATTAAGAGCAATAATTAAAACTCAATCTAAGAAATAAAATCTAAATTAGTTTCAATAGACTAGAATTCAATCCGTTATTATCAAGTTACGCCATCACCCTAGGAAGATGAGAAATTAGAACATAATGAAATTAAAAATAAACATAAAATAAAATAAAAACATATTCATGATACAAACATAAAATACAATTACAAATGCATGAAAATAGAAATACTATCCATCCATTAGGAGGTAGAACCTTCCATGTAGGAGGAGAACATAGCCTTCCATGTAGGAGGCATACTAGAACTAAAAATGCATGAACTAAACTACTATCTAAGATGCATGAATGAATGATCCAATGCTTGGATGCTTGAATGCTCTCCACTACTCCCTATTTATAGGTGAATGAGTCAGCTGCAAGTCATGAATCTTGACCACCAACTACCAATCACATGCTTCATCTACCATTCATGGTCTCCAACTACCCTTTTTGATTTTCGCAGCAACCATTCTTCTAACTTGTTAGTAATTTTTGACTACCAGAATGGAAGATTTATGTCTTCTTGTCAACATAGGAGTTGTAGGGCCGGATCTTCTCTTCAAAATGCATATAAAGAACTCCTAATTTGGACGTTTCTAGCTCAAGTTATGATCAGATTAGTATCCATATGTCAAATTTCGCCAAAACCACTATTTCATCTTTAAAGCCGAATTTGAGATCCTTAGGTCCCGAACTGGGATTTTCCCTAAACATGAAAGTTGTAGGGCTTCTTCTTAGCTTTCCATCCATATAAAGATCAGCCCAATCGGACATCTAGAACTCCAGATATGGCCTAAATACTGAAATAGGGTCAAAATACAGCATTATCTAAAATATTTGATTTCATTTCAAATTCAAGACTCATTCACAAAATGCAACTAAATTTATTAAATTTAACAAGATAACATCCAAAAATACATCATATAAGGGAAAATAAATATGTAAATATTTTACGTATCAATATCAATAATAGGCTTGTGGTCTAATTCAAATTCCTTTTCAAAATACTCCTACACATTATCTTCCATAATCACTTGTGAAATACCTCTAAATTGTAACTACTAAATATTATAAACTATAAACATGCAAAAATATAGATAAATGTATCAACTTCATTTATATGAACAAGGACAATATTATTAATATAAATTGAAAAGAAAACACATAGAAATATAGTGCACACCCACAACTATATGCATAATGAGGCATAAAACTGCTAGAAACATACCTATGAGATTATGAAGGGTCTTTGAAGATTAATTGGAAATGCACTGAAGATGTGGTCCCTGAGAGTGTATACTTGGATAGGTGCCTCGAACGTAGTACCTATTAACAAGAGCAATTTGCGTAAAATAACAGCATTGATAACTTTTGAAATAACACTACAGAACTTCATTCTTATATTTAGCCGTTGTCCTAAAAACTTGCTTGATTATATTGTGAAGGTGATATCTTAATAGAGAAATGTTAGTTTATATGTACATATGTGGAAGGAGGAAATGTAACCTAAAACGGTACTAACCTAACTAGTTTACTGGCGACACAAATAATGTCATTAAAATGAGTTTTTAAGTGATACATAGTAAATGGCTAAGATAATTAGTATATAAATGTCAAATATATTTGCATTGGCTTTAAAGTTTAATCATATAAAGTTTTTACAACACATTTTATAAAATCAAAGATAGACACATATATCTGTGTGCATATTCCAAAGAATTAATTTTAATTTTTTTCAAAAATAAAATTACAATGGCTATTAATACAAAATTAATTAATTTCTCAAACCAATTTAGAAGCATTGCATAAATTGTATAAAATATGATCATACATGTTCACACAAAAATAGGGTGTCTTCGTTCCTCTATCAACCTAATGGTAGTAGAATTCTATAAATCAATATTCCTTAAGTTGCATCAATTTATAATTACACTCTCCTACCACGTTCATTTTCAATTTATATGCATACCAAATCTTCCATTTTATTTTAAGCATGCATTTGCTTGTAAAAATGTCATGTGGACTTTCACGAAAACCTAAATTTATCAATTACTAAAATCTTATAATAATATATATTATTTGCAATGCATTCAATTTGCTATTATTATGTCTGGCAAATCAAGGTAATTTTAGTAGTTTTAGTCTATTACATGTTTAAATTTTATATAGTTATTTATAGTGTTGAATTCTAATAAAACAATTTCAGATGAAATAAAATCATAACCATTACCATATTGTTTTCTTTACATTCACAATTTTAAGTAGTGCAATGTATATTACTTCATTTAGACTAAAAATTCAAGATTCAATGTTAGGATAAATAATTAAAATGATAAATGTTTACTATAGATGGCAAAGATAAATAGAGGGAATAATACATATCACTTTGTGTCTTGTACTATTTAATTGCCTAAAAAATATTTTAACTGTTATAAAAAATTATGGAAAGATAATGTTAAATATATATAATTAAATGAAAATATTACATATATATAATTAACTTTTCAACTTTCAAGTAACAAACAACTAGAAAGATTATGTTTTAACATACATAATGTACCTATTATAATTATACATGAAATTAGGTATCACCTCATACATTGTATGGGCAAATATTATATTAAACTACCTATTTATATAAAAATAATGGGGAACATATAATTTTATAGATTTTTTTAGTATAGAATACTGTACTTCTATTAATCAATGAGAAATAAATTAACAAACAAATAATCTCAATACAAGTTATATGAAAATAGACGTGAGAGCAATAATGATCCAAGTTGAGTTTTATAAGGAGTTAAGCATTTAGGAATCTATCAAATTATCCTGGCCATTAAAACTGTATTACAATAGCTATACATGAGATAAATTCATAATTTTTCTTTTTCTTTTTCAACAGTATTACTCCATTTACAATTGTAATATTTAATAATTTCAGGTTTTGATAAATAGGGTATACATTATTAAACTGATAAATAGGGGATATATTTAAATTAATATCTTCCACCAAATACAATAGAGTAATTTTTTGATAAATAAGTATATATTATTTATATTAATATTTGGAAATTAATATTTAAAAAATTAATACTGGAAAATTATATTATTTATACTAAAAAAATTAAAAAAAAAACTTAATCCAGGTTGGATTTCCAATTATTTTGAGTTAACTTCAGATTGGATTGGATCTGGGCGACCCAGAAATTGCAAACCTGATCCAAGATCAACAGATCCTGGGTTGTGTAGCTGGATCTCCTCCTCGTGGCTGTTTAGAGGACTTTGTCGTTAGCGTTTATCCTCATCGACGGTGGCATCTTCTTCCCTACAAACAATAATTTTCTGGTTGGAAGCCTCTTCGAACAAAACAATCACAAAATCACAGAGACAAAAACCACAGCAGCAGTTCTTACCTCCTCTAGGTTGTTCGCTGCAATGAGAAAGAATGCTACCACAAATCATCGAATGTAGGATCCAGACTTCGATTAAGCCAAGCTTTGATGAAGTTTCACTATCTAAACCACTGGATTGATGTTTGGACAGTCTAGCAAAAAGAAAGAATGAAGATAGGTAGCAGAGAAGGCTAGGGTATAGTTTTGAAATCTCAAAAATTTATCCTCTCTTCTCCCCACTTTTGGAGAGAAGTCTGATGGTAAGACCCACATTATTTTTTTAGCCCTAAACTTCTTTCCTTTTCAACTTTTCTCTCGATTCTAAACAGGCCACTTCTCTTCCCCCACTTCTTCCCCCTATTTTTGCCATTCCAAACATACCATAAAGGATGGAACTTGTGCTTCATGAGCTAGAGTTATTAATTAGTCAAAACTAGAAGGCATACAATGTTTATCGAACTCTCTAGAATTCATTTAAAAGTATAAGGCCTAAGAGACATTTTAAAGATGGATCTATAAACAAAGAATGTAGGTGAACCTAATCTTTGATATATCCTTTTTCATGTAGATAAAATAAGGTTGAAGTTTTCCTTATTTTGTTATTTCCTTATGTTGATATGTCAGAAAGAGATGAACTTTATTTCCTACCCAATATTTCTTTTCTCTTTTACTAATGCACTGTAATAATGTTTTTGACATCACCTCTAATCCCTTTTAAACCACTAAAAGAGGACTTTTCTTTGCCTTTTATAATTATTTAATTGGGATTAGGATAAATGTTCAGCTAAACTTTTTCTTGCATATCCTACTTTTTATTTATTTTTTTACTTTATTCAATTTTTTTTGGATTCAACATTTATGTTTCTTTTTAAATTGTTATCCAATTTTTTTTTGTTTTCACTTACTTTATTACTCCATTGTATTATGTATATATATTATTTTTTATTTATTTTATTACATGTTTTTTATATTCACTTTTATTAATCATATCATAGATACTGATATCACTAAATTGTATAGATTTAATATAATATATTTTTTATATTAAAAAATTAATATAAGTTCAAGTTTTAATTTAATTGAATTAGTTAACTACTTATTCTATTTTAATTTTTATATTACTTTACAATTTATGCATTATACCTTTTTTTAATTTGCTCCATGGCATACTTTTCATCTTTTCTTTTTTTTAGAGTCATTCCTATTATTTATAAATATGATGTTAATATCTCTAAGAAATATATATTTTATTTTTATTATAAAATAATTTAAGTAAGTTAATATATTTAATTTAATAAAATTACAAAATAATACATTTTATATTTTATCTTTAATTTTGTTATTAATTTACAACTCATAAATTGTATCTCCTTTTTCTTATTTTCTATGCTATATTTTTTTTGGCAGATCTACTTTTATTGTTTATAATTTACACGTTAATGTTATAAAGTAATATAGATAAACACAATAAATTTAATTTTATAATAAATATATTATAAATAAGGTATATTTTAATATAAACATATAAAATAAAATAATTAATTATATATTTCATTATTTTATAAATATTTAAGTAAATTAAAATCAATTTTATTTATTTAGATTTTGTTTTTTATTCATTTTAAGTGTCATATTTCAAATTTAAAAAAAATATACATTAATTGAAAATTTGATAAGTCTTTACTAATCATATGCTATTTTACTTCTTTTTATTTGTTTTATTGCAACTATTTTTTTTATATTTCACTCGAATATTAATATTATTGAGTAATATAAAAATAGGGCTATATATTTTTTTACTGTGAAAATGTTTTAAATAATTTAATTGAATACCTTAATAACATATTTTATTTTTTAATTATTATATTACTATATAGATTATCGATTATTTCTCTTCTTTTTATTTACTTCATTACATGCTTTCTATTTTTTCTTTCATTCTTCATTTCATGTCCTCTATTATTATTTATAATTTAAATGTTAATATCTATAAATATAATATGTTATATTTAATTTTATTATAAAATATTTTAAATAATTTAAAATTTTAATATAGAAAGTATTAATTAAAATAATTAATTATATATTCTATTATTTAATGAAAATATTTAAAAATTAAAATATATATAATTATTTAAATTTTTTTCAATATTTTTAACATTAATTTTAAATATTATATTTCAAATTAAATCTATGTCCATTTAGATTTCATCGAAGTTTTACATTTATACATTATTTTCCTTTATTTTGTTCACTTTATTGCAAATTTTTTTATTTCACACCTATTCTTTCTGGTTCAAATGTTAATATCATGAAATATTATAAAAAATTTAATATCATAAGTGTATACACACATACACACATATAAAACATGATATATTTTATTTTTATAAAAATATTCTATTTAAGTTAAAATTTTAATTCAACTGAATATACTTAATTACATATTCTATTTTTAATTTATATATTATTTAACATTAGAGGCATGTCTTCTTCTTTTTACTTATTCCACTGCATATTTTCATCTTTTTTATTTTTCATATTCACTCATATTATTTAAGAGTTAAATGTTAATATCACAAAGAAATTTAATATAAAAAGTATTAATCCAAATATATAATTATATATTTTTAATAAAATATTTGATAATTTTAATCAAATTTATTTATTAAAGCTTGTAAATATTTTCTTCAAATTTTGTTAAGACTATACATTTTAAACATTATTTTTTAATCTATTCCATTGTATTTTTTATTGTATTTTTTTACTCCTCTTATTTGTAAGTTATGCACTAACATTATCAAATAGTATGAATATAATATAAAATTTTTTTATTACAAAATTATTTTAAATAGGTTCAAAATATAAATTAGCTAAGTTACTTACCTACATTTTTATTTTTAATTCTTATATTGAATTTAAAAAATTATTACTTATAAATTTAAATATATGATTATAAAGTAAATATAATAAATTTCTAATATTTGTTATTTTTTAATTTTATTTACATATATTATTCTTATGTAAAAAATAATAAACACCTATGCAATGTAAGGGTCGTGATGCTAGTTATTTCTACAATTAATCATAGTTATTATTCTAAATATATTATTTTATATTAAAAATAAATATTTTTGTCTTAAGTTTAATTTTAGCTCACACATTTTGATTTATGGATTTTTCACTACATGACTCTTGTAGCCGCTAAATCTTAAGCCATATATGCTTACGGTTCCATTTCGCATAAATAACTGATAAACTAGCTAATGATTGAAAAGTTAATTAATTGTTAATAACTAATAAATTAGTTGAAGTGTTTCGTATAACTAGCTGTTAAATTAATTAAAATTACATAATGACATAAAAAATATATTAATAAAAATAATATATAATTAAAATAATTTATATTTATATAAAATTTAAATTATATTAACATAGTTAAAAAAGTTTAAAATAAAAGTATAATATTTAATATTTAATTAATTATATTTTATAAGCTTATATATTTATTTACTTACATAATTTTATTTTATTATTTATTATAAAATTATAATTACTTAAAATATAATTAATTATATTTCATGATATTATTTATTTACATATATATATTTATAATTTAAAATTTTGATATATTTATATTATATTTTATAAAAACTATTTAGATTTATATTACAAAGAATATGAGTTGTAAATTAATAAAATAAATAAGAATAAATTTAAAAAGAATTTAAAGAAGTAATAACTTATTAGCTTATTAAATTATAACTTATTAAATAGTGCGAGAAATATTTCTAGAAGTTATAGAAGTTAACTTATAACTTAAAACATAACTTATATCTTCTTATCCTGAAAAGGAAATAATAAATTTTAAAAAGATGAGTCAATTGAATTTGTTCTATAATTAAATGTCTATTACATAAAATGGAACAGACATTTTTATTAGCTGGCTACAAGTGATTCTTCTCTCTAACCCATGGGCCCAGAAGAGTAAGGAACACCTGAGGCTAATATCCATTGATCCGTATAAGGCCTTTGTGTAAGCTTGAAGTAACTCGCAGGATAATAGTTCTTAGCCTCGTCTGCACTGATCTGCTTAACATCTGGCCATTTCACTCTCATGGATAAAGCATTAGCCAAGGCCAATTCACCTTTGTTATTATACTCGTAAAAGCTACAAGTCTCATGAAACGTTCTATTAAAAAATATAAGATACCCTTCAGGTTCGAAAATGTTTTCAATAACAGAATCCATGATCACTGTCTTTGCATATTTTTGCCATGGTCGTCCTAGATATGCTTTCACGGTCCCTTTCACAGCTATGAACTCTGGATCCGCCGTGAAGTGGCAATTATGCAAAACCAAAGCGCTAGGTGACATTAAATCCGTTTTGCCTCCAGCTAATACAATGCCTTGTTGGCCATCCAAGGGTTTCCTCATAACCACGGTGCAATTTTGTAGTACTGCCTCTCCACCACCAAAGATGAAATCAATAGTGCCAGAAACGGTGCAATCACGATAGAATTGGCGATTGGAATGGGTGCAAAGTGTATCTTGGTATCCATCCATGCGGCAGTTGTAAAAGACAGCAGCATCGCCTGCTACTAGGAGTGCTACAGCTTGCTTCATCACAGCCCCGGCTGTGTTCTCAAATCCTATGTCCTTTGCAGTGAAATTTGAACCTTCAACGACTGATAATTTAGTATTAATTAGTGTATGGTATATAGTTTTCAAGAATCTCTATTGAAATTTGATTCTTGTGCTTGTAACATTTTTCCATATATCTCAAATATATAATGACATTATAAATAAATTAAACTCTGATTCATATATGTAGGGTAAGTTTGAAAAAGAATGTATGATGTATGCCAATTTATAATTGATTGTGATAAGAAATATTTTGTGCAAGTTTAACTGCCACCACTACACTCTTTGTGTGTAAAAATTGAGGTTAAGACTTCAATATCCTGCAAAGTATGATTTTAAACTTTTCTGTGCATTCTAGTTATTTAAAATGAATTTGTAATTTTCATGTTGTTTTATGCATACTTAAACTTCAATGAGTATATAGAAAGTAAATTTTCATGTTATGATTTCTTGTCTAATGTTATTTTGTATATGCTTTATGCTTTTTAAAATTTAAAATATTGCTCTACTGATATATAAACTAATTGAAGAATGTTCATAACATGAATATGTCATATTTCAAGTGACAACTTAGATTTCTAGTCCTTTGTAGAGACATTAATAAAACCATCTTTAAACATACTTTCATAGAAGCTTTGAACAAATTTGGAGTCCAAAAGGGATAAGCTTAAAATTCATGCAATAAGATTGAAGCATTAAGCATCACTTACCATCTTAAATGAAAGTATTATAGTTGGCATTGGGACTATTTGCATACAGAATATCATAAAATAAAATGTAGTATTAAGATTGAATACTTACTAAATGTTGACGAGTTGTAAGTTGTAGTACCATCCAATGTGTGACCCTTACCAGTGAACCTTGTCTTCGTAGGCCCATCTCCTATCAGCATCACATTTTTAGCTTGATATTTCACAACCACCTTCTCATCATACACACCAGCTTTAACATGAATCACGAAAGGCTTATCGTTATTCTCAGGAACAGCATTAAGAGCATCAGTTAGTCTTAAATAATGTCCACTCCCATCTTGAGCCACAACTGCGTTTATATTTAATCTGGTCGGATTAGCTTGAAGTAGTTGCCTTTGGCCGTCACTCACCCACGAAGGATAACCATCTTCCGACAAAAGCTTCCTGCTCAAAAGATTACCCAACTCCATCTCTATATTTGACAACCCTACCATCATGGATAATGCATTGCTGCTGAGCTCAATAGTAGTCTTCAGAGCATCAACCATGGTTTTAGAAGCTCTTGTGGTCGTGTTTTCAAAGCTATCCAAACATGTTCGTTGATGCGTTAATGTAGTTGAAAGCCAAACTGTAATCTCATAAGCAAATTCATCAAAATTGTTTAGCTCAAAAGCATTTAATCTATCTGTAGAGCGATCAATTTCATTTACTGCCAATTGCATGAGATGAAAACATAAATCCATGGCTTGTTTGGTTTTGTTATCTTCAGCAAGCTCCTGATAGTGCATGTAGTTTTTAATGTGCTTCTGGAGTTCCGTTGCAGTGGCATTAAATCCGACTTTGATGAGCTCCTTTGTATCAGAAGTTTTCGTGGAAGCTTGTGATAGGCTTTTCTTACAGGTTTCTTGGTATATTGTTGTTTGACAAAGTAATTGGACCTTTTTTTGGGAGGTTGCAAGGTCTCCTATCTTTTGATCACCATCTTGTTTCAGGCTGATGGCCACTACGGCTAGTAAGGCAATAAGAAGAATGAAAGAGAGGCCAATGACAACATATCTCATTCTACTGTTACCTCCAGGCATTTCTGAGCCAAGTGAATTTTTCCTCCTTCTTTCTGAGTTTAATAGCAAGTGAGTTTATCTATAAAATGATGATCTTCTCTAATGATGATCAAAGTGTTGGGTTTTCCTATACAACGATCGTGTAAAGAGCTAGAGCTCGATTATAATAATTTTATCTAATAGTTAATAGAAAAATCAATTGATAGCAGAATTTTAACTAATAGTCTGATGTGCAAAGAAAAGATTATTGGATTATTCCACATCAATTATGAAAAAGGTTAGGTGTTGGTTTATAAGTTGAGGGAAAGCCTCAACTCATAGGCTAACTTTTATGATTAAGAGAAGCCTAATAGGAACACCTACCAAAAAGAGATGGTTTTTGCATGTATTTATCATACCTATTTGTATTCTAAATCTTAACATTATTATAAAAGCCAAAGTTAGCCTTGAATTAATTTTGTCCATTAATTAATAGTAGAAATTCGAGGATCACACAAAAAAATTTAAAATAGAAAATAGTATTGAAGATCCAATAATCAATGCTAAAGACCATGATTAATAGAAAATAGTATTGAAGATCCAAAAATCAATGCTAAAGACCATGATTAAATAGATTCTAAAATAAAGGAGTTATTTTGACATTATGATTGAGTAGATTCTAAAATGAAGGAGGTAGCTTTTTTGTATTTGACAAAAAATAATAAGAAATAATAATGAAGATCCTAAAATTATGGTAAAATTAGAAATATTTTCGTTTTATTGTTATGGGCCTTGACATTTTTACAAGAATGGCTCTGCCACCGGCTATTATTAGCTATTGGAAACAAAATTTTTGCCACTAGATAATGGACTTTTAGACTTTTATTTTGAGATTATAAAAAATGATAATAGAAAAATTATAAATCTTGAATTGAAATGATAAAAAATTGCACATAATCATTAAATAATCTGAAAAGCAAGTAAAATAATACTTAGATTCACGTACAATCATCAACAATTTCAAAATTTACAAGTACTTTATCTCAAATTTAGGTGCTCCTCCATCATGTTATTATCTTTCTATGATAATTATGTGGTTAAGGCTACCAAATATAATAAATTTATAAATATATAATTTGACAATACATAAGTACCTTCATTCAAAATATGATAAATATAATAAAGTATTAATAATGTTAAATTAAACTTGGAAACCTGGTTGTAAGGAAATAAAGTGAAATGAAATAAAATCTCAAGTTTGAGTAAATTACAAAGAGAAAAAGTTTAATTTAACTTAAAATTGAAATAATACTTTTGAAAACTCGAGGTATTATTGGCGTGATAGGGTAAGAAGGGGGACCCTCGCCCATGTAGTCATGAAGGAGGGAAATTTCCCACAGAATTCAAATTGGGAAGTTTTCATAGGATGTGGGGGAAAAATACAAACAAACCCTCAAAGTTAATTTAGTGTGAGAAGACACCCTTAAGGTCTAAATCCTACAAATAATCTCTCAATATTTTCAATAAATTGAAAAAATATATATAAAAAAAACTGATTAAAGAATAGGAAGAGGGTGAGCCACTTATAACACTTTCTAAAAGTTTTTAAAACAAAATTCAGCCAGTTTTTGAATAGGTTTTGTTTTGGAATAAATTGCTAACAATGTGGTTGAGTTTTTAAAAGTATTTAAGGTACAACTGAAAACAAGCATTTTGATTAAACTATTATAGAAGTTTAACTTGACTACATCTTAAGAAACATGGTATGATTTTTTTTTAATTTCTTATTTTAGCTTAATTTAGTAAAACAGAGTTGGAAAGTATCACAAGTGACTTATCTACTCATCTATATTTTCTTATTTCTTTCAACTTAAATTTCAACATTTTTAATTTTTTAAAAAAATATTTAAAAAATTATTTGTAAGTTTAGTCACTTTAGGATGGTAATATGATATTAGGTTGTAATACTTACTTATTTTTGTATGAATTTTTTTATAATGTGACTACTCCAATACTATGTTGATTTGACTAGAGACTAGACATGTAAAATGGGTGGGGCAGGCTTAAAGGCGAGCTTCTTACTAGGTTGTTCACACCATACCGCGTGCAGTGCGAGCTTACCCACGAGTAACCCACATTTTTTTAAATATTTTTTTAATTATTTTATTTTATAATATATAAATTATATTTTAATATTTTAATTTTTATTAAATTATTTAAGTAAAAAATTAAATTAAAGTATAGAAATTGAATTGAATTTATTTGAAAGTAATTGGGTTAAATTTTTTTAAATATATATTATGCTTAAATATAAAGAAAAAAATAATTAAAAAAATAATTTTTTGCCTATGGTTAAGCTTGCGCAGTCGTGGGCTTGCTCGCATAAACCCGTATCAAATGCGGACTTCATGCAAGGTTACCCACATTAGCTTGTGATTGTGGGTTACCGTGGGTTGCCTGCGGTCACGACCCCATTTTACATGTCTACTAGAGACGTAAGATTGGGCTTTACATGGTTGATAGGTCACATGTCAGTTGTGCCTTGGGACGAGGGTTGATCAAGTAATCAGCAACATTTAGCTATATTTAGGTGACTATGCTTTTGAAGGAATATATTTCTTCAAACTTTATTCTATGTATTTGTAATCTCAATTTGGTTAAAGAAGTTCTGACGAATGCATCTTTGCTCGAGGGTTGTCCAGATCACATATCTTGCCTAAAATTTGACTTTTAACATAAATTTTACCAATCAAACGTTTTAGATTCATCAAAAATATAATTAACCATCATGATCTGATCCCTTGTATATTATAAATGTGCAGGTAAACGATTATAACATCTAAGTCAACACAGTTAATGAAACTGATGATATGGGATCAATTAACATATCATACTCATTCAGGTAAGCAGAAGGTTTGCTATTTCTACCTTTGTTTTTAAAGTTATCATTAAATATTAATGTTTTAATATGAATTATTTATTTTTGATCATCTAGCCTTGTCTTATATATAACATGAGAATATAGGTTACAAAAGTAGTCCTAAACTTATTCTTTATAAACTCACTTATGCCTTTTTATGAACTCATATATGATATATAATAACATCTAGAATTTTATTTATATTCATATGTTAATAAAGAATTCATAGTAGTAAGTATAATTTATTTATATTTTCATCCTTACTGGAAAACCTCAATATACTCTTTCACAAAAGGCATTAAACCAGTCTGCTTTAGATGCAAAAACTACTTTATATAGCCAGATATTGTAAGTTAAACTAAAAACTTAGGAACCTTATTTTTGAAGAAGGAATTCTCAATCAAATCAATAATGTTCTTGCTAAGGGCTTCCTGGAAAATGAGGAATGCTTGGCAAAAGCTGATCAAGAAGATAACCAAATTATCCAAAATGATGGTTATTGCCTTCCAAAGTCAGAAGAAACAATATCATTTGATAAAGAAGGTAATAAGATAAATGTCCTTACAAAAGAACAAGGTCTTCTATTTGAAATCATCTGTTATTTGCTTAATGATGAACAAAAGAAGAAATTCCCTTAAAAACTCAAACAAACTATAAATAAACCATCAACTAGCCAAAAACCAAAAGAGTAAAAGAATTAAAACTTAATAAAACATTATGCTTAAATGCCTTCGAAAATTCAAAAATCTAAAGAAAATATTGAAGATGAAATCAATCAAAAGGATTTCAAAATCACCTTAAAAGTCTCTAGCAAGAAATGGTGTATACCTATCAGATTAAAAATGAAAGATAAATTTATAATTAAAATAGTTGCATTGTTTGATACAAATGCTACCTTAGTTGTATTCAAAAAGGGTTAATTTCAACAAAATATTTCTCAAATCTACAAATGGATCAAAACTTCGCATAAATTATAAACTTTCAAATGTAACTATAAAGTATTCCTTTTACAAAATCAACACTACTTTTTTATTAAATTCCATTTGTTTCATCAGAAAGCATTTTTTAAATAAAAATATCATTTACATATATTAATGAATGGATGATTTGCTATTTATATTGATAATTAAAAAAGATATCTAAAAGTTTGAAAATAGAGGAAAGCAAATTTTGTTTTGAAATAGGACAAGTTGCTTTTCCTAAACTCTTTATATTTAACATTAAATAAGGAAAATGTTTCTCTCATTTTAATATTTTATAACTATATTTTATAAAGAATATTTTGTCACAAAATAAACAAAACCTTAGTTAAAATTATGATTAGTAAAATAATCTTAGATTCTCCTATATTCAACAAATCATATCATTTTTAGTAATGGAAGAAAGAATGGTAACCAACAATATAGAAAAAAAAAATTTTCAATTCACAAAGAACCCATTTTTTTAAGATTTAAACTTGCTTGAAAACAAATAAAATCATACAAATTACCTATCCAAAGAAATATCCTTCAAATGGATATAACAATGGTTGGCCACTCTAATTGTTCAAAAAAAAAATTAAAGTTACAGAAAATAAAATCCAAAACCAAATTTGTTTGGGTATTTCAAATGCATTTTGGAGTGAAAAATAACATATAGAAAATTTACCATATGAAAAGAACTTTTCTAAAAAAAAAAATTCCCATGAAAGGTTAATTGATTCAAATGAACTAAAAACTTTTGAAATATTGCTATCAATGATTTCCATGCAAAAAGGAGTCATTAGGAAATTCAAAAGTTCTTTTTCATGTTTTTGCTTCCTATATTAATAAAAGTGCAAAGATTGAACGAGAAATAATAGTAGTAGTAGCAATATCAATTACACTAGTACCAATAACAACAACAATAGTAATAAAGTCGTAATAATAATGATAGAAGTAGTAGTATTAATATAAGATTCTAAATGATAATAACATATTATAAAATAATAGCAATAACACCAATGATGATGACAATAATTATATTTAATTTCAATTACTAGTGATGTGAAATTATTAATAATAATATGGGTTATCAAAAACTTTTGAGACCACCTAGTAAATGTTCACCTAGGACTAGAATTGATATTGTAACAATTCAACTTGAACTCAATTTAGTGAGAAAATAGTCCACCTAAGACATGCCCAAGTTATATTTTTTGCTTGTTGAATTAACTTTATAGGATTTAGTTAACTTTTGAATCTATCAATAACAAGAGTCTTACTTTGAAGCCTTTAATTATATAATTTTTTTTTCAAATTAACACTTATCACTATCATCCTTTTAATTAAGGTTCTATTTTGCAAAAATAGTTGTTAAATTAATTGATAATTGATAACTTATAACTGATAATTGATAAGTTAGTTAAAGTATTTTATAAAATTAATTTTTAAACTGACTAAAATTGTAAAATGACGTAAAAAGATATATTAATGAGAATAAATGTATAATTAAATAATTTATATTTATTTAAAAATAAAATTATATGAACATAATTAAAAAATTTAAAATAAAAGTATAATATTTAATATTTAATTAATTATATTTTATATATTTATTTATTTATATAATTTTTGTGTTATTATTTATTATAAAATTATAATTGCTTAAAATATAATTAATTATATTTTATGATATTATTTATCTACATGTATATATTTATATATTTATAATTTAAAATTAAGATATAATTACATTAAAATTAAATTAGTTATATTTTATAAAAATGATTTAGATTTATAATGAAAAAGGTATGAGTTGTAAATTAATAAAAAGAATAAAGATAGATTTGACAAGAATTTGAAGAAATAATAACTTATAAATTATAAATCATTCTATGACTCCGTTTTGCATATCTAGAAACTAACTTATAACTTATTAACCTAATTAATAAGTTATAAGCTAATTTCTAGAGGTATTTCTCACACTAGTTTGTAAGTTACCTAAAATAACTTATAAATTACCTAGAGTAACTTATAAATTTTGATTTAGTAAGTTATCTAAAGTAGCTTATAGTTTATAAGCTACTATTTTTTTAAATTCTTTTCAAATCTATCCTTATTTTTTTATTAATTTACAAATCATACCTTTTGTAATATAAATTTAAATAATTTTTATAAAATATAATTAATTTAATTATAACATAATTATATTCTAATTTTAAATTATAAATATATATAAGAATATATATAAATATATAATATCATAAAATATAATTAATTATATTTTAAGTAATTATAATTTTATAATAAATAATAAAATAAAAATGATATAAATAAATATATAAGTTTATAAACTATAATTAATTAAATATTAAATATTATACTTTTATTTTAAACTTTTTAATTACGTTAATATAATTTAATTTTTAGATAAATATAAATTATTTTAATTATATATCTATTTTTATTAATATATCTTTTTATGTCTTTTTGCAATTTTAGCTAATTTAATAACTAATTTTGTAAAATATTTTAATTAACTTATCAATTATTAACTATCAAATAACTAATTAGTTATTAGCTAATTTATCAGTTATTTACATGAAATAAAACTTATATAACTTATTGAATCAAAACTTATAAGTTAGTTGAGAAATATTTCAACTCTTATAACTTATTGATCTAGTCAATAAGGTATAAGTTACTTTATTTATTACGCAAAATGAAGCCTAAATGTTTTATCTATTTATGCAAGTTTTTCATAAATTTTCAAACAACTATCATAATAAGATTAGATGTCAATTTCTTTGTGCATAATTTATATGTATATTAGTTAATAAAAATTTAATTACATATATAATTTTTCTTAAAATTTGAAAATAAATGTAAAAAATATGATATGTTAAATCAACATAAAACAACAATATCACACTTGTTTAAAATGTTAATAAGAAATCATGTAATTACATAAATAGTTAATCAAGTTTTAATTTCAAGGTTTTGTATATTTATATATTTTAATTACAAATTTTCAAGATTGTGAGAGAAAAGTTCAACTACCTTAATGTTGAACGAATATTTTACATTTTTTATAGTGCAATAAGTCAAATTTGTTGCATGATATGCAACACATGATGTGGCGTATTTTTATAATACGTATGGAAAAATTGCAATATCAATCGTTAGTTTATTGGAAATACCCTACCAGGATTTTCAAAGTTGAAACCCACGTTTCTATAATTGTAAAAAGGTCATTGCTTAATAAGTCAGAAGTAAATTAAAATAAATTAGATTTTGTTCAAATAATTAGTCAAGCCTATATTAAAAAATGATTTGTGCAAAGCTTCAAATTTGGCCAAGCCAAATTAATATATAAACATTTTAAGGCCTAACCCTACTGTAAGCATATACGTAGATTATTAATGATTAATAAGTATTTTCAAAAAATAATATTAAAAGCATAATTAAATTAAGTCAAGTCAACTTTTGATATTATTAAGCATAACTCCATAACTCCACTACCATAAAGGCTATATTTTGTACCACAAATAAATTAATTTATAATTTATTAACTTTATTAATAAGTTATAACTTAATTTTTAGAAGTGTTTCATGCATAACTTACCTAAAAATATAAATTTTGATTTAATAAATTACTTAAAGTAATTTGTAAGTTATAAGCTGATAACTTTTAAATTTTTTCAAATTTATTCCTTTTTTATTAATTTACAAGTTATACTTTTGACAAATAATTATATTTTACTTTCAAATAATATATAAATAAAAATTAAGTTGGTAAGTAAATAAATATAATATGTAATAACATCGACTTTGAATAAAATAATTAAATAAAAATAAGTAAATAAATAAGTGCATAGTATCATAAATTATAATTAATTCAATTGTAGTTAATTACGTCTTTATCAACTAACTTATCACTTATGCAAAATAGAGTCAAAAAATTGTTTGAAGTCAAACAAATAATAATATTTTAATTTGAACATGTCTCAATTAAATATTATCAATTTTGAAGTTTGGTTCAATTTGACTTGATAAACTTAAAAATTTCAAGCTTTAACATACTCGAAACTTAATTTGAACTTAAATCAAATTTGATTTAATCTTAAAATAAATATAAATATTACAATAATAATTATAAATTAACTATTTAAATAATTATAATATAATATTAGATAATAGAATAAATTTCTCTTCTAAATATTTTTTATATATTTATATATGTTATAAACTAGTATATAAAAAATATTGATCCACCTATTATATTAATAGGTTAAACTTTAAATAATATGTTGCAACCTAATAAACAAAAAATTCCTAACTTATTTTATTTTACAAATAAATTAGATTAAACTAGAGCATAAATAAACTAGACTGATTGCAAAGTTGCAATGGAATCCTATCTTTCTTCTTTGGTGCTTTAGGACACACAAGGATTTTTTTTCCTTCTACTCTTAAGAAGTTAAAGACCTATTTGTAATTTCATCTTTTATAACTGAGCCTTTATAAGACCTTTTGTAGGAAGTAGATTTTTTCCCTTTTAAGTCAAGATAGGACACATATCAATGAGTCAATAGAATTAAATGTGTTACATGAGACACAACAATTTAAATTTTGCATCATAGAACCTCCTTAAAATAGATATTGAATTGTGTCAAATATGCCAAAAATAATAATGTTGTCTTTGCAAGAGCTTGTTGTATTAGCAAGCCTAAGTTGGATCTAAGAAATTGATTGATCAATTTGAAGAAGAATGAGATAAAGAAGAAAGGATGTTTTAAATTTAAATTTTCAATGCCAAAAATATAAAGAAAGCAATAATTGAATTACAAATTAGGATTTGAATTTAAGATAATCACAAAAATAAGGCTATAGTTTAAGAGATATTCATACCTAATTATTAGCAAATCATCAAAGTTTCATTAATTCATCCTTAATTTAATTACTTAACTAATAATTACTTAGATACTATATAATTCTTATATTATTTCCTAAATTAAGTAATTTAAGTCAAACACCCAAATTAATTACTTATTATTAATTGATTTAGCATTTACAAAATTTCTAACTAATTCAATAATAATAAGAGAAATAACTTAAGAATAAGCTAAGGCTAAATAATAATTTATTATGAATAAATTATTTAATTTATTCTTTATTTCTATTAGGTAAAAAGGTAGATAACTGTAGAGGTTATGGAGTTTACAATGAATACTTATTGAATGGAAGTTATCAAGCTTCTTAAGCCTCATCGTAAGGAAAAAATTATAAGTCAGAGTATCCTAAGGACTCAAATGGTGAGCATAAATTGTGAAATTTTTGCACATACATATCTTCACTTCCTACAAAATATTAAAGAGATTAAACCTTACATAGATAAGTATATTACCTTTCTAAGAGAGATTAATCATGGAAGAAATAAGTAGTGGATAAAAGTTGAACACAACCACTCATTCATCATGTGATTTCACAACCAAGTTCGGAGCATAATAGCACAAATAATGAATGTTATTTCTAAGACAATAAAATGGTTAACCTACATCCCTTGCTAAAGGTCATATCTTATTATAGATATGACATCAATGGACACTCCATTTATAGAAAAGGATAGAATAAGGGGATAACTATGCAAAAATAATAAGGGTTATCTTAGTGGTCCAAGAAATGCATATATTTCTAGTACCAAATATAAGAGCCCTATTTACCTGAGGATGCCATATTATGGGATCAAAAAGACATATGAGAACTTAATTACTTCTAATTCAAGGAACTTGTGTTTTGATATAAGTAGCTAGAAAATAACAATGATATTTAAGTGGATGGGTTAGGATTCATATTGGTAGATCTTAATAGGAAAAGTCATAAAAGAGAATTGTTCATCATAACATCTCAAGTAAAATAAGTTTTTTATATGATGAATCTAATTGATAATAAGTAGTTTATAGTTCTTTGAAGGAAAGATAGATAAATAGTGAGCATGAAGAAGAAATAGCCATTGATATTAAAGAGACAGTCCCTCTTCTCATCAGGACTACCTCCTGGTTAATCATAAAGGTAATTTGAAGGAATTTTTTGTGTGAAAAGATCATTATAAGGGGATATGGGTTGACAATTTTACAAAAGAAATTTTTTAACACATTTTGAAGATATGAATGTTTTCACTTTTAAAGTTTTGTTTACATAAATGATTGCTTACTTGTTAGTTTCTATTTCTTTAGTTTTTCTATTTTATTTTCTACTATTTTAATGTAGGCTTTACATGGGAGATAGTCA
Source organism: Sindora glabra (assembly GCA_020226215.1). Classification (NCBI taxonomy): domain Eukaryota; kingdom Viridiplantae; phylum Streptophyta; class Magnoliopsida; order Fabales; family Fabaceae; genus Sindora; species Sindora glabra. Next base: position 8,234,032 of record CM035233.1, read on the forward strand.
TGTTGAACGGATAAAGATATAAGATCCTTTGATAGAAAAAATTATTTAGGACAATTTAAAGATAATTATGATTTCACTAATAAACTCTTTTTGATTGATGCTATTATCTAATTATGATATGCCTATACATTTTTTTACTTGCAATAGATTTAAACATGTTTTGTTTGCTCAGATGCCAACATTCACTAGTGTAATTTTTCTTCCTTCGACTTGTGAAGTATTATATAATTTATTGGATTTAATGACTTTATTGTATAAAATTGATGAAAAAGATCATACAGTATAATGGGAAATATAGCTTCCATTTTTCTTAGGTTGTTTTGTATGTAATTCGACCAGTTATATTTTATGGTAGTGAATGTTGAGCTTTGAAGGAACAATAAGAGCAAAAAATAGGGGTAATAAAAATAAAAATTTTAAAATAGATGTGTGATTATACAAGAAAGGACGATACGAAATGAATGCATATAAGGGCATATTGACATAGCACCTATTGAGGAGAAGATGATAGAAAATTAGTTAATGTGGTTTAGTTACGTGCAAAGAAGGCCATTGGAGGCACCAATAAAAAGAGTCGATCACATAATTTTTAATCCTGTGAAAACATGTAGAGGGAGGCCAAAAATCTAGTTTCTAATAAAACCTAATAGTGTCATGTGATCCATGTAGCAAACCTTATTTAGTGGGAAAAGACTTTATTATTATTGTTTTGTATGTAATTGATGAAGTCGGGATTGTGTAGTGTGGAAATGTTAGTTTTTGTTTCAATTGGGTTGTTATGTATATATTTGAAATTGGAATTGTGCATTGCGGTTAATGTTATCTTCAATTCTAATTAAGGTGTTATAAAAAGCTACATAGAAAGGAAGATGGAGTTTTAATGGGGCAAATCATACCACATCGATTATATAATACAATCGAAGTAGTATACAATAATGTAAACATTAGGTTTTCAAAAAGATTAACATCTAATATTGAGTTTCCATGATGATTTTTTTGATAATAACTGACTCCTATCATGTTATATTTCTCCCAAAGATAAAAATCAATCTTTTATATAAGAATTGATGTTATTATTATTATTTTTTATGTTGATTATATAACTAACATCAAAATGAATATATAAATGTTAATTGAAAATAGGTGTGATTTTTGTTAATTACTTGACATATATTTACATTTTAATAATGGTGACCATTATAAGATTGAAGAATGTTGTTTAAGATTATAGTAAATTTGAACAGCTTAAAATTTGATAAAATTGTTAATCATATCTTTTTTTTATGAAATTATAAATATATTTTACTTTTAGTTTTAATGCATTGAATCTATCTTCATTAAAAATAATTCTTTAGATTAAACCATTCCAAAAGGAACAATATGCCTTGCCCTCAACAAGTAAATGATGGTAATGGCCATAAAAGCCTATAGCATTTGTCAATAGTACTATAAATGGTGGCATGCTTTATTATCATGTTCATGATCTCTTAAGTGAATGTGTCATCATCAATGTTTGGTAACCCTTGTAATTCTAATATTTATAATGCTCTTTTATTGTCTTTGTATCCTTATTGATGGCTTATGTTATAGAGAACATAAGATAAGATGAGGCAGTCCAATGGACTCTTGTTCAATTACAACATATAGTTGATGTAATGAGATGATTATGTGATACAAATACAGGTACTACATATACCAGATAAAGATAAGTGATATGAATATATTGATAAATATTATATTGGTTAAATATGTTTCTAATAAATCCATAAATTAGTAGTTCAGACTAATCTTAACAATCCAATCTATATCTATTTATTTATATTCATTCTTATTTTGACTTATATATATCCATCTATTTTAATTTTAAGATAAATATGAGTTAGATCATTATTAACCCATTGAAATAAGAGTCATTTTAGATTAATTCATGGATAATTATTTATTCATTTATATTTATAGGAGGTAGGCTCATAGATTATACAAACTAATGTTTTAGAACAAAGAAAACATTTAATATAATCGAAATATTTCTAAAATCAATTATTTGAAATAAAATAGTATAATATTTTTATATATGTGAAAATATTAACCTCTTTTATAAAAAAGTAAAATCAAGTCCAATCATCTATATTTAAATTCATATAATTTACTATTTTTATTATTAAAACTTAAAAATAATCTCAAATTTACTTTTTTTTTAATTTTTCAATAGAAAAATCTAATATGTGACGTGTTGCATGCAATGTACTATATATCTATAGATTAAATTCTTAGCTATACTTTGCAAATACCAACATACCAGCAATATTAATTTTTATTTTTTAGGTAATACTTTACAAATTAAAATTTAATTGTTGATATATATACAATTTTAGAAGTGCCATTTATTATTATAAAAGGATTTATGTAATTTATAATTTTAATTTTTTTAATTTTATTGTAATTTCTATTTTAAATTAAATAAATTTTATTCAACACATATTAATATTAAAATATTTCATCAATTACATTTAATATTAACACAATTTTAAGAAATTAATGTTAAGAAAATGAATAGAAAATTATAATTTTAAAAAAGAAATAAAAATAAAGAATAAAAATTCTAATAGCATAAGTTTGTTTTGAAATAACAGCAATAAATATAAAATAAGGATGAAAATAATATCAATAAAAATAATAAAATATATAATAATTAGATGAGTAAATAAATAGATTATATTAATCATATATTTAAGGATTATTATTCATTCATAACCCATTTAAAATTTTATATAGAATCATAAATAGATAAGTAGATTAATAATGACTCATTCGCTTTTAATTCAATCAATATCCATCCTAATCCATTCATTTATCACTTTTAATTCTAAGTAGCTATAAATAGTTATATCGTTAATTACAAGATCATAAGGCCGTTGATCTGAGACGTTTTAGACAATTAATCAAAATGAAATGTGTCCCATTCATAAGTAGCCGACCATTTTTAATACGAACAAAATACAACTATTAAACAATATGATCACCATTTACATATTTTGACATACTGTTGTTATAACCAACTTGAAAATACAAGGATTAAGCATTAAGATCATTATTTTATCATGTCATATTCTTATTATGATTGATCATTACAAAAGTTACATTAGTCTTTACTGTCTAAACCACTTGTTGCAAATTGACCATTTTCGTGCTCAGTTAGGCCTCATGGTTAACAACCAATTGGTTATAGCTGTGTATATAACTTCGTTTGAACAAGATATCATTGGGATTGTCATTTTGTTTGCTCAGTCTTAATAAGCACCGTTTTACTTGCTTTGATATGCTTTTACAATGACTGACTTGATCATTAAAGTCACAACGGTCTCCATTTCCTAGACCATTTGTTGCAGGTTGATCTTCGCCATGCTTTCTCAGTCGCAAGCTTAGCAACCAATTGGGGATAACTATCTATGCAACTTTGTTTAAACTAGAGGCAATATACTAAAACTGTTGCTTAAATTATGAGACAAAATGAAATTATGAAACAAAAAAAAAAAAAAAGGGTCAGTTTCAATCATGAAATTGGAATAAGAAATTATTAATTACAAATATTATGTCCCAAACCATGTTTAAGAGCGCAACGGCATGTAACAACTGCAGTTTCAATAACACCATCATGCCAAAGACTGTAAAACCAGAAGAGGATCTTGACAGTGGGGTGCTAAAGCATGGGTGAAATTATCACAAGATATTTGGCCCATCAAGTCAAGTTGCCTAAACCTTATCGTAAATCAGCAGAGAATGTTGAATTCCATACGTGCCAACCGTAGTTCGCTAACAGTAACCTGATCTTTGGTCTTCACTCTTCATTAAAAGTACGTCTATTAAATTTCTCTCCACTGTATACGCTTTTTCAAACTTCACAAACTTTTGACCTCAGCAATAGCACTTCAGGAATTTCGATTATAAGTAAAACAGGAAAATAATTCATGCAGTTAATACGAGGCTACAAGAAGCAAATCAAGCGTTTTGACATACTGTCCAAACTGACCCTATTGGATTATGGACTTGGATTGCTCAAAATAAGTCCATAATCCGACTCATACCCCAACCTAAGAAATATTTATAAATAGGTAAAAGAAAAGAAGTTTAAAGTTAATTAACAAAACATTCCTAAGATTCTTTAAAAAACTTTCTTTTCTTTCTCTTTGCACACAAAAAAAGATTTAAACTGTGAATAAGATTAACTTTCTGAAGTGATTGCCAATAGAATCAATAAAAATAAATATTAGATCCAGAATATTCTGTTGCATACTTCAATATTTTGATATGTATGAATCTGATTCATATCCTTTTAAATTTTTCAACATTAATATCAGAACAAATGATTATTTATTTTTTTTATCAATGATATATATATATATATATATATATATACATGTATCATTTTTTTTATGACATTTCGTTTGATGTAATATGGTATGAATTTCATCTTCTAATATTCTATTATTTATCACCGGTAATATTGTCTTATATTTTATGGCAATATCATGTGGACGTTGTATTTCTAGTTTTCCGTTAAATATGATTATTTAAAAGAAAAAAGGGGGGGGCCAAAAGTTTATTTATTTTTGAAGAGGATCCAGATATAACTTTCAAAGTTGTTTCTTCCCCTTAGAATAATACTATTTATTTTGTTTACAATCATTTATTGATTTTTCAATAAAGTTTTTAAATGATGATTCGATGATAATTAGATGATGATGATTCTGTGATAATTGGATGATGATTTTTTTTAATTTAATTTATTTCCTTTGACAGTAGAGAAGAGGGTTGTGCATAAAATTTTGACTATTTTAATCCTATCTTACACCGTTGTAAACAAAATACATGAACACTATGCCTACCTAGCAACAATTGGGTCCTACGCTGCATCATCATATATGTGTTGTGCGTAGAATTTTGTAGTTTCCAGATGGACAAATGAACTTTGTATTCATTGCTTAGAATCCCATCTGGACAAACAAATCTATGATCAAATATTTTTTTATTTTTTTTAGAAGTTCTTGGTTGAAATACATTTCATTAGAACAATGAAATTCTTGAAGTATATTTTCAAGATAATGGACACAATCAGAAGAGATCCTTGACAGAGGGAAAAGATAGTTAAAAAGGAAACTGTCCAGCATGGAAATTGAACCCATGCCAGCCGGATCAGTTTAACCAACGCCTTAAACAATTTGGCCGGGCTTCCGATGAAGTCCAAGCTCTGCAACAAACCATGATAAACTAAACTGAGATAACAAATATGAAACTTCACTACTGTCAAAAGTAGGATTCGAACCGCGTTTACCCGGGTAACGGACGTTGTGTCAAACCACATGCACCACCATCTGTTTGTTGTTGTGGTTGCCCAATAATATTAATATACCATACTAGCTCGTTGTAATTTTTGTTCCCGTTCTGAATTTTTTTTATATAATTATTGTGAGAATTTTTTTTACATACTAATTACATGATGTACAAAATTTAAAAAAAGATTTTTTTATGAACTTTTTTCAAGCATAATTTTTTTATGCAATTTATTACTTGGGAGATTTAATTGAGTTCTTTTTTTTATACGTTAAAAAAAATGATGAGACTTATATGTATACTAAGAGTCATATGGACTCTCATACAAAGATAAAAAAGTCAATAGGTTAACTGTTGAACTAGAAAATCTCCAAACTAATCCAGAAGTTTATAAAGAAAATTTTATACATCTTGTAAATTATATTATCAAGTTTCATGAAAAAAGTTCAAAACTTGATATGGGCTGATATTTTAATGATGAGCCAGAATTTGAAGAAATTAAAGGCTTTATGAAAAGGCTTACTTACAGATTACCAAAGGAATATATTAAATTTCCTATTAGAAATAATAAGTAGATACAAACAATAAAATAATATTATTCATAGATTTGTATTAGACTATTTAGGGTGTAAAAATCATGAATTTGACCAGAATATTTATAAGTCATATTGACTAAATAGGAAATCTAGTACCAAAATTGAGTTTCACAAAAAATTATATGATAGATTTGTTAGCTCTTTTCCACATAGGATCAAACATTTGAAAATATTGTAAACTTTAGATAGATGTTTGATATCTAATTTTTATGTAATTTCTTTTATGTATTGTATTATTGAAATATGTTTTCAATTTATGTAATTTTTTTATTATTATTGAAATTGCATATCTATAATTTCTTTTATTTAGAATACTTTGCTTAATTAATTATTTTAGCATTAGCCTCACATTAGGAATTTATATGATGATTGGAAATGTAGTGATCTTTTGACTCTAAACCCTATATATGAACTAGTCCTAACATAATTAATTAGAGTCAAAGTAGATATATATATATATATATATATATATATATAGACATTAATTATGTGCAATTCTATCCACATATAGAACTTCGTGTTTCTACAAATATAATGGTTACTGCTGCCAAAAACATTGTCATTAAACTCAATAAAGATGAGAAACTGAATGGTGACAATTATGAAATTTGGAGCATGAACATCCAATATGTGTTGGAAGAGCAAGAGGCTTTAGAAGCACTTAATATTGTTCTAGATGAGCCTAAAACAGGAAATATAACCTAACATAGGCGAGACTGAGAGGCTTATGAAGCTTGGAAAAGGAAGAATTTTCTTACTCGCATTACATTGATGAGCAGTATGGAGAATGATATTATGTGAGAATTTAGGTATTACAACTTGGCTAAGGATATGTGGTCTACTTTGAAAAATAATTTTGGTGGAATATTTATAACCAAACTAAGATATCCCACAATCAAATTTGACACTTATAAAAAGAAATCCGAACATTCAATAAAAAAATATTTACAAGAAATGTCAAATATGATTTGTGAATTAAAATATGGGGGTCATGTGTTGATTGATGAGCAACAAGTCCAAGTTGTAATTCATTCCTTGCCTCATTCCTAAAAGCATATGAAGATGCATTTAACCCATAATGAAAACATCCAAACGATGGATGATGTTATGTGCCACCTTAAGTTAGAAGAAAAAAGGCTTGAGGCTACTAAGCTTAATACAGATATGTATATAGCTTCATCAAACTGAGGAAATATTTCTAGGTGAAAGCATAAATATAAAGGTGTGTCCTAGGAGAAAAGAAAGAAGATGGCTCATTTTAGTAAGAAATCAACAAATAACCAACATGGGAAAGAAAAATATCTTTTTAAGAAAAACATGGCCAAGGTCAAATGCTTCAATTACAATAAAAAATGGCATTTTGCCTAAACTGCCCTAAATCTAAGAAGGTATTAAGCTATACTTAAGTTAGTGAACTTTATGTAGTTGATTCTATTTTTCTAATAAATTCTCATCTTTTGCGGATTGTAGACTTAAGAGTAATGGACCATGTAGTGAAGAATCAAGACACCTTTGTGGAATTTTGGTAAATACCACATAGAGCAAAATGGATTTATATAGGGAACAATGTACGAGCTTTAGTTTAAGGAATTGGCATATGCAGTTAGTCATACGAGGCAGTCGAACTCTATGCTTGCATGATGAAAAATGCACCTCAAATTTGCCAAAATTTAATCTCTATGTTGGTTTTATTAAAACTTGGTTTTAATTTATTTCTTGCTAATGACAATATTGAATTATCTTTAGGAACAACTCATTATGGATCTGGTTATATAAGAAATGGTTTTATTGTCATGGATATTGATTATTATGAATGTAATCTTTGTTATTTCATGTTTACATTATCATATAATTCTGAAATTAATGCAAATGTTTGGCATGCTCGACTTGGCCATATTAGTCAACATCATATGGATAGGCTAGCTAAAGAAGAGTTATTGCCTAATTATGATTAAGTATATCTATCTACTTGCGAGTATTGTTTAGTTAGCAAAAGAATTAGAAAATTATTTGGAAAAAGAACCAAAGTTAACTTTCCTTTGCAATTAGTCTATTATGGCATATGTGATCTAATGAATGTAAAAGTTAGGCATAAAGCTTTCTATTTCATCACATTTATAGATAATTTTACACAATTTGATATCATCTGTTTGATAACACACAAATCTAAAGTATTGAGTTGCTTCCAAAGTTATATGAGCTTAGTCAAAAATTAATTAGATAGAAAAATAAAAGCATTATAAACCAATCATGATCATGAGTATTTATCTAATCAATTTAGATAACTATGTAATGAAAAAAAGGGATTCAACATCAGTTAATGAATCCATGTACTCCTCAACAAAATGGTGTTACAGAGAGATGAAATCGAATGCTCTTAAAAATGATTAGATTTATGATGGCACAAGCAAATTTGCCTATCATTTGTTACGGTGATGCACTTTTAACTGCCATATATATCCTTAATTATGTGCCTAGCAGATTAGTTCCTATTATGCTATACGAGTTATGGACAAAATGAAAACTTGACCTAAGTATTTTATGATCTTGGGGATATGTGGCCTATGTTCTGGATACCTCGAACCCACATGGCAAATTAGGTGTTTAAGGAGAGAAATCTATCTTTATTAAATACTTTGAACATTCAAAAGGCTATGTGTTAATTAGTGAACATGATAGTGGGAATCTTATAAAATTTAAATCATAAGATGTCACATTCTTAGAGAATGATTTTCCTAAACAATGTGATATAAATTAGGATTTATCATTATACGAGACCATGGATACAAGCACTCAAGACTCATTTCCTTTAAGTGAGAGAATTTAAGGAAATATGTTTCCATTTTCGAATATGAATGATAATGATTTTGATCAGTGTATAAGTAATCCAAATGGGAATACTCAAACTAATAATGATCCTCGTCTGAGTAGGAGCAATTTAAAGATCCTTAAGAAATATGTTTCTCCAAAGCCTCAATTATGATGTAGTGGTAATAAAAGCATTCCTCGTCGTCGTTTTGAGATTGAAGGTGGTGAAGCCTTTATGGCCATTACATAAGATGAAAATGAGCTAAAAAATATCACAGAGGTTCTTTCTGACCCTAACAAGGAAGATTGGACAAAAGTAATGGAAGAAGAGATGGAGTTTATGAGATTAAATTATGTTTATGAACTTATTGATCTTTCAAAAACATGTAAGGTTATTGGGAACAAATGGGTTCTCAAAATTAAGCGCAAAACTGATGGCACTATTGAAAAATATAAGGCTAAACTAGTAGCAAAAGGTTACACAAAATAGAAAGGAATAGATTATGAAGAAATCTTTTCACCTATTGTTAGATTCACCTCAATCTGTTTGTCACTAGCTATAGTTGCTAGTATGGATCTTGAATTATATTAAATGGATGTAAAAATTACATTTCTCAATGGAGATTTAGATGAGGAAATCTACATGCAACAACTTGTAAATTTTATCAAAGAAAGTCAAGAAAACAAAGTTTGTAAACCTTTAAAGTCTATATATGACTTAAAGCAATTTTTGAGACAATGGTATATTCACTTTCACAATATGATTATGTCAAATAATTTTACCATGATTGATGAAGATCATTGCGTATATATAAAAAAGCCCAAGGATAAGTTTATAATTTTATCGTTATATGTTGACAATATATTTATAACTAAAAATAGCGAGGAATATGTTAATGAAATTAAAGGATGGTTGTCATCTAATTTTAAAATGAAAGATATGGGTGAAGTTGCATATATTTTTAAAGTTAAGATTTCAAGAAATTGTTCAAAGAAATTATTATCTCTATCACAAATTCTTGAACGATTCTAAATACAACATTGTAAACCTATAGACACTCCTATTGCTAAAAGTGAAAGTCTAAGCAGAAGGATGTGTCCTAAGATTCTAGAAGAAGAAACATATATGAGAAAAGTTCCCTAAGCAAATGCAGTTGGATGTCTGATATATGCAATGATGTGTACAAAGCTAGATATTTATTTTGTCGTTGGCATGGTAAGCTGATATCAATCCAACCTTGGCCTAACATATTAGAAAGCAATTAAAAGGATACTAAGGTATCTAAAAGGTATTGTTAACTATTCATTTTGTTTTGAAGGAAATGATCTGCAATTGAATAGTTACAATGATGTTGATTAGGGAGCAGACTTAGATGAAAGGAAGTTTACCTCTAAATACATCTTCTTACTAAATAATGATGCCATATCTTGGAGTAGTAAGAAGTAATCATGTATAGCTCTATCCACAATGGAAGCTGAATTTGTTGCATTTTCAATAGCAATATAAGAAATAGTGTGGCTTAAAAAGTTCTTGGATCATTTGGGTGTAAATGCTAACATTGTTGATCTAATGTTAGTAAACTATGATAACCAAGCAGCAATAACATATACAAAGTGTTGGTGTGTGTCCTAGAACTAATCATATAGATGATTGAAGTTATACACAATGTATTATATTTTATTTTAGGCAATTTAATTATTATATTTTATTTTTATAATTTTATTATTATTATTATGCGCAATTTATAACTTAATATAATAATTATCCTTGGAATAACTTTGCTATTCCTAAAATGTCCCTAGTCAAGTATTATTACGAAAAAGCGAGTAATAATACATCGAGACTAGTATGTATAGTGACTAATGATTACGAATCATGGATATGTGATATCAAGTCGATACATGAGTACATTGCTAGTAAACAATGTACTGGACTAACCTACTATAAGAATATTGTATAGATAGACATGTCATAAGTTATTCTCATATGATCACAGATACACATAAACCTTTAACCTGAAGTCACTACGGTTCCCTACATGAGGAATTACTCACTTTAATATTGTCCTATATCACCTTTAATCAGGATGACAAGTAGGGCATTGATTGGGTGTGTCATAAATCATGCAAAAGAAAGTGAGTAATGTAGATAAGATTTTGTTACTCTTGTATAAAAGAGAAATATCCTTGGGCCCTTTGATTAAGTGAGACTTAGAAATGCATGGCTATGCTCAATTGAATTAATATATGATATTAATCATTTATTTTAAGTCTACTTAATATCAAAAAATATAAATTGAACATTGACAAGGATGACACATTTCATGCCTCCAGTTCAATTTGGATATTATTACAAAAGGGTTATGATGCAAAACGTTGATTATGTATTAGGTAGATGTCGAATCATAGACATTCTTACTACTTGAGTGGCAGTGATGTATTGCTAGATACCGCTCACTATCTATGGCTTTATAATAAGTCATTATCAACGTAGTAAAAACCTACAGGGTCGCACAAAAGGAGTAGGAATAAGACAATAATTAATTGGACTTTAATTATATTAATATCCAATTAATTGGACTTATTTTCATGCATATATATTATTATTATTAAGAATAATAAATTCATGTAATATATATATATTATTTGATATTAAAGTAATATCAAATAATTACGTTATCAGATATTAGATAAATATATTATGAGATAATATTATTTTAATATTTGATAACTATATGCAATTATCTAACATTAAGATATTTATATTATGAGATAATATTATCTAATGTTAGATAATTAATAGATAAGTCATATCTCTCCTCATTATCTCTAGGATAAGGATAAAATGAATTGTTAAGTGTGATTAGGATTTTGGAAGCATTATCCTAGTAGGATTAGGATTGTGGCTTGTCTAAGTTCTATAAAAGGGGGCTTAAGGGCAGCACATTAGAGACACGCTCATAGGCTTCCTAAAATCCTAAATCACTCAGAAAATATCAAAATCCTAGTTCCTAAAGAGAGAAACGCATCATAGCAGATTCGTGAAGGGCGAGAGATCGTTGTTCACTCTGTGTGGATACCGTAGAGATGTTGTATCTTCTGGCCGGCGTTTGATTCATCCGCTCTCAAGTTTTAATCAGTAGAAACACGAGTGCCTAATAGGTAAAACCCTAATAATTGATTTATGCTTTTCGCATGGATCTTAAGTAGAATTCAGATCAAAATTTTTGAAATTTTGCTGCATGTAATAATTCGAATTCCGAACAGTGGTATCGAAGCTTCTTGCAAAAACATAGTTCTGATTATGTGTTTTACCGTCTTTAATAAATATTTATATGATAAATACATGTCAAATCTATTTTGGTTTAAATCAGAAGTTGCACGTTTTGATGAATGTTTATGTGATAAATTAATATCAAATTAGTTTTTGTTTAAACTAGATATATATGAGATATATGCAAACTCGTGTATGGTTCTGATTTCGTAAATATATATATGATATATATGATCTGAATTTCGAATCTGATTATCAATTGATGAGATTAATTGTATGAATATGATCATGCATTTTTCTGCTTCATATTCAAATTTATTTTATGCGTAATTTTGAGTTTTTCAAATGATAAACCCATGAATATGTTCTGAATATGTGATGTTCTCTGCGTTCAATAGCATATAACCTAGTCGGCACAGAATTAATGTGATTAATTCTGAATCTGTAAAGACTTGTTTAAAATCATTTAAATGTGATTAAGTTGAATCTGGTCTATGAGGTATATGTATGCTTTAGTTTATTTGAATATGGTTGGATCTGTTTTGATATGATTAAAATTATTCAAAGTGTTTGGACATAAATCCTATTTTGAAACTATGATTTGAATGTCAATTCAATAGTCGAATTATTCGACTTGAGGTGTGTCAATTGTTGGCAAAATGAATTGAAATTTGAATGTTAGATGAATTCAATTTTTAGCCTGGCGGGCTCTGCCTACATGCCCCCCGGCAAGGGGCTCTGCCCCCTTGACCCCCACCCACTAACCGGCTAGCGGGACCGCCATGCTAACTTTGCATAGCATTCAAAAATTATTTTTGTTCTTAAGGCGCTATTTTAGAACATGATTTTTTATGATGATTATGTTATGAAATATATATGTCAATCATCTTCCTTATCTTGGTTACATATATTTTTTAGCAATTATTACATATGATGCATGAATGTGTTGCATAGTATGGCCCTTGGAGTTTTTAATGGGCGAATTTTAAAATACGACCTGCATGTCGTGTCTTCCTCTATTTCTTTAATGTATATTCTCTTCTCATCTCAATTCCTCCCGAATGTAACTTGGGGTTTCTTTTGTAAATTTGTAATTGCAATGGAGCATTCTTGGCTTGGAACAAGGAGAAGCTAAGGAGCTATGGGACAAGAAGAAGCTAAGGAGTTAGTTAGAAATGTCATTAGAAAATAGAATTTTGGGGCCATACTATATGACATTTTGATTATGTTGATGAGCATGCATTTACTATGTGATACAATGTGTTCCTACTATGTGATAGTTCTATTCATTGCATAATATATGATATGCGGTAGTCTATTTTATTCATTTACTTTATATAATGTATGAGATATGCTAGATATATTGCATGAATAAATAGGCTAGTTATGGTGAGATCTGATAATAATTAAGTTAAAATCCATCATCTAAAATATTAAGTTAGTAATAATTTATGATGCCTTCCAATGTTTGGCATTTATCAAGGCTTTGATTGACATAAGGTAGGTTTGCTAAAGTAAGGTACCTCATTTATTTTGATGAGATACGACTGGATAATAGTGATATTTGAATGTCAAATATTGGGTCCAACTTAACTAGGATATCTCAATAGGATTGAGACCTAGAGGCATAGAGTTGGGCTTTAGTTCATAAGATGGACTAGAACAAGTGTTGTTCACCCAACTATCCAAGAGTTGTATATGATACAATTGGCAAGTATTGCCTACTTAAATAACTAAGTTTTAAGTGATTAGCCAAAGCTAACTTAAAGCTTGGTGAAATGTGGATCTTGACCCATTAGAAAGCTTAGACAATATGACTTTCCGAATTAATAGTGAGGGCTATTAATTTGAATGAAATAGTGGGAGGTACATTTAATAAAAGACCTTATTAAATGCTTTAAATTTAATATTTACTATGCATATTTCTATCGTAGATAACTAATGGCTAATACATCAAATAACTTATCACTGCAATGATCCTTGAGAAGGACAAACTGAATGGGATAAACTTCCTGGACTAGTACAGGAACTTGAGGATAATCCTCAAACATGAGCGAAAAATATATGTCCTAGAGGAACCTGTTTCTCAAGAACCTGAAGCTACTGTCCCTTGAGCTCAAAAGGATGCTTATAAGAAGTATCATGATGACACATTAGATGTCGGTTGTCCCATGTTGGCTACCATGGACTCTGAACTTTAGAAGCAACATGAGAACATGGAAGCTTATGACATACTTGAGCATCTTAAGAAGCTTTATGAAGGCCAAGCTCGGCATGAGAGGTTTGAGGTGACAAAAGCCTTGTTTCAGTGTAAACTGGCAGAAGGAAACCCTGTTGGGCCTTATGTACTCAAAATAATTGGGTATGTTGAGAACCTTGAAAGATTGGGTGCTCCACTAGGTCAAGAGTTGGCCATTGACTTAATTCTGCAATCATTGCCACAGAGTTATGATCAATTTATCATGAATTACAACATGAATGAAATTGACAAACCACTGCCAAAATTGTTAAACATGTTAAGAACTGCTGAACAAAATTTGTAAAAGACTAAGCCTAATACCATAATGATGGTTCAAAAGGGTAAAGGCAAAGGAAAAGGTAAGGGCAAAAACAAGAAGGATTCCAAATACAAAGGCAAGCCCAAGTCTAAATCCTCTGCACTGAAACCAAAAGCAGGTGTGGCTAAGGAAGGGACATGCTTCCATTACGGTCAGACTGGACATTAGAAAAGAAATTATAAGGTTTACTTGGAAAATATGAAAAAGAAGAAGGGAAGTGAGACTTCCGCTTCAGGTATCTATGTTATAGAAATTAATGTTTTAACTTCTACATCTTGGATATTAGATACTGTATGCGGCTCTCACATTTGTACAAATGTGCAGGAACTACAAAGGAGTAGGACTCTAGCTAAAGGCGAAGTAGACCTATGAGTTGGCAATGGAGCAAGAGTTACTGCGCTAGCTATAGGGACATATTATCTATCTTTACCTTCTGGTTTAGTAATAGAATTAGAGGATTGTTATTTTGTGCCTGCTATCAGTAGGAATATTATTTTTGTTTCTTGTTTGGACAAGAAAGGTTTTTCATTTATAATAAAGGACAAAAGTTGTTCAATTTATTTAAATAAAATGTTTTACTGTAGTGCACAAATGTTCAATGGGCTCTATATTCTTGATCTTGAAATGCCTGTCTATAACATAAACACTAAGTGATTTAAATAAAATGATTTAAATCCAACCTATTTCTGGCATTGTCGTTTGGGCAATATAAATGAGAAGCGTATATCCAAGCTCCATAAAGATGAATTCTTGGATTCATTTGATTTTAAATCATATGAAATATGTGAATCTTGTTTACTAAGAAAAATGACTAAAACACCATTCATTGGACACAGTGAAAGGGCTAATGATCTATTAAGTCTCATACATATTGATGTATGTGAGCCTATTAGTTCACCTGTTAGAGGAGGTTTCAAGTACTTCATTACATTTACTGATGATTTCAGTAGATATGGATATGTGTATCTTATGAAACACAAATCAGAATCCTTTGAAAAGTTCAAGGAATTCAAAAATGAAGTGCAAAACAAACTTGGTAAAAGTATTAAAACACTTAGATCAGATTGAGGTGGAAAATACTTAAGCCAAGAATTTGATGACTATCTAAAGGAGTGTAGTATAATATCATAACTCACTCTACCTGGAACGCCATAATGGAATGGTGTTTCAAAAAAGAGGAATCGTACCTTCTTAGACATGGTACAATCTATGATGAGTCATATAGATCTTCCAATTTTCTTTTGGGGGCATTCTCTAGAGACAGCTACTTTTACGCTCAACCGTGTTCTTTCTAAAACAGTTCAAAAGACTTCATATGAAATATGGACTGGAAAACGTCCCAACTTGTCTTTTATGAAGATTTGGGGTTGTGAGGCCTATGTAAAACATCAAGTTTTTGATAAGCTTAGACCCAAATCAGACAAGTGCTACTTTGTAGGGTATCCTAAGGAAACTAAGGGATACTATTTCTATAATCCTAGTGAAGGCAAAATATTTATCGCACAAACTGGTGGTTTTCTGAAAAGAGAATTTATCTCTAAGAAAAACTTTGGGAGGAAAGTAAAAATCGAAGAAGTGCAAGACTCACAAAGTAACACAGAACCTATAATAGAGCCTAAAAAAAGACCACAAGATGTTGTGGGTAAGGAACTAGCTCAAGTAACACAAGGCCCACGTAAGTCTGGTAGGATACGCCATGAGCCCGAGAGATATGGATTTCTTATAACTCAAAATGACGATGTTTTGCTCATGGATCAAGATGAGCCTACAACTTACCAAGAAGCTATAAAAGGGTCAGACTCTGAGAAGTGGTTTGAGGCCATGAAATCTGAGATGTACTAACCAAGTATGGACTTTGGTTGATCCACCTGAAAGGGTAAAATTCATCAGGTGCAAATGGGTTTTCAAGAAGAAAATTGACATGGATGGTAACATGCAAGCCTTTAAGGGATGATTAGTCATAAAAGGTTATAGGCAAGTTCATGGTATAGACTATGATGAGACCTATTCCCCAATTGCCATGCTTAAATCCATCTGGATTTTGCTTGCTATTGCACCTTCTTATGATTACGAAATCTGGCAGATGGATGTCAAAACTGCTTTTCTTAATGGAAAGCTCCTCGAGGATGTGTACATGACACAACCCGAGGGTTTTTTAATTCCTGAAACTGCTGGAAAGGTATGTAAGCTACAACGATCCATTTATGGATTAAAGCAAGCTTCATGGAGTTGGAATCTTTGTTTTGATGAGGCAATCAAAGAATTTGGTTTCATAAAAAATGAAGATGAATCTTGTGTTTACAAAAGGGTTAGTGGGAGCACAATTATTTTCCTTGTATTGTATGTGGATGACATGCTACTCATCGGAAATGATATCCATATAGTGCAAACAGTAAAGACTTAGTTAGGGAATTATTTCTCGATGAAAGACTTAGGTGAAGCTGCCTATATACTAGGTATTAAGATCTATAGAGATAGATCAAGAAAATTGCTTGGCTTAAGTTAGAGTACATACATACATAAAGTGTTAAAACAGTTTAACATGCAAGAATCTAAAAGAGGATTTTTGCCTAAGTCACATGGCATAAATTTGTCCAAGGCTTAGTGTCCTTCGACACAAGATGAGAAGGACTGCATGAATAAGATACCATATACATCAACAATTGGATCTATCATGTATGCCATGATATGTACTCATTCTGATGTCTCGTATGCTTTAAGCATGACGAGCAGGTACCAGTCAAATCCAGGTGAACCTCACTGGACTGCCGTTAAGAATATCCTTAAGTACTTAAGAAGGACTAAGGATTCATTCTTAATATACAGAAGAGAGGAAGAACTTGTTGTAAAAGGTTACACTGATGCCAGTTTTCAATCTGACAAGGATGACTTTAGATCGCAGTCAAGTTATGTATTTAGCCTAAATGGTGGTGCTGTGTGCTGGAAGAGTTCAAAGCGGAAAACAGTGACCGACTCTACTACAGAGGCTAAGTATATTGCTGCATCTGATGCCTCAAAAGAGGCTGTTTGGATAAAAAAATTCATTACTAAACTTGGCGTTGTTCCTAGCATTGCAAACCTAGTGGATCTCTATTGTGATAACAATGGAGCCATTGCACAAGTAAAGGAATCCAGACCCCACCAGCGATCTAAACATATACTTAGGTGCTTCCATCTCATTCGAGAAATCATCGATAGAGGAGATGTGAAGATATGCAAAGTACCAACTGATGATAATATCGCCGACCCACTAACAAAGCCTTTAGCGCAAAAAAAAGTATGATAGTCATACTATATCACTTAGTATTAGATATATGAGTGATTAGCTCTAGTCCAAGTGAGAGATTGTTGGTGTGTGTCCTAGAATCAATTATATAGATGATTGAAGTTATACACAATGTATTATGTTTTATTTTAGGTAATTTAATTATTATATTTTATTTTTATAATTTTATTATTATTATGCACATTTTATAACTCAATATAATAATTATCCTTGGAATAGCTTCGCTATTCCTAAAATGCCCCTAGTCAAGTATTATTACAAAAAGGATAGTAATAATACATCGAGACTAGTATGTATAGTGACTGATGATTACGAATCATGGATATGTGATATCAAGTCAATACATGAGTACATTGCTAGTGAACAATGTACTGGACTGACCCACTATGAGAATATTGCATGGATAGACGTGTCATAAGTTATTCTCATATGATCACAATACACATAAACCTTTGACCTGAAGTCAATACGGTTTCCTACATGAGGAATTACTCACTTTAATATTGTCCTATGTCACCTTTAATCAGGATGACAAGTAGGGTATTGATTGGGTGTGTCATAAATCATGCAGAGGGAAGTGAGTGATGTAGATGAAATTTTATTATTCTTGTATAAAAGAGAAATATCCTTGGTGTTGGTGTGTGTCCTAGAACCAATCATATATATGATTAAAGTTATACATAATCTATTATATTTTATTTTAGACAATTTAATTATTATATTTTATTTTTATAATCATATTATTATTATGCGCAATTTATAACTTAATATAATAATTATCCTTGGAATAGTTTTGCTATTCCTAAAATGCCCCTAGTCAAGTATTATTACGAAAAGGATAGTAATAATACATCGAGACTAGCATGTATAGTGACTGATAATTACGAATCATGGATATGTGATATCAAGTCAATACATGAGTACATTGCTAGTGAACAATGTACTGGACTAACCTACTATGAGAATATTACATGGATAGACGTGTCATAAGTTATTCTCATATGATCATAAATACACATAAACCTTTGACTTGAAGTCACTACGGTTCCCTACATAAGGAATTACTCACTTTAATATTATCCTATGTCACCTTTAATCAGAATGACAAGTAGGGCATTGATTGGGTGTGTCATAAATTATGCAGAGGGAAGTGAGTGATATAGATGGAATTTTGTTACTCTTGTATAAAAGAGAAATATCCTTGGGCCCCTTGATTAAGTGAGACTTAGAAATGCATGACTATGCTCAATTGAATTAATATGTGATATTAATCATTTATTTTAAGTCTACTTAGTATTAAGAAATATAAATTGGACATTGACGAGGATGACACATTCCATGCCTCCAGTTCAATTTGGATATTATTGTAAAAGGGTTATGATGCAAAACGTTGATTATGTATTAGGTGGATGTCGAATCATAGACATTCTTACTACTTGAGTAGCAGTGATGTATTGCTAGATACCGTTTATTGTCTATGGCTCAATAATGAGTCATTATCAACGTAATAAGAACCTACAGGGTCACACAAAAGGAGTAGGAATAAGACAATAATTAATTGGACTTTAATTATATTAATATCCAATTAATTGGACTTATTTTCATGCATATATATATTATTAAGAATAATAAATTCACGTAATATATATATATATTTGTATTATGTAATATTATTTGATATTAAAGTAATATCAAATAATTACGTTATCATATATTAGATAAATATATTATGAGATAATATTATTTTGATATTTGATAACTATATGAAATTATCTAATATTAAGATATTTATATTATGAGATAATATTATCCAATATTAGATAATTAATAGATAAGTCATATCTCTCCTCATTATCTCTAGGATAAGGATAAAATGAGTTGTTAAGTGTGATTAGGATTTTAGAAGTATTATCCTAGTAGGACTAGGATTGTGGCTTGCCTAAGTTCTATAAAAGGGGGCTTGAGGGCAGCATATTAAGGACACGCTCATAGGCTTCCTAAAACCCTAAATCACATAGAAAATATCAAAATCCTAATTCCTAGAGAGAGAAACGCATCCTAACAGATTCATGGAGGGTGAGAGGTCATTGTTCACTCCGTGTGGATATCGTAGAAACGTTGTACCTTCCAGCCAGCGTTTGATTCATCCGCTCTCAAGTTTTGATCAGTAGAAACACGAGTGCCCAATAGGTAAAATCCTAATTATTGATTTATGCTTTTTGCATGGATCCTAGGTAGAATTCGGATCAAAATTTTTTGAAATTCCGCTACATGTAATAATCCGAATTCCTAACACTTAGGGCCCTTGATTGAGTGAGACTTAGAAATACATAGTCATACTCAATTGAATTAATATGTGATATTAATAATTTATTTTAAGTCTACTTAGTATCAAGAAATATAAATTGAACATTGACGGGGATGACGCATTCCATGCTTCCAATTCAATTTGGATATTATTACAAAAGGGTTATGATGCAAAACGTTGATTATGTATTAGGTGGATGTCGAATCGTAGACATTCTTACTACTTAAGTGGCAATGATGTATTGCTAGATACTGCTCACTGTCTATGGCTCAATAATGAGTCATTATCAACGTAGTAAGAACCTACAGGGTTACACAAAAGGAGTTGGAATAAGACAATAATTAATTGGACTTTAATTATATTAATATCTAATTAATTGGACTTATTTTCATATATATATATATTATTATTAAGAATAATAATGTGTTATTCACGTAATATACATACATACATACACACACACACACACACACACATATATATATAGACAACAAATGGGAATGGTTAGCATGGCCTACCAATCAAACCATAACTGTGGTGATGTTACAATCCGCCATTACCTAATAGCTGGGTTTTCAGGATAGTTAAAAGGTTGGTGGGATGATCATCTCATAGAAATAGAAAAAACACAAATATTAGAAGCCGTTAAAACTAATGGAAATGGAGACATCCTTTTAGGACCTGATAATAATCCAATCCAGGATGCGGTTAACACCCTCATCTACACAATGGCTAGACATTTCCTAGGTGATCCCTCCTTCTGGAAAGACAAGTCAATAGAACTCCTTTCCAACCTGAGGTGTAAATCTCTATCTGACTTTAGGTGGTATAAAGACATGTTCTTCACTAAAGTGTTTACTAGGTCAGATAGTAACCAACCTTTTTGGAAAGAAAAATTTCTTACTGGACTTCCCTTAACTTTAGGAGACAAAGTCCGAACTGAAATCAGAGGCCTATATGGTGAACAAATCCCTTATGAACGTCTTACCTATCGAGAATTAGTAAGCCATGTTCAAAAAGTAGCCTTAAAAATATGCCAGGATGACAAAATCCAACATCAACTAGGCAAGGAAAGATACCAAAGCAGGAAAGATTTAGGAACTTTCTATGAACAATTTGGTTTACCTTGCACCAAAAATATGAAACCCAGAAAATCTAGGCATCCTAAAAATCAGATGAAATCTGAACCCCAAGAAAAGCCTAATCAATCCAAACACTCTTTCAAATACTTTAGGAAGAAATCTAGAGTTAGGAATACTCCATCTCCTGAACAATCTAAAAATACTAAGCCAGTGTGTTTTAAATGTGGACAACCTGGACACATTGCTAAGTATTGTAGATTGAATAGAAGGTTGCAGTATCTAAAACTAGACGAATCCATCTTAAACTAAATAATCAACCTTCTTACTGAGCTTTCTTCTCAATCGGATTCAGAACATGGAACAAAAGGAGAAAACGAGGTTCAGCAAATAGACCGTCTTCCTTAAGACGATGAAATATCTTCAGAGGACTTACCCTCTGAGTTTAGAGTAAATGTGCTCGATTCAGAGCAAAAATTACTTTTTGATATTATTAGTGATTATCCTAATAATGATAAAAAGCAAGAATATCTCCAAAAACTTAGGGAAAATCTGGATAAACCTTCCTCTTCTTCAAAAAGGTTTTTACAACCAGTTTCCTATAATTTTAAAGAAGTTTTAGATAGATTTAAATCAGACCAAAATAGACCTGTTACATTACAGGACTTATAGTCTGAAATAAATCTGTTAAAAATAGAAGTCAAGGAGCTTAAATCTATTCAAAAACTCCAAGGAGAAATCATCTCTACTCTTCAAATTCCTCCTGAATCTCCAATCTCTTTAAAAGGAAAAGAAAAAATCAATAGAGATGAAGAAATTGAAGAAAATGATTTCTTAGGAATTATTTCCATAATTTCAGTTCCCAAATATTTTATTTCAGTTGTTTTGACAAAAAAATGACTGGAAATTGGAAATAATTGCTCTTTTTGATACCGGAGCAGACGTAAATTGCATCCAAGAAGGCCTAGTTCCTATAAAATTTTTTGAAAAAACTAAGGCCAAGATCAAGTCTGCAAATGGTTCACTCCTTGAAATCAATTTCAAATTATCAAATATTCAAATAGTAAATTCTTCTTTCAAAACAAATCAAGAGTTTTTACTTGTGAAGAATTTATCCAGCAAAATTATTTTAGGTAATCCTTTCATTCAAGCCTTAATCCCTTACAAGGTTTTAGATGAAGGAATTACAACCAAAGTTCTAGGAGAGAAAATCACTTTCTAGTTTGTCAAGAAATCTCATAAGGTTAACTTGATAGACTGTAAAGAAACCCAAATAAATTTTCTTTTTGAAGAAATTTCCTACAAAAGGATTGAGCAGCATCTTCAAAATCCTACTGTTCAATCAAGAATCAAATTTTTAGAAAAAAAGGATAATCAGTAATGTGTGTGTTGATCTTCCAAATGCTTTCTGGAATAGGAAGCAGCATATAGTAGATTTACCATATGAAAAGGATTTTTCTAAAAGAAAATTTCCTATAAAGGCAAGACCAATCCAAATGAGCTATGAACTCCTGGACTATTGCCAGAAAGAAATAGATGATCTCTTGAAAAAAGGGATTATTAGGAAATTGAAAAGTCCTTGGTCTTGTGCAGCATTTTATGTCAATAAGAATGCTGAATTAGAATGAGGCACACCAAGGCTTGTAATAAATTATAAGCCTTTAAACATTGCACTTCAATGGATCAGGTATCCAATAACAAATAAAAAGGATTTGTTAAACCGACTTTATTCAACAAAAATCTTCTCTAAATTTGATATGAAATCTGGTTTTTGGCAAATTCAAATAAAACCTGAGGACCGTTATAAAACAACATTTACTGTCCCATTTGGACAATACGAATAGAATGTAATGCCTTTTGGTTTAAAAAATGCTCCCTCAGAATTTCAAAGGATTATGAATGAAATTTATAATCCTTATACCAATTTCATCATAGTTTATATTGATGATGTCCTAGTCTTTTCAGAAAATATTGACCAGCACTTCAAACATCTCAATATATTCTTAGATGTAACTCAAAGAAACGGTTTAGCTGTTTCTAAAACCAAATATGCTTTGTTTCAAGTGAAAATCTGATTTCTTGGTCATAACATTTATTAGGGAACCATAACCCTAATCGAGAGATCGATTGAGTTTGCTAATAAATTTCCTGATCAACTGATCGAGAAAACTCAACTTTAAAGATTTTTGGGTTGTTTAAATTACGTTTCTGATTTCTTCCCAAATCTTTCAAATCTTATCAAATCATTGCATGATGTTTGAAAAAGAGTCCTCCTCCATAGACTGACATGCATACTCAAATAGTTAGGCAAATTAAGAGTCAAGTCAAAACTCTTCCTTGTCTTCAAATTTCAAACCCCACTGCACCAAAAATTGTTGAAACAGATGCATCTGATTTAGGCTATGGTGACATCTTAAAACAAATTTTAAATGGCAAAGAGCATATAGTTGCATTTGCATCCAAACATTGGAACTTTGCACAACAAAATTATTCCACTCCAAAAAAGGAAAATTTGACGATAGTTTTGTTTGTTCAAAAATTCCAATATGAACTTCTAAATCAAAAATTTCTCATTAGAGTTTATTGTAGTTCAGCTAAATCAATTTTACAAAAAGATGTTCAAAACATTGCATCCAAACAAATTTTTGCTAGATGGCAGGGCATTTTAAGTGTTTTCAATTTTGAAATTGAACATTTAAAAGGTTCTTCAAATTCTCTCCCTAATTTTCTAACTCAAGAATTTTTACAGGGGATTTCAAATCAGCCACCATGAAGAAAAACAAAAAGAGTGATCCTCCTGATCCAACAAAGCGAAAACCTACCGCTAAGGAAAAGGCAAAACAAGTTACTACCTCCTCCTCCACAAAATTTAAACCCAAATCAACCTCATCATCAAGACCACTTCAAGATGATGGTTTCCAAATAGAAGTTCTGCAAGCCCTTGCAGCCTCAATCTAGAAACCTCTTAGGATAGAAAAGAAACCTTGGGCTAACATAACAGAAGAGGACTAAAAGGCCCAAGAACTAATCCTAAGCCAATCTGACATTCTAAAGGCAATTGCCAATCAGAAAAAACAAATCTACAAGGCTGGAAAACTCTCAAAATCCATTATTCCGACCCAATCAAAACCCTCTCCAAAAATAACTAAATACATCAAAAAGCTAAATCCCCAGAATTTGTTATATACAGAACCAAAATACTGGGCCAGCAATCCTTTAAACCTTATACCAAAGGTCTTCCCAAATAATTGGCATTTTGTACCCAAATCTTTCCTTCATACCATAGATTTCTACCAATATATTCTGGTAGATTCTAGCTTTGTGTTCATAGAACATAAAAGGAGCAAAGAAAATCCTAAATTGATAACTCATTCGAGTTTTCGAATTCAGAAAATTATTTCTTCACAAGAATGGGGCCTAGAACCATTCAAAATGAAAAAATTTCAAAAACCTTTTTTAACAAATCTGATAGGTTATTCATACTGGGATTACCAGGAAGCCTGGATGAATACTTTATTTTTTCAAAATAAAATGAATAAATATTCTTAGCTGATTTTCTTCGTTTGCAATGCCAAGTATCAAATTCCCAATTAGTTTGTTAGATGGTAGAACATCTTCGGACCAATTGAAGAAATTTTTCCAACAAATATCAAAAAAGGATGGGAAATCTTTCGTGATAATTTTAATTACAAAAATTAAGAAAAATTTCCTATCTTATTACAATTTTTCCTCAGAATAGGCCTTCAATGGTGCTATTATTAGGAATATCATCTTGCCCGAAATCCAGATGGTAACTATCCGATTCTCTAAAGAATTGGTTCAGTTAAATGGTGGGCAAACTTCAAATATTTTTATATGGCTGAAGAACCCCAAATTAAAAAATGGTTCAAAAAATATCTTAAGTTCAACAAAGATCCCAGGAAAGGAACCAACCAATTTCTTCAGTCCAAATCAAATTTTATGGTAGCCCTTGCAACCGTTTCAAATCCAGATGAATGACTTTCAAAGATTGAAGATATTCGAACTCTGGTGAAATCGAAAGCGAAAGTTAAATATGAAGCTTCATCAAATTCTCCTGCAAAGTCTGAAGAAGAAGAAGAAGAAGAAGAAGAAGAAGAAGAAGAAGAAGAAGAAGAAGACTATGCGCAGCTAAATGAAGATGATTGTTTCAGCATTGACTTTGGCAAAATCAGTCTTGATGATCTAACCTGAGCCATCAGATAGAGTTACTCAATCTGAGCTCTCAGATGCAAATACTGGAGTACAAGTCAAATGTGTCAGCACCAGAAGACAAATTCGGCAACTGGTGGAGACAGTATAATAGGAATCTCCGATAAATCTATTTGCTTTCTGTCACTTTTTCCTCTTTCGGTGACTAAAGCTTTTCACTGTAGTACTTTTATTGTTTACTTTTCCTGTTTACCCACGGGTAAAAACTGTAGAAGTCTACTATAGAAATAGGACCAAAAATCTGTTTATAAAAGCAGAACCCTAAATGTTCAGAACCACGCAACATTTTAGAGAGCTTAGAAATAGCCTTCTAAAATCTTTGCTGGTTCTTTCCCTCCTAACTCTTTTGTAAGTTTCTTTTATGAAATAAAAGAATTTCGCAGTCCGTTTGTGGTCTCTACTTCCATCTCTTACTGCAAGCCTTTAATCTTCTCTTAGGGGGTTCTCACCGGGGCCAATTGGTATCAGAGCCCGGGGGGAAGTAGGGATGGGTGATTGAGCTCAGGCCTTGCTTATTGGGGGAAGTTGGCATCACATAATATTATATATATATATATATATATCAAATAATATCACATAATATTATATATATATATATATAATATTATGTGATATTATTTGATATTAAAGTAATATCAAATAATTACATTATTAGATATTAGATAAATATATTATGAGAAAATATTATTTTGATATTTGATAACTATATGCAATTATCTAATATTAAGATATTTATATTATGAGATAATATTATTTGATGTTAGATAATTAATAGATAAGTCCTATATTTCCCTATTATCTCTAGGATAAGGATAAGATTAAGATGAGTTATTAAGTATGATTAGGATTTTGGAAGCATTATCCT
This sequence comes from Sindora glabra, assembly GCA_020226215.1. Lineage (NCBI taxonomy): Eukaryota > Viridiplantae > Streptophyta > Magnoliopsida > Fabales > Fabaceae > Sindora > Sindora glabra. Next base: position 8,260,367 of record CM035233.1, read on the forward strand.
AGTAGGACTAGGATTATGGCTTGCCTAAGTTCTATAAAAAAGGACTTGAGGGCAGCACTTTTACAACATGCTCAAAGCTTCCATAAAAACCCTAAATCACTCAGAAAACATCCAATCCTAATTCCTAGAGAGAAAAACGCATCCTAGCATATTTATGGAGGGTGAAAGGTCGTTGTTCACTCCGTGTGGATACCGTAAAGATGTTGTACCTTCTGGCCGGCATTTGGTTCATCTGCTTTCAAGTTTTGATCAGTAGAAACACGAGTGCCTAATAAGTAACACCCTAATCATTGATTTATGCTTTTTGCATGGATCATAGGTAGAATTCGAATCAAATTTTGAATTTTCGCTGCATATGATAATCCGAGTAACCAATAGCTATAGTTTTTAAACCATATCTCTCATTCTAATCTCTCTGAAGTTTTAGAAGCCTTCTTCTTGTCTGAGTATTGACTTAGGAAGACTACTAAAGAATACCTAGTTTTGGATCTTTAGGATAAATTTCTTTGTATGCTCGGGTGGACTTTTTACTTTCTTACTAATGTTAGCCAAGTGATTTATGCTATTAGTTTCCTTCTTTTTTTATTGGAATTGTTGCTTGTGTTAATGATGTTTGAGTTTCTATTATTTTTATATGTGAAATCTTGGTTTTTTTTTTAGTTGAATCTATTTAGGTTCTTAACTTCTGGGTATTGTTTGTTTGAAAATCTATAAGGTGATTTAATTTTTCCAAATTTTATTAGATTTAAATTAAGAACTTAGGTTGAAATGCTTCCTTGTCAGTTTTAGCAATGATTGGTGAGTGTTTCTTTTTAAAAATACCTTTTCCTTCTTAACTACCCTTTGTTTAATGATGGGTATATGATAGAATCTTTATAGTTGATTTGGAATATGTTGTTTTTTCCATTTTGGCATACTAGGTGTCCAAAAATTAGGTGCATTGGTCTTTGTTTTCATCTTTTGTATACGGTTAATTTAGATATATGCAATAAATTATGCCTTAGTTATCTAAGAATATTGAAAAATGGAGATTGCAAGTAAAAGAAGGATTATATCAATTGTACCAGATTTAGTCTATTTCATGGTTTAAAGTTAGAATTGAATTTAGATTGCTTATCTATTTAAGTCTCTACTTCAAGATCAAAAAATGATTGCTTATCTATTTTGTCTACTTTTGGCTTGTATCCAAGATTGCTGAATGTGAATGAAATAAATGCTTATTGTTAAAATCATTACGGTAGTATCCCTCAGATAAATATTAGTGTTGATTTGACAATTATAATTTTGACAATAAAATCTTATACTATAGATGCATCTTGAGTTATGAGTTATTTTTCATTTATCTTTTACTTTGTATGTATTATTTTTTATATGATCATTCTCCATATCTCAATAAATGTGCTTTTCACATTTTTCATAATGCTTAGATGGCTTTGACCCAATAAGGGAATGAAGGAGAAAGCCAAGAGAGGAAAGACATAGGAATAGTTAGTTAGTCAAAAGAAGTGCTATATATTTTTATTTATATATATAATCAGTCAATGGGAAGAAGTAAGGGAAGAAGTATTGCCATAATCTCTCAAAGGTTACCATAAAACAAAGTAGAGATGAAGTTCTAAAAAAAAAATCAAATTATCATGAGAAAAAGCTAAATTGAAAAATAAGTATGACTAGATAGGATCTAAATGGAGTCTTTAGAAGCAATTGAAAGGGAAAGAGACTAGGTTAAGATGGGATCATAACAAAAGAATAATCACTATTAGTGATGAGTGGTGTTTGATGCTAAAAAATTAGATAAATGAGCTTAGCTTAATTATCTATATCTTGTTTTATAAGTAAATAGCAAATTTCAAATATTTCAAGATAAAGGGATTGATCCTAAACTTGAGTACAAAATGGATCAACGTTTTAGATATTCATTAACTAGAAAGGGTTTAATTTACTTTTCTAGGTGATCAACCATAAAAGCATGAAAAGGAAAAGGCATATGTTCCTTCTCCACTTTATGTTAGCAATGCTCATGATACATCATTAGGCTATAAAGATGACATAAGTGATCTTAATAATTACTATGTAAAAGGTGCATAGGAAGAGGTTAAGAGTGATTCTACCCCTACCCCTAAAGCTATACAAAATGAAGGGGATGGAAGAAGAAGAAGCAAAAAAGTCTTGAAGAATGATGGTTCAGAAAGTAACAAAAGTGCAGGGATCATCTCTACTAAAAAAAGGAGAAGTTACTACAATAATTTGTGAAGAGTTTGATACTTTATTTGAAATTATTAAGGAGAGAAAACCCCTATGATGAACTTTTTAAATCTTATTGAAACATCTAAGCATAGTGTTGTGGATGCTTTAAATCATAGTCTTACAAATGTTTTAGTAAAGATTTATGCTTTGCCTAGGTTAAAGCTCGATACTCCTAAATTTAGCTTTACTTGAATGTTGATTGAAGATCTATGAAAAAGGATAATTCTATTTGGTTTGCCAAGCAACATGGCAATAGTTAAATAGATAAAGTTTATATACAAGGAGTAGAATAAGCACTAGGACTTGTCCTAAGGATTTTTATGTTTAGTTGTTATTTTAGACATTTATGGATATGCATACATGAACTATTTAAGTTATTGTTCCAAATATTTATGGATACTCAAAATTGCTATTTCAGTTGAGGTTGCTTTTGATGTCACCCTTGTTGCTTAAACTTTGTAGTTTGTCTAGATATCTATGGATAAACTTTACTATTTTATCAAATTTTTACTATTTGGAGTGATAGTCTCATAATTTCTTGTTGAGTTGAATTATGATTAGAAGGAATTATGACATCTCATAATTTCTTATTGAGTTGAATTCTAATTACTTACTTTAATTGAGTGGAAGCTTTATTCAAACTTGTTGATTTATGTTCTCATGCCTATATTTTAAATATTTCAAGTCAGTGTCAGTGTTGATTTCCAAATTGCTGGATATTTTAAACATTATGGGAAGGTATGATAATTATTATTAAGTAATATCAATTACATGATAGTTACTTTATTATCTTTATTCTATATGTCCCAAAATTTGGATCTTATAAGTTGTGAAAATTTTATAATAAGATTAAATTAGTTCATCTAAAAATAATATTTTACTAGTTAATTTGTAGGAATGGATAATCATAATATACAAATCATGCAACTTCTACTAAATAAGGAACTTCTTTTTCAAATTCTTGAAAATGACAATGAGTTTTTGGACTTAGTAGTATGTGTAACGGATTATCTATGTTCATTATTTAAATCATATCCATAAGGAGCCATGTTACACTTCATTTGTAACAAGAGAATTGTGGATAAATGAGCTATTAACTTAGCATGAAAAATGGTGTTTTAATATATTTAGAATGAATCAAGACACATTTTGCTAATTATGCATGGATTTGAAATATATATATAGTTTTAAGTCTTCAAATAGGATATTAATTTTAGAGAAAATAAGATTGTTCATATATATCATTAGTAAGGACACCTCAAACCAAGATGCATAAAAATGATTTCAATACTATGGTGAAATTATGAGTAGAATTTTTAAAGAATTCTTAGATGCCATAGATGGCCTTTAAAAAGATATAATAAAGTCAAAAGATCCCAAATTCAAGGAAATTCCATCATAAATTGCCCATGATGTTAGATATATACCACACTTTAAGGTAATTAAGTATTTATTTATCTCTTTTTACTTTTTGATAAGAATACATGTTTATCATTTTATAAATATAATTTCATATTAGGATTAAATTAGAGTTATTAATGGAACACACATAGCAGTAATTGTTCCTAAGGAGGATTAATTATGATATGGAGGAAGACAAGGGATAACGACCACAAATGTCTTAGCTACATGTAATTTTGATTTATTGTTTACTTATGTTTTAACTAGATGGGAAGAATCAGGACATGATGCACATATTTTTCTTGATATAATTAATTATTCAAGTTTACATTTTCCAAAACCACTATTAAGTAATTTTTTTTAAGTTTTTAATGATTTAATTCTTGTATGACTTATAAATTTAGGAAAAATTTCTTTCTAATTATATCATCTCTATGTATATTCCTTTGTAGACAAAAGATACCTAAATAAAAAGGGATATTTGACATTATATCTCTAGACAAGGTATCATCGATTAAAATTTCATGGTGCAAATCCAAAAAGATCTCGAGAAGTCTTTAATTGAGCTTATTTATCCTTGAAAAGTTGTATTGAGAGGATTTTTAGTATTATTAAGACTTAATAGAGGATATTATGAAAAATGCCCAAATATTTAATAATGAATCAAAATAGAATTATCTATGCAACTTTTGCATTGAAAAATTATATTAGGAGCTTTTTCTTAATTCCCTTGGTAATATATATATATGGATTCTCCCCTTAAACTCTATACTTTAGCTATCCACTTGAAGAATTTAGCTTACCCTAGCTCTTGTGCTCAAGCTTATTGGTTTAGCTTTCAAAATCATCAATCAAGATCCTAATTTTATACTTTTGGGCTATTTTTAGATGTTATGGCCAATTCTTCACAGGAAAGTGTTGGAGAAATGAGAATTAGAGAGACAGTAGCCATTTGAAACACAATTGCTTCCAATTTGATGATATATAGACTAAGTAGATGACAATCTTAGGGTGTTATAAATGTTAGTACTAAATGGTGTTATTAACTTTTAATTTAGATGGGATTTATCATTAAAATTTTATTTTAATTGGTACTTTCTAATATTGTAATATATTTACTAGGATTGTTGTCCAAACTTTATTTTGATTGATACTTTTAATGATACAATATTTTTTAATGATTTATAAATTATTTCTAATTAATTCATACACATGAAGTATATTAATCAATTAATTTTCTCATTTCTTTCACTATAAATATATAAAAAATTATAATATTTATTTTTACACAAAAATTAAATAATTATGATTATTAATTTCTTATTGATAAATTTATTAACTATAAAACTTATATTAATTTTATTTTAAGGAAATATTTAATATATAATAAATTATAATGATATATTATTTATAAGAAAATTTAATTTACTAAATAATATATAAAATAAAAAATTATTAAAATATTATTAAAATAAAAGAATACTTAAATAACTCATAAAATATACTCATTTCTTTATATATAATTTTATATATAGATAATAAATTATAAATAACTAATTTTGCTAAATATTTTTATTCAAATAAGTTAATGCAATAAGTCATCAACTAGTAGTTAATTGAATTAATTAACCACTAATATAATTAATTAATTACTAAACAAGGCCTATATATAAACCTCAACTGTAAACCTCTTTGCATCATTTAAATTTTAGTAGTAATCTTTTTATCCTTTGATAAAGTAATTGTTTACTTAGTCCAAACCCTATTTAAAATTTCTTTGCTTGAAAGGATACTCATCTCTAAATGATATAAATGAGATTTTACTACTTAACATGAATGATAATGTGCATAATAAAGGCATAAAAAACTCAAAACACACAATATACCATATGGAAGTGAAAACATGATAGAAAGTAGGTTTTGATATGGAACATAACATATTTATATTTAGAGATGGTAGTTTGTATTATTCGGATCGACTTATTTATTAATTGTGTTATTCGTATCTATCCACAGGTCACCCATTTAACTTATTTATTAATTTTAAATAATAAAATATATATTATAAAATTATTTATTAAATTTAATTATTATTTTTTATAAAAATATTTTTAATTATTAATAAAATATTATTTTAATTTTTTATTATATATATCTATTTATAATTAAAATATTATTTATTTCTTAAATAAAATTATTAAAAATTTAATATAAATTCTTAAACAAATTGGCGTGTCAACCCGAACCTAGATAAATGTCTCAAGTTATCGTATTGTATAAAAAATTGTCACCTTATTTATATTCCAAGGTTTATCCTCTAAGTAAGGCAAATGGTGCATAAAATTATACTAATCATATCCCACTAACTCACATGTACAACATAAGTTTTGAATTTTTTTCATATCAAAAGTTCACCCATAATTTATCATTAACTCCTCTCATTAGCTAGAAACCCAAAGGTAATCTTTTAGATAAGTTAATTCAAACCCATAAATGAAGAAAAGGTCTCACTATATATCCATTAATAATAGGAATTTCATATTTCTCACCTTTCCCAAGTTTAATGCATATTCTTTGTATATTTTGAAAATCCATAAATTCTAATGGAATGTTATGGATTTCAACTTGAACTAGAGCAATACCAAATTTAATCTCTTGCAAACTTATAAATATTCTCTAATATTGTAGATTCAAAAGCTGACCCATGATATTCCACGGGGCTCATTAAACAATCATTGCCATTTAGTCTTTTAAATGAATAGTAAAAATGTACAAATTGGGACTGTCATTAACAATTTGAAATTCTTGTATGAAATTCGAGCTTTTCCTAATCAAATCTTTAACTACATTCTTATTAAGAACTTTCATTGTAATTAGCTTTCCCACTAGATGTAAATTTCTTTCAAGATATTTTCATTTGGGTATAACTCTAAGACATCCTTATGCTTCTCAAAATTTTCCTAGTTGTTCGGTAGCATAGCCATGAGAACTAAGTTTTGATAACACCTTTAAAGATAATACGACATGCATCTTAGCACTCTTAAATCACATTTGGAAATAAAGACTAAACTGAAAGAAAATAAATTACATTAGAACACTAGCTTAGCAAAAGAGGATATGTTACTTGATTCTAACAGTATATAGAAAAAATAAAGAAGTAGAAGTAGGTTCTTAGAAATCAACTACTTCTTTTAGATGATTTTTGATTAGGTAGGGTTTTCAGAGTCAAGCGAACCACTAGAATTCCAAGAGCAAAATGGCGTTGGTGTGAGAGAATGATTTTTAAAATCGAAATTGAATAAACAGAACATGAAACAAGAAGAGCAGGCAATAAGAGAGACGAGGGAAAAAAATAAGCTAGATTCATACTTGATTAGAAGGTAATTAGCTAGAGGAAGAATCCAATCCAGATGCTATAGATGTTGCATCTAGGTAGAGTTTCGACAAGGGATTGAGGCAAATATGAGTGATTGGGCTAAGAATTCTTCGAAAAAAATGAAAAAAAAGAAAATTAATCAAGAATAAAATGGTCTTTTCTTAAATTTGCTTCTTCAAAATGCTCCCAAACCCAACATTTCTTAAAAAGCTTCAAATCAACTGATTGCCAAATACCATTGGCAAGTCAATCAATTAATTTAGTTAAATCAACCAAAAGTCATTTAATAAGTCATTTACCAAACATTACCTTAATTTTGCTCTTAAATCACTTTAGGATTTCAATTATATAATATTGGAAAAATTACATTGAAATCCCCTAAATTTTGATTCAATTATACATAACATATCTCATTTTTTAAAATTATACACTTCTATCCTTTTAATGTACTTTCATCATTATAAAATGTAATGATGATAACTTTTTAACTACATTTTTTTTAATGTCTTCCGACTAGAAGGCTATTTTTCTATAATTTTATACACAAAATTTATAACATAATTATACATAAAAAAAAGAGAAAGTGTTTTTATTCTTAAAAAAAGGAATATATTTATACATAAAAATATAGAAAAAATGATCTACTAGTCAAGGGGGATAACATTGGAGAAATGATTATAATTTAAAAATTCAATGTCATTACATTTTAAAATAGTAAAAATATTTTAGGAGTGGAGTGTATATTTTTTGAAATGAAAAGTGTCAAGTGTAATTAGGTGAAATATTAAAGATGATCAATGAAATTTATCCTACAATGTTTTAGAATTAATATATATTACCTATTTAATTAATTATTTTATATAATTATATGAACTTTTTTACATCAATGATAGAGAATTTTGAACGAAATATCTTTATTCATACCTTTCACCATTTGCGCGAAACCTGATGGCTTTATCATTTCATTTTTTTTCTATAGTTTATAGGTACGTGGTTAATAAAAATTAAATTAAAAATATTAAAATTTATTTAAAGATATAAAAATAAGTTTGAAATTATGTTTTAAAGATGATGTGCCAAATTAATATAAAATAATAATATCACATTTGATAAACAGTTAATAAAAAAACTCACATAATTATAATTATAAAAAATAGTTAATTTAGTGAATAATAAATTTTAATTCCAAAGTTTGTTTTGTATAATTCAAGGTTTTAATTATAAATTTCAAAGTTGTGAAGACAAACTTCAAATCAAATCTCCCTAATATTGGGGAGATTTTGCATTTTTCATAACTAAATAATATTTGATACTTACTATTATTAGGCTAGAAGGCCATGTATATGTTAGCTGATCTACTCATGTATATGCACATAAACCAAAAGCTACCCGTTCAACATTGTTAGATCTTATATTTTCAATTTTACCCCGCACTTGCAGCAAAAAGGTATTATTTTTACTTCTTTGTTCTTTTTTTTTTTCTTTTTTTTCCATCTTTCATTGTCTAAGTACTCTTATTCCATTGACAGGCTATTAAGAAAACTCAACTCTATCTCTTCCTTTTGTATTTGGTCTTATATAACATTACAAAAAATAATTATCAAAACGAAAATAAAGTTGGAAACAAAATATGTTAAATTCCTGCTTTAAAACAAAATATGTTAATCTTATATTATAGTTTTGATTTTGATAATAACAATTAAGTTTAAAGAAAGGAAATCGAAGAAGCATGAAATTTAGGACTTTTTTATAGTTTTTGAAATTTATAAAAATAACATAAAATGGTTCTACTGAATTGGATGACTTGAGAGATGAATCCATCTTAAAAATAATTTATGATTCTTTTGTAGTTTGCTTATGAGTAAGAAATAAATAAGGGGAAAAATTAATAGGAGGATAGTTTCGGAAAGCAAGAAGTTGGATTAGCTTTCTTACCTTTTTTTATTTTAAAACAAATCATGTTTTATTTTTTATACAGTGAAATCTAATTTTTTTTCATTATTTAATCGAAAGTACTTTCAAAATTATACAAATGATGTTAAACACAGAATGTTGACGGGCTTTATCATATTTTTATATTATATATTAGTCGTGATTTTTATCATCTTTTATTATAATAAATGTTATTCTTATAATTTAGTACATGTCGATTTATCTTTTTTTAATGAAAAGTTATTTATTATTTATTCTTTACCTAAAAGATAAATTACGAAATAAAAATATAATTTTTTTATATTTATTAGTTATCAATAATAAGGAATAAATGTAAAGCTATTAATTGCTTCTTTCATTTATCCTTTCAATATTAAATCAATTCTTAATAAAAATTTAAATTTGAATCTATATCTATTAGTAGAATTAGTAGTTATTTATTTATTTCATTCTAATAAAAATCTTACCAAATGCTTTTTTCCTCTGTCCATCTTAAGTCATTTAAAAGCCATCATTTTAACTGAGATGAGAGTTTTCATCTTAATCTTTATTATTCATCTTTAGTCACTTCAAAACCATTTGCTGGTCTTCTTGAGATAAGATTTTTTATTTTCATCTTTAATATCTATAAAAATTATTTCTTATTATTTTTTGTCTTTTATAGTTGGTCAATTCAAAATTCTTATTATGTAAATTTCTTTTTATAATATCTTTTGCATCTTTTTTATACTATTGTTATTGTAGTTTAATTATACTTTTTTTGTTATGAGTACTTTATTTTATTAAATTTTTACTTTTCAGGAAAAATTTATAATTTAATTGGTTCTCATTAGTTTAATGAATTTTTTTTATATAAAACTAAAAAAGCATATGTTTTTTATATTGTCTATATCATTAGGTAAAATTTTTGGATTGTTTCACACTATTTAATAGGAAAAGCATAATTTAGAGAAAATTATGAAAGGAAGAGAATTACCATATGAACATATGAACTATTTTTTATTATAAGTGCTTTATTTTATTAGATTTATGCTTTTTAGGAAAAAAATTGTGATTTAATTGGTTCTCATTAATTTAATAAATTTTTTTATATATAAAACTACAAAAACATACATTTTTTTATATTGTCTATATCATTAGGTAAATTTTTTGGATTATTTCACACTATTTAATAGGAAAAGCACAATTTAGAGAAAATTATGAAAGGAAGAGAACTATCATATGAATATATGGATTATTATTTATGAAATTTGTAAATTTGCAGTTTATAATATATATGAATAGGTTATTTTTTTATTTTCTTAAATTTGTATAAAAATATTGAGATTACAAATACAACATTTTCTATTTTGAAATTTGAAAGTCATTTTATCCTTATTTTCATATGATTTTATTTGAAAGTCTTCTATTTTTTTATCTTTATTTGATTTGATTAAAAAAAATTTTACCATTGTCTTTAATTCATTTTATACGTAATTTAAAGTTTACAAACTTTCATCTATAATGCACTTTCTCTTCTTATCATACTACCATTATAAAAGAATCTAGTTTATTTTTATCATAAATTATGTTATTAAATATTAATATTAATAATTATTATTATCTTAAAAAATGGTATGTAATTAATGTGATGTTTGAATTCAAAAATAATTTTTTTGATAAAATAAATTTAAAATTAATTATTTACTTGAACGTTAAGTAAAATAAATGGAGAAATCACCTTTTTCCCTCCCTTAAATTTTTTCTATTTTTATTGTATTAGATATCTTTTCTTTCAAATATCTTAGACTTGGAAAGATGACCATTTTTTTTTTAAGAATTATTGGCTACATATTAATCAATTTTTCATCTAGTTATCTATATAAATAATTAATCTATAATTATAATATTATATTATTAATGTAAGTATTTATCTGTAATACAAAATTATTACTTTCAAAAGTTTATTTTATGTTATAATGTGATAATAAAAATATATTTCTATTACAAAAAAATCTATTCTTATCATAAATAATGTTATTAAATATTAATATTAATGATAATAATTATATTAAAAAATTTTATCTAATTAATGTAATATTTGAATTTAAAATTAATTACCTACTTAAATATTAAGTAAAATTGGCGGAGAGATGACTTTTTTCCCTAAAGCTATTAACTTGATCAAATTTTTATCTAATTCTCTCTACAAATGATTAATATATAATTATAATATTATACTATTAAAATAAATATTTATCCATATAAAGCATAGATGACTATTTAGTAATTTATATTTTGTGATTAAAAAAAAATATCTAACATTATGATAGTGGAGGAAAATAATTTTCTTTTAGAAAAAGATAAAATTATCTTTTATCAAATTTCTTATATTAGGATGTATTCTATGCAAATATCTGATAAATTAACTGATTGTATAAATTTTTTTATAAAATTTAAAATTACAAAATAATATAAAAGGATATATTAATAGAAATAAATATATAAATTAAAATAATTCATATTTATCTGAAGATAAAATTATATTAATGCAATTAATATATTTAAATTAAAAATATAATATTTAAGATTTAATTAATCATATTTTATGAACTTTCATATTTATTTACTTATATAATTATTATTTATAACAAAATTATAATCACTTAAAATATAATTAGTTATTTTTTATGAAATTATATATTTATATATATATATATATATATATATATATATATATATATATATATTTATAATTTAAAATTAAAATATAATTAAATTAATTATATTTTATAACATTGTATATTTATTTATTTATCTTAATTATATTTTATGACATCATACATTACATAATTTAATTAATTATATTTTATATAATTATGTTGTGAGGGGCATGGATTGTAAATTATTATTTATAACAAAATTATAATCACTTAAAATATAATTAATTATATTTTATGAAATCATATATTTATTTACATATATATTTATAATTTAAAATTAAAATATAATTAAATTAATTATATTTTATAACATTGTATATTTATTTATTTATCTTAATTATATTTTATGGCATCATACATTACATAATATAATTAATTATATTTTATATAATTATGTTGTGAACGGTATGGATTGTAAATTAATAAAAAATAATAAGAATAAATTTAATAAATTTTTAAAAAAATACTAATTTATAAGTTATAAACTACTTGAAATAACTTTTTTTTTGTACAAAATACCTTTAAATGATAGCTTAAAACTTATTGATTTTGTTGCAGGAAATGGTACCTTAATATTAAATATATAAGTCATTTTTCACTATCTTGACATTTTATAATTATATTTTTACAAAAAATAGTTCTTTATCAAAACAACAACAAACTGAGCTTTAGTTCAATATAGGCCACATGATTGAATATCAGATTTCTACTGAAGGAGGGAATCCCAGTGTGAGGGAGGCCAAAGGACGGTATCCATGTGTATTATTCTATAACCTTGGTGGATGAAAATGTAAATTTTCCTAATAGAGATAAGCAACATATGTAGCACTATCCATTTCACAATTTATACAACTACAGAGGCAAGAATTGAATATTAAAAACTAATGCCAATCATAGGAGGATAAGAACAAAATTGCATAAATCTTGCAATTTGCAACAGAATAATGGTGTTTCCAAACCTTTAGCTCTTTAATCCAGCCACTTACATACAAACAAATGCAACTCAACTTTGTTTGCCCCATGAGCCAAAGTTTGCTGCCAACCCACATGAAGGGGAAGAAGTTCATCTTTCAGCAAATCCAAGATTGTCTAACAAACACAGGTTTGAAGACCAGGTCTTCTCAAGTTGAGAGTTTGCCAGATAAGTAGAGAGCGAGCTTCTCTCTCAAAATGGAAGCAGAATTGTCGGCAAATTCACAAGTTTGTTCTCGATATCCCGAGTCATGCTGGTGGCACAGGAGCATATTATCTTGAACTTCATCCTCCATATCAATAACTATGTTATGCAGTATGCAGCAAACAAGAATAATCCTTGGTAACTTGTGCTTATCAGGCTTCCACATCACACCTTGAATTATCTTCCACATCTCCTTCAGTCTTGCCAATGCTCTCTTCGCCACCATACGGGTTGCTAGAAGCCGTCTGTTAAACTCAACTTGATGATCTGAGAGTCCTTTCCCTTTGTAAGGTGTAAGAAGCCAAGGCAGAAGAGGAAACCCGGTGTCCCCGATTATATATTCCCTCAACACAATTTCTTCTGAGAGTGTTTTCTGTCCACCATTCAATCTGTTCCCTTCTTCAGCAAGTTTGTAAAATGCTGAGCTTTGAAGCACAATTTCATCATTTAGACTTCCGGGCCAACCTGTAATTATGTCACGGAATCTCAAATCCGGATCCACAATTCCCTGCAGGATCATGCTGCAGTTCTTTTCGCGATCCAGCCATACATCATGCAGAGAGTCTGTTGATGGCAAAGTCATCATTATATGTGTGATGTCAACTGCACCACAACAATTAGGAAGGCCCCGTATATTTTCGAATTTGGACTTGATATTTTCCATTTCCATTTCAGTGGAAGGCCAATGCAGATGGCGGAGCCCTCTTTCTTCCATTGCTTCCACAAATCGCCATGTTATCTGGGAAACTGTTGACTGGTTCATCCCAAATGAATCACCAATTGTTGACAATGACTCGCCAGAGCTAAGCCTCCTGAGAGCAACAGCTACTTGGTCATTTAACGACAATTGTTTGCCCTTCAAATCAAAATAACTTGACGATCTAGCCAGCATATCTTCTTTCACGAGGGAACAAATATAGTCGAATGTTTTCCTTGAAATCTTGAAAATGGACTCGAATTTCTCTAGATTTTCAGATTGAGATAAAGGTCCTAAAATTATCGAAATTGAAGCATGAGAATATATATCAAATGGACAATCTGATTTATTCTTCAGACACAGGCATGACCAACTGAAAGTTAGATATCGAATTTCCCAAGATCAGATGGTTTATTGCAGTTAGTATATAGAGAGATTTTAGTAAAATCCTTCTCTTTCACAGTGCAAGTTTCTCTTAGTCATGCATGCCATAAAATCTGAAATTTTCAGGTACCATAATTACAAAGGAGAAGGAATGATCTATAATAAACAGAAAAATCATAATAATCTGAATATAAGACCCTAATTTCTCCAATTTCCCAAGATCATATGGTTTATCGCAGCTAGTCTATACAGAAATTTAAGTAAAAGCCTTCTCTCTCACCTCTTTTTTTTTTTGTACCTTTTTCTTTCTTTCAATAAACTTTCCTCTTCTATAACCCAAAAAAAAAAATCAATCCTCATTGTTATCAGGAAAAGTTTGACCCAAAATTGGTAAATGCAGCACTATATTTATTCTTCAATTTGAACCTCTTCAGCTTTGAACCACATTCCAGGGTTGTCTACTTGTAATTTCTCATCTTCTGTCATGTCAACATTATCATTTCAATTTAAGATATGCTGTGCCAAGTATCTATATTTAGCAAATATATGGCCTTTTTTGCTCTTTTGAAATCAGAAACAAGAAAATCAGAGAAAAACTGATCTTTATAAATATCTTATAGAGGTGGAAGTCCTCAATTCTATTTTTGAAACCTTTCTGCTACAAGAACAGAGTAAACTATAAGTGATAAACTTGTAAGACAAACCACGTCTGTGAGAAGACAGTTAACATTTAAATCCAGTTATTCTTAATCGAAACAGACTCATATTCAAAAAAGTTGGCCATTGGTCTCAACATTGTTTAAATTAGAGGTTATATTTCAGGCACTATATATTAGAGTAGCTGTAATGTCCTCAAAAATTTCAAAGAGAAATATTATAGATCGATAATGAAGACTCAAGAGAGACACATATAAGACCTAATAATTAGATCCTTACAAGATGTCAGTTATGACTATTAACTCACAGGTAAAGTATATATAATTCAATACAGTAAAACAATTTCAGACGCAATAAAAGCTGTATATGACAAATTCATCCAAAATTGGAGCACGAAATGATAAGTTTTCATAGAATTTCTGAAATATCAGCATCCCAATGCTTAATTGCTTTGAAGATATGGTGCACAGTAATCCTTATGGCTCATAGATAAGGTAAGTTCTCCATATGATGGAAGCAATACCAATTTATGTGACTCCTAGGAACAGAAAACTGGATGTACTAAAACAGCTTAGTTTTAGACATTTAACTGAACTTCACAATGAGAGAAAGCGACCACAGAATTCATGTCAAAATAACTTAAAAACACCTGATATGCAACTTATTATGATAGAGAAAATAATGAAAAAGATAGCATGTATTTTTAAAGTAAAAGAGGACCCTAGCTATGCTTTCAAATCCTTGGACAGACTACAGAAACAAATTGCACAAGTGCAAGCAGTAACATCATAAGAGGCATATTCAAACTGAGAAAGTATAAGTAATAAAACAAACAAATTCTCAAGGACAGATATGAGAAGTAAAAGTAAGAGCAGTTAAAAAAGATGTAAGCAAATTCTGCCAGATTCTGAAATAAACTGCTTCCATTTGCAATACAAGCATATCCAGGCTAGAGTATATGTTGCATTCTCTATTAAGTAACCCAACAAGCAATATGTACATGGAGAAGAACATAAATGTAAAAACTTGAACAAAAGTTCAAAATGTTAGTTGACGCTGATAATAGGCAATTTTTTATAGACAGAAAATAACTAATTTTTCAAGCACTGTTAAAATCTTCGATGAAGGGATTAATCTGGATCATTCTAATCAAACAAGAATATATCATCTATGCTCAAAGTTAAATAAAGCATAGACAAACTAATCTCAAAGTATATGACACTCTGCAAGAGGAGTAATATCTCACATTAGCCATGATGTCAAACATGACATGAATTTACCCGGTCGGAGGTCGGGGAGACACGAGACATTATTAAGCAATATCTGTCGATAAACCAACAACCCATTCCTAGAATAACCCTTTAGGCACGATAGAAATAGATAAACAAAATGGTAAAAGTTTGGTTGTTCAATTTATTGAACTGATTCCCAGATATGCAAAACGTGAATGATGCCCAGCAATAACAGTATTCATGAATAAAATCTACGACAACTTGATAAAGCAAAGCCTTTTTTCCAACCTTAACAGAACTGATTGCAGAGAACCGAAGTTGTTGCAATTTTGTACCTGTAATTCTCTTGGAAAATTCCTGCCACCAATCCAAGGATTGGGGTTGAGACAGTAATGGCGTTGCTCTCAATGATTCATCTTGGTGTTCGTTATTCTCAGTCTTCTTCTTCCTCTTAATCCCTCTAATGGAACCCATAAAATGCTCCAAAGACCTACCAAAAACTGCTAGAAAAACCAAAGGGGTTTTCTTCAATGAATTCAAGGAGAAAAACCCATGAATAATGACCCAGAATTCATCTCAATGGAAGTCAAATTTGAACGAAGTCGACAAAGGGTGACATATAATAATTTTCAGAGAAGAGAGTTGAAGTAGAAAGTAGAAGGCACATACAAACAATGAACGGAAAGGTGAACCAAAAAATGAAAGATGTGAGTAACGCAGGGGGCGTATATGTAAGGAAGAAAAGTAGAATGGAACGGATACTTTGATCACCCAGACGTGACAAAGGCCCTGGACATCTTCCTCGTTTGTAGTCTTTGAATAATCATTTTAGGACATCTTATTTATGATGGAGAGTTCCAATGCTTATTATTACAATTGTAAGTATATATTATTATGGGTGTCTATTATTTTTTATTATTAACATAAAAATAATATAATAGATATATAATAAAAGAAGAATATTTTAAAAATATTAAAATATAATTTTTTGAATTTTATGTAGACTTGTAATTATTAAAATTTTAATATTTTATATCACAAAAATCATAAAGTTTTGACGAAATTTCAATTAATATATATAATTTAAAATGTGATATATAAAAAAATATTTATAAAATATTAAAAAAATAGAATCATATATAAAACTAATCGATTCTATTAATATTTTAAATTAAAATTTTAACTCATTTAAAATATATTTATAATAAAAAATTATTATATCAATGTTTCTTAGTAATATTACTGACTGAGCAATAAACAATGGGAGCAGAATGCAATGGGGAAAATAAATGGTACATGAATCGTAAAATATTTAAAAAGAGAATAGACATAGTTCAATTAAATTAAATATTTAATTTATTTAATATATTTTGCGTTATATCCAATCATTTAATGATATTGAAATATGAGCTTTAAAAAACACAAATTTATATAAAAATACAATAAAATAGATAAAAAAAATGTGTAAATCATAAAGCTCTAAACAAAATCCTAATCGAGATACATTTAATTTCAAAATTCTAAAATTAATATAAAAATATTAATAAAATTTAAATAAATAAATTTATTTTAATTTTTAAACAATTTTACTAAAAATTAGAATATGTAATTAATTAATTGATTGAATTAATATTCTATATTAAAATTTTAACTCATGTATAATTTTTCATAATATAGATAAATAGGTCATGCTATTTTTAAAATAATTAGTGGTACTAGAGTATGAATCCTAAACAATAGAATACAACGTGTGTGTGTGTATACATATATATAATAGAGAAAATAAAAAGAGGAAAAGTAGAGCGTGAATTATAGCTCATCAAGGGTAAAAAATTGGATATACAATTAAGTAATTTAATTAATTTAAATATTTAGTTTATTTAAAATATTATTAATAAAAATATATTATATATTACATTTATATTAATTAATAATATTAAGTACGAAATTGTAAATAATAATAGCAAAAGAAAAGAAAGGAAACAGGAATAAATAAAAAGAAATGAAATAACATGTAGGGGTGGGAATCGGTCGGGTAGAACCGGTTAATGAGCTTAATTTCAACCAACCGCTCCTAATCGTTTATATCTAAATTTCAACCGAAACCGACCACTTCAAACTCTTAATCCGACATTAACCGATTAATCGGTTTATAATGATTTTAAGCGGGTTCGGTCGGTTTAAAAATTTTAAAATGTGTTAAAAGTAAGGTTACATGAATTCCAAAAATAAAAGCAACTTTCATTTTTTTATATTTTCACTACATCACAATTGATACCATATATTAAAACAAGATAAAATATTTAAATCAACCCATTAATAATCTCTTATTTTTAAAAAATGAGTTCATGTTAAATTCATAAAATAAACTTAATCGAATTATATGTGTTTAGTCTAAGCATTTTGTCATTTGTTGTTTGAAATATGGATAAGGAATGAATAAGAAGGGAGAGAGGAGAAAGATTAAGAAGGGTTTTAAAGAAATAAAAGTGTAAATGCCATATGAGAATCATTTTCAATCGGTCGGGTTCAGTTACAACTGGTTAGAATTCAATCAATCCGCTTCCGACCGAATTATGAAATTTATCTAATTTTTCAATCCGTTTTAAATCGATATCTTATACCACCCAAAACTAACCGACCTTTTTTCGGTTCGGGTCGGTCGGGTATTTTCGGATTAGGAAAACATTCCCACCCCTAATAACATGTGAATGTAAAAGTCTAGACAAATTTCTAATTGATTTTAATTTTTAAGTACTTTAATTAAAAATGAAATATATAATTAATTTATTTAATAAATATTTTTATATTAAATTATAAATTATTTAATTTTTTAATAAAAATAAAATATATTATATTATATCTACATTATTTGGTAATATCATTGTATCAACGTAAATAATAAAAGTGGATATGAAAATAATAAAAAAAAGTACAACGAATTAATGAAAAGAAAACAAAAAGCGTGTGACATGTATAGAAAAAAGAACTAAACACGTAATATATAATTAAGTAATTTTATTAAATTTTAGCTCATTAATTTTTATAAAAATATAATAAATTATATTATATATTAATGTTTAAACTATGAAAAATAGGAATGGATATGTAAAAAGAAAACAAAATTGCAATGGAGCATTTAATAATTCAATTTATTTAAAATATTTTTATAAAAAATTACATCATACTATATTGATATTAGTGTGTGAAATATAAATAATAGAAGTAAATATTTAAAATAAAAAAAGGAAAAACATGTAATAGAATAAATAAATAAATAAATAAATACTTTGACTTCCTATGAGGTATAAAAAATATACTCAGTCATCTCATCTATTTTTAAAATATACACATTATTTGATTTAACACTTTTTTATTAAGAATATGCCTTTTAGATGTTGAAATTCTTTTAAAAATTAAGGTTTTAAGATAATACATTTTTAATGACGGAAATGCCATTGAATAGTGGACAGTCACTCGAGTGTTTTCTCCGGATGACATTATTCTTAATTAATGGAAAGGCGATTCCCATGTTAAAATTTTCTTTTCCAATTTATTTACTTTTCAAGTATATATAACTTTTAATTTTTTAATATGCTCAATAAACTAAGTACATTATATTTTATTTTTTATTAATTAAAGAATAATTTTTTTTGTGATAATGGAAAGTTGAATTTTAGATTAAAATCCATTATATTTTATTTTTCTAGTAATAGAAGAACATTTTTAAGTGATAATGGAAAACAACTTTCATATTAAAATATATTATATTTTTTATTAATAACAAAAATGATTTTTTTGTGATAATGGGAAAATAACTTTTATATTAAAATATATTATATATCTTTTTCATTAATGACAAATTGGACTTTTCAGCAAGAAGTGGAAGATTGCCTTCGTGTTAGAATATATTATATACTTTATAATTAATTGAAGTACAAACAACAGAATACAGAGAAAAGACAAATAAAAACCAATTATGAAAAGAGATCAACCAAGGGTAAAATTGATATTTTGAGTCAAGAATATTATTTGACAATACATAAAAAGTAGATTGTAAAATGATATAATATCTATTGGATGATATTAATAGTTAAACTATAAATAATAAAAATAAACATATAAAAACTGAAAAATATATAATGGAATAAATAAAAAAAATACTTTGACACCTTTCATGATGTATCTTCTTTATTTTTAAAATTTATACATTACTCTATTTAACACTTTTCGATTAAGAATATTTATTTTAGATATTAAAATTTTTTAAAAATTAAAGTTGGAAATGATTATGATATATCATTAATATAATAATATATTGATATATTATCATATTTAATAATTAATATGTTTTCATGTAATGCGTTAAATTTAACTTTTAAAAAATAAACTTGATATATAATCAAATCTAATAGTACA
Organism: Sindora glabra; assembly: GCA_020226215.1. Lineage (NCBI taxonomy): Eukaryota > Viridiplantae > Streptophyta > Magnoliopsida > Fabales > Fabaceae > Sindora > Sindora glabra. The sequence goes on from CM035233.1 coordinate 8,280,591, forward strand.
TCAATACACTACTATATCCATCATTAAAGTTTTAAGATGATATATTTTTAATGCTGGAAATGCTATTGAATAAAATACAGTCACTCCATTTCTTGTAAATGACATTATTCTTGAATAATGGAAAAATAATTTTTATGCTAATTTTTTTCAATTTATTTACATTTCAAGGGCGGGTAGCTAATAATTTTTCAATATACATAATAAACTAAATACATTATATTAGTTTTTAATTAATTAAAAAAATATTTTTATGATAATGAAAAATTAATTTTTATATTCATATCCATTTATATTTTATTTTTTGTTAATAGAAGAACATTTTTTAGTGATAATGAAAAATAATTTTTATATTCAAATATATTATATGTTTTATTAACAACAAAAATGATCTTTTTGTGATAATGGGGAAACAATTTTCATATAAAAATATAGGAAAAAATGGAAATTACCTTGTTCAACTTTAAGGTGGTTAGATAAGACCCCATTTAACTTTGAAAACTTAAAAATCATATCTTTAAACTTTACAAAACTAGGATTAAATACACATCATCCACTTAATTGACCATCTTATTAAATTATATATTTTTATGAAATTTTTAAACAATAATTAAATATATTATGGTATATTAATTTTTTAGTTATTTTTTCATACATATTTTTTATATTATATAATTAACAAAATTAAATCATATATAAAGAATTTTAATTAAATACTTGTATATAATGTGCAAAATTATTATCTAAAAAATAATAAAATAAATTAATATTTAATAATATTTTGATTCTTGTTTTAAAAACTTCACAAAAACATTTCATAATTTGATGAAATGATATTAAATGAAATATATGTGTTATTTTCAAGTTTTGTAAATTTTAAGGATGTCATTTCTAAGTTTTAGTGATAAGTATAACACTAAAGAAGTGATCATAAAGATCATAAGCAAATCTTTGAACTTTTGCTCTTTCATTAGGAATCAGATATCACATATAGCAAAATAGATGAATGAATTGAATGACATATTCATAAACAAACATGGAACCCTATTTTAGATATTTGAATTCTTAAATTTTTACTTCTCAAACACTAGGAGACAAGAATTGATCAATGAAAAGTTCCTAAAAGGTTGAACAAGTCAAGGCTAGCAAGATGGAATCTTTGTTTTTCATTGTACTAGTAAATTAGGAGTGAGCAATATCTTCTAACTAGTAGCTAACAAGTTCAATAAGTATTTGATCAAAACATTAAAGCATTTTGCCTTATCGTTCAATTTAGGTTGGGAATTGGTATGGATCTACATTTGGATCCATGGTAGTGAAATAGAGAGGCTTAAACTTGTTAAATTTGTGAATAATTAAGAGTTTATTAGTGAAGCTTTCTCCAGAAGGAGTTAGTTATTTTTTTCTTTAACTTGAGGCTTAATCCTCTTAATCCCTATATCATTTTTATTTTTTTTTTTAGGTAAAGAACTTGTGTTACATCAACTAATAATTATCGATGGAAAGCAATAGCCCACGAAAGGATATTCAAATCATCATTTCTCTATGTCCACCACTACTGGATGATTCTTCATCACCATGATCACTAGCTTAGCAACTATTGGATTCAACTGTTACCTAATTTAAGAAAGTTTCAATTGTTTAGTTTACTTAAAAGCATGCCTACAAAAAATTATTCTATAAAAAGCTTTATCACCACTATTAAAAACTTTTAGGGTCCATTTGAAATATTAGGTCTGCACATACAATTTTTATAGTTTTAACCAACATCTAAATAAGCAGTTATAATCATATCATATTCATCCTATCCTAAAGCCTTTTATTCCTAGCTAATTCCTAAATCATACTCTAATACCAACATTGTTACCTAGCCATGACCAGCATTGGTCCCATTCTTAGTATCTACAAGTCTATTTAAGTCTACATTTGGTATTATCACATAACTATTAACAAATTAATTAATTTGATCATTTAGGTTTTATAAACATATAAAATATTTACATACAAAAGTTATGACTTAGTATGTACATAATGATTACAAAACCCAACTCCTATTTTAAATTATGTCAAATCTAAACTATAGTTGCTTGAATACCCTATCAAGATGAAGTCTACTTTTGAATAGTTATGGTGGTTAGGGAGCTTCAATTAGAGTATTTGTAAAACATTCTAAAAGAAAGTAGTGAGATAAAGTCTCAATAAGTAGATAATTTGCTTAGTTAAATCATTTTATACTCAATATTTTCATAATCATTCCACATCTTAATTTAAACAAATATCAACCATCAAATTTTCAATGAAAAGGTGAAATTCTTAATTAATTTCAAACATAAAGAATAATAGGAAAATCACTTTGTGTTTCTCAATTATCTTTATCCATTCACAAACTTAACTTTATCTTTCTAGATGCCTTATTTATTTACAACAAGTAACTAGATATGGTATCATTAACTTAATTTCATCATCTCATTCTTCATTATCATTACTTACCACTTAACATTTCATTATTTCCTATTACAATTAATTCAAGATAAGAGTTTAGCATTTTCATACAAGCTTATACATCAATTAATTTAACCCATAAAAAACCAAGCATTTATATACATATACATATATATATATATATATATATATATATATATATATATATATAACATATCATATTACCTTAACATATTATTTTACAATTCATTTTAGTGAAAACAAATTAGGTATTCAAGTATGATACAATATGGGTGGCTTATAAAGGGTTCATACTTAAGTACCATACTTGAGTACTTAAAAGCAAAGATGAAATGAAACTTTTGTATTTAAGTATGGTATTCAAATATGAGGGCCCAAAATAATAAGGCTTGTATTCAAGTATTATACTTGGATACTTGAAGGCAAATAATAAAGGATCCTTCTACACTCAAGTAGGGTACTTGACTATTAAGCCTTTGAGTTTACTCTCCAAGCATTATTTGAGTATTATACTCAAGTATAGTTTTGAAATTTCTAGAAAATTCTTTCAAAATACAAAACTATTAACCAAATTCAAACCTTAAATTAATAGCATCACCATTCATTCATTGAACATTATATCACATAGCAATCAATAACATTTCTACCTCAAAGTAATATAATGTTACTCTAGCAAAAATATTTTAGCTTTAATTCATCAATTATCATAAGAATCAACTATTAATTAAGTTAAAATTTAACACTTTCATTCATTTTCTAAGTAAATTATTTGATTGCCTTAGGGTATGAGGAGTTTAGGAAAAAGTTGATAAGGATGGCTTGCTTTCTTATTCAAGAAAGTTTTAAATTTTAAAAATATAAAATCTCTAATCCATTTTCTTACCATTAAAAGTGAAGAAATCCAATTGAAGGTCATAAATTGTAGAGCCTTACCTTGTTTAGAGAAAGTTTTGATATCAATCTTTAGAGAAATTGACTGATTTTATTAAAAATTAATTTACAAATTTAAGGAATTGTTCTAGAAAGAATTTGAAAAGGGAGGGGTTTTGATGGTAGATGATGAAAAATAAGGAAAAAGAATGTGTTTTAGCTTTTTAATTTAGAAAAGACATTTCGATTATTTAGATATTATTTAAAGGCAAACTTGGAAAACTTCCAGCCTAAACCTCCTCAATACATGTTATCATAAATTTAATTTCACATAATTCTATAATTAATTTAATTCTATATTTTCATTGTAAAAATTCATTTTCCCTAATTTAAGCATTATCCTAAACAAACCCACAATAATTCCAATTAGTAATATATATATATATATATATATATATATATATATATATATATATATATATATGTTATTACTAATAAATAATTTTAATAAAATTCTAAAATATTAAGGGTGTAAAGTCCTTGCCCCTTCAAAAAATTCATCCTCAAATTTTTATAAACTAAATTATAAAAAAAAATTGTTTGAGCTTTAAGATACTAAAAAGATATGGATAATTTTGTTATATTTTAGCTTTAAATCCCTTATATTGCTTCTTTTATCCTATGATTTTCCTAATGAATTTTTATTAATGGCATTATATTTGATATAAGTTTACAAACTTGATAGTCTAGAATCCTTGTTGGTTATTCTTTATAGGAAAGTTTCGTATCTAATTGGAGTGGTTCATATTCAATAATATGAGAAACATCAAGTAAGTATTTGTAAAGCATTGATATATTAAATACTAAATGGATGTCATACAAATCATTCAGTAAGTTTAATTGATAAGTAATTGGTCCAACATGTTGAACAAAGGAATGGATAGATGAAATGTGGTGTAAGTTTTCCTTTTCTACTAATTCACATCACTCTCTTCATTGAGGAAACTTTTAGAAAGACCATATCCCTTTCTTGAAATTCTGACTCTTTTCCTCTTTTATCAGCATATGATTTTTGATAGTCTTGTACAATTTTCAACATTTCTCAAATAAGTTTCACCTTGTTAAGGGCATTAGAAATAAGATCACATCCAAGCAGCTTAGCTTCTCTCAGATTGAACCATCCCATTAGGAATTAGTATCTTCTACCATATAAAGCCATCTCAATGGAAGATTGATAAATATTATTTTATGTGAATTAAATCAAGTGTAAGTATTTCTCCTAACTGCCTTTAAATTTAAGAGCACAAGCATGTAACCTTTCATCCAAAGTTTGAATGGCATATTCAAATTGGCTATTTATTTGAGGATGAAAAGTAGTACTAAAGCATAATTATGTTCTTAAAGTTTATTGAAATGATTACCAAAAGTAGGTTGTAAATTGAGTGCCTCAGTTAAAAATGATTATGAGAGGAATTCCATGTAAAGAAACTATTTTATTAAGGTATAATTGTGCATATCAAGTTATAGAATAGTTAGTTTTAATTGGAAGGAAATGGGCTCTCTTGGTAATTTATCTACCACTACCTATATGGAATCAAACCGTTTTTAAGTTCAAGGAAGACTAACTATAAAGTTTATTATTACACTTTTCCACTTTCATTCAAGAATAAGAGAAATTTAGTGCAAACCAATAAGCTATTGATGTTCAGCTTTGACTTATTGACATGTAAGACATTTCAATGAAAAATTAAGTACATATCTTTTCTCTAGAAGATTTATTACAAGTCATGATACATTTTCATATCACCGAGATGTATAATGTAAGATAAACTATAAGCTTGATGAAGTAATTCATTCCTCTTATGTATGGGAATCCAGAGTTAACTTTAAAATTTAATTATCTCTTCTGTATCAGTCATGAACTCTATATTTTAATTTATCATTGCTTCTTCCCTTAAAGTTGGATACTAAGGATCTTATTTTTTAGATTCTTTGATTCTTTTTATTAATATAAATTGAACTACCATTTAAGCAAGTATCACCATTTGGTCTTCAGCTTGAATGTTACATATGACCTTTTGCTTTACTTGCATGATAGTAGAAGGTGCAATCATAATCTTTTATTAACTTCATCCTTCTACTTTACCTCAAGTTTAGATTTTTTTAAACAAAGATGTATTTTAGGCTTTTGTGATTGGTATAAATTTCATAGGTTTCACTATAAAGGTAATATTGCTAAATCTTCAATACAAATACAATTGCAATCATTTCAAGGTCATAAGTTAGATAATTTAATTCATGCTTTTTCAACTACTAAAAGACATAAACAATGACTTTCCCATTTTGCATAACCACTTATCTTAAGCTTATTCAAAATGTATTATAGTAGACAATAAAGCCATTAGATCCTATAAGAAGAGTTAAAGCTAAAACCAAAGTTAAATAAATTTTTAACTATTAGAAGTTATTTTCATATTTGTTAAAGTATTCAAATTTTATTCATTTCTATATAAGCTTGGCCAAAGAGGAAGCTATTTTAGAAAAATCTTTTATAAATCAACCATAATAATTGACTATTTTGAAGAAGCTTTAAATTTTTAAAATAATTATTGGTTTTGGCCAAATTTGAATTGCTTCAATTTTTTATGGATCCATTTGAATATTATGCTCAAATATCACGTGCTTTAAGAACTTTATATTAATTTTCTAAAACTCACATTTGGAAATATTTACAAAGAGTTAGTTTTTTTGGGAGTTTATGAGATAAGGTTTTTTAGGAAGTTTATAAGATAATTTAAAGGTATTAAGCATGTTCATCTTCATTCTTAGATTATATAAGGATGTCATCAATAAAAACAATTACAAACTAAGATTCATGAAAATTGCAGGAGCATTAGTAAGGCCAAAAGACATAACACGGAATTTTTAGTGACCATATTGATTTTGAAAGCTATTTTAGGAATATCTTCTTTTCAAATTTTCAATTAACTATAACCAGAGCATAAATCAATATTAGAAAAATATTTTACACCTTGTAATTGATTAAATAGGTCATTAATTCGAGGCAATAAGTACTTGTTCTTGATTGGTACTTTGTTCAATAGATGATAATCAAAGTAATAATGTAAGGTTTCATCTTTCTTTTTGACAAACAAAATCAACACTCCTCATAAAAAAGAACTAGGATAGATCAATTTAGTTAAAGTCATTTAATAAATTGGAATAGAAATTGCATTAATACAAAGAGCAATTACAATATTGAATTTAATTTCATGGTCTCGATGCAAACTAGGTAGATCTTCTAAAAACACTTCTAGGAACTTACATACAATAGGAATGTTATTAACATTAGAAGAAGGATGATTTAGATCTCAAATAGCTGCAAGATATGCTAAACATCCACTTCTAATTTGCCTTTAATCTTTGATATTAGAGATGATTCCAATATTTTCAAACTTTTTTTCTCCCTAAAATACAATAAAAAGGCTTTTTCTACACCAAAGCTAACTGTTTTGTTAAAAAAATCCATTTTGACATTTTGATAACCAATCCATTCTTAAGATAATATTGTAATCTACCATTTCTAAAAGAATCAAATTTATAGGCAAGATTCAATTATGAATATGAATAGGGTAAGTATCTATAAATTGAGTAGCTACCACGATTCTATCTATAGGTGTTGTTACTAGCAAAGAGTTTAGTAATTTACTAAGAGATTTATTCATGAAGGAGGTTAATATTATTACAAAAGAATGTGTAGCTCCTAGATCTATCAAAATATTAGCTAATAAATTTTCAACAGAAAGAGATCCTACTATAATGTTAAAGACTTAGGCCTTGTGATGGGTTAAGATAAATACTTTAGCTTGGTTTCCTAGTGGGTTTCTCCTTTTGGCATTACCATTACCGCTTGGTTCTTGAGTAAGTTAAGATTTAAGAGTTACTAGTTGAGTTATGGATGGATTTTGCCGAGGAACATGACAATTTACACTATAACTTAATGGATTTTTAGGAAAATATATTCTTTTATAGCTTAACTGACCACACTAATAACAAATGATATTCATTTTGTTGCAAGGCCTTAGATGCTTATTCCTATACTAAACATATTTAAGTGGCTTCCTTCAAAAATTACTTTTACTTTGAGAATGTCCTTTATTAAAGCTAACTAGAACATTAGAATAAGATGATGGATTTCCTTGGCCTCTTCTTCTAAAAGGTTCATTGAATGTACTTCTTAGCCAAAAAATTAAAGTTAATTGACTTCTCTTTTCACAAGGAACACTAGAAAAGGGCATCCCTTCTGCATTAACTAGATGGCTAGGTCCTTTAAATTTGCTTTGGTTTCTTCTGAATTAAGATTTTCTTTCTTCTCAATTTTTAATTATATGTTCCACTTCAAGTGCTTGATTAATAATATCTTAGAATATGGTAATTTTAATGATAAATGTAACATTGAAAAAGTGGTCACAAAGGCCACAAGAAAATATTTGAACTTTTACTTTTTCATTAGGAGTTAAGGCTCTGTTTGTTTCATTAAAAAGTATTTTTCATAGCAAAATATCATATGCATATATATTAATGAAGGAATGATATGCTATTTATATTGAAGATTAAAAAAAATGATACCTAAAAGCTTAGAAATGAAGGAAAGCAAATTCTCTTTTGGAAGAAGGGAAGTTACTTTCTCAAAATTTTTCATATTTAACATTAAACAAGTAAAACACTTTCCCTTCATTTTAATATTTTATAACTATATTTTACAGAAAATATTTTTTGATGAAATAAATGAAGCCTAAATATCTCATATAGTGAGATAAATAAATGAATTGAGTGATATATTCACTAATGGATGTGAAACCCTATTTTAAATATTCAAATACTTGAATTTTACCTTCTTGAACATTGGAAGGTAAGAATTGACCAATGAAAAGTTCCTAAAAGGTTAACTAGGCCAAGGGGTGGTAAAATCGACTTTTTATTTTTCTACTATACTAGTAAACCAGAAGTGAACAGTATCTTTACCTAATAACCAATGAGTTCAATGAGCATTTAATTAGAGCATGAAAGCAAATTATTATATCACTCAATTAGGTGAGGAATTAGTATGGATCTTCAACTGGATCCATGTTAGTGAAATGAAGAGGCTTTTTCCTTTTTGGACTCAAAGCTAAATCATTTTGATCCATATGTTAGTCTCGTTTTTTTTCTTAGTAGAGAGCTTAAGTTATATTAGTTAGTAATTATTAGTAGAAAATAGCAACCCATAGAGGGATATTCTAATCATCATTTCCTTTGTGCCACTATCGTAAACTTATGACCCTGTAAATGATTCTTCATCACTTAGATCACTAGCTCGACAACTACTAGTTTTAGTCATTGCCTAAATTAAAAAGTTTCAAACATTTAGTTTACTCACAAGCATGCTTACAAACAATTATTCCATAAAAATCTCCATTACCATTATTAAACAATTTTAATGTCAATTAAAATGGTACTAGTGATATGTGTTCTTAGGCACACATACATTAATGATACAGTTTTTACCAACACTTAGACAAGCACTATAATCACATCTTATTAATCCTATCCTAAGTCTTTTTATTTTCACTTAATTCTAGACTATACTCTGATACTAACTTTATTACAACCCACTTGGCTATGACCAATGTGAGTCCTGTTCCTAATATTCATAAGTCTATCTAGACCTACTATTGGTATCATCACATAGTTACTAACAAACTAATTAATTTGATGATTTTGATTTTATAAGCATATAAAATAATACAAAATTTATGATTTAGTATATATGTACAAAATGATTACAAAACCCAACTCCCATTTCTAACTATGTCATATCTAGACTATGGTTTCTCAAATACCCTATCAAGATAAAGTTTACTTTTAAATAATTGTTAGTGGCGAGGAAGCTTCTATCGGAGTATCTGTAAAATATTTTAAAAGAAAAAAAATAAGACTAAGTCTTAGTAAATATATAATTTACTTAATCAAACTATTTTACACTTGATATTTCTATAATCATTCAACAACTTAACTCAAACAACGTCAACCATCATATTTTCAATGAAAAGTTAACATTCACAATCATAGTTAATTTCACACAAAAAGAATAGTAGGAAAACTACCTTGTATCTCCCAATTATCCTTATTTGTCTATAAACCTAACCTCTTCCCTCTAGACACCTTATGCATCCATAAACATGCAATCGAATTTAGTATCAATAACCCAATTCTATCATCTCAATTTTCATCATCGTTACTTACCACTTAACATTTCATTATTTGCCATTACATCCAATTCAAGCATTGAAGCTAATATTTTCATACAAACTTTTACATCAATCAACTTAACCTATAAATAACCATCCACACACACACACACACACCCACACTCACCCACACATATATATATATGTAACATGTCTATATTACCTAAACACATTATGTCATATTCATTTTAGTGAAAACAAACTAGGTATTCAAGTTTGATACTTGAATATAGGTACCTTATAAAAGGTTTATACTTGAGTGCTTAGAAGTGAAGATGAAAGGACGTTTTAGTATTCAAATATAGTATTTAAATACAAGGCCCTAAAATAGTAGGACTTATAATTGAGTATCATACTTGGATACATGAAAGATTCCCTTATACTTGAGTAAGGCATTTGACTATTAGGCCTTTGATTTCATTCTCTAGGTAATATTTGAGTACTATACTCAAGTATGATTATGGAATTTCTAGAAAATTTGTTCAAAATTTAGAACTTTTAGCTAAATTCTAACCTCAAATTAACATGCAGTGACAATTATTCATCAAACATCATTCCATATAGCAATTAACAACATTTCTAGCTCAAAGCAATATAATCTTACTCTAGCAACAAAATTTTAGTTCTAATTCATCAATTATCATAAGAATTAATTACGAATCAAGTCAAAATTAAAATTTTTATTCATTTTTTAAGTAAGTGGATTATCTACTTACTTTATGGAATAAGGGAGTTTAGAAAGATGTTGATGAGAGTAGCTTGTTTTCTTATCTAACAAAGTTTTAAAGTTTAAAATACAAAATCCTTAATCCCTTTTCCTACCATCAAAATTAAAGAAATCTAATTTAAGGTCACAAATTATAGAGCCTTGCATTGCTTAGAGAAAATTTTGATAGCAATCCTCTTAATTGATTATCTTGATAATCAACTTATAATTTTGAGAAATTATTGTAAAAAGTATTTGAAGGGGACGGGGGTTCGATGATAAATGATGAAAATAGGGAAAAGAGTGTGTTTTGGATTTTTTATTTAGAAAAGGGCATTTTGATCATTTAAATATTATTTACACTATAATAATTGATAGTTCATGAATTATATTACAAAAATTCAAAAATTATCAAAATTTTATCCCTTACTATGGAAAAAATTCAAATAAATGTGCAAAAAAAATTTATACCGTAAAAAATTTATTTGTAGTAAAATATCACTTTATGCCACAAATTAAGCTACAGGAAAAGATTCCTCATAACAAGGTATCACTTGTGCTATGAAGAAAACTTTACTCATAACAAAATATTACTTATGTTATAAACTAAATTATAGGAACACATTTTTCATGATGAAATATCACTTCTATCACCGTATAAGTAAAAAAACTTACCTATGGTGAAGTATTAATTATATCATGGATTAATTTTATGGATAAAATTATAGCTAAATATATCATTTTTGTAGTGAATATACATATAAAAAGTTATCAAAGAAATTGAGCTTCTTTTCTAAAATCTGAAAGAATAAAATAAAATTTAAAAAGATAAATATATCTTATCTATAAAAGCCTATTTGGTAAACCTAGTGAGGTAGATGCATCATAGTTAGATTGATTAAATCGATAGATGTACCAGTGATATTATATTTATATAAAAATTTGTATTACAATAATATTAATAATGTTAAATTATTTTGTAATAATAAATTTTACATTCATATTGCTGAGGATGCTTAATAGACAGATGAATGGGACCATGCAAATTTTTGTGGGGGCAACATCTATTAAGACTCATAGTTTAATGTGCTTGTTTTAGTTGATCTAATACATTTGTAAAGCCCATGGATTGGTCTGAGGACCGGTATTCATCCCAATACTGAATGCTTTTAATTAAATCAAAATTTTGCCTAAAAATGTTTAAATCATAAAAACATAAAAAAATCATAGATTTAAATATAGACTTAAAGTAATTAATGTGAACCTTTATCTAGTTAAAAAAATCATTCTAATAGAAACAAATTAAAATTATAACATAGGATATGAATATTCCAAATACACTAAATTCGCTAAGAAGATCAAATCACTACAAAGAGTTTCTTACAAACTAATCTTGAATTGGAATAAAATATGAAATTGAAAATAAATAACATTGTTCTTTTACCCAAAATGAAAAACAGATAAGGAACAATAAGCACCTAAAAGATAAGTTTTGTGCAATGCTCATAAATGATAAAAAGCTAAATGAAATTAAAAATTAAAAATTAAAATCAATTAGCAACAAAGGATCAGAAACCAAATGAAAAGTAAACTAAAAGGCATTGTACCTTAAACAAAGCACTAAGAAAGTTACCTATTTATCAATAAATGATAAGAAATCAATTGAAATAAGACATCAAAGGGGCAAATAATGTAAACCTAATTACGTTGTCAATGTTTTTTAATAGTTAGGGATGGATGGTTAATATTGGCTTGACAATGAAGGAGGTGATAATGCATGGTTACAGATGTGAGCTGATGATGGCAATCCTTGCTCTAACTTTGACTTGTTTTGTTAAGGCAACTAACTTTAGCGGAAATAAGAATTGTTAAATGCCAAATTAAGGGTGGATTTCCAAATTAAAATCTTGGTTTTTAGAGGTGCCAAAACTAATTGGGCTAAGGGATGAATTTAGTTAGGTAGGGGTAAAGTAGAAAATGACAAAAAAAATTAATGGTCCATGGGCCAGTTTGCAAACTAGGCCGATTCGACTCATTTAAACTATGATCCATCAAGTTTGGCCCTATTTAGGCCTCTTTTTTTGGCCTTTTAGCTAGTTTGATTCATAAAAAGTTTGTGGATTGCTCTACTAGACTTGTGGACCTAAGGCCTATTCAGCACCTTAAACCATTACAATGCAATGAAAACTTTCATCAAAAAATTGAAAATAATAATTATGTAGGATTATATATAATTTAATAATAATTATATTATTATGTTAAAAATTATTTTAGTAAATTACGTTTAAAGGTGTAGTATATATAAAATTGTCCAAAACCTAATTTTGGTTTTTCATTAATTTTACTTATATCAATTTTGTTCTAGATATTTTATATCAATTTTATCCCTTATAAATAATAATTTAATTAATTTACTCCATTCTTTAGTAGTTTTATTGATGTGATAACAACTTAATAGACAAAAGAACAAAAATAAGATATAAATAAAATATAAGAGATGAAAATGATAATAAAAATTTGTAAGAAGTCAAATAATTTAACTTATATTTGTAAATGAATAAAATATGTATCATAAATAAAAATAAAAAATAAATAAATTTATAATAATTTAAATATGAATGATAGCCTAAATTTATGATTTATTTTTTTATTTGTTTCATATAATTCAACCTTCATTGAAGAAATTTTTAGAAAATAATAAAAATTATTTCAAAGATGTAAAAAATTTATTTTTATATTGGAATAACTTAATTGACAACAATTAATGAAAAAATATATTACTTTAGAATTGATATTATGTTATAATAATTTAATTATGTATACTGTAATCATACATATTCCAAAAAAAAAAAATACATACATCTATGATTTGTAAGTTTTTGTGTGTGTATAAATTTTTTAATAAGTAATTATAAATTCAAATATTATATTTGTTGGGTAATATATACTTCAAAATACATAATTAAAGTTTATTAAAAATTAATATGAATTATTATCAATTAGTTCCTTTGATTTTTTTTCTGTATTAGGCCCCTTGCAAATATAAGTTATATTATTTGGTATCTCACACAATTTCAATATTAGTTTCATCCATTACATATTATTTATCTATTATTTTAGTTATTTTATTTCTATAGTCATTAATCCAAAAATAAAAATGTTAATAGTGGGATAAAATTAAATCATTTATTATTTATGAGAAATAAAATTGATATAAGACATAATGAGGAATAAATTTGATGCAAGCAAAATTAATGATATTATAAATAGATTTTAGTTAATAATTTTTTTAAATAAAGTTAAAGTCTTTTAGCTTGAATGTATTTTTATTATGTGTATTTATGTAATATTTTTTATTATATAATTAGTATTGCATGGGGTATATTTTTATTTGTGAAGTCAATTAATGAACTAAAACTTTCTATAAAATATATTATATTATAAGATTAAAGAATCAAATAGGCATGATGATAATGCTTGACGTTCTTTAACTCGAAGATTCAGGTTCTATTCCTATAAATAGTATTTACAATTTACGAACAAGCAAGACAACTTATATTGGTTTGATATAAGTTAAAAGCATTAATGGTTTCTACAGATATGTAGACAGAAGATGGGTTAGCATTCATTTGAATCAACTGGATAATGATTCAACATGTATATATAAAAAATGTTTTAGTTAGTTTCATTAGTTTTCATAATAAATTTATTTTATTTTTTATCATGATTCTGTTCATAGCAGTATGAATTACTAGTTATAGATATATATTTCTTACTAAGTTTGTACTCGTGGCTAAAAGGATCCATTAGCCATAAAATCTTTTTTTTCTATAATAATTTCTTTGCTATACTTACTTATACTATAGGTTCATCCAATCGGTATTCTCATTGATAAATAGCATAGCAATAAAAATTTTAATTTTGCGTTATAATTTTAATTGTGGTATAAGTGATGATTTGTTGTAATGTCAAGGATAAATTTGGAAAACATCTAGTGTAAATTTCTTCCATACACCTTATCACTAATATAATTTCATGCAATCTTATAATTGATTTAATTACATCTATTTTATCTACAATAATTCTAATTATCAACATGTATATGTTATTACTAATAAATAATTATAATAACATTTCAAAATATTAAAGGTGTAACAACATGCTTTCATGAAAGGATATGATCAGGAGTTTTCCCATAAAAATTTGCATACAATCTATTGCATATGCATATTTATTTAGAAAGAGGTGAGCAAATGTTTTCTACATTCACTAAATCTAGTTTTCAATATCCAATGAAATTTGGACTCCATTTGTTTTATCTAGAAGTATTTTTTGTAAAATATAGTTAAAAAAACATTAAAATGAAGAGAATATATTTTACATGTTTAATGTTAAATATAAAAAATTTAGAGAAAGTAACTTCCTCTCTTTTAAAAAGAAATTTACTTTTTTCTATTTCTAAATTTTTAAATATCATTTTTTAAGCATTAATATAGATAATATATTATTATTTTATTAATATATATAAATAATATTTTTGGATAAAACAAACGAAACTTAGAATTGTGTGGTGTTGAAAAGTCGTGGTTCATCTCGATAGTGGAACTGGCTACCACGGTGAAACCAAGGTATTACAATTACAAACTTTTTTGAGTACGTACCAAAACATAATTCTTTATTTTTATGAAAGGACATTAAAACCCCTGAAACTACGAACTTTATGGGTATAATTACAATTTTTTTTTTCAAATTATTGCATGTAGATTTTGTAGAAGTTGTAAGATATAAAAATGCATTTAACCATGTTGTAAACATAAAATGTTCAAAAATGTAGGTACTTTTTTCTAATTAATTTTAAAATTATGAGAATAACTTAAATAAAAGGACATTAGTTTTCAAAATCATTTATATCCCTGACGTCATACCATTTTCCTTTACCGGCCACTGGTTAACAAATGCCCTACTGTATGAATATATCTAGGAATTACTTCTGAGCCCCATTGAAAAGGTGGTGTAGATCAATGGTGCAGATAATCAACATATAAAAAGAAATTGATCCCCTTAAACAAACCTATTCCCTTTAATTAATTTTATTTTTACCCCCAACCTTTCGAACTTTTGAATTCTTGCACAATCAACGTGGACTAAATAATTTAGTCGAAGTCATCGTGTCACCCCCCCCCCCCCAATACACACAAGGGAGTCTCCAAATACCGGACAGACCCTCGCTGAATAATCGGTTTGAACAAATCAATATAGGTGTTTTTCTTGGAAAAGAAGAGTAAAAATTGATATAAAGAAATTGCAACTACAAGTTAATATAGTAGTTATAAATTGTACAAATTAATATAGCAATTATTATAGGCACTAAAAAATAATAAATTAAATTAATTCCATATTTATTTGGATTTATATTTAATAAGTGGTCCAAATTTAAGTTCATTTTAATTAGACTTATACTATGCGAGCCTCCGAAATCTTTCTAATTGAATTCTTAGAAAACATGGTTCAATTCTCATGAAATACAAAAAAAAAAAAAAGAGTAAGTTCATTTTACTCAAATTATTCATTAAGTTCAGAATAACAGTATAACAACAGCAACAACAATGATAATAATACTTTAAAATTTAAAAAAAAACTCAACTAATATGTCATTTAAAATATTACTTATCAAATATAATTATGTCATACAAGAGAATTTTCAATTATTTATGTTAGAGAATTCTTCATGAACAAGGTCAGATAATGCTAAATGTGAGAATATAGCACGCTTATCCCACACCTAGGGTAAAATGTAAAAAATTCCTCCATAGTTGAAATGTATTTAATTTAGCATCACACAAAATAGTGAAAAAACGTAATTAATTTACTAATTTTTATTTTATATTATAAGTTTTTTTTGCAAATGTTACAAAAATCCTATTTTAATTATAATTCTAAAAAATATTTTAAGGTAACAATCTTGAAAAATTAACATTACTTTTTATTTATTAATATAAAAATAATGCTACAATATGAAAAGCATGTAAAGAATATGGGCGGAAAATGATCATTCCATAAATAATAGAATGACTAATTGTATGTGTATTTGAATATACTTTTATTTTTATGTTTCTGAAATTTGTTTTCAAAAATTATTTTTATTCTCAAAAATTATTTTCAAATTAAAGAAAAATAAAAAATAGAAGGTAATTGATATTATAAATAAGAAAATATTTTATTTAATTATAAAACTAACATTCAAAATTAAAAATAAATTTAAAATATAATTAAAAGTTTTTTTATTTTTAAACTATACATTTAGAGAATAATTTTTAAAAATAAATTTTAAAAATAGGTTGTCAAATAAGTTTTTTTCTATTTTTTAAAAACAAGAAAATAAAAAATTATTTTTAAAAGTAAAAAACAAACAGATCTTATCATCTTTTTTTATATAATAGATATTTTATTATTTGATAGAATAATTATTTTTAAGAAAGTGAACATTTTTATTAGGTAATATCTACTACAAAATTTAACCTGTTCCTATTTTATTACTCTATTTCATTCCATTTTACGGCATCCAAAAGTGAGACGGCAATTATTAACTAACAAATTATCAATTTGACTTGAATATACGGTTGGCAAAGAAATTATGATCCTCTTTCAAGATTTATCACTAATCATGTTTGATCTTGTAAATTAATAAAAACCCTATAAAAATTGAGTAAACTTTTCCGTATTAGAATTTTTATGTGAGTTACTATTAATTGTAGGCATTTTATTTATTTTTTATGAAACTAATTGAAAAATAATCCTAGATATCTTTATTTTTTGAAATCTAATTTATTAAAGTAATTTATTACTTGAGCTTATAGATATTTAATTATAAGTTTATATATTTGACTATTAAAGTATAAATTTATACCTTTTTCAATCATAGTAGGAAAACTCAATAAGATTTTATTTATATTGATTACATCTTCTCTCTAGTTTTGACCTAATTCAATTTTTGACTTATCCCATTGAGAACTGTATATTCTAGAAATAAGAGAAGAAAATCTATACTTATGTATTCATTTGAATATTATTTTGTTTAGAAGAATTAAATTTATAATAAATATATGCTTTTATATTAATTTTATTTTTATAGTGTTCTAAATTTCATATAAGTTATAATATTAATTTTCTTACAAGTGCCATCAAAACCATCTTATATGAATTTAGGATCCAACTTTATAAATTTTATTGCATATTCTGTTCATAAAAATAATATATTTTCAGGTCTGTATAATTATATGGCTTCCTTTTATCTTAGAATTTGTTCCGACTGTGATGTGTGTGTGCGTGTGTCTGTATTTGTTTTCTTTCTTTTATATTTAAAACCGAAAGAATTATGTATGAATAGGTTCATCAAAGAGTCCATAGATACATGTGAGTTTATATTTATCTCCAGTTGGATTGTTTTGCATGTTTTGTTGTTATTCGTGATTCAATTTAAATGTTTTGTATTATCTGTGGGCTCATATTTAACTCGCGTTGGAGCAATTTTTTTTTTTAACTGACAAATGAGTTCGCAATAATTTTTCTTTTTTTAACCGGTTAAAAAAAAAAAAAAACTCCTCTAAGTTGTGACTTTCAGATATGATTCAAAATATTGATGCCAATCACTATGAAATACTAGTTCTTTCACTGAATTTTATCGTTAATTCAATGAGTGCCAATAAATGAGAAATAAGACAAAATCATATATATATAAATATATATATATATTTATATATATTATGAGTCTATTTAGCCTTGATGGTATCCTCTGTGCTTAAATGTAAGTATGAGATATATTAAGCATAAATAATTATAAAAAAGGGAACTTTTAATATGTTTTTATATACTTAATAAAGCTTGAGATTTATCAAACATAATTTATGTACTAAGAATTTGGTATAAATTGTTATATGAATTTTAACAATTTTTTCTCTATTTTCAATTCATGAACTGCCATTATTAGAATTTGGGATCGAATTTTGTTGTTATTTATTTATTTTTTACTAAGGTAAGTTATGGTACCAACATTTAACTATCCTCTAGTGAATCCTCTATTTGAAACTAACTAAAAATGTGCTTCAAAAAACTTGATTCATGCTTAAATGGTAGAGCTAAAAGGAAAGGGGAGGACTCTTACAATCAATATAAGTTCATCTTGTATACCACTCCATTATACAAGGATCACATTTTGCTTGTTGCTAATTTTAAAAATGATTTGAATGATAGTTTTGGATTTTTTTTTATTATCATCTTGGATTTTTTATTGGGGAGACTTTTGGATCGATTATGAATAATTATCATCAAAATGAAATTATTCATATTGATTTATAAGGTCTTTGAGTTATTAATATTTATAGTAATAATTTATTATTATTTCATATAATTGCCTACCCAAAAAGGATAGTTATGTGTTTTAATTAGAAGTTGGCTTATTAAAATATTTTTTAAATATATTTTGTTATTAAGAATTTTTTGGCTAAAGAGGTATAAATTATAGAAATGAGTTAAGTAGGGATTTCTTTTTCTTGTATTGATAATTTGGTAAAGTTTAATTATGTAATAAATGGATTAAAAGGGCCTTAAGTCATAATAAATAGTAACTTCATGAGGAATATAATATAGAAACCTAACAACATTGCTAACCATTAGGCCAAAAAGGAACATTTAACCATTGCTCCCTTGTTGCACAAGCATGATCATATAAGTTACCTTATCCCTTGTAAGACTAATACAATGCAAATGTGTTATGCCTCATATAAAGAATAGATAATCTGAATGGTCTTTTCACTTTCATAATGGCATAAGAAAGACTAAATGATAATTGCTAGTGATGAATGACTTATGCAAGATGTTAACTTAGTTCATATGAAATGTATAATGGATGGATATGTAGGGCCATGTAATGAAGCTATGGCATTAGTGATATGCATTTTATGACATATACTTATTATGTTTACTTATCTATAGGTTAAATGGTAATAACTGAATAAATGGGTGTATATACCCCTACATTAAGGCATAAAGACTAACATGTGGTGATACTCAAATGGTGACTCATAGCGTGATGTGAGATACACATTTGTAGTCCTTAGGACTTATAGTGCATATATCGAATGATCTAGGGATTTTATGTTATATTAAACCTAATCTAGTAACAATTTGTGGAGGGTGTAAAGTTAGCTCGAGAGATAAAATGAGGTTTATTACTTTCTTTATGTTAATATCTATTGCATTATGGATAACTAAATATGTTTGGTATTGTGAAAATAAGTGAATTGTGTAACTGTGTGCAGGAACAAGAGAGTGCATGAGCAAAAGTAGAATTACTTGGGTAGGTTTTATCATTATACCTATGAGAATGCTTCATTTAACATTATAAGTCTACTAGGCTTAACCATAAATATGATGATACAATTATGTGATATAGCAATATAGACCTCAAGTATAAAATCACAAACATGGTTAAGTTTAGCTAGTAAAATATTTAATGATTAGTTAATTTTTTAATTATATATGCATGTTTATTTACTAAGTCTTGGATCTATTCTTTCAATCTTTATGTCTTACAAGTTTCAAGAGGATAATGGGCTATCATTATAAAGCTTAGTTTTCTAGTGGTTCTTAGTATGGCTTGGGTAGTAGTGATTATAGAAGAATAATGACTTATGAGGCCTATGTCCTGGTAAAAATGATGGGTAGTAAATAAAGGTTAGGTTAAATTAGTTGTGAAATTTGATGTTTTATTGCCCTCATACCAATATTGATAGAAGTCTTTTTCCTTATCCCACTAAACATCATATATGATATTCAGTGTATGTTAGGTTAAACAAGTTTATAGATTGAACTAATGGAAACTAAGTATTGAGTTTCATGCTAGTCATGACTAGGGATGGATTATGACACATATCTTTAAGCAAAAGGATTTAAATTTAAGGCAAATAAAATGGATGGAATTTGTTAAAGATTACAATTGTTTAATCATTTATCATCTTAGCAAGGCTAATGTGGTAGCAGATATATTAAATTAAAAATCTGTAAGCAAAGTAATAGAAGAATATTTCAGAGATTAGGGTGTATTGATGGCTTATGGGGCAGTTCAATTTATCCTCATTAAAAGAGTCAAGGATGCATAAAAGATTAATTTGAGCTATTCAATGCTAGTGAGAGAAACTATTGAAGATATGGAATCAAGAATAACCATTTATGAGGAAGGTGTAATTCATTGTCAAGAATGAATTTAGATTCCATTGAGTGAATGGAATGAATTACTGCACCAAGCTTATAGCCTCTCATACACCATGCACTCTAGAGTAGCTAAAATGTATCATGATTTGAAAGACATTTTTTAAAGAAAAGAGATGAAAAAAGATGTACTAGATTATATGGTAAAGTGTCATGCATGTTAGCAAGTGAAAAATAGAGCATTAACTACTGGTCGCAATGCATAAACTACTTTTGATATTAAAATGGAAATAGGAGAGTGTCAAGATGGACTTCTTAACAAGACTATTAAAAACTTATAAGGTGTATGACTCTATATGGGTCATTATGGATAGGTTGACTAAATCCTTGTTAAAACCATTTTCTCAATAGCATAATATGCCTAAGTATACCTTGATAAGATAATTCCTTTGCATAGGGTTCTAGTTACCATTATGTTAGACTGACATACCTCATTCATATATCATTTTTAACGATCATTTTAACAATTATTAGGGACTTAATTATAATTTAGCATAGCTTCCCACCAGTAACTTGCAATTAAAAAAATAATTTGAGCAAACCATTGAGATCTTAGAGGCTTTCCACTCACAATCAAATAAAAAATTTAAGCAAACTATTCAAATCTTAAAGGATATGCTCAAAGCTTGTATCTTAGAATTTGAAGGGATGTAGAAAAAGCATCTACCATTGATTAAGATTACTTGCAAGAATAGCTATTAGTTAAGCATTTAAATGGCTACATATTCATCTTTACATGGCCAAAGATGTTGATCCTTAGTAGGATGGTTTAAGATCAAAGAAACTAAACTTTTAAGACCAAATTTAGTGACAAATACCTTGGAGAAAGTTTAAATAATTCAATATCAATAAAAAATACCTAGGATAGGCAAAAGTCATACACGAACAATAGGAAGAGAAATTTGGAATTCCAAAAGGTAGATAAGGTGTTTTTAAAAGCTTTGCTTATGGAAAGCATTATGCAATTTAGAAAGAAAAGGAAATTAATGTCTTATTTTTTTCAAATAGTTCCTAATCATCTAGGTTATAGGAATTGTAGATTGTCATTTGGAGTTACTAGATAGTTTAAGGGCCATTCACCAAGTATTTTGTCATGACCCCATTTTTGAACCATTGCAACTAATATAAAAATATCAACTAAATATCTTTACGAGCCTTTCTAAGTTAACTATTTCATGAAAAGGTCACTATTTTCTAAAATATGCATAATGTATTTACACAATATTCATTAATAATTTTTCTTATTTTTCATGTTCTTTGCAAATCATTTTCAAAACTCTTTCTTCATTAAAATAATTAAAAATTAGATGAAAAACTATTTTTTCTATTAGAAATTAGTCATGCACAATTAATAAGGTATAATCATTTAAATACATTTAAAAAATCAAACATTTTTAAATCTTCCTAAAGTTAAAGTCTAAGTTAACAAAAGAGGTTTTCTTTTGTAATTTGGAACTAGTTAAAACATATTAACCTTACAAAAATTAGAAAATGTTAGTGAAGTGATTTCAAAGAAATATTTATTTATCAAAAGGTCATTAGTTCTAAAAAATCTCAAATAGATAGTTTTAAAAAAATATTTCAAAAAAGGTAATTTATAAAAAAATGTATATTTGAAGCAAATTTTCAAAACTTATCTAAATATTATTTGCTTAAAAATTCCTCAATAAACCTGAAAGAATACTATATAAGAAAACTTTTTGAAAACTAAGTAATATTTTTTATTCCATCATTTTTTTGATTCCATCATTCAAACCATGAAACTAACATATTAGAATAGAATCAAGTCTATAAAACTTAGAAAATAAAAGATTCTACTCTCTTTAAAATACTTTGGAGATAACATCATGTTTAGAAGTCAGTTTCTTTTCTTTGAAAACATATCATAATTAGCTTAAATTTAAAATTATGTGAATAATGCTTACAAAAGATACCTTGGAAACATTTAGAAAGAATATTTGGAAATGATACATATTTGCCTTTAAAGGAAAATATTTTTCTTATGTTTTCTTAAAAATTATCATGGAATCCCTTATTATTGTTTATAACAACCTTTAATAAAATATATATGAAAAAATAGGTGAAATATAGAGTAATGTAAATTATATATTACCATAATTAAACATATTCATTATTTATGCAAACAAAATACTAAGGTTTTACCATACCCTTATAATATAGAAATAAATTAATGTAAATATATACAATAACATTAAACCAAAAAGAACAAAGTGACAATTAACAACTAATATAGACGTCACAATGTATCAAAATTAGTTAAAAACTAGTTGTTACAATAATAATAAGTCATACTCCTAGTGATCCCTTGATATTATCTTCTACTATGAATTCCTAACAATATTTACATAATTTATTATGCAATAAAAACATAAGAAACTAATGCAATAGATGTAAAATAGAATGAATGCTATATGCTATATGAATGCAAAATGTTGTATGTAGAATGTAGGATTATGCAATAAGAGAATTAGGGGGTTTGTTTGCATGAAATTAAAACAATAATAATAACTAAACAATGATAAAATAGAAGCAAAACAAAAATAAAAATAGAAAATAATTCAATGGAATTAAATTGTCGATTCAAGGAATTAAGAGCTCTAGTTTAGATTAATCATGAATTAATAAGGATTTGACTTTTCTAATTAATTTTTTAACCTTAGATTACTTAAAATCCCTACAATAACCTGTGAATCCTATACTAGATGATTATCTAGGATTTAATTAATTAAGATTAGCTAATTAAGTAATCATTATAATCTTATTAGCTAGATCGAAATTGATTTAATGATATAATTTGATTGAATTAAGAAACTAAATTAGAAATCTCCAAATTAATCTCTCAGCCTATGCCTTTATGTGTAAAATTGTGATTCATCAATCATAATTTTATATCAAAATAACAAAGAATTGGAAATCACAAGGATGAACATCAATTATATCAAATCAATATTCAACACAAGTAAATTCAAGAATTTAGCATAAGTAAATAGGTAAAGAGGAAAATTAATTAAAGAAAGTTAACACTACTATTCATAATCTCATAATCTAGTAGAGGAGAGCCTCAAACTTCTTAAATCAACCATAGGTCTAAGCTTCCATTAATAAAGAACAAAACAGAAAATAAAAAGAAGAAAATTATCTGCTGCTGAGCCTATGTGTAGAAGTCCTTAGATTCTAATGAGTTCTCCTTATTTATATAACTTAGTTAGGCGAAAACCCTACTAGACTTAGATGGTATAACTCTTAAGGTTACAATAATAAAGCTTTCCTAATCTTTAGAAGCCCAAACCTATTTTTTACAAGTTAATTAAATATAACAGTTACATCAGTAAATTCCTATAGATCTGACTTCCAACCAATTTTTGATCATGAAATCAATGTAATTTAGACAAATCATGAACATGAAAGTTGTAGGACTTGTATTGTGATAATTTTCACAATGATTTTAGGTTAATCAAACCACTATAACTCTAGATATGGCCTAAATATAGAAGTCGATTTAGTTGGAATAGAGACACAACTTCAATTTCTTAGCCACATATGACTTCTAAAACATCTAAAGTGGGTTAGGCTAAAACATAAAAAACTATAGTTCTCTCTTTAAGCTTTCTAACAATATAAAGTTTACCTCAATCTGACATCCAATGCTTAAGATATATCTAAAAAATAGAAATAGCATTAAAATCTAGCATTAATCAAATAAATTTAAAATATTGTAAAATTTATCACAAATTATAAAACAAGGATTAATTAGTGAAATTAATCAAATGTAACACTTAAAAGGCATATAATATGAAAAAAAAATAAAATAGTAAATATTTTTCTCATCAACAAACTAGCTATTCACTAATGCATCAAAATAAAACTCATGTTTGGCAAGTGGAACCTCCATTGTTATGTACTATAGCATATGCATGCTCTAGCTAAAGTTTGTTAGCTCAATGAGTAGTATTAGGCATAGTATCTATAAAAATATATTCACAAATAAAGTGAGTAATGAAATTACACAATGAGGTAGCTATCACACAAGTTTTCTAATCAGTTTTAATTCAAATAACATTTACATACAAGACATATACTAAAAAATCATTTTATTGCTAGGAAATATTTCTCATTAAACTATTATATATACTACATTACTTAGAGAAAATATAATTTAGTTAAACAATTGAACAAATATTAATTTGCTTGGAGACATAAAAGGTTCCTCCTTGTAACTCTAGGCTAATCTTATCCCTTGTGTATCCCAACCTTGTCCCTCTAAGGTTAACATTATCCTATGCATCCTTTCATGTGACTCAAAATTCAGGGCACTAGACCAATCCCTAAAACTCCCATAAGGTTTCATATCACATAAATATGTCACATGTCATACATGGCATTGAAGCCAATAATGTCAAATGCAACATAAAAGCCTATATTCACCATATAGCCATAATTTCACACAAGACTCTCACTAACCCATTTTGGTAAAGTGAAAATGCTAAGCATAGCTATAATTGGAATTTAAAAATAATTAATCAAGAGAAATTTAAAGATGCACTTGTCATTTTACTAGTGACAACAAGTATTATCACTGTTTTTATTTGATGTTATTATTTTAGTTTCAAGAGTTCATTAACATGGACCTTCATTAATAAATATTCTCACATATAATCACATTAATGCACATACAAGCCATATGTTAATTCATGCACAAATCACAAAATAAGCTTATGGTTTTACTATGAAACCTTATAAGGTGGTGTCTATTTTTTTCACAGAATTGCCACCATCATTCTAGCATTATCTTAACACATTATTATATCATTAAATAAGCATAATATCATTCTAATATAATCACTAAACTCAGTTTCTTTAGCAAAACCATAGAGTTCTTTGATCTTTTCCAAGTTCTATAACTTTTGCTTCTAAGCAAATCTAATATTATACTTTATTTATCATTTAAATAAGAAAAATATTTTTCTTTACTTAATCAAGAATTTAAACATGATTTCTAGCATTATTAAAAATGCACAACATCTCTATACATTAACATCCAAGTTAAGAAAATAGTCATAAACTTGTATTAAGTTTTGAAAATCATTATTATACTTAGGAATTTCATTTAAAATAGCAAATTTTAGTAAAATTTATCCAAAATTTCCATAATTGAAATAAACATTTTAAATCTCATGTTTAAACCTTTTTTAATGCTCAATATGTGCTACATTATTTACTATTTTAAGCAATTATCAAAACTACTTAAAATTAGCACCCTTACCTTTGAAATTCCTTTAAAAATATTAAACTTTAATAAAATTTTGTATAAATTTTCAGAATTAATACTTAAATATAAAATAATATTTTCAATCATTTTTAGCTATAAAACAAGTTGTAAAGATAATTTAGAATAATTTCCATTCAAAGTAGTTTGTAAAAGAACTTTACTATTTGAAAAAATAGTTCTAAAAATAGCTTTTCTACATTTTTCCATAAGCTTTGAAGCATGTTGCTAAGCATATTCTTGCCACAAAATATTGGTAAAAGTATTTAATAATATTAATTAAATGGTTTAGAATATAATATAATAAGTTTTTCTCACAAAATAGTATTTTTCCTTTACAAAATAGCAAAAAGCCTATGAGATACACAAGTTGATTTTGAGGTAATTTTGCTCGAAAACTTTGATATAATTATCTTAAAACATTGATACTAAAGTGTAGTTTAGTATTTACTAAACTTTTAACAAGAAAAATAGATTTTTTTTCCATGAAAGCATAAGAAATTCAAGACCCTTCCTTATGCAAAATTATCATGACCTTAACTCAATTATAACCCACGTAGAACCCATTACATGGCTTCCACCAACTTAATTAGTTTTATGATCAACTTTCTAGCTAATTAATAAAAATATATATTAAAAGAGTAGGAAATGCATCTAGCTCAAGGTTTTCACTACCTATAATCAATATGCAAAATAAGGCCTAAAGCCACTATCATGTCAAAATATTTAATGCTATCAAGGCCATACTAGAGAGCATGCTAGTAAACTTAGCCCTAAGGAAGTGGTGGAGATTCAACTTATTTATCTATAATATAAAATATGGAAGAGTAAGTCTAAACTTTAATGTATAGATAATCTAGCATAAATGAACAAAAATAGTATATTAACTTTACTAACTAGACTATTTTCTTGTAAAATCTAACACAATAAAATATTCATAAATATCAACTTACATATCAAGTAATGAAAAAGAATTCATTTGCAACTATATGGTCACATTCCTTACCAAATAACCTTAAGTGGTTCAATCATCATCATTCCATCAAGGTTTTATTTCAAAGCGATAAACAATAATAGTTTAATTTCAAATTCATATCACAAGACATATCAATCAATATAAAGATACATATATCCACATTATGACTCTCGAGTTAACCTTATATCTTTCATAAACTTTCCATTGTTATGCTTTCCAGATTAACATTATACCTTTCACAAACTTATAACTAGGAATTTACTATCCAGTATTCACATCAACTTTGTTATATTTCTCATTTCTTAATTAACTTTAAGCTTTCATTTTCCACATCATGGCATAAGGCATAGTTATTTCATTAGATAATTAACATTATGCCGCAATGCATGGCCACATATGTACTATTACATATACAATATTACAAACTTGTTCACATTATATATCATATAATTTATTAGTTCACAACATCCTATTTTGAAGTTTTAACCATTTCATGGTCATGTAATTCAATTTATTTCATAAATAACAATACAAGTCATCTTACATTGCATATCATTCAATATGACATCTTAATTCCCATCTCATAATTACCACTTCATATCTTTATCTTATAAATCTCTTAAACTATTTTATCTTGATATTTAGGAACTATTCAACCCACTTTGGACTACCATATATCATGATAATGCAATATGGAATAGGTATAGTCCACCATATGATCATCCTAGTATGAACTTTGAATAATATTTTATAAGTAATTAAAAATTTTCAAATCTATTATTTATGTATCTTATTTCAAATAAAAATAGATTCAAATGGCTTTTCATGGACTAATTACTCACTTAAAGTAGTTAAGATTTGAAGAAGTTAGGTCTAAATATTTAATTTTTTTTAAATCTTGAATTTATGACCCTTGTTCACTATTTTAGTAATATCTCAAAATATGTATAAGATTTTAACATGAAACAATTTTATTAGAAAATAGACTTAATCACCTTTCTAATGATGTGTGGTTTGCTAAAAATAGTTGTAAAATGAAGGAGTTTTAGGTTTGGGAAATACTTTAGGAAATGCTTTAGGAAGGGCTTTGCAAAAAGTTTCATGACTTCCAGAAACATCTGACAACAAAGTGACTTGTAAATTACTTTCCTAGGCAATGAAGTCCATGACTAAGAAGGTCTTCATGAAAAGCTTCACATATAAGTGTGATGCATTTTCTGGAAGTTTTTCATTATTCATTCATGATTTTAATCATCCAAATGCATTTATTACCTAACCAAACATCATGAAATCACAAATACATGATATTTTCATGCCATTAATGCCATTTGCATCATTAAATCAAGTTAAAATCTTCAATTAATATATCAATCAAGCATTTACCCTTATATTTTGACAAAGCCTCAAATATGACAATCAAGCTTAAATTCTTAAGATTCAATAAAAAGAAGAAGATTATCCATTTACCTAGTATGGAGGAGGATGCTAGAAAATTAAATTTGATGTCTTTTAGCCTTAATTATACCAAAACTAAAAATTCATGGTTAGGTTCTATTTCTTCTTTTGAAATTCAAAGCATCACCAATCCTTATTAGTTTCAAAAATTAAATAAATAAAGGATCAATCTAATAAGGATCACATTCTTACATAGATTAGATGAAAAATATGAGGAGGATTAGTTTAGCGTTGATTTGAAGATGAGAAGATGAAAGGAGCAGAGGTGGGAGTTTAAGTGAACTTTGTGAAAAATAAAAGAGGAAGACTAATTTAGAGCTTAAAATGGGAAATAGTTACTAGGGGTAGTTTTGGAAACATACCTAATTCTCCTTCATATTTACTTACTCACTTACATTAACTTAAAACATTGTTACTCTATTAGATTTTCTTCATCTATTTCTTATAAAATTTCCATTCAGGGAATTAGTAAAACATCAAATTTTATTTTACTCCATATTTCACTCATAAATACTCCTTAAAATTTTCCTTTTACACATAAAAATCTTATTTTTAACAAAAAATTACCTATTATTTTGTTTATTCCTTTTATAAAAATAAAATTGCAAATTATTATATTTTAGATAAAGTGTAACAAAAACTAATCCTTTTTTTTCAAAAGTTAATTTTCATGCATTATATTGTCTTTAATTCAAAGTAGAATATAGTATAACATTCTTTGAGTAATAAAAACATAAATTTTTCTCTTTTTTTTCTCATAGAAAACCTAATAGTTGTAACTTACTTTCTTTTAAAAAATTTTCTTCTAGTTCCATGTAAAATCATGTTTTCATAACTTTGTTATTTTCAAGGAAAACATTTTCAAAATTAACAATTTCAATTTTTCATAATAAAACTTTTTCAAGAAAAATTTTCAAGCTAATCTACCTTTCCAATGATAATGGCTTAAACACATCATCAACCATAAAAAAAAAAGCCTTTCATATATGAAAGTCACTAAGAAAGAAAACCAAGAAGAAAAAGTATAGATCTCTACTCACTCAAGGATGCTTGTAGAACTTGTTTCCTTCACCTAGAACTCCAAGACAACATAAAGCTAATGAAGAATTTAAAGAAAAGAACCATGGAAAGAAGATGAATTCATGAAAGTTTTCTGCTTATACCTTAACTAGAGTGTTTCCAACTTCAACCAAACTTTAAGAATACTTAAAGCACTAGTAGAAGCTTACTAGAGTTTAGTAAGAACTCTCAAAGTAATGATTTCTCTTTCTTATTCAGCCCTTTACCATAAAGGTCTAGCATGATGTGAGGAAAATTGTGTTCACTTCTCCTATTTATAATGTAAAAGGTGAGTGCTCTCCAAGTTAATGACATCATGCTTGATTTATCAAGATGACATCATCTTGATTGCCTAAGGCTTGTATCTTCCAAAAAATATTTTATATTCTTTCTTTATGCCAAAGTTTTGCTATTAGCTCCTTTATCAATTCTTTAATTGCTAATAAATCCAAAACTAATTAACAATTATTCTAGTGCCCCAAAGTTAAGTCATATCACCTCAAGATCCTTAGGTTATGCCAATTCCTCCTTTCTCCCCTAATGTAATAATTCATTCCTCAAAAATGGGTGACAAATTATAATTTTGCCACCTTGGTTAATTCTAATGTATTATCAAGTAAAGGTACTAAGTTATTTTAAAATTTTATTAACCTTAGATCTTGAATACTTTTAATTTCTTAAGATTTTTATCCTAAATAACTTTTAGTGAAGTTTCATCCACCAAGACTAATAAATGATTTTACTAACAATAATAAATATTTCTACTTGTTATCTACTAACAGACATTATTTAGCTTAGTTTTATTGATTTCTACCTACTAAGTTTTTCTTTTATCAAGTATTATAATTCTCTCCCTTATTGAAAAATTCATCCTTAAATTTTGTTAACAAGATATAGAAAACATAGAATTGTCTACAACCTATGTAAAAGCTTTAGAGAGCCCTACTAAATAACTCTAACTATTTTTCCTTCATATCTATTTATATTTTCCAAGTTGCCTCCTGGTCACTATATTTCTCCTAAGCCACTTTAATTGTAAGTATTTCTTTAAATCTCAACTTCCTAACTTGTTTGTTTATTATCTTAACTAGTTTCTCTATATAGGTTAGCTTTTGATCTAATTCTATTCTTTTAAGACATAGGACTCATTTAGGATGTACTTTTATAATATCGACACGTGGAATAGAGGTTGTATTGCCTTTATGCTTTCTAGTAATTCTAATTGGTAAGCTACTTTACCAATTTTCTTTGTTATTAAGGCGTCTTTAATCTTGGTACAACTTTCCTTTCTTATTAAATTGCTTTACTCCTTTCATTGGTGACACCTTTAGAAATACACATTTTCCCTTTTGAAATTCTAACTCTCATCTATACGTGTTGGTATAAGCCTTCCACCTCTCTTATATTGCACAAGGTCCTTCCCTAATGACCTTAACTTTAATTATTGCATTTTTCACCAAATTTAGTTCAACTATCTTTACCTCTATAAACTTAGACCACCCTATCAATAATCTATACTTCCTATTGTATGGAGCTTTGAATAAGGCCATTTGGATGCTAGCTTGATAATTATTATTATTATAAGTAAATTAATGAGGGGTAAGTACTTATCCTAACTTCCTTTGAAATTAATCACACTAACTCTAAGCATGTCCTTTAATGTTTAAATCATCCTTTCCTTTTGCCCAATGCTAAATCATAGCTTTGTTCCTAATGTTTCTTGAAACATTTGCCAAAAGTATGATGTAAATTATGTCCCATGATTAAAAATAATTATATTTAGTAGGTTGTGTAATGGTATGATTCTATCCAAAAAATTTTGAGCATATTAGGAATGTAAAAATGTCTTCTTAACTT
The DNA here is from genome assembly GCA_020226215.1 of Sindora glabra. Lineage (NCBI taxonomy): Eukaryota > Viridiplantae > Streptophyta > Magnoliopsida > Fabales > Fabaceae > Sindora > Sindora glabra. Next base: position 8,311,817 of record CM035233.1, read on the forward strand.
AAAAAAAATATGCTATCTTTGTAAGATGATCTACTATAACTCATATGAAATCATACCTTTTGCTAGTTCTTAGAAGTCTTGTGACAGAGTCCATTACAATGCTTTCCCACTTCCCTTCTAGAATATAGACATTTTGTTCAAGTTCTACAAAGCATTAGTGTTCTGCCTTAACTTACGAGAAAGTTAAATACTTGATCACATAGTCTGTTACATCCTTTTTCATTCTTTCCCACTAATTGACATTATTTAAATCTTAGTGCATCTTTGTTGATTTGGATGAATCATGTACAATGATTCTTGCACTTTCTTCAAAATTTCCTTTCTTATGGATTTAAAAACCCACAATCTCTTTTTATCCTTTTATGCTCTTCTTCTTTTCCAAAGATCCTTCCTACTTAAAGCATTTACACAATATCTACCTTTCCGGGATAGTAATGAATAGAATAATCATAGTCTTTCACTAGTTTTATCCAAATCTTTTAGCATAAATTCAAATCTTTTTACTTAAAGATGTACTTTAAGCTATTGTGATCCATATAAACTTTATAGGTTACTTTATATAGATATTGCCTCTATACCTATAGAGTAAATACTATTGTTGCTATCTCCAAATCATGAGTTAGATAGTTTTCTTCATGTTTCTTCAATTCTCTTGATGCATATATAATGACTTTTCTATGCTACTTTAGTATAAATCCAAATCTAACTCTAAATGAATTACAATAAACTATATACCCTTTAGTTCCACTTGGAAGAGTTAATATAGGTATGTACATTAGGCATTCCTTTATCTCTTGAAAGTATTTTTCATATTTATCACTCAATATAAACTTAGCTCCTTTTCATATTAAGTTAATCAATGATGAAGCAATCTTTGAAAAATCCTTCATAAATTTCAGGTAGTATCCATCTAATTTGACAAAAGTATGTATCTTCATAACTATCAAAGGTCTTAGCCATTTAGCTATAGCTTCCATCTTTTATGTCTACTTAAATTCCTTCTTCTAAAATTATGTCTCAAGATAAGGATACTCTTCATCTAAAACTTACGCTTCAAGAATTTAGCAAACAATTAATGCTTTTTCAAGGTCTACAAAGCTATTTGTAAATGTTATCCATGATCATCCTTATTTTTTGAATATATGAAAATATCATCAATAAATATGACGATGAACTTGTCTAAAAATAGCTTGAACATTTTATTCATTAGATCTATAAATGTTGCTAGCGCATTTGTCAATCCAAAAGATATAACTAAGAATTTATAGTGTCTATATCAAGTTTGGAATGTTGTCAAAATATTTTATTTTCAAATCTTCAACAAATTATTCCTAGATTATGGCCTTGTTTAACTAATTTAACTAGCTAATTGCATTAACTATTTGAATAAGAGTGTTTGGTAAAATTAACTATTTATGATTAGTTGTTTGTATGTAAAATAACATATAGGGGTATGAGTATATTTTATAAATTTTTTAAATATTTTTTATTTTAATATTTTACATCCTATATGTTATTTAGTAGATTAAATTTTCTTATAAATAATATATCATTATATAAAAGAATACTTTCTTAATACTATATTTTATGTTTTTCAGTGGATTAATATTTATTCTCACAATGTCTTATTATTTATTGAACTTGTTTCATTTAAGTATATCAATATTTATGATAAATTACAATTACAAATATAATTTACATTGATGTCTTTATTGTATAACTCATTTTGCTTTCACTTTTATTTCAATATTAATTTGAAGAATTTTTTTTCTACTATGACTTAATTTTTTTTCCATTTTTTCTTCTTTTCATTTTCTTCACTTAATTATATTTTTTAATATTGTGATATATATATATATATATATATATATATATATATATATATATATAATTTCCTTCATAAGCTTAATAATTAATAATTAATCATATAAGTCACATAAAATTATGATATAAAATATATATTAATCTTTATCACTATTTATAAGGGGCTTCTCTATCTTTTTGTCATTTTGGTAGCATCCACGAACTATCAATAACTTGATTTAACTTTGCTAAACTTTCAGGTTACAAATGGGGGGATTTTCATTCTATGCATACTACTTATTTCTAACTTTTAATTTAAAATTGACCACTCTTTTGTTGACATGTGTTTTAGGCATGTTTAGCCTCCTTTTTTATTAGAGATAGTAGTCCATCTAATTTCACTTGAGCATTTTGTTTTTATCACCATCCGTGGCTTGTGTCACACAATTTTAATTTGATAGTTTTAATAGGTAGGGTAAGTTGGGAAATATGAAATTTTTTTGAAGGGTAATTTTGGTATTTTATAAATACAAAATGGTTTAGTTAAAGCAAAATGTTGCATCACGTGGTGTTTAGAAAAATGGTTGTTTCATTAGCAAAAGCTGATCCAAATAACTATTTACCAAATAACTTATTTAGTTGAAAACTAAGTCAATTAACTAAATTGGGTCAAATCAGCTAAAGTTATGTGAAAAGCTATTTACCAAACATCACTTGTAAGTCAATTTTTGAGAAACAATGAGTGCTTGAAGTTAGTCAAACAAACTGTCTATCTGAGGTAAATGATAGCATTTCTTGATAATGACCTTGTTTAATTATTGATAGTTAATACATAACCTTAATGATTTATCTTTCTTCTTAATAAAGAGTATTATTGCACCCTAAAAGGAAACACTTAGTTGTATGAAACCTTTATTCATTAAATTTTATAATTGCTCCTTCAACTTCTTCAATTCAATTGGTGATATACAATTTAAAATTATGGATATTATGTCTGTTCTAGGAATTACATTAATCATAAATTTGATCTCTCGATTAGGTGGTAAAAACTCATTTGGAAAAACTTCTTAAAACTCATTTATTAATGGCACTTCATTTACTTTAAGTTCTTCTATTTTAGTTTTATTTGTAATAGTTATCCACATGAACATGCGAACTACCAATGAATGTCCTATAGCCACTAATTGGAGTTCTCCTCCTTTGTCTTGCAATTTTAGCTACGCCCCTTTTAGAGTTATGGTCAAGGAGAGTTGCTAGGACTTTTTTGTGCTATTAGGATGTGTGAATTATTTATTAATTAACACTTAATATGCCTATTTAAATAGGTGCATAGAAAAACTTTAATTAATTGAGCTTTGTTTTATGTATAATTATGAGCTTATAATTGACACTTATAATTATAACATGAAATTCCCGTATACTGGGCCCAAACAATTTGGTCTATTAATACCAAATCTACTAAGTTCTAAATGTACGACCCTACAAATTCTTATTATATTGGGAATGATCATAAATAATGAGTAGTGTCTAGCAACACATCATTGTTACCTAAGTAATGAGAAAATTAGTAATTCAATTGAACTTATACATGTGATCATCATCTACGACCTTTTGTCCTAGATGTCTAGATTGAGTATGAGACATGGACCATGTCATTCTCGTATAGCCTAATTCAAAAGTTTATTGATTCCTAAGTAAGCTGACTAAAGTAGATGTAATTGACATCTCATGATAATCCATCTAAGCATAGTTATGTATTTTTTTAGCCTTACTTAATCAAGGGACACATAGATATCACTCTTGTTATATAGAAAAGACAAATTCCATCTTGATCATACAAATCCCACTACATGATATATGACACATCCAATAACTATCCTTGCATTCACTCAACCATAAGTGACATAGAGTAATAACAAAATATGGAACTGATATGTAAGGAACCTTAGCGATCTCAGGTCAAAGGTCTATATTGATGATAATCACTGAGAATCACTCATGATACTCATATAATGATCCATATAGTGTTCTTAAAGTGGGTTGATCCAGTATACGCATTTTTTAATTTATATTCATATGTAGACTTAATATCTCATATAAGTCACCACACATGCTAATATTAACATGTCAATGCAACCCAATCCATAATGATACATGACTAGAGATATTTAAGAATATAATTATTCTAATGTTATTATCATAATTAAATATACTATGCTGGATATATATATATAAACATGATAAGTGGAATTATTTTTAAAATAACATGATTCAAATTTACAATAATTCATATGATTGGTTTTAATGCATATACACTAATATACCTTACTTAAATATTTATTAAAGCTAAGCATGCATTCTTTAACACCATGTGTGGCTATTATAATCCTTCCTATTAGGGCAATAGCTATCATAATAACCTTTAATTCCTCCTTAGGTTTCAAGAATCTACTTTCTAAATTATAGGATAAAAAATGAGTGGCTCCCGAATCAAATAGGAATTTTGCATAAAAATTTTCAATTAATAAAGTACCTATCATGACAATATTTGATGCTTAAGCCTTTTGCTTCATCATGGCAAATACTATAGTTTAGGCCCTAGTTATCTTATTTCTTCCTCTTTTTCTTGCTTCTCTTCCAACTACCATTAACCATCTCACGAAAGTAGATGCTTGTGTGTTTTGATTATTAGGGACAACATTATATTTGAATGGAGCCATTATATAATCCTTTGGTTTATGTCCTATCCATCTACATTTGAAGCAAGATCCATTAAATCTAATGTGGTTCATATTGTATTAATTATAGAAAGGTTGTCCATTTAGCAAATTTGGCATGAAATAGGTGCTTCATAATAGATTTGTTATTCTAGTCATGATACTAGTACTTTAGTGATTCTGCTACCTTTGAAACTTCTTCCTACTATATTATCCTTCTATTAGTGCAGCATGTGCATTTCTACTTGACTTCTTACTATTGTTACTCGCACCTTTAAACTTTATTCTTTTCTTATTAAAGCTTGCTTCCTTTTCACATATCTTTTTTGAACATATCTCTACTTTGATAGCTAAATTCAACACTTGCTTAAAGGTTTCATCCTTCATAACATTGACCATTATCTTGAAGTCCATGCAAAAATTAATTTATCTTAACCTTCTCAATAAGCATCAAATACTTGGCATAATGTGAGAGTCTAGTGATTTGAGCATTACACTTAGTTACAATATTTTATCCTTGAAGCAATGCTTTTGCATCTTGAAAAATAGGGTTCAGAAACCGTTAGTAAGTTTTTCCTAAAATTTTGCTTAGGTGATAGGATTATCACTTCTTAGTCTTGATTCTATGTTCTAGTTATGCCATTAGTGAGCTATATCCTCTAATTAGTGTCTTGTTAACTTTATCATCATAGTTTCATTACATCCTAGCATCTTACAAATTATTTCTATTCATTCAAGAAATTTGTAGAGGTTAGCTCATGAATCAACAACATTATAGCCTAGAGGTTTTGACTTTATGAATTCATGAATTAGTTGTAGCCTATTGATGTGTAAGATTTTATCTATATTATTTTCTCTTATTTAATGACTCTTAATATGTTAGATATGGTTAATTCTATAGAATTAGCCTTGCTATATGATTTAGGGTTAATTTTCAAATGAATTGAAATTATTTGGTTAATGTTAAATTTTTATACCGTCTCAAGTTTTTAGCTATATCTTAGGCTCTATATATTGGATTTAGCTAATCTTTATATCATTGAAAAGCTTAAAAGAAGCCTTAAAAATTTTATGTTTCATTGAAAACCAATTTGGACATGTAGAAGGTCTAATTTAACTGAGAATTTGAAGCTCTATTTTTGTCCTATTAAGTCAGTTTTAGTTTTTGGGCTATATTTTGAGTTCTAGAGTCCAATTAAGATGAAACAAATGTTTAGAATTTTCTAAGATCTAGTCCTATAACTTTTGTGTTTGGAGTTTAGTGAAATACATAGTTTTGATAGTTTTACATTGGGTAGATTTCACACTCATAAAATTTACCTACTATAACTCTTGTAGCACATTATTTTGTAAAATAGGTTTTAGGATTCTAAAATTAGCAAGATCTTACTCTTTGTAACCCTAAGAGGTGTATGATTTAGATCCATTAGTTTTTAGAGGTTAAGAAGTAAAGTATAAGGTTTGTGTGTCTTCAAAGGCAACAATATTTTACTTTTACATAATTTAGCAAAGATAACTTTTTTCTTTTTTTCAAGTTTCCTGTCCTTTAACCTTGGAAGGCTAAATTTTTAGTTAATTTAAGAATCTTAAGGCTGCTCTCTATTTGGATTATATGATTCTAAGTTGTAATATTAATTTTTTCTAATTGATTTTCATTTTCCTTAATTATTTGTGTTGATTACTCGGAATTACATGAGTTAAATGCTGATTTGGTATAATTTGCATTTAACCTTATGATTTTTATTCTCTAACTATTTATATGTTGAATTTTGGTTCATTAATTATGATTTCTCATGTGGGGATAGAGGGTTAAGAGATTGGATTAGAGCTTTTTAGTTTAGTCCTTCAATTTAACTGAATTATATTTTTAAATCAAGCTTAATCTGACTTTATAAATTATAAGAGTCAATCAATTTTGCTAATCTTAATTGATTAAAATTCTATATGCTTATCTAGTGTAGGATTCATGAATTATTGTAGGGGTTCAAAATAATTCAAGGTTGAAAAATTAATTAGAATGGTCATGTATTTTGTAATATATGATTAATCCACATTAAAAGCTCTCAAATCCTTAGATTAATTATTTTACTATATTAGTTTTCTTTCTTTCTATTTTATTTCTATATTTTATTTTGTTTAGTACATTTGTTTTATTTTCAAATTAAACCCCCTTCAATTTAGTTCTATGTTCATTCTATTTTGCATTCTATTTGAATTTTATATGTATTCTATCTCAATTTTTGTTTCACTTTTGTTTGAATTTCTTCTTTCTATTTTTCATACATAAAAGGCTTAAGCAATTGTATAGTCATTGTTAGTAAATAATTAGAAAAGCATATAGCAAGTGGATCACCAAAGTTTAACCTAGTTTTTCACCTTTTATTGTAAAACTTTTTTAGCAAACTAGTAAGATTTAATTTTGATATGTTGCAACATGCATTCAAAATTTTGGCACCATTGTTAGGGATTAACTTGAATTCATCCTTCTCATCTTTTACTAGTTGTGCATTGCATAATTGTTCAAGCATTCTAGTCATTTTTTGTATCTATTAGTGTTTCCTTGCATTTTAAGATATCTATCATTTTTTTGCATTTTCTTGCATTCTCTTGCATTTTTTGACTATTAAATATTCCTCCATTTCATTTCATCCTTTAACATCATAAATCACTTCATTTTACCCTTTTATAGAGGTTTTTAACTCATTTCCATCACAAATTGCTTCATTTTACACTTTAATAAAGGTTTTTGACTTATCTAAACAAGTTGTACATTCTGCCTTCCACCTATTGAGCAAGTGTCAAAGTGACTAGCTTTGATTGAAATAAATTTTTTTGTGATGGTATAAGATATATCTTGTTCAAGGTTTATAGTAGCTTCATGAATTGAATTCCATCATTTAGACCATTTTTTTATTTTTAAAATTTTTTATTGCATTTTTAGGTTTTGCATGGTTATAACTTTCATTTTGTGGTAGTTCAATAATTTTTAAAAATATATAGATAGGTTCATTATATGTTTTTTGAGTGATTTTTTATTCTACACTAGTGTTTCAATGTTTCTAAGGTTCTGTCTTGTGTAGTCTAGTATAGTGTAATGCATGACTAGCAGAACTACTAGTGAATTATTGAAATTTGATTTTAAAATAAATAGAACTTTTCTTTTTCTTTGTAAGAAAAGAAGTACATGTAGTTGTAGCATCCCTATGCTTCATTCTAATCCTCTTAATAATTTTAAAAAATAAGGCAAATAACAAAATATTAAAGGAGTTAGTTGCTTCTAATGTTACTTACCAATCTTTAGGCATCTAATATCCTGAATTTGATACTGACTTTGAGCTTAAATTTGGACTCATAGATTTGGTTTCTAAATTCATATTCTTGTAGGTGATAGCCTTTATAAGCACTTAAAGAAGTCCCATATGATTTGCTTCACCATGAAGTTTCATGGTATTTTAGAAAATCGCATTAATTTGAGGGCATTCCCCTTTTCTTACTTGCTAATGTAGTCGAGGATTGGCTATATTACCTATAACTAGGTTCTATCACCTGCTAGAATGATATGAAAAAGTAATTCCTAGAGAAGTTCTTCCCTACTTTAAGAGTTACTACAAATTAAAAAGAAATATATGGCATAAGGTAGGTAAATTATAAGACATTATAAGAATATTAAAAGAGATTTAAGAAGCTTAGTTCAAATTGTCCACACTATTAGATTAATGAGCAACTTATAATCTAGTATTTCTATAAAAAAACTTCTTCCTATTAATGCTACAAGTGGTGGAGCATTGGCAAACAAAACTCCTAAAACAGCAAGGACTTAATAGCTAACATGGTAGCAAATTCCTAACAATTTAGCACCATAATTATGGTTGCTACTAAAAGTATGCATGAAATGAATTTCTCTTATTTAAACTAGCAAAAATTGGATAACAAATTTGATAAATTAACTTTTCTAGTAAGACAAATGGCAATAGGATAATAGCAACCTCAAGCTCCTTCTCTTTTTGCTAGACCTTTTGGTATATGCTTATGTCCAAATCATCCTACTAATTCTTTCCCTATATTACAAGAAGATGACTATTAACTTCCTCGAGCACATGCAATAGTCATTTTCCCTACCATAATACCCGTACCAACAATAGCTTAATTAGTACACTAGTTGGATAAATCATTAAAACTTCAAATATGGCACAAATTCTAGCTAAGTTCAACATCATCCTCCTGCTTATAATAGAATTCCATCTAATTCTACTTCTAAACTAGACTTAACTCTAACTTCTTTTTAATCATCTTTTAAAGAATTAGTCAAGCAAATGGCTACAAATAACCTACAATTTTAATTAAAAAAATACAAACTCAAATTAACTAGTTATCTTCTACCATAAGTTAGCTTAAAGTAAAAAGTTCAAGATAACATTCTTCTAGCAATGTAAGAGGCTAAAAAGTTATGAATCCCATTATGTTGAAAAGTACCAACCAAATTAACATACCATTATTATTCCACAAAAAAAGTGATAAACTAGAAGATAACAATAAAAAATAACTAAAAAAAGAGAAAACATATGGTCAAAGTTAGGTTAATTCTATCCCTACACCCCCACCTCCCACGACTTTTCTATTCTCCTTCTTTTTTTTGAAAAAATCTATTCTTCCAAAGAAAATTGAGGATGAAAAATAGATTTTTTTATTTCTATAGAAAAGTAGAAGTTAACATATTTTTACTAGATTTGATAAAATAAATTCCAAGGTATGTTAGCTTTTTGAAAAATTTGTGCATCAATAAGAGAAAAATTAAGGGATGGTAACAAAGTAAGTGTGAAGGTGAATGTATCTGCCATTATTCAAAGAAAGTTACTAAGAAAATGCAAAGATCCAAGAACATTCACCATTCCATGTGCTATAGGAAAAAGTAGAATTGAGTATGCTATGTTAGACTTAAGAGCTTTAATTAATGTCATACCTCTTTCTATTTTTAATGCTTTAGGACCTTTGAAATAAATAAGGGTGGTTGTGTAATTATCAAATAAATCTAACTTTTACCCCTTAGTTGTTATTGAGGATGTTATAGTGTAGGTTGGTAGAATCATTTTTCTTGTAGATTTTTACATCTTGAATATAGAAAGTAAGACATTCAAAGTTCTTTCCTAATCATCCTTAGCTGATCTTTTCTTAAAATAACAAAAATCATGATTAATGTTTGAAATGGAACATTAACCATGGCATTTGATGGTGTGACAACTAAGTTTAAAATTTTTGAGGCTATACATAATAATTATGTGTCCTTTCTTGAAACTTTTGATCATTTAGTGCATGATATCCCTCATTCTATTTTTAATGTTGCTATTTTTGATATTTTTAGTTCCAATGTTGTTAGTTTTGTGTTTGTTGAATCTGGTGTGCTTGTTGATGCTACTTATAATAATAAGCTTGCTAAATTTCTTGAACTTGCTAAATTTATGGATTGTGTTATAGTCACGAGTGCATTTGCTAAGAGAATAATATTTGTTGTGTCATATGTGCTAAAATTTCTACATTTATAGGTGATGAAGATAGTGTTGTTTCAAAAATTGTAAAAAGTAATGATCATAGAGAGATTTTATTTTTGAGGGGAAAAGAATGCTTTTTTTCTTATTAATCATTTTAGCTATTTTATTAATCATGTTGAATTCATTACATTAGATGATTTTGAACATTCAAGAAAAAGTGATTTAAGAATAACACTCAATTTGAAAATGACTTTTTTGATGGATAAATTAAAAAATGGCAATTTGAAAACAATGGAGGCAGTCAATTATTATGTGAGTCTTGATTGAAGAAGTTAAAGCTATGTCTAACTAAAGATATTAAAGAAAGGCACTTCTTGAGAGGTAACCCAAGTTTTTTATATTTTTTTTTATCACCCTTCTTTTTTAATTTACTTATCCTTTATCTTCCTTGATGATGTTGATATACTTTGCATTGAGGACAATATAAAATTTAAGTGTAGAGGGAGATTAAAGAAAGGCACTTCTTAAGGGGTAACCCAAGTTTTTTAGATTTTTTTTATATTACCCTTCTTTTTTAATTTACTTGTCCTTTATCTTCCTTGATGATATTGATATGCTTTGTATTGAGGACAATATAAAATTTAAGTGTAAGGGGAGATTTTTAGAACTTATTTTGTGTTTTGTGTCTTTATGTAATGATTTTCAATGCTTTTGAAAAAATTGAAAAAATATAAATTTAAAAAAATGTATCTTTCATTTGTTTTTGAATATTTTTTAAGTCATTTTAGTTATTTTCCATTGATGCTGATTTTGTATTTTTCTTAAGATGATTCAATTGAACTTGATAACATTCATAACATGATTGAATGAATGATTTTTCTTCTTAAATTTGATTAGTGTAGTGATGAATTTTGAATCAGTAGATTGAACTTGGTAATATGATTTCCCTTATGAAATTTTAAGCCTTATATTAAAAACTTATGTTATTCTTTTCTTTCTTATGTGTTGTTCTTCCACGATTTATTTCTCTAGGATTTGCTTTGATTCATTTTGAGATTACACTTTTTCATGCATGCATAAAAATGATAAAGGCATCATTTTTTTATTTTAGTTAAAGCCAAATAGCTAACCTTAAATTTTTATCTTTGTTAAGTCCCTTTGCTTTTTCTTTGTTGATTAACCTATGAGCATTTTTTCCAATGAAAAACAAGTATTTTTGCCTAACCTTAGGGATTAGTAAAATAATTAAATTTTTGTGAGATTGGCTCTTGAATAAGTGTGGGGGTGTGTGAGTTTGCATGTTATAAAAAGCTATCAATTTCAAGTTCAAAAGTTGAAATGAAAAAAAAATAAAGAAACAAATTTAAAAAAAAAAGAAAAGAAAAGAAAGTCAATAAGAAAAGAAAAAAATGAAAATATGAAAATAAAAAAAGAATTAGGAAAGAAAGGAAAAAGAAAGAAATTCGTGAATATTTGAATTTAAATTTAGATTGTTGTGTTAAGGTTACAATGGTTCATGATTGGACCATATATTTTTAGTTTAAGTGTTCTATTAATTTCTTTGGTTTTTAGCCTTTCATATCTTTATTTTTCCTTTACTTTTCTTTAATCACATTACAACCTTAAATAAAATCTTTTTTAATTTGTACTATGCATGTGATTTGAGTAGTGTGTATTAAATGATTAGCAAGCATATAGGAGAGCAATTTCATAGAATGAACTTGAATGAAACACTTACTCTAAACATTTGAAAGTTAAAGAGTGAATTTTGTAGGAATCTACTATGTTGATATATTTTTTTTGAATGAAGTTGCTATGTTGATTAGTTTCAACTATGTTAAGATTTTTCTTCATAATGTATTACATTTCTTAATAGCTTTAATTGTTTCTTGCTTATGGACTTGTAATTTTGAAATTTTTGGATAGTAAGTATTTATTTCTTTAGTTTTAAATAAAGTTATGTCTTACCTAGGGTCATGCAAAGGCTAAATATAGAAGAATTTTATGTGCAAGATTTTGTCTATACTATTTTCTCCTATTTTATGCCTATTAGTGTGTTACATATGCTTAATTTATAGAATTAGCCTTGTTATATGATTGGGATTAGTTTTCTAATGAATTGAAATTATTTAATTAATACTAGATTTTTACATTATTTTAGGGTGTTAGCTATAAATTTGGCTAATATTTATATCATTAGAAAGGTTGTAATAAGTTCTATAACTTTTATGTTTTAGTTAAAGCCTAGTTTAGATGTCTAAATGGTTTAATTCAACTGAAAATTTGAAGTGAGCTAGTTTTGGTCTATATTTAGAATTCCAAAAGTCTAATTAAAATGAAACTAGTGCCTAAATTTTTCTAAGATTTGGCCTTACAACTTTTATGTTCGGAATTTAGTAAAACTATGTAGTTTTAGTGATACTACATTGGATAGAATTTAGACTTGTGAAATTTCATTGCAATAACTTTCATAATACATTGTTTTGTAAAATAGATTTTAAGCTTCTAAAATTACCAAAAACATGTTTAAAGGTTAGTGAGTCAAATATAAAGTTTCTATGCCTTTAAAAGCAAAAACACTTTTACTTCTACATAATTCAATAAAGATAGTTTTCCTCTCTTTTTCAAGTTTCTTGTTCTTCAATTATGGAAGACTAAATTTTCGGTTGATTCAAGGATTTTGATACTCATCTTTATCTAGATTATAAGATCTTAAGTTGCAATGTTAACTTCTTCTAATTAATTTTCTTCTTTCCATAATTCTTTATGTTGATTACTGACATGATCCAATAGGTGCACTGGTTTAGTCGAGTTATAGTATAAAAGATATTGTCTCCACAGGGATTGAGTGTTAATTACTAACTAAATTTCAAGATAAATTATCTAGGTATACTAATTGTGATTGTGAATTAAGAGTAAAATGTGAAACAAAATTTAGTTATAAAAAAGAAAGCAAATGAAACTAGAATGAGTTAAGTAAAGATCTAATTCAAATGGGATGAAAATATACTCAGCTTTGGGGTTTCCTTGTTCAATTCATTATGGAATGAAGATAACTTTCTGGCCTAGTTTACTATTAATTTAGATTGTTGGATTACCGAAAGTAAGCTATACCTCATTGCAAGGCTGCTAGCTACTAACCAATAGATAAAGTGCCTAAAATTTCTCTAGTAATCACTCACCTAGGTTGCATTAACAGTGCTTTGAGAATCTAATTTTAGACATTTCATCTTGTGCAAAAGAATCCAATTAGCTTAATTCCTAAGTCTAATAGAGATTTCCAATGATTATGCAAGGTCTGATTAATTAATTGGTCATTCCAACCTAGAATCAACTAATCCTTTACACAAATCCAATATTCTGGAAGTATTGGGTTGTTGAATTACAAAATAGCATAATTAAATCATAAATTAACAATAAATCAAGCTAGATTATATTAAAATCAAATCCATAAATTCATGAACAAGTCTACCCCAGCTGAGCATTGAGGTTTAGTGTGAGTTCATTACAAAACTAGCAAAAAACCTAAAAATAGAGAGGGGAATCAAATTAGTCATGAAGCTCTACAAATTCCTTGCTTGAATCTTCAATCCTTCGCTTAAATCCAATCCTCCAAGGCTAGTAGTCACCCTCAGTGTCTCTAGGTCTCCTAAGGGTTTCTACAGACGACTCTCTTTCTCCTTTTTTCGCTCCTCGCATCCCTTTTCCTTTTTGTAAATTCTCTGCATAAAACTGATATAAGTAAAGTATACGGGGTATGACACGGCCCGTGTAGTTCCCCGTGTTCTTTTGCGAAGGGCTTAAAAATTGCTTAGCAAGGCTTCGAAACACACAGAAAGGTACACAGCCCTCTATACGGGGTTCCCATACCTTATTTTCTTTGCCAAATGAGCGTATTTGCTTTGATTCTCCATAATTTGCATGGTTTTGGTTCTAGATCCTTTTCTAATGCTTTAATGAGTCACTTTGAAACCTGAAAATAAAATATCAAGCATCTAAGTATCTTTTTCCAATGAATTTGCACAAAATACTTAATAAATAAGCAATAAAGCACATAAAATATAAGTGAAAATATGCATTTATCAATTTCCACACACTTGAATCTTGGTCATCCTCGAGTAAGGAAGCAAGAGAACAAAAGTTTGCTCCACTTTTCTACTAATATTATCGGGCAATCGTTCAGTGAATCATAAATTAGGATCAAGTCATGCAAGACATCTAAATGAAAACAAAACAGCAAAATAAGTCAATCCTTAGCATAAAAGCAAAAGAAAAGAGCCTCACAAGTAATGTATTCACTTAATCTCCCAAGATAAGGCTTGTGTATACTTTCAAATCAATCAGCTTAGGACTTAATGCTACCACATGCTTGCAAAAGCTCTAGTCTCCACCACTATATTGTAAAATGCATGCAAATCAGAAGGCTTTATTAGGAAAAATGATGAGGGTAGAGGAAGGGAAGATTAAGGGATGAAAAGCAATAGAGTCAAAGAAGGGAAAAGATGTATTGGCTTTAAGTTTGACCACTGTCAAGTTCAATTACTCAGCTTAGCATATTGCTTTGCTTCTATTCTTTGCCTTAAGTTTTTCTATGACAGCAAACAAAACTTTTCTTTCTTTCTTATTTCCCAACAAGCTTTTCTTCTTCTTTTCCCTAAATTATTTATTTATTATTATTTTTTTTTACTTTTGAAGCATCAACTTACCCAGCTAAGCAACCCTATGTAAGAGTCTCTAAGTGATAGCCAAACTCATTTAATGATGTCTAAGTTCCCCTAAACTCTAAAGTTTAAGTTCACTTAGGTGGTGGCTTTGAATGCACATAGGATGGGCTAGGCTTGAAATGAGGGTTCGAGGCTCAAGGTGGCTAACTAGAGGCAAAGCTAAAAATATTCTAAGGTAAATCAAAGAAGAGATTCAAATAAGAAAAACAAATAAAAAGGGTGAAGAAACATAGCCTCATTATTTTTTACATACAAAATACATAAAATGTAGCCTCAAAAAGAGCAAATGCAAGTTCAAGAGCAAAAAGTCAAAAGTGAGACATAATCCCTTAAGAAAATAAGATTGAGCCTCAAATTCTAATGTGAAAAGTTGCTCAATAGGCTCAAGTCTCGCGAGGATCAATTATGCTCATTACTTCTAGGTTCAAGCTTTAGACTTTCGTTATTAAGTTACCAGTTAATCATTAAAAGAGTAAAGCATGAACAAATCCACTTTAGTCAAAAGATTGCCCTAAAAAATTTAAAAATTTTCACACATCATTGCATTTGGAGTAAATTCTAGTACTCTAAATTAATCAAGCAGATTCAAGTGATTGATATTCTAAAAGTTACTCCCCTATACTTAAAATTGGACATTGTCCTCAATGTACAAAAAGTAAATAGAAAAGAGACAAAGAAGAGATGGGGGATTGAAACTTCCTTGACAAGTGGAGCTTTGTTCTCAATTACAGAGCATGATTTCTGGTAGATCCACAAGCAGAGAAAGATTAGGAGACAAAGGGCAGGCTACTAATGCAAAAGAAAGGAGATGCATTACTGGAATAAAGTATGCTGACAGTTAGTTATTACAGGCATAAATAGTAAAAGTGCGAGAAAATAAAAGATAAAGAGTTAAAGCAATACAAACCAAATGAAAGTGCATCACAAATATAAGTACAGACCAAGACAAATGAGAATAGAAAAGAGGAAAAAGTAAAAGGTAGAGGGGTGAGCATTCTGCTGGTGAAATTGTAATCTAAGCTACTGAGCAGGAGGATCTAGATCAGTAGGAGGATCTCGATCAGCAAGAGAAGAGAGATGGAAATGCGAGAAAAGGGCCTCAACCATGCTTTCAGTGTGTCTGGACCTCTTGTCCAAGTCATCATAGAGGCCCTTAATCCTCAACTAACGCTTAGATATGCACTACTGCTCAACCAGAATTTGTTGCTGACTGAACAAGATATCTCTAAAATAGGCCTCATATGAAACTCCTCCGCCTGCAGAAGATGATGGACCCATGTTAGGAGTTGTATCAGCATCATCATCATCCGTAGGAAAATTAATCTCATCCTCAGGGGGTAACTACTGCACAGGTTGGATCCCTATAGTTAGAAGGATTTCCCTACGAAGGGGGTCATCTAAGATGCCATAGAAAGGGATCCATAAGGCCGATCAAAAAGTCCTAATTGCTTGGCTAATCTGGTAATGTATGGACTGGCAACAATACTCCTAGCGTGTCTATCTGATGTCTAAGCTGAAAGGAAGTGTGTAAGCGCAGCTCCAATATGGATGGGGACCCTCTGTATCATGCTGTACAGGAAGAGAATGTTAGCTATCCCTACCACTCCGTGACTATGCCCCCGACCACTTAAAGTTTGATTGAGAATAGAGTGGATAACTTACCATGCTACTCTCCGAAGGCTAGATGCCTTGCTCTTCGTCGGATCATAAGAGCTCCCGGTAGCAATGGTGGACCACACCTGCCACTCCTGGGTCCCATGAGGCAATCCTATCCAAATATCTTGATACTTTGGGGTGGCTACAAAGTCTCCAGAGTAAATCCCCATGTCTATTGAAAGCTGGGTCACACTCATAGAATATGTGACTGTCCTGAGCCAAAATTGTACTGTGTCAGCAGAGTCAATAGTGCAGAAGTATCTCTCTAAATGGAAAGTGCTAAGAAACTCTAAGGTAAGCTATCTATATGTAAGCTCTATAATCTGAAAGAAGGTCTCTCAAACACCTACACTGATGAGCTCTCTGATCTAGTCCTCAAGCCCAAACTCTCTCAAGATTGCCCAATCTATATATCGACCCTCCACAAATGGTCGATTTCTATATCTACTAAATGCCTGGATATGGGCATCATCTGTGAATTTGAGGGACTAGGAGGTAGTGGGTCCCCTAGAGGAGGTCCCTTTAGAAGTACTACCTCTAGAGGTCCGCTTAGCAGTCATCTTCTGTCTTTTCGACATGATTTATAAAGGAAAACTAGAATGTGAGAGAGAATCTTGAAAAATAAAAAAAAATTAGTAAAGTTTCCCCTAAAAATTGGATAGTTCCAGGTTCAGAAACTCAGAGATTGCACTAAAATAAATGTAAAGAAATCAATCAATAATCTATGAGTATGTCATATAATGTAAATGAGCTATTAAGAGTCATACTTTATCCACAGAGAACTCAAAAAATAGGTTAGAAATTTAGTCACAGCGAGCAATTCTAATGAGTATCCAGCATCAAAGGAAGTGCAAGTCAAAGCTTGATAGTATTAATGTTGGTGTGTGTCCTAGAACCAATCATATAGATGATTGAAGTTATACACAATGTAATATGTTTTATTTTAGGCAATTTAATTATTATATTTTATTTTTATAATTTTATTATTATTATGCGCAATTTATAACTTAATATAATAATTATCCTTGGAATAGTTTTGCTATTCCTAAAATGCCCCTAGTCAAGTATTATTACGAAAAGGATAGTAATAATACATCGAGACTAGTATGTATATTGACTGATGATTACGAATCATGGATATGTGATATCAAGTCAATACATGAGTACATTACTAGTGAACAATGTACTGGACTGACCCATTATGAGAATATTGCATGGATAGACGTGTCATAAGTTATTCTCATATGATCACAAATACACATGAACTTTTGACCTGAAGTCACTACGGTTTCCTACATGAGGAATTGCTCACTTTAATATTGTCCTATGTCACCTTTAATCAGGATGACAAGTAGGGCATTGATTGGGTGTGTCATATATCGTGCAGAGGGAAGTGAGTGATGTAGATAGAATTTTGTTACTCTTGTATAAAAAAGAAATATCCTTGGGCCCCTTGATTGAGTGAGACTTAGAAATGCATGGCCATGCTCAATTGAATTAATATGTGATATTAATCATTTATTTTAAGTCTACTCAGTATCAAAAAATATAAATTGAACATTGACGAGGATGACAAATTCCATGCCTCTAGTTCAATTTGGATATTATTACAAAAGGGTTATGATGCAAAACGTTGATCATGTATTAGGTGGATGTCAAATCAAAGACATTCTTACTATTTGAGTGGCAGTGATGTATTGCTAGATACCGCTTACTGTTTATGGCTCAATAAATGAGTCATTGTCAACGTAGTAAGAACCTATAGGGTCACACAAAAGGAGTAGGAATAAGATAATAATTAATTGGACTTTAATTATATTAATATCCAATTAATTGGACTTATTTTCGTGCATATATGTATTATTAAGAATAATAATTCATGTAATATATATATATATTATGTGATATTATTTGATATTAAAGAAATATCAAATAATTATGTTATCAGATATTAGATAAATATATTATGAGATAATATTATTTTGATATTTGATAACTATATGTAATTATCTAATATTAAGATATTTATATTATGAGATAATATTATTATCTAATATTAGATAATTAGTAGATAAGTCTTATCTCTTCCCATTATCTCTAGGATAAGGACAAGATGAGTTATTAAGTGTGATTAGGATTTTGGAAGCATTATCTTAGTAGGACTAGGATTATAGCTTGCCTAAGTTCTATAAAAAGAGACTTGGGGGCAGCACTTTAATAACACGCTCAAAGCTTTCATACAAACCCTAAATTACTTGGAAAACATCCAATCCTAATTCCTAGAGGGAAAAACGCATCCTAGCATATTCGTGAAGGGTGAGAGGTCGTTGTTCACTTCGTGTGGATACCGTAATGATGCTGTACCTTGCAGCTAGCGTTTGATTCATCCGCTCTCAAGTTTTGATCAGTAGAAACACGAGTGCCCAATAGGTAAAACCCTAATTGTTGACTTATTCTTTTTGCATAGATCCTAGGTAGAATTCGGATTAAAATTTTGAAATTCTGCTGCATGTGATAATACGAATTACCAACAGTGGTATCAGAGCTTCTTGCAAAAATATAGTTCTGATTATGTGTTTTACCATCTTTGATGAATATTTATATGATAAATACATATCAAATCTATTTCGGTTTAAATTAGAAGTTACACATTTTGATGAATGTTTATGTGATAAATTAATATCAAATTAGTTTCTGTCTAAACTAGATATATATGAGATATATGCAAACTCATGTATGGTTCTAATTTCGTAAATATATATATGATATATATGATCTGAATTTTGAATCTGATTATCAATTGATGAGATTAATTGTATGAATATGATCATGCATTTTTCTGCTTCATATTCAAGTTTATTTTATACGTAATTCTGAGTTTTTCAAATGATAAACCCATGAATCTATTCTAAATATGTGATGTTCTCTGCATTTAATAGCATATAACCTAGTCAACATAGAATTAATGTGATTAATTCTAAATCTGTAAAGACTTGTTTAAATTCGTTAAGTTGAATCTGGTCTATGAGGTATATGTATGCATTAATTTAATCTGGTCTATGATTTGAATGTCAATCATATAGTCGAATTGTTCGACTTGGGGTGTGTCAATTGTTGGCAAAATGAATTAAAATTTGAATGTCAGATGTATTCAATTTTTGGCCCCGGGGGCTCCGCCCCCCACACCCCCCGACAAGGGGCGCTGCCCCCTTGACCCCCGCTTGCTAACCGGCTAGTGGGACCGCTATGCTAACTCTACGTAGCGTTCAAAAATTATTTTTGTTTTTAAGGCGCTATTTTAAAACATGATTTTTATGATGATAATGTTATCAAATATATCTGTCAATCATCCTGCTTATCTTGGTTACATATATTTCTTAGCAATTATTACATATGATGCATGAATGTGTTGCATAGTATGACCCTTGGAGTTTTTAATGGATGGATTTTAAAATACGACCTACGTGTCGTGTCTTCCTCTATTTCTCTAATGTATATTCTCTTCTCATCTCAATTCCCCCCGAATGTAACTCGGGGTTTCTGTTGTAAAATTGTAATTGCAATGGAGTATTCTTGGCTTGGAATAAGGAGAAACTAGGGAGCTATGGGACAAGAAGAAGCTATGGAGTTAGTTAGGAATGTCATTAGAAAATAGAATTTTGGGTCCATACTATGTGACATTTTGATTTCTTTATTATGTGATGATATTGATGAGCATGCATTTATTATGTGATAGAATGTGTTCTTACTATGTGATAGTTCTATTCATTGCATGATATATGATATACAGTAGTCTATTTTATTCATTTACTTTATATGATATATGAGATATGCTAGATATATTGCATGAATAAATAGGCTAGTTATGGTGAGATATGATAATAATTAAGTTAAAATCCCTTATCTAAAATATTAAGTCAGTAATAATTAATGATGCCTTCCAATATTTGGCACTCATCAAGGCCTCGATCGACATAAGGTAGGTTTGCCAAAGCAAGGTACCTCGTTTATCTTGGTGAGATGCGACTGGATAATAGTGATATCCGAATGTCAAATACTAGGTCTAACTTAACTAGGATATCTCAATAGGATTGAGACCTAGAGGCATAGAGTTGGGCTTTAGTTCATAAGATGGACTAGAACAAGTGTTGTTCACCTAACTATCCAAGAGTTATATATGATACAATTGGCAAGTGTTGCTTACCTAAATAACTAAGTTTTAAGTGATTAGCCAAAGCTAACTTAAGGCTTGGTGAAATATGGATCTTGGCCCACTAGAAAGCTTAAACAATATGACTTTTTGAATCAATAGTGAGGGCTATTAATTTGAATGAAATAGTGGGAGGTACATTTAATAAAAGACCTTATTAAATGTTTTAAATTTAATACTTACTTTGCATATTTCTGTCGTAGATAACCAATGGCTAATACATCAAATAACTTATCACTGCGATCAGTCTTTGAGAAGGACAAACTAAATGGGACAAACTTCTTGAACTGGTACAAGAATTTGAGGATAGTCCTCAAATATGAGCGCAAAATATATGTCCTAGAGGAACCTGTTCCTCAAGAACTTGAAGCTACTGCCCCTCAAGCTCAAAAGGATGCTTATAAGAAGCATCATGATGACGCATTAGATGTCGGTTGTCTCATGTTGGCTACCATGGACTTTGAGCTTCAGAAGCAACATGAGAACATGGAAGCTTATGACATGCTTGAGCATCTTAAGAAGCTTTATGAAGGCCAAGCTCGACATGAGAGGTTTGAGGTGATAAAAGCCTTGTTTCAGTGCAAACTGGTAAAAGGAAACCCTGTTGGGCCTCATGTACTCAAAATGATTGGGTATGTTGAGAACCTTGAGAGATTGGGTGCTCCACTAGGTCAAGAGTTGGCCATTGACTTAATTCTACAATCGTTGCCACAAAGTTATGGTCAATTTATCATGAATTACAACATGAATGAAATTGACAAACCATTGCCAGAATTGTTAAGCATGTTAAGAACTGCTGAACAAAATTTGCAAAAGACTAAGCCTAATACCATAATGATGGTTCAAAAAGGAAAAGGAAAAGGAAAAGGAAAAGGCAAGGGCAAAAACAAGAAGGATTCCAAATCCAAAGGCAAGCCAGAGTCTAAATCTCTGCACTGAAACCAAAAGGGGGTGTGGCTAAGGAAGGGACATGCTTCCATTGCGGTCAAATCGGACATTGGAAAAGAAATTGTAAGGTCTATTTGGAAGATCTGAAAAAGAAGAAGGGAAGTGAGACTTCTGCTTCAGGTATCTATGTTATAGAAATTAATATTTCAACTTCTACATCTTAGGTATTAGATACCGGATGCGGTTCTCACATTTGTACAAATGTGCAGGAACTACGAAGGAGTAGGACTCTAGCTAAAGGCGAAGTGGACCTACGAGTTGGCAATGGAGCAAGAGTTGTTGCGCTAGCTGTAGGAACATATTATCTATCTTTACCTTCTGGTTTAGTAATAGAATTAGAGGATTATTATTTTGTGCCTGCTATCAGCAGGAATATTATTTCTGTTTCTTGTTTGGATAAGAAAGGTTTTTTATTTATAATAAAGGACAAAAGTTGTTCAATTTATTTAAATGAAATGTTTTATTGCAGTGCACAAATGTTTAATGGGCTCTATATTCTTGATCTTGAAATGCTTGTCTATAACATAAACACTAAGCGATTTAAATCAAATGATTTAAATCCAACCTATCTCTAGCATTGTTGTTTGGGCCATATAAATAAGAAGCGCATATCCAAGCTTCATAAGGATGGATTCTTGGATTCATTTGATTTTGAATCATATGAAATATGGGAATCTTGTTTACTAGGAAAAATGACTAAAACACCATTCACTGGACACAGTGAAAGGGCTAATGATCTATTAAGTCTCATACATACTGATGTATGTGGGCTTATTAGTTCACCTGCTAGAGGAGGTTTCCAATATTTCATTACATTTACTGATGATTTCAGTAGATATGGATATGTGTATCTTATGAAACACAAATCAGAATCCTTTGAAAAGTTCAAGGAATTCAAGAATGAAATGCAAAACCAACATGGTAAAAGTATTAAAACACTTCGATCAGAACGAGGTGGAGAATACTTAAGCCAAGAATTTGATGACTATCTAAAGGAGTGTGGTATAGTATCACAACTCACTCCACCTGGAACGCCACAATGGAATGGTGTTTCAGAAAGGAGGAATTGTACCTTGTTAGACATGGTATGATTTATGATGAGTCATATAGATCTTTTAATTTCCTTTTGGGGGCATTCTCAAGAGACAGCTGCTTTTACGCTCAACCGTGTTCCCTTTAAAACGGTTCAAAAGACTCCATATGAGATATGGACTGGGAAACGTCCCAGCTTGTCTTTTATGAAGATTTGGGATTGCGAGGCCTATGTAAAACGTCAAGTTTCTGATAAGCTTGGACCTAAATCGGAAAGTGCTACTTTGTAGGGTATCCTAAGGAAACTAAGGGATACTATTTCTATAATCCTAGTGAAGGCAAAGTGTTTGTTGCACGAACTGGTATTTTTTTGGAAAGAGAATTTATCTCTAAGAAAAACTGTGAGAGAAAAGTAGAAATCGAAGAAGTGCGAGACTCACAAAGTAACACTGAACCTATAATAGAGCCTGAAAAAGGACCACAAGATGTTGTGGGTTAGGAACTAGCTTAAGTAACACAAGGCCCACGTAAGTCTGGTAGGATACGCCATGAGCCTGAGAGATATGGATTTCTTGTAACTCAAAATGGCGATGTTTTGCTCATGGATCAAGATGAGCCTGCAACTTACCAAGAAGCTATAAAAGGGCCAGACTTTGAGAAGTGGCTTGAGACTATGAAATCTGAGATGGATTCCATGTATATGTTAGTGTATATGCGCTAAAACCAATCATATTGGTGGTTGTAATTTTGAATCATGTTATTTTAATGGCAATTCCAATTATTATATTTATATATATTGTCTGCGTAATATATTTAATTATAATAATAACCTTAGAATAATTGTATTCTTAAATGTCCCTAGTCATATATCATTATGGATGAGGTTGTTTTGATATGTTAAGACTAGCATGTGTGAAAACTTATATGGGATATTAAGTTTACACATGAGTACAAGTTAGAGAACTTGTATACTGGACCGACCCATATTAAGAACACTACATGGATCGTTATATGAGTGTCATAAGTGGTTCTTAGTGATCATTATTAATATGGTCCTTTGACCTGAGATCACCAAGGTTCCCTACATGTGAGTTTCATATTTTGATACTATTCTATGTCACTAATGGTTAAGTGAATGCAAGGGTAGATATTGGATATGTCACATATCATGCGGAGGGGTTTGTGTGATCAAGATGGGATTTGTCCCTCCTATATAACAGGAGTAACATCTATGGGCCCCTTGACTAAGTAAAGTTGAGAAAATGCATGGCCATGCTCAGATGAATTGACATGAGATGTCAATTACATTTGTTTCAGTCAGCTTACTTAGGAGTCAAGAAACCTTAAGATTGGGCTATACGGGAATGACACGGTCCATGTCTCGTGCTCAATCTAGATGTATAGGACAAAAGGACATAAGTGATGATCATGTGTAAAGGTTTAGTCAAATCACCGACTTTCTCATTACTTAGGTAACAATGATGTGTTGCTAGACACCAATCTTTGTTTATGATCATTAATATGATTAATGGTCATTGCCAACGTAATGAGAGCCTGTAGGGTCGCACACTTAGAGCTTAGTGAATTTGGAATTAATGGACCAAATTGTTTGGGCTTAATATTTGGGAATTCATGTTATAATTATAAGGCCCAATAGTAAGCCTATAATTATACAATGGAATAAGGCCCAAATAGGTTAGGTTTTTCTATGCACCTATTTAAATAGGCTTATTGGGTAATAATAGTATTACTATTATTCTTCACGCACCCCAAGTAAAAGCACAGAAAAACCCTAGCCACTCTCCTTGACCAAAATCTCTGAAGAGGCGTAGCTAGCACTACGAGGTCTAAGGAGATCAATTCCAACCGGTGTGTGTAGCAGACATTCATCGGTGATTCATGAGTTCGTGTGGATACCACAGAGGTGCAGCCACAAAACGTTGTACTGGTGATCTGATTTACTGGTTTCCATTCCGGTTCGTGATTTGGAAGTAGATCGGATTTGCTGCAGCGGTCAGAAGAATTTTGCCGAAAGGTATAAACCCTAATCCCTAATCTATGGCGTTCTAAATTCGCATGGATCCTTGGTGGAAATCGTGCAAAAATTTTATTCCGCTGTGCATGTATGATGCGCGATTTCCAGCAGTGGTATCAGAGCCACTTGCGAATCCATAGATTAGTTTTCTGTGTTATGCGTTTAAATCTAGATAATTGGTGTTTAATCAGATCACGCATGATGCAATTAGGGTTCTGGATCAATGTAATTTTGTATGTTGATGAATCGATTTTGATTAGATTAAAATTAGATTGAAACATACATAATTAATGATTCATTTTTTTTTAATGAGATTAAAAAAAAAAATCTGGAAACGTAGCTGATGAAGTTTCTGTTTTAATGAGATTAAAATTCGATCAGAAACATGTCTGGTTGTATACATGTGATGTATGCATTCTGTTTCATTTAATGAGATTAAATTAAATAGAACATGGACTAATGTTTGAGTTAATATGGCGGAACATCAAGAAATAGGATTCCGGAACAGTTCTGGAATTAGGGTTCTTGATAAATTCTAATTTTGGCCGATTGTTTTAATGGTTAAAACAGAAATCGAAACGTTCAAAATTTTTTGGATTTTTGCCCGAAAGTCCTCAAAATTTTGAATGTAAGATGTATAAAATTTTTTGGGAAGGGGGCTCCGCCCCCTCACCCCCGCGAGGGGCGGCCCCCCCTCGACCCTCGCCCGCTAACTGGCTAGCGGGACCGCCGTACTAACTCTGCGTAGCGCAATAATTGATTGCCTAAATTTAAGCTGCGTTTTAAAATCAATCTTTTCATAACCTTCTAATTTTAAACAAGTTAAAATTGGAAACAAGATCAATTTCAATAAATACCTATGGTTGTTTGTATGCTTACATGTGATGTTTGCTGCATGATGCATAGTTATGGCCCTTACACCATAATGTATGGTTATATTTCATTTATTGGTTTTGGTTTTATTGTAATTAAATACGGCCTGCGTGTCGTGCCTTTCTCTATAAATTCTAGTTGTACATTCTTTCTCTCACCTCACTCCTCTCGAATGTAACTCGAGTTTTCTCCTTCATTATGTATTGTAAAGTTAGAATAGTTTACTTTCAAATGTACAATATGTTTAAGCCTGGAGCTTGCCAAGGAGCTAAAATCAATATGAGGACAACCGTGGAAGATGCTTAAAGAAGATATCTTTACCCTAGGTTGACCTTTTGGTTTTCTCATTGGCTTGGGAAAATCAAAGTAGTTGGGCCATAACTATGCACATTTATTTTATGCTTTATTGCATGCTTTATATTAATGTATGTGATATGTTAGATATAGGCATGTATGGATGGCAAATAATGGTGAGATCTAAAATAGACATTTAAATCCCTCAATGCAAATATTAAGTCAGTAATAAAAAGTGATGCCTTCCAATGAATGGCACTTGTCAAGGCCTTGATCAACATAAGGCAGGTTTGCCAAAGCAAAGTGCCTAGTTTATCTTGGTGAGACACGATAGGATAATAGTGATATCCAAATGCCAATAATTGGGTTTTGACTTAACTAGGCCATCTCAATAGGATTGGGGGCCTAGAGGCATGGAGTTGGGCTTAAGTCCATAAGATGGATTTGAACAAGTGTTGTTCACCCAACTATCCAAGAGTTACATAAGATGTAATTGGCAAGGAGTTGCCTACCTAAATAGCCAAAACTTGAGTGATCAGCCAAAGCTGACTTAAGTCTAGGTGAAATATGGATCTTGGCCCACTAGAAAATCTCAAACGCTACGATTTTCCGAAATAATAGTGAGGGCTATTATTTTGAGTAAAATAGTGGGAGTATTATTTAAAAAAAGACCTTATTAAATAAATGAAATACATGATTCTCATTTTGCATATTTTTCTATTGTAGATAACCATGGCATCAAATGCATCAAATTTATCACTGCGATCTATCCTTGAGAAGGATAAGCTGAATGGGATGAATTTTCTCGATTGGTATCGAAACTTGAGGATTGTCCTCAAGCATGAGAAAAAACAATATGTCCTAGAGCAAGCTACTCCAAATGAGCCTGCTGCTAATGCTCCTCGAGCAGAAAAGGATGCTTATAAGAAGCATCTAGAAGATGCTCTGGATGTCAGTTGTCTCATGCTTGCTACCATGAACTCTGAGCTTCAGAAGCAACATGAGAACATGGAGGCATTCAATATGATTGATCACCTTAAACAGTTCTACCAAGAGCAAGCAAGACACGAGAGATATGATGTATCCAAAGCATTGTTTCAGTGTAAGATGGCTGAAGGAACACCCGTTGCTACACATGTACTTAAAATGATTGGGTACATCAATAGCCTTGAAAGATTGGGTTTTCCTTTACAGCAAGAATTGGCTACTGATATAGTTCTGCAATCGTTGCCTGAGAGCTATAGTCAATTCGTCATGAATTACAACATGAATGAAATTGACAAGACTTTGCCTGAACTGCTTAACATGTTGAGAACTGCTGAGCAGAACTTAAAAAAGTCCAGGCCCAATTCCATTATGATGGTTCAAAAGGGCAAAGGAAAAGGCAAGTCTAAGGCCAAAAATAAAAAGAAAAAGGACAAGACTGATGGAAAGTCCAAGTCAAGTTCCTCTGCACTGAAGCCCAAAGGTGGCGTGGCCAAGGAAGGACAATGCTTCCATTGTAAAGAACCAGGACATTGGAAGCGAAATTGCAAGATTTACCTGGAAGAGCTTAAGAAGCAAAAGGAAAGTGGGACTTCCAACTCAGGTATTTATGTTATAGAGGTTAATTTATCTACTTCTACATCTTGGGTATTAGATACTGGATGTGGTACTCACATTTGTGTAAATGTGCAGGATCTTAAAGAAAGTAGATCATTAGCCAAAGGTGAAGTGGACCTGCGCGTTGGAAATGGAGCAAGAGTTGCTGCATTAGCTGTAGGGACTTATTATTTATCTTTACCTAGTGGATTAGTTTTAGAATTGGACAATTGTTATTTTGTGCCTACTGTTAGTAGAAATTTGATTTCTGTTTCTTGTTTAGACAAGAAAGGTTTTTCATGTATAATAAAGGACAAATGTTGCTCTATTTATTTAAATGAAATGTTTTATGGCAGTGCACAATTAATGAATGGTCTTTATGTTCTGGACCTTGAAAATCCAATCTATAACATAAACACGAAGAAGGTCAAAACTAATGATTCAAATCCAACCTATCTTTGGCATTGTCGTTTAGGCCATATAAATGAGACACGCATATCCAAACTTCATAAGGATGGATTTTTGGACTCATTTGATTTCGAATCATATGAGGTATGTGAGTCATGTTTATTAGGTAAGATGACTAAAGCCCCTTTTACTGGGAAAGGTGAAAGGGCTAGTGATTTATTGGGCCTTATACATAGTGATGTATGTGGACCTTTAAACACACAAGCTAGAGGAGGTTATCAGTACTTCATTACTTTTACTGATGATTTCAATAGATATGGTTATGTGTTTCTTATGAAACACAAGTCTGAATCTTTTGAAAAGTTCAAAGAGTTCAAAAATGAAGTACAAAATCAACTTGGTAAAAGTATTAAAGCACTTCGATCAGATCGAGGTGGTGAATACTTAGACCGAGAGTTCCTTAATCATTTAAAGGAGTGTGGCATTGTATCACAACTCACTCCGCCAGGAACACCTCAATGGAATGGTGTTTCTGAAAGGAGGAATCGAACTTTGTTAGACATGGTTCGGTCAATGATGAGTCAGGCTGACCTTCCAAATTCCTTCTGGGGACATGCTCTAGAGACTGCAACTTTCACACTAAACCGTGTTCCATCAAAATCAGTTCAAAAGACACCATATGAGATATGGACTGGGAAACGTCCTAGTTTGTCTTTTATGAAGATTTGGGGCTGCGAAGCTTACGTAAGACGTCAGGCTTCTGATAAACTTGGACCCAAATCTGATAAATGTTTTTTCGTTGGATATCCTAAGGAAACAAAAGGATATTATTTCTATAATCCAACCGAGCAAAAAGTGTTTATTGCTCGAACTGGTGTTTTTCTAGAGAGAGAATTTATCTCTAAAAGAATCAGTGGGAGAAGAATAGAACTTGAAGAAATTCAAGATCAACGAGAAAACATTGAACTTGAGATGGAACCTGAGCCGGTTCCACAAACAGTTGTGGAAGAACCTGCTCATGTAACACAGAACCCACGTAGATCTAGTAGGATACGTCGTGAGCCCGAGAGATATGGTTTTCTCGTGACTCATCACGGTGATGTGTTGCTCATGGACCAAGATGAGCCCACAACCTACCAAGAGGCTATGATGGGACCAGATTCTGAGAAATGGCTAGAAGCTATGAAATCAGAGATGGACTCCATGTATTCAAACCAAGTTTGGACTTTGGTTGATCCACCTGAAGGGGTAAAACCCATTGGGTGCAAATGGGTTTTCAAAAAGAAAACTGACATGGATGGTAATGTGTGTACCTTTAAGGGACGATTGGTTGCAAAGGGTTTCAAACAAATTCATGGTATTGACTATGATGAGACCTTTTCTCCAGTTGTCATGCTTAAATCCATCAGGATTCTTCTAGCTATAGCAGCATATTATGATTATGAAATCTGGCAAATGGATGTCAAAACTGATTTCCTTAATGGAAATCTTCTTGAGGATGTGTACATGACACAACCTGAAGGTTTTGTAAATCCTGAAAATGCTGGAAAAGTTTGCAAATTGCAACGATCCATTTATGGGTTAAAGCAAGCTTCTCGGAGTTGGAATCTTCGTTTCGATGATGCAATCAAAGAGTTTGGTTTCATCAAAAATGAAGATGAACCCTGTGTATACAAAAAGGTTAGTGGGAGCACAATAGTCTTTCTGGTGTTGTATGTAGATGACATATTACTCATTGGAAATGACATTCCTATACTACAGTCTGTAAAAACTTGGTTAGGAAATTGTTTTTCTATGAAAGACTTAGGTGAGGCCTCCTATGTATTAGGTATCAAGATCTATAGAGATAGATCGAGAAAATTGCTTGGCCTAAGTCAGAGTACATACATCGACAAGGTGCTAAAAAGGTTTAGCATGCAAGATTCTAAAAGAGGATTCTTGCCGATGTCACATGGCATAAGTCTCTCAAGAACTCAATGTCCTTCCACAGAGTATGAGAGACAACGCATGAGTAAGATCCCTTATGCATCTGCGATTGGATCTATCATGTATGCTATGTTATGTACTCGTCCTGATGTCTCGTATGCTTTAAGCATGACGAGCAGATACCAATCAGATCCTGGTGAAAGTCACTGGACAGCTGTCAAGAACATTCTTAAGTATTTAAGAAGAACTAAAGACATGTTTTTGATTTATGGAGGTGAGGAAGAGCTCATTGTAAATGGTTACACTGATGCTAGCTTTCAAACCGATAAAGATGACTTCAGGTCGCAGTCAGGTTATGTATTTTGCCTTAATGGTGGCGCTGTGACCTGGAAGAGTTCAAAGCAAGGGACAGTGGCTGATTCTACAACAGAAGCTGAATACATTGCAGCATCAGATGCCGCAAAAGAGGCTGTTTGGATTAAGAAGTTCATCAATGAACTTGGAGTTGTTCCTAGCATTGCTGACCCAGTAGAGCTCTATTGTGACAATAATGGAGCCATTGCGCAAGCCAAGGAACCTAGATCTCACCAGAAATCCAAACACATACTCCGACGCTATCATCTCATAAGAGATATTGTTGACAGAAATGATGTCAGGATATGCAAAATACCGACTGATGATAATATCGCTGATCCACTGACAAAAGCCCTAACGCAGCAAAAGCATGATAGTCATATGAGATCCATAGGTATTAGATACATGGATGATTGGCTTTAGTGCAAGTGGGAGATTGTTAGTGTATATGCGCTAAAACCAATCATATTGGTGGTTGTAATTTTGAATCATGTTATTTTAATGGCAATTCCAATTATTATATTTATATATATTGTCTGCGTAATATATTTAATTATAATAATAACCTTAGAATAATTGTATTCTTAAATGTCCCTAGTCATATATCATTGTGGATGAGGTTGTTTTGATATGTTAAGACTAGCATGTGTGAAAACTTATATGGGATATTAAGTTTACACATGAGTACAAGTTAGAGAACTTGTATACTGGACCGACCCATATTAAGAACACTACATGGATCGTTATATGAGTGTCATAAGTGGTTCTTAGTGATCATTATTAATATGGTCCTTTGACCTGAGATCACCAAGGTTCCCTACATGTGAGTTTCATATTTTGATACTATTCTATGTCACTAATGGTTAAGTGAATGCAAGGGTAGATATTGGATATGTCACATATCATGCGGAGGGGTTTGTGTGATCAAGATGGGATTTGTCCCTCCTATATAACAGGAGTAACATCTATGGGCCCCTTGACTAAGTAAAGTTGAGAAAATGCATGGCCATGCTCAGATGAATTGACATGAGATGTCAATTACATTTGTTTCAGTCAGCTTACTTAGGAGTCAAGAAACCTTAAGATTGGGCTATACGGGAATGACACGGTCCATGTCTCATGCTCAATCTAGATGTATAGGACAAAAGGACATAAGTGATGATCACGTGTAAAGGTTTAGTCAAATCACCGACTTTCTCATTACTTGGGTAACAATGATGTGTTGCTAGACACCAATCTTTGTTTATGATCATTAATATGATTAATGGTCATTGCCAACGTAATGAGAGCCTGTAGGGTCGCACACTTAGAGCTTAGTGAATTTGGAATTAATGGACCAAATTGTTTGGGCTTAATATTTGGGAATTCATGTTATAATTATAAGGCCCAATAGTAAGCCTATAATTATACAATGGAATAAGGCCCAAATAGGTTAGGTTTTTCTATGCACCTATTTAAATAGGCTTATTGGGTAATAATAGTATTACTATTATTCTTCACGCACCCCAAGTAAAAGCACAGAAAAACCCTAGCCACTCTCCTTGACCAAAATCTCTGAAGAGGCGTAGCTAGCACTACGAGGTCTAAGGAGATCAATTCCAACCGGTGTGTGTAGCAGACATTCATCGGTGATTCACGAGTTCGTGTGGATACCACAGAGGTGCAGCCACAAAACGTTGTACTGGTGATCTGATTTACTGGTTTCCATTCCGGTTCGTGATTTGGAAGTAGATCGGATTTGCTGCAGCGGTCAGAAGAATTTTGCCGAAAGGTATAAACCCTAATCCCTAATCTATGGCGTTCTAAATTCGCATGGATCCTTGGTGGAAATCGTGCAAAAATTTTATTCCGCTGTGCATGTATGATGCGCGATTTCCAGCAGTATACTAACCAAGTATGGACTTTGGTTGATCCACCTGAAGGGGTAAAACCTATTGGGTGCAAATGGGTTTTCAAGAAGAAAACCGACATGGATGTAATGTGCAAACCTTTAAGGGATGATTAGTCACAAAAGGTTATAGGCAAGTTCATGGTATAGACTATGATGAGACCTATTCCCCAGTTGCCATGGTTAAATCCATCCGGATTTTGCTTGCCATTGCAGCTTTTATGATTACGAAATCTGGCAGATGGATGTCAAAACTGCTTTTCTTAATGGAAAGCTCCTTGAGGATGTGTACATGACACAGCCCGAGGGTTTTGTTATTCCTAAAACTGCTAGAAAGGTATGTAAGCTACAACGATCCATTTATGGATTAAAGCAAGCTTCACGGAGTTGGAATCTTTGTTTTGATGAGGCAATCAAAGAATTTGGTTTCATAAAAAATGAAGATGAATCTTGTGTTTACAAAAGGGTTAGTGGGAGCACAATTATTTTCTTTGTATTGTATGTGGATGACATACTACTCATCGGAAATAATATCCCTACACTGCAAACAGTAAAGACTTGGTTAGGGAATTGTTTCTCGATGAAAGACTTAGGTGAAGCTGCCTATATACTAGTTATTAAGATCTATAGAGATAGATTAAGAAAATTGCTTGGCCTAAGTCAGAGTACATACATAGATAAAGTGTTAAAATGGTTTAACATGCAAGAATCTAAAAGAGGATTTTTGCCTATGTCGCATGGCATAAATTTGTCCAAAGCTCAGTGTCCTTCGACACAAGATGAGAAGGATCGCATGAATAAGATACCATATGTGTCAACAATTGGATCTATCATGTATGCCATGATATGTACTCATCCTGATGTCTCGTATGCTTTAAGCATGACGAGCAGGTACCAGTCAAATCCAGGTGAACCTCATTGGACTACCGTTAAGAATATCCTTAAGTACTTAAGAAGGACTAAGGATTCATTCTTAATATATGGAAGAGAGGAAGAACTTGTTGTAAAAGGTTACACTGATGCCAGTTTCCAATCTGACAAGGATGACTTTAGATCGCAGTCAGGTTATGTATTTAGCCTAAATGGTAGTGCTGTGTGCTGGAAGAGTTCAAAGCAGGAAACAGTGGCCGACTCTACTACAGAGGCTGAGTATATTGTTGCATCTTATGCGTCAAAAGAGGCTATTTGGATCAAAAAGTTCATTACTGAACTTGGTGTTGTTCCTAGCATTGCAAACCCAGTGGATCTCTATTGTGACAACAATGGAGCCATTGCACAAGCCAAGGAACCCAGATCTCACCAGCGATCCAAACATATACTTAGGCACTTTCATCTCATTCAAGAAATCATCGATAGAGGAGATGTGAAGATATGCAAAGTACCAACTGATGATAATATCGCCGACCCACTGACAAAGCCTTTAGCGCAGAAAAAGCATGATGGTCATACTATGTCACTTGGTATTAGATACATGAGTGATTGGCTCTAGTCCAAGTGGGAGATTGTTGGTATGTGTCCTAGAACCAATCATATAGATGATTGAAGTTATACATAATGTATTATGTTTTATTTTAGGTAATTTAATTATTATATTTTATTTTTATAATTTTATTATTATTATGCGCAATTTATAACTTAATATAATAATTATCCTTGGAATAGTTTTGCTATTCCTAAAATGCCCCTAGTCAAGTATTATTACGAAAAGGATAGTAATAATACATCGAGATTAGCATGTATATTGACTGATGATTACGAATCATGGATATGTGATATCAAGTCAATACATGAGTACATTGCTAGTGAACAATGTACTGGACTGACCCACTATGAGAATATTGCATGAATAGACGTGTCATAAGTTATTCTCATATGATCACAAATACACATAAACCTTTGACATGAAGTCACTACAGTTTCCTACATGAGGAATTGCTCACTTTAATATTGTCCTATGTCACCTTTAATCAGGATGACAAGTAGGGCATTGATTGAGTGTGTCATATATTGTGCAGAGGGAAGTGAGTGATGTAGATAGAATTTTGTTACTCTTGTATAAAAGAGAAATATCCTTGGGCCCCTTGATTGAGTGAGACTTAGAAATGCATGGCCATGCTCAATTGAATTAATATGTGATATTAATCATTTATTTTAAGTCTACTCAATATCAAGAAATATAAATTGAACATTGATGAGGATGACACATTTCATGCCTCCAGTTCAATTTGGATATTATTACAAAAGGGTTATGATGCAAAACGTTGATCATGTATTAGGTGGATGTTGAATCACAGACATTCCTACTACTTGAGTGGCAGTGATGTATTGTTAGATACCGCTTATTGTCTATGGCTCAATAAATGAGTCATTGTCAACGTAGTAAGAACCTACAGGATTACACAAAAGGAGTAGGAATAAGACAATAATTAATTGGACTTTAATTATATTAATATCTAATTAATTGGACTTATTTTCGTGCATATATGTATTATTAAGAATAATAATTCATGTAATATGTATGTATTATGTGATATTATTTGATATTAAAGAAATATCAAATAATTATGTTATCAGATATTAGATAAATATATTATGAGATAATATTATTTTGATATTTGATAACTATATGTAATTATCTAATATTAAGATATTTATATTATTAGATAATATTATTATCTAATATTAGATAATTAGTAGATAAGTCCTATCTCTTCCCATTATCTCTAGGATAAGGATAAGATGAGTTATTAAGTGTGATTAGGATTTTGGAAGCATTATCCTAGTAGGACTAGGATTATAACTTGCCTAAGTTCTATAAAAAGGGACTTGGGGGTAGCACTTTAATAACACGCTCAAAGCTTTCATACAAACCCTAAATTACTTGGAAAACATCCAATCCTAATTCCTAGAGGGAAAAACGCATCCTAACAGATTCGTGGAGGGTGAGAGGTCATTGTTCACTCTGTGTGAATACCGTAGAGACGCTGTACCTTTCGGCCGGCGTTTGATTCATCCGCTCTCAAGTTTTGATCAGTAGAAACACGAGTGCCTAATAGGTAAAACCCTAATCATTGACTTATGCTTTTTACATAGATCCTAGGTAGAATTCGGATTAAAATTTTGAAATTCCA
Source organism: Sindora glabra (assembly GCA_020226215.1). NCBI lineage: Eukaryota > Viridiplantae > Streptophyta > Magnoliopsida > Fabales > Fabaceae > Sindora > Sindora glabra. The sequence goes on from CM035233.1 coordinate 8,346,883, forward strand.
TTGCATGTGATAATCCGAATTATCAATAATTAATGTAAGCAAGTCAACAAAACAAATAAGGTAAATTATGCAATCAGGTTTCCCAAGTAAATATTAAACTCCAAAGAATTTAACTACAATTAGTAAGAGCTAGCTAAAAAATTCAGAGGTTATGTACGTTCCTATAAGTCCTACTGTCATTTCAGCTAAATAAACACAAGTAAGTCTAAATTTCTTCAAAGAACTTAAGGGAAAGGTTCCTACCTCATGAATGCTAGAAAATCAAAATCCAAGAGGAACCTAAAACTCGCAATTGCACCGATTAAATCAAAGATTAAATAGTGAAAATGCTTCAAATAGTTAAGAAAAACACTTTAATCGATGTATTTTGGGAGAAGAAGGGCCAAAAATGGGTGTAGGAAAGCTAGGTCATGGTGGGTGCTGAAGAAGATGAAAGAAAATGGAGAAAATCAAACATTAAAAGCTCCATCGTTTAGGAATACAGGGTTTGACACAACCTGTGTCGTGCCCCGTGTTCTTCTGCGAATAAGCATTCTAAAGAACAAGTTTAAAAAGGATTTTCGTAAGAGTACACGGGGTTTGACACGGCCTATGTCGTGCCTCATGTGTCTCTTTGGAAGGCATTTTGAAGAGCATGTTTTCAAAAATAAAACTTTGCAAGAGTACATGGGGTTTGACACGGCCCGTGTATCTCTCTAGAAGTCATTAAATGCAAAAATTCTTAACATGAATCAGACAGTAAAGTACACGGGGTTTGACCGGCCCATGTCGTACCCTATGTATCTCACTAGAATGAATTCTAAGTCTTCTATACATGAAAATGAACAGCAAAAATGCATATATGCCTAATTTACCCAAAAATAATGACCAAATACAACAAATGAGCATCTTAAATCAATAACCAATAACTTAAATGCCTCAAACCAATTAGAAACTTAAAGAAACAAAGATTAAAAGCAATAAAAATGAAAAAATTTGCTTGAGTTCCCTCCCAAGAAGTACTTGTTTAAGGTTATAAGCTTGACCCCTATTTCAATTAGCCTGGAGGTGCCATTAGTGATGGCCCAGTAACATAATAATCTCTGGCCATTAACCTTGAAATTTTCGGTGCTTTCACTCCAAATTTCTATAGCTCTAAATGGATACATCTTTTTCACATGAAATGACCTAATCCACCTGATTTTGAGCTTTCCTGGAAAGAGCTTAAATTTGGAACTGAACAATAACACTAAGTCTCCTTCATGGAATTCCCTTTTGAGAATGCGCTTATCATGCCAAATCTTTGTTCTTTCTTTGTACATCTTGGCATTGTCGTAAGCATCATTTCTCAGTTCTTCAAGTTCAAGAAGTTGAAGCTTTCTTTTCTCCCTAGTAAATTGCAAATCAAAATTTAGCAACTTTATTGCCCAATATGCCTTGTGTTCTATCTCTACTGGCAAGTGACAATGCTTCCCATAAATAAGCCTAAATGGTGTCATTCCAATGGGAGTCTTGAAGGCAGTCTTGTAGGCCTATAAAGCATCATCCAACTTGAGAGCGTAGTTTCTCCTTGATCTAGACACAATCTTTTCCAGTATGCTCTTGATTTCTCTATTTGAAAGCTCCATTTGCCCACTAGTTTGTGGGTGATATAGAGTAGAGATCTTATGGGTTACACCATACCCTTTCAAGAGGGATTGAAATTGAGTGGCAATAAAGTGAGACCCTCCATCATTGATGATTGCTCTTGGGATCCCAAATCTAGGAAACAACACCTTCTTGAAGAATTTAACTATAACTTTTACATCACATGTCTGAGTGGCAATTGCCTCCACTTATTTGGAGACATAATCTACCGCCACAAGTATGTATTTGTTACTGCAAGAAGGTGGGAATGGTCCTATAAAATCAATTCCCTAGACATCGAATATTTCCACTTCCAAAATGTTGTTTAAAGGCATCTCATGTCTTTTTGATATACTACCAACTCTCTGACACTTGTCACATGAAGTCACATACTGATGAACATCCTTAAATAGAGTTAGCTAGTAGAAACCTGCTTAGGCAATCTTTGCAGCTGTCCTTGAGATGCTGAAGTATCCTCCATAAGGGGAGGAGTGACAATGGAATAGAATACTAGCAATTTCTTCATGAGGCACACACTTTCTGAACAAGCCATCGGCACATCTTCTATAGAGAAGAGGTTCATTCCAAAAATAATGTTTTACCTTTGCTAAGAGCTTCTTTTTTTGCTGATATCCTGCATCCGGAGGTAAAACTCCACTCACAATGTAGTTAACATAGTCGACAAACTATAGGATAGCTGAACAAGAGACAACTAATAGATAATCATCTGGAAGAGAATCATTTATTGGCATCTCCTTATCTACCTCATCCTCTAACTCCAGCTTCAACCTTGAAAGATGATCGGCCACCATATTCTTTATACCCTTTTTATCTTGAATTTTCAGATCAAATTCTTGTAACAAAAGAATCTATCTGATTAGGTGAGGCTTGGCTTCTTTCTTGCTGCATGATTTGTAAAGACTACCACCTTAGAATCCATCAAATAGGATCAAAACTTGTTAACTACATAAACTACTGCCAACAGTTCCTTCTCAGTTATAGCATAATTCAGTTGAGCCTTATCTAAGGTCTTGCTGGCATAGTATATAGCTTGAAACTTCCTATCCTTCCTCTGTCCGAGTACCACGCTCACTGTATAGTCACTAGCATTGCATATCACCTCAAATGGTAGACTCTAGTCCGATGCTTACATGATTGGAGCATAAATCAAGGCCTCTTTTAACCTACAAAATGCATCCAAACAATCTTAATTAAAATCAAAAGAAACATCTTTTGCAAGCAGGTTAGTTAAAGGTTTGACAATTTTGGAGAAATCCTTGATGAAGCGTCGATAGAAACTGGTGTGTCCCAAAAAACTCCTCACTCCCTTTATAGAAGTTAGGGGAGGTAATTTCTCTATGATTTCTACCTTAGCCTTGTCTACCTTAATACCATACTCTAATACTTGATGGCCAAGGACAATCCCTTCTCTCACCATAAAATGGCATTTCTCCCAATTGAGTACTAAATTTATCTCCTCACATCTTTACAGCACTTGAGATAAATTAGTCAAACAGTTATCAAAGGAAGTACCATATACAGAAAAATCATCCATAAAGACTTCTATGATGTTTTCAATAAAATTAGAGAAAATAGCCATCATACAATATTGAAATGTAGTAGGAGCATTACACAAACCAAAGGGCATTCTCCTATATGCAAAAATGCCATAAGGATATGTGAATGTAATCTTTTCTTGATCACTTGGATGTATAGGAATTTGGAAGAAACCAAAATAACCATCCAAGTAATAGAAATGTGAATGCTTAGCTAACATTTCCAAAGTTTGATCAATGAAGAGGAAAGGGAAATGGTCTTTTCAGATTGCTTTGTTCAAATTTCTATAGTCTATACACATCCTCTAACCCGTGATAGTCCTAGTAGGACTTAGTTAATTATTATCATTTTTCACTACAGTTAATCCCCTTTTCTTTGGGACAACATGTACTAGACTATCCCACTGATTGTTTGAAATTGGATAAATTACCACAGCATCAAGCAACTTCACTATTTTTTTCTTTACAACTTCTTTCATGTTTGGATTTAACCTTCTCTAATGTTCAATGGAGGGTTTACTATCTTCCTCCATCAATATCCTATGCATGCATATTGAAGGACTAATCCTTTTTAAATCAGAAATTATGTACCCCAAAGCCTTTCTATGCAATCTAAGCTGTCTAAGCAATTTTTCTGTTTTAAGGGCATTTAGATTTGCATTTACAATCAGAAGATAAGTGGAGTGGGGTCCTAGAAATTCATACATGAGGGTAGATGGGAAAGGTTTCAATTCAACCTTTGGAGGTATCTTTTCCTTAGTGGAGAGATTTTTAGACTTCACTTCTAATGATTCAATTGCTTCAAGGAAGGAACATGGAAGGCTTACCTCAAAAAATTTTGCATATGTAGCAATCTCCTTAGTTTCATTTTTAGCAACTTCATCCCTTACTAGACATGCTTCAAGTGGATCTTGAAGGCAACCCATGAGAAGATTTTCTTTCACAACCTTGTCTAGCATATCAATCTGCATATTGAATCTTCACAAACAGGTAATTTAATTTATTAATTTAAATTAAACTTAACTTTTTCATCTCCCACAGATAATGAAAGCTTTCTATTTTTAACATCAATTAAAGCATCTGCAGTGGTCAAAAAAGGTCTATCCAAAATGATAGGGATTTGTGTATCATCTTCTATTTCAAGTACAACAAAATCAATAGGAATGAAAAACTTACCAACATTGATAGGTATATTCTCAAGTATACGTATTGGGTACTTCACAGAGTGATTTGTTAATTGAGGTGAAACTATGGTGGGCTTCATTTCTTTTTTGTTCAGTCTTTTTACAACTGACAGTGACATAAGGCTCACACTTGCTCCCAAATCACACAATGCCCAATCAATAGGGATATTTCTAATCACATAAGGAATGAAGAAGCTACTTGGGTCCTTAAGTTTAGGAGGTAGTTTATTTTGGATGATAGCACTACACTCCTCTGTTAGTGCTACATTCTCATGCTCCTCTAACTTCCTTTTGTTTGAGAGGATGTCCTTCAAGAACTTTGCATATGATGGCATTTGTGAAAGGGCATCAGTAAAGGGGATATTGATGTACAATTTCTTCAACACTTCCAAAAACTTCCCAAACTGGTTGTCAAACTTAGCCTTTACTAATGTTTGAGGATAAGGGATAGGCGGTTTATATGGCTTTGGAGGGACATACTTTGGCTTTTTTGGTAATTCCCCTTCTCTTACTTCAGAATTGTCAGGATTTGGAGCTTTTTTGTCTTCTTTCTACACTTCCCCCTTAACTATATCTTCTTCACCTTCTTGATTAGCATTTGGAACCCTCAATTGCCTTCCACTCCTAAGAGTGATTGCCTTACAATGCTCCCTGGGATTTGATTTAGGTTAAGTAGGGAGTTGACCAAAAGCTCTGGAGGAAGAAGCAAAAGCTTGTTGAGCTATTTAGGTCTCCAACATTTTCCCATGGGTGGCCAATGAGTTAACTTTAGAGGACAATTGTCTAATGGAGTCCTCCATGGCTTTACCATACTGCCTAAACTCTTCATTAGTTTTCTCTTGGGAAATAAGGAATTTCTCTAAGAAGCCTTCTAATTTAGAAGTAGAAGAGGGTTGAGCGAGTGGGTTGTAAGGTCTTTGATTTTGAAAACCAGGTGGTGGTGATCTATTGTGAGTGTTTTAAGTATTGTATGGCTGGTTGGGCTTGTAGGATAGATTGGGGTGGTTCTTCCATGATGGGTTGTAGGTGTTTCCAAAGGGTTCATTTGAATTCCTCTATCTATACCCATTGTTGTGCACATAATTCACTTGCTCAGTGAAATCCTACCCCAATTGACACTCAATTGCCATGTAACTTGTTATACCACAAATCTCACAAGGAAAGTCAATAGCACCTATAGTATTTACACTATTAACTTGAAATTTATCAAATTTAGCCATAAGTGCATCTACTTTGCTACTTAGGCTTCCTAGTGCATATACCTTAGCTGACAAATGATTAAAAGCATCTAATTCATATTTACCTAGAGCTTTCCTTGAAGATCCTCTCTCATTTGACCATTGGTAGTGGTTCAAGGCCATGTCCTCAATCAATTCATATGCTTCATCTAACCTTTTGTTCATCAAAGCACCTCTAGTAGCAGCATCCATAGTAAGCTTGGTATTATAGCTCAAACCATTGTAGAAAGTGTGAAGAACTAGCCATTTCTCTAGCCTATAATGTGGGCACACCCTCAAAAGTTCTTTATATTTATTCCAAGCATCAAATAGAGATTCACCTTCTCTTTGAGAGAATATGGTGATTTCATTCCTCAATTGAGTAGTCTTGCTTGGAGGGAAATATCGTAATAAAAAAGCCCTCAGTAGCTCTTCCCATGTGGTAATAGATCGTGGTGGTAAGGCATGTAACTAAGCCTTTGCTCTGTCCCTTAAGGAGAATGGGAAGAGTCTAAGCTTGATGGCATCCGTTGCCACACCATTTATCTTGATTGTGTCATAATATTCCAAGAAAATCTAAATATGGAGGTTGGGATCCTCCATTGGTTCTCCACCAAACTGGTTTTGTTGCACCATAGACAAAAGAGCCAGCTTTAATTTGAAGTTGTTAGCCTCAACAGTAGGCCTCCTTATGATAGATTGAAGTCCAGTTGTATCAAGTGCTACAAATTCTCTAAAAGACCTGTTATCTATGTCTTCAGTCACTGTTTCAATGCTGATTAACTCTTGGATATGTACCGGTTGTTACTTTCTCCTTCTCCTATGCAGAGTTCTTTCAATATTTGGATCTAAATCAAGAATTCCTTCAAGACTTCTCCTTCGCATATACAAAATTTTCTACAAAAAGAGTAGGTAATACTCGAACAGAACAAAATAAGAAAGATATTCTATAAAAATAAGAAAATCAAAACAAGATGAATTAAGAACTAAAAAAAATGAAATGAACCGCTTAGTCTAATTCACTTAAAAGTTTCTGTTAATATCAACTATTTTCTATTCTCGGCAACGGTGCCAAAAACTTGACATGATCCCGCAAGTGCACGAGTTTGATCAAGTTATAGTATAAAAGATATCATCTCCACAGGGATTGAGTGTTAATTACTAACTGAATTTTAAGACAAATTATCTAGGTATACTAATTGTGATTGTGAATTAAGAGTAAAATGTGAAATAAAATTTAGTTTTAAAAAAGAAAGCAAATGAAACTAGAATGAGTTAAGTAAATATCCAATTCAAATGGGATGAAAATGTACTCAGCTTTGGAGTTTCCTTGTTCAATTCATTATGGAATGAAGATAACTTTCTGGCCCGGTTTACTATTAATTTAGATTGCTGGATTACCGAAAGTAAACTATACCTCATTGCAGGGCTACTAGCTACTAACCAATAGATAAAGTGCCTAGAATTTCTCTAGTAATCACTCACCTAGGTTACATTAACAGTGCTTTAAGAATCCAATTTTATACATTTCATCTTGTTCAAAAGAATCCAATTAGCTTAATTCCTAAGTCTAATAGAGATTCCTAATGATTATGCAAGGTTTGATTAATTAATTGGTCATTCCAACCTAGAATCAACTAGTCCTTCATACAAATCTAATATTCTGGAAGTATTGGGTTGTTGAATTACAAAACAACATAATCAAATCATAAATTAATAATAAATCAAACTAGATTATATTAAAATCAAATCCATAAATCTATGAAAATCTACCCTAGCTAAGCATTGAGGTTTAGTGTGAGTTCATTACAAAACCAGCAAAAAACTAAAAAATAGAGAGTGGAATCAAACTAGTCATGAAGCTTTACAAATTCCTTGCTTGAATCTTCAATCCTTCACTTAAATCCAATCCTCCAAGGCTAGCAGTCACCCTCAGTGTCTCTAGGTCTCTCAAGGGTTTCTACAGATGGCTCTCTTTCTTTTTTTTTCACTTCTCGCATCCCTCTTCCTTTTTGTAAAATTCTTCGCATAAAACTGATATAAGCAAAGTACATCGGGTATGATGCGGCCCATGTCGTTCCCTGTGCTCTTTTGCAAAAGGCTTAAAAACTGCTTAGCAAGGCCTTGAAATACATAGAAAGGTACACAACCCTCCACATGGGGTTCCTATACCCCGTGTTCTTTGCCAAATGAGCGTATTTGCTTCGATTCTCCATAATTTGCATGATTTTGATTCTGGATCCTTTTCTAATGCTTTAATGAGTCACTTTGAAACCTGAAAACAAAATATCAAGTATCTAAGTACCTTTTTCTAATGAATTTGCATAAAATACTCAATAAATTAGTAATGAAGCACATAAAATATAAGTGCAAATATGCATTTGTCAATTACTTAGAATTTCATGAGTTAAATGCTAATTTGATATAATTTATGTTCAATCTTGTGATTTTTTATCTTTAGTTGTTTATATATAAAATTGTGATTGGTTAATCATGATTTTTCATGAGAGGATAGAAGGTTAAAAGATTAAATCAAAGGTTTCTAGTTTAATCCTTCAATTCAATTGAATTCTACTTTCAAGTCAATTTTGATCTAGTTTTTTGAATTATAGTAGTTGCTTAATTCTACTAATCTTAATTGATCAAATTCTAAATGGTTATCTAGTGTAGGATTCATGAATTATTGCAAGGGTTACAAATAATTTAATGTCAAAAAATCAATTAGATAGTCAAATATTTTATAAGCTGTGATTAATTCACACTAAGAACTATCAAATCCTTAGATTAACTATTTTATTATATTGATTTTTCTTTCTTTCTTTCTATTTTACTTTTATTTTTTATTTTCTTTAGTGCATTTGTTTTAATTTCAAATCAAACCCCCTAAATTTGGTTCTATTTTTATTCTATTCTAAATTTTGTTTGAATTCTATGTGCATTTTGCCTAAGTTTCTATTTCACTTTTGTTTACATTTCTTTCTTCTATTTTTTATAAATGAAAGGCTTAAATAATTATGTAATTATTATTAGTAAATAATTAATAAAGGATATGTCAAGTGGATCACTAGGGATTTAACTTGATTTTTCACCTTTTATTTCAAAGCTTTTTAGTAAACCAATGATGTTTAATTTTAGTATGTTATGATGCAAATTCAATTACCAACCACCTATCCATTCTATATAATGTCCCAGAACCCTTCCTACTATATTACTTTTAACTTGAAATACATCCAGAATCCCCATACTATCCATTTTATACAACATCCTAGAACCTTTCCTACTATATTACTTTTAACTTAAAATACATCCAGAATCCCTACACTATCCATTTTATACAGCATCCTAGAGCCCTTCCTAATATATTACTTCTAACTTGAAATACATTTGAAACCCCTAAAAATACAATATTTCAACTTTATAAGAGATATACACCCAAAATGGAACAGGAAGCAATGTATATTTCGTATTAATTATAATACATAATCCTAAATTCAGCCAATGTAGTTCATAACAAACACAAGCCTTTTACATTAATTTCATACAATTTAGGTATAGGATTAGGGAATACATAATGGCTTTCACTGCTAAATAGCATATGTCCATAGCCTTTTCAAACTGTAAGAGAACAAAGTAAGCCAAAAAAAATTTAATGAGAAGCTATAATTACAATAAAATGGTTTATCGTAGTGAAAGAAAAATTACCATCTAATTTATCATGAATATCATTCCATTTAATATGTTTATTTTATTATTAATATATATCTTTTAAGTGACACCTACATTAACCAAATATTTTTAATACTATATAAACTAATAATCAAGCAATTATATATGTATGAAAAACTTAAAAAATAAAGGTATCAATGCCTTCAACTTATAGTATAGGAAATTTATTTGAAAAGATCATTAATCTATATCCCTTCTTCGTGATCTTGATGCACATCAAACTCTTCCAAAGTGCAAAGGAATAAAATAAGCAAATGAAAATATGAGTGCTGCAATAATTACAAAGAAAAGGTTTATCATAGTGAAAGAAACATTACATTCTAATTTATCATGGATATCATTCTGGTTAAGCATATTTAATTCATTATTGATGTATATATCTCAAGTAGGACCTACATTAACAAAATATTTTTGTAACCATATAAACTAATAATTAAACAATTATGTATGAATCATAACTTAAAAAATGAAAACATTAGTACCTCTTGAATTGGAAATTTATTTAGAAGGATTATTGAAACATATTTTTTCTCCATAATTTTAATGCATATAAAACTTATCCAAATTACCTTTATGATTAACCATAAGTACTCTGTATGATAAAAGAGATGTATCTTTTAACATTAGTGACTACATTTTCTTCATTCTTACAACAAATGATTTATTTCTTCCCTTGAAAAACTATAAACCACGTGTTATCAATTAGGTTTAACATGTAGATAACTTGTTTTACTTAAGATGCCATTATAAATAGCTTTCCTTTATAACATTCTTTACTAAAATCCATTAATGTGAATCCTAACTTATCCACTTAAATGCCAATGTTATTTTTCACTCACTAACATCAAAAGATAACTTCCCTAAATTGGATGTAGTCAAGCTCCCAATGTTTTTGATAACCTCATAATATGACATCATCATGTAACTAATGTGTTCACCTTTGGCATTGGAGAAATGCATTGCTTGAGTCACTAAAGTAACCTTACTATTTTACATGGTGCTCCTTTTATCTTGTCTTTTAATGTGAAGTGAATATATGTGAAAATCATATCCTTGATAAGATATGACATCCATATGAAACTTATTGTCTAGCCATCATATAGTCTAAAATATGGTCTAATGTTTCCTCTATCATGTTACTGGCCTAGTTATAAAACCATTTAATGAATGAGTGATTATATTCAATCTATATTCATTTCTCATTCTAGGTACAATGAAGTTTTTTTATGAAAGCAATATACTTATCCATGAAACGCTTAACCTATTCACTATTTTATAAGACATAGAGTTGTGTTTATTTCCATATTTCACAATTTATGCTCTTCACCCAATTTCCTAATGTAGCTTTCCTTAAACTTCTTTCCCCATAGGGAGGCTTAGGAAGCTTGATAAAGTCTATATTTGACAAGAATGAGAGGTAAAACTTAATAGCCTCTTTGACCGCTATCCTACAAGTGCACGGGTTAAGTCGAGTTATAGTATAAAAGATTATCGTTCTCCACAAGGATTGTAGGTTGAGTACTAACTAAATATCAAGTAAAATTATCTAGGTGGATCAATTGATTTTTGAGAATCAAGAGTGAAATGTAAAACAGAGCTTAGCTATCAAAAATAAAGTTTGATTCAATGTAATAAAAGCGTACTCAGCTTAAGGATCCCTTGTACATTTCATTATGGAATGAATATAATTCTCTAATTTGGTTTACTGTTAATTAAGATTGCTGGATTACCAAAACTAAGCTATACCTCACTGCAAGGCTACTAGCTACTAACCAAAAGATTAAGTGCCCAGAATTACTCTAGTAATCACTCATCTAGGTTGCATTAACTTGCTTAAAATCCATTCTTAGACATTTTATCCTATGCAAAAGAATTCAATTAGCTTAATTCTTAAGTCTAATTGATATTCCCAATGATCATGCAAGGTTTGATTAATTAATTGGTCATTTCAACCTAGAATCAATTAATCCATAACACAAATCCAATATTTTGGATATATTGGTTTGCTCCAGCACAAAACAGCATAATCAAATCATAATTCAACAGTAAATCAAGCTAGATTATATAAAATTCAGTTCCATAACTTCATGAACAAGTTCACCCAAGCTGAGCACAAGGGTTTAGTGTGAAAATATTACAAAATCAGAAGAAAACCAGAAAATAGAGAGGGAAGTCAAACAATTCATGAATATTTGCAAATTTCTTGCTTGATTCCTCAATTCCTTGCTTGAATCCACGTTAGAAGGTGCCCTTGGTGAGTTTGGATCTCCCCTAGGGTTTCTCCCAGCAGCTCTCCTAGTTAATTCTCAGTTTTTCCTCCCTCCTTTTCAAAATTTTGCGCAAAACTTGTATTGGTGATGTACATGGGGTCCAACACGGCCCGTGTTATACCCTGTGTTTCTCAACGAAAGTTGAGCAGCACGATACATGTTGTGCGACACGTCCCGTGTTCTTCTCCAAAGTGTCAAGCAGTAATGTACACGGGGTATGACACGGCCCATGTTGTACCCCGTGTTCTTCAACAAAGACTGATCAGCATGTTACACGGGGTGTGACACTTCCTTTATTTACCTCAGAACTAAAGGGCAGTATGATACACGGGGTATGACACTTCCCGTGTTTACCCTCATGTTCTTCTCTGAGTAGCTTAGTGAAGCCTCGAAGCATTCCAGAAGGGAACACGGCCATAAACACGGGGTTCCCATACCCCGTGTTCTTTGTCAAGTGAACAAATTTGCTTCAATTCTTCACAATTTGAATGATTTTTCTTCCGGATCCTTTTCTAATGCTCATATGTGTCATTTTAAGACCTGAAAACAAAATATAGAGCATCTAAGTATCCTTTTCAATCAATTTGCATAAAATACTAAGTAAATAAGTGATGAAACACATAGAATTTAGGTGCATTTGTGCATTTATCACTCTTTAGCAATGTACCCCCTAATAATATTTCTTTCAAGCCTATTTCAATTATATACATATCTTTTTAAGATTTTCTTATAGTGTTCCATTAAGTATATCTGCCTTAAGTAAATTAGACCATATAGTCTTACATCTCTTGTAATATCCTGAATTTTTTAATTCTATCATTTGAATCTCTAAATTTTGAGGCTGTAGAAATGAAGAACATGTTTGAATTAGCTTGGTGGGTGAATCTTAAGTTGAAAGGAATTAAGTGTAAGTATAATCGAATTTTTGAAGGAAAAAGGATAGTAGGAAAAGAATTAATTTTCCTAAATAGTATAAATGATCAGAGGAGGTTAGAAAACCCTAAAAAGGGAAGTTGTCTAAGTCTGACAGTGTAAGAAATTTTAAATAGACAAAAACTCTATGGACTAAAGTGCAAAAGTGCAAAATCGGGTGTGGTTAAAGTGTGAATAATCAAAAATTTAGGATCTAATATGAATAACTAAGAATTTGGGGTGTAATATGTGATTTTATTTAGTGTGACCAATAGACACATGACAAGTATCATTATTAGAAAAAAAATGACAAGAATAGCCTTACTAATTGGTGAAAAAGGATTAAAATACCCTTGAAAATTTCAAAAATAACCAAAATACCCTTGAGGCTTCATGAAAGCTCTTCTTCCTTCTCCTTTCTTCTCCAAGCCATAGAACACCTCCATGAAAGCACCAAAAAGGTGCAAGAGAGAGAAGGAAGAGAGAGAAAAAATTTCTTTTGACTTTTTCACCTAAAAATAGTGAAAATTAGACTTAGGTGTAGAAGGGAAAGTTGCTCATCTCATCAAGCTCTATCCATTTGTGTATTTAGATGGAAGAAACCTCAAGTTTGATCAAGTTTGGTGAGCTCTAGGTGAGAATTTTCAAGTTGCACCAAGAGGTAAAAATGTTCTCCTCTAAAAGCTCTTTAAGGTACTCTTTTTAGTTTCTTGAAATTTTGATGTTGGTGTGGTCAAAGGTGTTTGACCATGGAGTTTTGGATGATTTGAATATGTCTAATGGTGTTTTGGATGCTATTATGTTGATCTATGGCTTTGGTTTGGTGTAAAAACAACAAGAAACCATGATGTACACACTAGGGTTTTAGAGGCATAATGCTGCATGTATGGATTTGGCATGATTTGTTTGGAATTTGGTTAAATTGATGAAATTAGAATGATTCTTATGAATTATGAAGCCTATGGAAGATGAAATTTTGAATTATGAAAGTGTGTGTGAAACTTCCCTTTTGAGAAGCCAAAACCGTGAATATGGAAAAGAAGGAGGGAAGGAGATTTAGCCATTTAAATTGTGTTTTTGGAAGATTAGAATAATGTATTACAATGAAATTTAGGAGATATTGGAATGTACATTAAAATTTGGGTACTTCCTTCATGGTTTAGTGTATGTGGAGGAAGTGAAGAATACATGAAGTTTAAGAAAAATGATGATGTTCTAATAAGAATTATGATGTGTATTTATGTAGACTAAGAAGTGACAAGTTAGGAAGGCAAGAGGAATTGTAAAGAAGTTTTTAAGTGAGGGCAAAAGAAACATTACTATTGGAAGCTTTTAAAAGGTAGCTAGCTTTATCCTTAAGCTCTGTTTTTCATTTATGTATTTTCTGTATTTTATGCCATTGTATGGAATGTGTATAAAATTGATGTGCATAAAATTGTTGTATATGGTGCCCATGGCCCGAGTACCCCGGGAAGACAGTGAGATTGCTATGTGTGAGGCCTATGGCCCGAGTTCCCCGGGAAGACAGTGAAATTGCTGTATATGAGGCCTAGGTACGACTATCTGTGATGGTCATCTTGATATCTTTATGAGTCCTTGAATGGGCTTGATGATTGCTATGTGTGATGCACATTTCTTACAATGGTATGGAATGAAATGATAAATGATTGATTGATTTTGAAATGTATGTTTTATTTGCTTAAGGATCTGGAATGGCTTGATATATTTTTATGGTAATAGCTAGCTACTGGGAAACTTTGTTTCTTATGTTTCTGTATTGTTACTAACCATTCCAGGTGATGCTTCTAAAGGCCCTCTTGACAAAGGAGAATAATGTTTTGAAGTTGTATTAAAAATGTCTATATAGTTTGTGATGTTAGTATGTGATGGATATATATATTTTGTAAGTTGAACTTTTTGTATAACTATATGACCCTTGCCTATATTGTATGAAAGATATGAATTTGATGTATTGTGAGTTGATTGGGAGTAGAAGGCAATTTAGTATGCAATATGTGTGAAATTGGAAATGACCAAATGAACAGTAAATGACCAAATGAACAGTGAACTCGTAGGCAGCAGGTTGAGTATGTTTGCAGGGACTTTTGATGGAGTTTTAATGCTCAAAAAATTATGAGAAAATTCAGGGATGAATCTTACATAATCAATGAATTCTGTGCCAAAATTCATCCTAAAATAAATTTATTTACTATGTGAATTTATTGCACGTTTTGGTCTCCCCTGTTACCGTCATAGTGCAGAGCACTAATTGCATCTCAGAGATCAGAAGCAGTAAATGGATGAATTTTGATCTGAAAATTTTATGTAAAGTATATAACATGTTATTCAAGTTCCATACCATATTTGAGCCTATTCTGAGTTGATTTACCCCCTGAAATAAGGGTTTACTTTCACAGTTTTGAATTCTGGACAGCACTGGGACAGAAATACTTTGCTGTGAATTTTGAAAGGCCTAATGATGTCTAAATCATGTCAAATTTTTACAGCATGTATTTAACACGTGAAAGGTTCATAGGATCCAATTTCATTATTTTTGGAGCTTCGCAAAGTAGTTTTTCATATTTTTGAAGTTGGTCTAGTAATTCTGGAAATGAGCAAAAAATTTCTGAAACTTAGAATCTGTAATATTTTATCTTACAGAATCATAATTTGGCCACAGAAAGATCTAATTATGTAATAATTACCTATTTAATGAAGATTAAAGTGTTAATAAGTAAGGGAGTTACATCTCTCACCAAATGCACAATCAAATGCACTATGATGTTAAAGAATGAGAATAGCAAATACATTTCAAGTTGACATAATATAAGGATAACATCCCTTTATAAGTCATCTTAATCCTCTATATTAATGACCTTTGTATATATTGCATTAAAGATGAGATAAAGCTTTATGATAGTTTGTCTCACATGTTTAGGTAATATTCTTTGAATAATAATTAGTAAAAGTTATTGTATCAAAGTATAAAAATTATAAAACTTCAAACTGACTAATTTTAAACTTTTCATCAAACCAAGGCTTTTAATGCTAGAAGGGTAGCCTTATGGCACTTTAACCCCATTTAGAAACTTCTTTTTTAGACAAGGAATGATAAGCTAGAGGCAAATAAGTAATTTCACCCTTTTTTTCAGTGTTAGTTCCTCCTATATGGCCATTTCTTGCAAATCTAATTAGGCCTTGATTTCATCTTTTATCTTATCTAGTATTTCAATAATGTTCAAACTAAACTATCATATACATTTTTCTCTACATGTATGATATAAGTATTGTACTTGACATCTAAATCCTTTTGATATAGAAGATAAAAAAAATAGACCTTTTCTTTAATGGAATGTTGCTACTTGCTGAAGCATTAGGTTTTCTAAAAAGTGACATCATTATTTTTTCACCCTATCATAAACCTCCTTTCCAAATAAGGGCTTCAAACCTATTGCTTTCTCTGATAAACCATTGAAAACCTTTCTTAACTTGTAATAGTTATGGGAATGAGGTAAAAATCTCTTATCATTGAAATACATTATTTTCTTCTGATGCTTAAGTTGATAAAAGCATATGCTATCCTCACAAATAAGGCATGCTTTATGCCCTTTAATGCTACACCTCAACAAGTTTCTATAAGTTAAGAAGTTATTAATTATGGTAAAGAGCAATGCATGGAACTTAAAGGATTTTTGCTTATCTATGTTGAACACTAACACACCTTTATCCTATATAAGTCATAAGTTTTCAGTGACTAATGCTAAGAAGACATTTATGTTATTTCTCAATTATTTAGGCTGTTATATTAATAATATTAACATTACATACTTCTAATTTATACACAATAAAGGATGGAGGTTATAAACCACCAATATTATAAGTTATGTACTATGTTGACTACTCATATTATTGTGAGGGCTCATTCCATCAATACATAGTGCAAGTCCAAGATTTCTTGATTCACTATTAAATTTAGGGAATAATGAATCAATCATTCTCCATTAAGAAGAATCTACTAGATGATGAAACTTGTTATCACTAACCACCTGTTTTGTATGCCATACTAAGTTTTTAGCATCTTCTACAATAGCAAATATGCATTTAAACCTTGGTATCATGAGAAGATATCTCAATACTTTAGGGGAAACCCTTTCCTTGATGCTACTAAAATGCTTATTTAATTTGTAATGTGATGCCTTATATTTTAGACGTACATGCAATGTTTTATACTCTTTTTGATACAATATGCATTTATTAGGATAAGTATGAATCTTCTTATAATCTATACTCATTAGGAATATCACTTTTTTCTCCTCATAAGCATGAGTCCGTAGTACATTACCTTCGAAAAGCATATCTTCAATAATTGTAGTAAATTCGTGAAGCTTTTTTCATTCCAATCATTTCTTACTTTCAAATGGAATAATCTTAACATGGAAAATAAATATATGTATTTAGTGCAACTCGTATACAATGGCTTCTTTACACTTAATAAGTTATTGAAGACTTCCGATCATTTAGTAAAATTATATGCAACATTATGCATCATATCATCTCAAGAATCATCAAAACTATTATCTTTATAATTAGTAGACATACTACCCAATTTACTTTCATCATATCATATCCATTGCATGTACTTAATGTTAATGCCATGTGTTCAACATAACCATTACCCTCTTCATATTACAACACTTATAGTAGAGGAAAAATATGAGGGCATCACTAAATTCTTCCTTTCCTTAAGCAATTGCAAAGTTAACGAATTTGTTAACCCCACTTTCATATTCAAGGCTACATAAGATAACATATCCATATTTAATCCATAACTAGCTAATCTAATGAGAACCATACATATAAAAACATCAATTAAACCTTATATCACATCAATTTATTCATGTTCTCATATACGTGCCTAAAACATGTATACATTCATACATATATATATATATATATATATATATATATATATATATATATATATATATATATATATATATATATTAATAATACAACCTAAATAATCCAGAATAAAACATTTTTCAAGTACATATCCAAAGTTAAAGCATTTACATATATTTATAAAAGGAATCTTTTTTATGCAATATATCTAGTGCTTAAGGTTATGATACATGTTCATGAGCTAACAAAGAATAAAAAATATCTTAGTAAGGTATCATAATCTTAACACTTAATATCCTAAGCTGAAAATATTAAGATAGACCTAAGAAAAATAAACCTACATATCTACACTAAAAGTATTAAGACACATAAAGAATAAAAAGACTAAGAATATTTGTGGATGCCTTGTTTGCACAAAAGGGTAGAAGAGTGACTTGCACATTATGAATTTGTTAAAGTTCTTAAGACAAAGCTTTATATTAGAGGAATCTTTATTTGATCTGCAAATGATACCAAAGCAATTTAGTCTTATATTTCATACACTTGTCAATGCTTTTTGTATTTTTATTTACTTTTTCCTATTGATATCTAATTACAGATGATATGGAAACAAATATCAATTAAACTAAAGTAATTGTTGGATGTTGGTTTAGTTACAATAATAGTCATTTATATTATAATCGTATCATTCTAATTAAAAATAACACCATGTTGGTTATAATATAGAAATCATTGTTATGTAATTTTAAGCTTCAATTATTTTTATGCAACTGATGTCCTTCTATAAGTGCTTGATTGTAAATATATTCATGAACTTAAATACCATATCGAGTTTTAGATAGTTATATCAACTATTAGAAAATAAACTAACCATTCTACAAACTAGCCAAGAGATAGATCAAATATAAGAAAGTTGAAAATTTGTAGAAATAAAATGAAAGGTTTACTATATTTTAATATGTTTGAAGAAAAAGAAGGTTAGTTATAAAATTAATAAAGAAATGTTTCTATAATATGTTCTTTTATATTTCTTACAATAATACAAACATCAATAGATTAAATGTGAATATACAAAAAATATAAGAAGAAGATATCAATATAAGAAAATTTATTTTGTAATTTTATTGATTCTATATATTATTATATCAATAAATGCAAATTCACCATAATATTACATTAAAAAAAAGAACTGTATTCTTCCGGTCTTATTGCCAACCTTGGTGCTAATTCTCATAACCATCATCCAATATTATATTTAGATATTGATAAATCATGAATCGATGCAATATATTTTCCTTCGTTACTAATGCCATCATTTGCTTAAGGAGGATGAAAAAAGCTCTCCCTCTATCTCTTCTAATACATTTAGATAAAAATAGATAAAATAACAATAATCAAATTCCATAATATTTACAAAATTATTACATAAAATATTGAAGGACTTATTTGTTGGGTTTCACATATACTTATAGAGGAAGAAAATAATTCCCTCTCCATCTCTTCCAAGACATTCAGATAAAAATGGATAAAATAGCAATAACTAAATTTCATAATATCTACAAAGGTATTAGATGAAATTTTAAAGGACCTCTTTGTTAGGTTTCACATATACTTAAGCACAATGAATTTTTAAAAAATTATGTTATGTGAAACCTTCTTAAAATTAATACATAAGGACGTAGATCAAGAATCAAGGATTAGCTTTTAAAGTGTAGATCTAAATCAAGAGCACAATTAAGTGATGGTGCTTTTATGATATCCACATGAAATGAATAATGACTTTTTAACCTTCATAAATTTGCTAGGAAATGTCTCTCTTAGAAAAGACTAAGGTTTAGTGTAGTTTTAGGATTTTAGTGTGGTTTTGTTATGGCAATTTTTGTTCTCCTTCAAAAAAGTGATGTCTTCATGCCCCTTTGTAAAACTAAAGACACACTCGTTTCCTAGTCTTACTAGGAAACTACCTCAAATTTTTAATTCTATTCAACCATTAATACCTTATTCCTATCATGATGAGAGTGAAGAGAGATAAGGCTTATCCATTAGTTATCTAATATTACCTTAATATTAATAACTAAACATTATTAGATAATAACATTATCCTATCATATAATTATTTAATATCAAATGACATAATTATCTAATATTACTTTAATATAAGATAACATCACATAATATAATATACTATATATTATGTGAATAATATATATTTTTACTTTAATAATATATATATGCACTAAATAACAAGCTTAATTAATAAGTTTTTAGTCTAACTAAAACTTAATCAATTACTATCTCATTTTTATTCCTTTTGTGTGACCCAAAAATTTTTATTGCATTAGTAATGACCTATTAGTAGACCATAGACAGTGAGTGGTATCTAATAATATATCACTACTACCTAAGTAGTAAGAATATATGTGATTTAACATCCACCTAATGTATGAACAATACTTTACAACATAGTCTCTTTTGTAATGATATCTAAATCAAACTAGAGGTATAGAATATGTCATCCTTATCAATATTCAATTCATATTTCTTTATACTAAGTAAACTAATTTAAACCAATGATCAATATTACATATTGATTCATTTGAGCACAACCATGCATTTCTTAGTTTCACTCAATCAAGAGGCTTAAGGATATCACTCCTTTTATATAGATGGAACAAAATTCTATCTACATCACTCACTTCTCTTTGCATGACTTGTGATACGCTTAATTAACACCCTATATGACATCTTGGTTAAAAGTGACATAAGATAGCATCAAAGTGTATGACTCCTTATGCAGGAAACTGTAGTGACTTCAAGTTAAAGGACTACGTGTAATGTGATCACATGAGAATAGTTAATGACACATGATAACCCACATAATATTCTCACAATGGGTCAGTCTAGTACATCTATTTACTAATAATGTACCCATGTATTGACTTGATATCACATACTATGATTCACAATCATTAGTCACCATACATGATAGTCTTAATGTATTATTGCTATCCTTGTCATAATAATAGCCTAAAATGAAACATGTTAGAGTTAGATAATGAAGGCTATGGTATCACCAAGATGTTTTCAAATGGGGAGACAACATGAAATATACAGGCAATAAACAAGACTAAAGGCATTGGTTATCAACTGTGAACTAACATCCTAGTGATGTATGATTATGAAATAAGTCATGGTCACATTTCCTAATGTGACTTTTTAAATCCTTTAGACATCAATTCATAACAAAAAAATGGCATGTAAATGCTTTACATTTTCCATAATGATCTTTGAAATGCATTTTGACTGACAATTGCTTAAATAATTGACCTTTTACTTGGATAAGGAATATTTTCCTCTTTCAACATTATACACTTTAGATGCTACTCATATATAGAATTGTTGTTTAATATCACTTCTTTTTTCAAAAATGTTAATATAAAAAAAATCAATTTTTAATTTAACTATCATTTTAAGTTTTTATATAAATTTAAAAAATGCAACACCTAACTATACGCATTAGTTTTGTTTACAATTGTTGTCTTATTTGTTTCAATAATTTCAAAATATCATCACATTTATATAAACATTAATTCTTACTATAATCGACATCTATTAGTTAACATAGAATTGTTGATAAGAAAAATATTTACTATTTTGTTTCTCCCTAGTTTATGTCTCTTAGGTGTTATATATGCTTAATTTTACAGAATAGGCCTTGTTTTATAATTTTGGATTGATTTTACAAGTTTGTGAATTTATTCGGTAAATGCTGGATTTTAATACTGTTTCAAATTTTCAATCATAACGTGGGCTCCGGATCTTGGATTGAGGTAAACTTTATATTAATGGAAATCTAAAAGAGAGATCTACAAATTTTATGTTTTGGTACAAGCCCATTTCAAATGTTTGGGAGGTCAAATGTGGTTGAGAAGTTGAAGGCGTCATTTTGTCCCAATTGAACCAGTTTCGATATTTGGGTTATATCTAGAGTTACAAAAGCCCAATTAAGGTGAAATTAGTGTTTAAATTTTGCTAAGACCTAGCCTTACAACATTAAATTAAAATATTATTAAAACTACATTATTTTGGGGGTTATTCATTAGATGGAAGTCAGACTAGCGAGATTTCATTGCTGGACCTTCTAGAAGAAATTACTAAGTTTTATAATCCTAATAGGAGTAAGATTAGCAAGGCCTTAATTCTTGTAATCCTAAGACTAGGATTAGGATTCTATGGGTTTTATCAGATATAAATAGATATAAGGAGGTGAGCAACATATCATACAATCATACAATCTGATTACATATTAACTTTCTTTATTCTTCTTCAACCTTTTGTCTTCCAACCATGGAGGACTAATTTTCTGAGGTTAATTCAAGGAGTTTTAAGCTCTCTTCTTTAGGATTATGAGATCATACTTTGTAATGTTGACTTTTCTTAATTAATTTTTCTCTTTCTCTATTTAATTATGCTGAGTTCTTGAGATTCCTTCTGTTGGGTGTTGATTTGATATAATTAATGTTCATCCTTGTAGTTTGTGAATTCTTTGCTATTTTGTTATAAAATTATGGTTAATAAATCATAGTTTTATGCATAGGGATAGAGGGTTGAGGGATTAATTTGAAAATTTCTAATTTAATTTCTCAAATCAACTGAATTCTAATTATAAATCAATTTCGATCTAATTTAGGGATTATAGCGATTGCTTAATTCAACTAATCTTAATTGATCAAATCCTAGGCGATTATTTTGTGTAGAATTCATAAATTATTGTAGGGAAATAATTCAAGGTTGAAGAATTAATTAGAAAAAGTTAAATCTTAATTGATCTATGATTAATCTAATTTAGAGTTCTTAATTTCCTTGAATCAGCTATTGAATTCCATTGAGTTTCTTCCAATTTTACTTCTATTTTACTTTTATTTTGTGCTTATTTAATATATTACTTTTACATTAATTTCATGCAACTAACGCCCCCAATTTTAATTTTATTTTGCATATTGCATAATGTAGCATTTTGCATTTAGCACACTAAATTCTATTTCATTGCATTATCATTTTGTTTACCGTAGTTTTTCATGTTTTCATTGAATAAATAATTAAATAATTATATATATTGTCAGGAAATCATTCAAGAAAGATAAAATCAAAGGATCACTAAGGGTACGACCTGGTTAGGCTATTATAAAACATTATTTTTCAACACACCTATTTTAATACAATTTTAGTGTATTGTAGCATGCACATCACAATGGCGTGCACATCAATTGTGATTGTGTAGTAGTGCATTATTCTACCTAAAAAAGAAGAACCCACTTTAACCATTAAAACACCAAAATATTTTTTATCAAATAAAAGTTAAAATATTAATTTTCTTAATAAATAAAAAAACTTTAATCTTTTGAAAATTTCTTTTATTATTCATGTTTATAATTTTTTTTTGTTGATCATTTTTATAATGACATAAATCAAGAGACTTTCTTCTTAAAATGGAGAAGAATGTTTTTATTCTTTGTTAATGATTAAGGATTTTATTCTAATTATCATTAATGTTTATAAGCTATTGACACACAATATTAAGCTTTTTATTCTTTATTAAGAACTTTGTTTTATTATCGTTCATGTTTAACATTGACACATAATATCAAATGCTATTATTGCTTTAAGCAATTTAATGATCTAGGATTTACATAACACCCATATTAGAATTTTACTTTAGTTAAGGTTTAAATTAGTTTACATTTTATTCAATTTCTAATATTCTTATTGTTAGATTTTTTTTCCTTTGGGGCATTGTTATTTATAAAATGGTGAAGTGTTATATCGTTCCAATGACCTAATGAGTTGTTATAGTATATTCTACATCTTTCTTTCTTTATGGAAGTCTTTTCTTTTAAGATCCATTTGAATTACAATAGAATTTATGTTTGTGTTTTTGAGTTGATTGTTGTGAATTTTAATGCATGATCAGTTTCATTAAATGTTTTTTTTTATATAATCTATGTTTCCTCTTGATGCAAGATAAAGTAAGATTTTTAAAAGTCATATATGATTTCTAATATAATTTAATTCCAAGTATATGAATTAATTCATAATTTGCAATAATTTCTATATAGTCTACCTTCCTAATATTATAATAAATGAGTTACATATATAAAATGTTATTGGTAGTGCTAATGCAATCAAGCCAAACAATAAATGGGAATGAAACACTTTATAAGTTTTATGGTAATTGGTACATTGGCCAATAATTAAGAATTAATGTTCAAGTTTAACTTAGATTAAATCTCATGCTAAGAAATGCTCACATTAACATAGATATAAGGTTAATTGGCATTTGCCTTAGTTTATTTTTTCTTCTTGGCTAGAAAACAAAGATACCATTGTTAGTATTTTATTTGAAGGAATGGTGGTGGAGTTTCTTTCTTAGAATTAGTTAATATTGCTTTGTGTTTGAATTAAACATGTGAAAATTCTACAAATTAGGAAAAATAAAAGAGTCCAATGATAATGATCCTAGTGATAGAAAGTCATCTAAGGGTTTTAAGGCTTGGAGTGGCTGACGTGAGGGAGATGATAATCAAAATATCCTTCCATGGCTCATTACTTTTAGATAAAACAATTTTAATCGATGAAGTATAAGTTCTCCACTAAGGAAAAAAGTAGGAACAACATAAGGACCTAGAAGATTAGGCCTTTAATCATAGAAAAGAAAAAGATCAATCCTTACTTAAAGAAAACTTGACTAATGAACTATAAATCATACATGATTTCAATAAATTGAAACCTCCTTGCTTTATTAGCATGGATCCAAATGTTGATCTCTACTAGTTCCTTACCCAAATTAAAAGATATAAGAGAATTCTTTCTAGTTAAGAACAAATGCTTATTTAATTGATAGGCTATCGATTAAAGGACATTGCATATTTCTTGTTCACTAATACTATGAAAAATAAGAAAGCTACTTTGCCACCTGGCTCAAGAGCCAAATTAGAAAAAAGAAGAGAGAAAGAAAACTTTTAATTGGATAATAGAATTGTTATTCAACTGATGGTGAAAACTACAATTTTGATAGGGTATTTATATCTATTAATAGGGGAAAATTTATCTAGAAAAAATCTAAAAAATATCTCCCTATTAATAGAAATATTTTTAATCAAGAATTCTTTAGAATTATCTACTTCCTTCCTAAGCTAGAGAGTTCTAGAATATTTTTTTTACTTCTAGATTGGACCATGTCTTAGATTGGGCTTTTCATTAAGCTTTTGTTTCATTCTGTATTAGGTATTCTATTCCATTCTCCCCAGGTTAGATGAGATTTGCCCTCAAGTCTAGTTATCATCTTCATAATATGGGGATAGATCAACAATGTTGAAAGTAGCAGAAATGCCATAGGAGCTTGGTAGTTCTATCTTGTAGGCATTATTGTTAATTTTTTACACAACTCGAAATAGTCCATCTGTCCTTGGAGATAACTTGTCATTAGGTTAATTCGAGAACCTCTCCTTTCACAAATGTATCTATACCAAATCTCCTTCTTTGAAGATATGTTACCATCGATGTTTGTCTTATTGAGCTTTATATTTAATATTCTATTTTTGAATTCTTGCACAGACTTTTTCATGGAACTTTTTTATCTCCTTTGCCTTTTGCTTTGCATCCATGCTATATTGATAGCTAGTAAAGGATGGAGCTAAGTTAAGTGGACTAAGGGGGCGAGTACCATACACCATCTTAAACGAGTATCTTCCAATGGCTTGGTTAGTGGAATTATTGTAGGCAAATTCAATTTGGGCTAGTATAAGGTCCCATTACTTTAAATTTTTCCCAACACAGCTATGAAGTAAGTTATCCAGAAGTTTATTGATTACTTCTATTTGTCCATCTATTTGAGGATGATTGGCATTGCTAAATTGAAGCTTAGAACTATTTTCTTCCATAAAGTTCTCTAAAAATGACTTAGGAACTTGACATCTCGGTTAAAAGTGATAATTTTTAGAATGTTATAAAGTCAAACAATTTCTTTGAAGTACAAGTCTACAATTTGGATGGCATCACTTATTTTTTTGACATGGGATGAAATGTGCTATTTTCGAGAATCTATCTACAACTACTATTATGGAATCTTTTCGCCTTTGAGTTTAAGGTAGTTTAAGGACAAAAATCCATGCTAACATCTTCCTATTGTGCTTCTAAAATTAGTAAAGGCATGTATAACCTTGTATTTTGACTTTTGGTCTTAGCTATATGACAAATTTTACATATTTGGATGTGCCTGTTGATATGTCTCTCAAGCTTAGGCTAATAGAAATTTTCTTTGACTAAAGTTATAATTTTGTCACACCCAAAGTAATTAACTATTCCTCCCTCATAGGCTTTCCAGATAATGGCTTCTTATAGCGAACATTGGGGAATACACAATATTTTATTTTTAAATAAGAATCCCTGATGCCTATAGTATTGCTGGAATGGTTGTATCTCAATGGCACTCTAAACCTTTCCAAAATTTAGGTTATCTTGGTACATCTCTTTAATAGTTTTAAATCTAATAATCTTTATTTAGAGATTAGAAAGCAAAGCATATCTTTTATTGAGGGTATCTACCATAGCATTTTGACTTCTAGCTTTGTGCTTTAGTAAAATTTAGTAACTTTGTAAGAATTCACTCTAAGTAGCATGTCTATGACTGATCTTTTGCTGAGAGATCAAATGTTTAAAGGCTTCATGATTAGAGTAAAGGATAAACTCTTTAGGCAACAAGTAGTGGTTCCAATGTTAGAGAGCATAAATGATGGCATAGAACTCCTTATCATAAGTGGAGTATTTGAGTTTGACATTGTTCAATTTTTCACTAAAAAAGGTAATTGGACGTCTTTCTTTACTTAGAACAATGCCAATTCTAATGCTAGAAGTATCATAGTAGACTTCAAAAACTTGATCAAAATTTGGAAGGGCTAATACTAAAGCTTCAATCAATCATTTCTTTAGTTCTTCAAAGCTTTTCTAGGCTTGTTCTGACCATTGGAATTTGTATCCTTTGGTACAATTTGTGAGTAGGGCAGTAATAGAGCTTAAATTCTTAACGAATCTTCAGTAAAAAGAAGCTAGCCCATGGAAGCTTCTAGCATCGTGGATGGACTTAAGAGTAGGCTAGTTGTTGATGGCTTCTATCTTGCTTGTGTTAACTTAGATGCCTTTTGTAATGATGATATACCTAAGAAACATAATCTCATTTGTTAAGAAGGAACATTTTTTGAGGTTAACATATACTCTTTGCTCCCTAAGAATCTCTAGCACTTGTCAAATGTGCTCTAGGTGCCCTTCTTTGCTTTTACTATAGATTAAAATATGATCAAAGTATATGACTATAAATTTTTCAATAAAAGGTCAAAATATTTGATTTATCAAGCACATAAAAGTACTAGAAGCATTTGATAAGTCAAAAGATATTACCGTCCATTCATACAGGCCATCTTTAGTTTTGAATTATTAGTGTATATACCCTAAAATCAATCATATTGATGATTGTAAATTTGAATTGTGTTATTTTAATGGCAATTCCAATTATCATATTTATATATATTATCTATTTAATATTTTTAATTATGATAATAACCTTAAAATAATTGTATTCTTAAATATCTCTAGTCATATATCATTATGGATTAGGTTGCTTTAATGTGTTAAGACTAGTATATGTGATGACTTATATGAGATACTAAGTCTACACATTAGTACTGTTAGTGTATATGGCCTAAAACCAATCATATTGATGATTGTAAAATTTTGAATCATGTTATTTTAATGGTAATTCTAATTATCATATATATATATATATTGTCTACGTAATATATTTAATTATGATAATAACCTTAGAATAATTGTATTTTTAAATGTCCCTAGTTATAAATCATTGTAGATTAGGTTACCTTGATATATTAAGATTAGCATGTGTGGTGACTTATATGAGATATTAAGTATGCACATGAGTACAAGTTAGAAAACTTATATACTGGAGCAACCTATCCTAAGAATACTACATAGATTGTTATACGAGTGTCATGAGTGATTCTTAGTGATCATTATTAATATGGTCCTCTGACCTGAGATCTTCAAGGTTCCCTACATGTGAGTTTCATATTTTGATACTACTCTATATCACTCATGGTTGAGTGAATGTAAGGATAGTTATTGGATATGTCACATATCATGCGGAGGAATTTGTGTGATCAAGATGAAATTTATCCCTCCTGGATAATAAGAGTAATATCTGTGAGCCCCTTGATTAAGTAAGGTTGAGAAAATGCATGACCATGCTCAAATGAATTGATATGGGATGTTAACTACATTTGTTTTAGTTAGCTTACTTAAGAATTAAGAAACCTGTAGATTAGGCTATACGATATGATACAATCCATGTTTCGTACTCAATCTAGATGTCTAGGATAAAAAGACATATATGATGATCACATATAAAGGTTTAGTCGAATTATTAATTTTCTCATTACTTAGGTAATAATGATGTGTTGCTAGACACTGCTCATTATTTATGATCATTAATATGATTTATGATCATTGTTAATATAATAAGAGCTTCTAGGGTCACATACTTAGAGTTTAATGGATTTGGAATTGATGGAGCAAATTATTTTGGGCTAATATTTGGAAATTCTATGTTATAATTATAAAGCCCAATAATAAGCCTATAATTATACATAAAACAAATCCTAATGAGTTAGGATTTTCTATACACTTATTTAAATAGGCTTGTTAGGAATAATACATTATTATTCATGCATCCCAAAGCATAGAAAAATCCTAGCACCTTTCCTTGACCATAACCTTTAAAGAGGCATAGCTAGCACTATTAGGCTAAGAAGGAGGATTCTAACTAGTGATCATGTGAACATTCATTAGTGATTTGCTAGTTCATGTGGATACCTTGGAGCCTTCGGCCAAAAGGAAGTTGAAGAGGTGATCAACGAATGAGTTCTTGAATTATCTGAAAGATACTGAATGAATCCTTATTTTAATCTAACATTTTACATAGATCCGTTGGCTGGGATCAGTTAATTCTGCTGTGCATGTTTGGCTCCTGATCCCAACATGAATATAGTTTTCCATTCATTTCCAGGTCATACTCTAATCTGGTGATACCCACTGCGAAGGTCAATTTTAGAAAAAATAATAGCACCATCCAGTTGGTCAAGCATGTCATCGAGTCAGGGTATTAGGAATCGATACTTGAGGGTGATCTTATTCATAGCTCGACTATTAATGCACATCCTCCAGCTTCCATCCTTTTTCAGCACTAGTAGTGTTGGTACAGCACAGGGACTGATGCTTTCTCAGATTAACCCTTTCTTCAATAACTCCTTAACTTGGCATTAGATGTTAGTATGTTCTTGGGGACTCATTCTATAAGCTGGTTTGTTTAGAATGACTACTCCAAGGATGAAGTCAATGGCATGTTGAATGTCTCACATTGGTGGCAAGCCAGAGGGGATCTCCTTTGGTGCAACATCCGAAAATTTAACAAGTAGGTACTCAACTTTGGGTGGAAGGGTGGTTTTATTATTCTATTCAATCAACAATACAAGGCATATCATTTAGGCTTTTGCTAAGGTTGCCTTGAGTTGAGCTTTGGAAACTAAAGATACTAGTTGTTTAACTTCACCTTTGGCCTAATTGAATTCTTTAGGTGGTAGTGAGGTCAATTGCTTTTTACTCTATCTTTTATGAAAGAATAAACATTTGTGTAACCATCGTATATAGCATGACCATCATATTGCTAAGGTCTTCTTAGGAGGAGGTGATAGGCTTCCATAAGGACGACATCACACCATACTTTATCTTGATACTTTTTGCCTATGGAAAAGGTAACAAGGTAATGTTCTGTAACCTTGACCTCACTATCTTTGTTAAACCATTGCAACTTGTAAGAGTGTGAATGCTTTTAGGTAGGCAATTTGAGTTTTTCCATCATATACTTCAATACAACATTTTTGTAGCTTCCACTATTTATGATGACATTATACACTTTGCCTTAGGCAATGAATCGAATGTGGAAAATATTGTGCCTCAGCTAGGGTTCTTCCTTCTTGGTTGTAGTGTGTAAGCTTTGCCTAATCACCAATGATTCTTCATCAAACATGGGTGATTCATTGAATTCATCTTGTCTTTACTCGACCTCTTCTTCTTCTGATACTTCTTGAACTTCTCCCTCAATGATAATGAAGACTTTTCAGTTTGGGCAATTTGAGGCAATGTGGCCATATCCTTAGCATTTAAAACATTTAGGTTGTCTAGATTGAGTGGATGGCTTTGGGTTAGTTTCTCTAGTGGGCTTAGGTGGGGTTTTGTTGGAGGTATTGGGTTATATGATTTGTGTTTTACAAGTATTAGCAAGGTTTCTTGAAGACGAACATTAGAATAATGATCTTTTAGGTAGCTATTTCTTAATCCAAATGGCAAGCCAAATGACATCACCTAGGGTCCAATATTGTTGAAGTTAGACTGGTTAGGTAATCTTGAAATTTAGGCCTTCAAGGTAGTGGGCAATTGTTTGCTTTTCCTTCTCTTAGATATCACACTTCATCATCAACTTTTGGAATTCTCTGGTGTATTCCTTCATAGATAGGGATTTCTACTGAAGGTTCTGCAATTGACTAAAGTTAACTTGATAATAATGATTAGGTAGAAACTTACATGTAAGTTCTTGTTGCATCTTTTCCCATGTCTTGATCTTGCTTTGTCATTCACATTCTCGTTTCCCATATCCTTAGCATTTGAAACATTTAGGTGCTCTAGATTGAGTGCGTGGCTTTGGGTTAGTTTCTTTAGTGGGCTTAAGTGGCATTTTGTTAGAGGTATTGGGTTATACGGTTTGTGTTTTTCAAGTATTGGTAAGGTTTCTTGAAGATGAATGTTAGAATATGGATCTTTTAGTTATCCATTTCTTAATCTAAATGGCAAGCCAAATGACATCACCCAGGGTCTAATATTGTTGAAGTTAGACTGGTTAGGTACTCTTGAAGTTTAGGCCTTCGAGGCAGTGGGCAATTGTTTACTCTTCCTTCTCTTAGATATCACACTTCATCATTAACTTTTAGAATTCTCTGGTGTATTCCTCCATAGATAGGGATTTCTAGCAAAGGTTCTATAATTGAATAAAGTTATCTTGATAATAATGATCAGGTAGAAACTTACATGTAAGTTCTTGTTGCATCTTTTCCTATGTCCTGATCTTGCTTTGTCATTCGCATTCTCATTTCCTTTTCAAAATTTCCCACCAAATAGGGGCATGTTTCTTTAACTTGACAACAATGATTCTAACCTTCTACTCATCTAGTATATCTTTCAATTTGAATATCCTTTCAATTGTTTGAAGCCAATCTATGAACTCGTCTAGTTGGAGCTTTCCCTTGAAATTTGGAATATCTATTTTAATTTCATTTCCTCAGATTGGCTGCCTTTGGGATCGATAACTTTTTGATGAGGAAAAGGAATTATTGTCAGAGTCATTCTTAAAATCTCTTCTATGATTCAACAAGGCTTATTGGACATTGACAAATTCCTAAAATTGTTAAATTTTTCTTCACATTTCTTCTGTCTTAACTTCTTGGGTGTTTCTTTTGTTTTGTCTTTTAGATGACATTCTGGTAATTTATGATAGGTTATGGGATCAAAATAAAGTTTCTAGAAAGTTTTAAGGTTATTAAGAATAATCAGGCAAAGTTTAGGGTGCTACGACAAATTAAGGGAAAAATATAGGCCTAAGAGAAATTTTTTAAAAAATATGGGGTCAAAATAAAATTTTAAGGAAATTTAGGACTTTATATGATTTTAGGAAAAATTGGGGGTCATAGTGGAAATAAGGAAAACTATAGGGATAATTATGAAATTTCAAAAAAATTATGTTGATGAACATGGCTCACTAAACACGTGGTGAAACTGGATAGGTTGATGTGGCGTTAAGTATGCATCAGAGCATTAACTATGCAGCTAACATTAGAATAGTTGACTGGGTGTGATGATGTGGTTACTTTGACACGTGGTGCCTGTTGAATAGATAACGTGGCATTGACATGGTCATCTTCAACCTCAGGAAGGCACATGTGGCATGTGAAGAGAGCGGCCGACACATAGAACTCTGATGATAGTGTATGAAGGTGCATGAATGCTCCAATCGCCATGAAAACTTGTACTTTAACATTTTGGACCACTTTAAACCTATCTGTGTTGTTGTTTTGCCAAAAAATTGACCAAAAAATGAAGTTTCGAGGTTGGCAGTTGGAGAGCTACGAAATCGATGAAAATTCCAATCACTTTCGACTCAAACACTTGTGCAAGGAACTAGAAAACCAACTCTGATACCAAAATGGCTCAAGAGCTAAATTAGAAAAAAGAAGAGAGAGAGAAAACTCTTACTTGGTTAATAGAATTATTATTCAATTGATGATAACAACTACAACTTTTAAGGGGTATTCATATCTGTTAATAGGGATAAATTTGTCTAAAAAAATTCAAAAAATCTCTCCCTATTAATGAAGATATTTTCAATCAAGAATTCTATAGAATTATCTACTTCCTTCCCCAAGCTAGAGAGTTCTAGAATATTCTTTTACTTCTAGACTAGACCATATCTTGGACTGGGCTCTTCATTGGGCTTTTGTTCCATTTTGTATTGGGTCTTTTGTTCCACCACCTTTAACCTAAGCAAGGTTCTAAGAACTTTTAATAGACCAATTCTTATCACCAAGTGTATGGAAAGCCAAAATTAAAAATTTTAAATATTTGAAATAGGCATCGATGTTCATTAGTGAGTATATAGCACAATTTACCCATTTATCTCACTATATAGGATATCTCATTCTAAATGAATGAACCAAAGTGTAAAGATTCATGTATAACCTTTAAGATCATTTCTTTAATGTTACCCATGTAAAAAAACTACCATATTTCAAGATATAGTTGATCAAGCACTTTAGGTATAATTTAAAATCAAAAATAAAAAAGAAAGAAAAGCACAATCATGAGAGAAAAAGCACAATAGGACAAAGGAACCTAGTTTCCTAATAGGTTCATGAGGATTTCCTCCTCTTAATCTCATTCACATTGGAGGAAATCAAACTTTCTTACATCCTTATCCATAAGCCACATTTAATAAACCTCCAAAAAAGAAATGTTAAGGGAACCTACCATTTTATCTTAATGTCCTTATTGCTCTTAGTAAGGGATAATATCAAGGTAAAGGCATCTTCAAAAGGAAATCACCTAAATGTGAACAATATAGAAACGAACATTAGGAAACTTGTACTCAAGAAAATATTATGTTATTAGTGAGATCAGTTAGGCCATAAAAAAAGAAACTACCTAAGAAATACAACTGGCTATAGTGTAAATAATCGAACATCATAACAAAATACACCTATAACTCAATTAGTAGCCTTTAGAACTTAGCTAAGTCAGGGACTAAGAGGTAGTGGAAGTAATAAGGGAAAAGTGCACTAGGAAACTAAGCACATGTTTTCACTTTGACTTAACAAGAGACCTAAGCCTCCAGTGCAATTATTGTAGATACATTCTTAATAGATAATTTGCTAACACATGCTTTAATTGATCTGGGAGCCACTCATTTTTCTAATTTAATGAAATTTTCCTCTTTAACAAGCATACCTTCTAGTGAATTGCTAAATCCTTTGTTAGTAGCCATGTTTGTAGATAAAAATTTAGTAGCCATTTAGTTTATCAATGTTTGTCTCATATGTATGTGTGAACGTATGATGCTTGTTGATTTGATCTTTTTGGAGGTGTTAGATTATGACATTATCTTAGGCATGGATTAGTTATCAACATATCATGCATAAATGGATTGTCATAACAAGACAATCATTTCTTGTTGTAAAAGGAGCCCTTTCTATTGTATTACAAGGAGAAAAGAATCCTAGAATTGCTAAAGTAATTTCTAATATCAAGGCTCAAAGACTTATCAAAATGGATGCACCATGTATCTTGCAATAATTTGAGACCTTAATCAATTTTACTACAATTAATGAAGTTCTAGTTGTGCAAAAATTTTTGGATATATTTCCATAAGAATTATTAGGTTTTTCTCTAGATTGTGAAATCAAGTTCAATATTAAATTCACTCTCATCATGGATCCAATTTCAATTCTAACTCATAGAATGGTACTGGTGCTATTTGTGAAAAAGAAAAATGAGAATTTGCATTTGTTCATCGATTACTGGCAATTGAATAAGGTGATAATAAAAAATAAAAATCTTTTACCTTGCACTAATAATTTGTTTGATCAATTACAAGGAGTAAAATGTTTTTTCCAAAATTGACATAAGATTCAAGTATCATTATCTAAAGATTTGTACAAAAGATATTCCTAAAATAACTCTTAGAATCCATTATGATAATTATGAATTTCTTGTTATGTCTTATAAACTCACCAATGCATCTATAGCATTCATGGACCTCATGAATAGAAAATTTCAAACCATTCATAGGTAAATTTGTAATTGTATTCATAGATGATATTCTAATCTTTTCCAAAAATGAAAAAAAGAACCATGTCATCATCTCAAAAACATCTTGTAGATCTTACAAGAGAACTAGCTTTATGCCAAATTCTCCAAATGCAAATTCTAGCTATCTGTAACTCCCTTACTTATTAACACCTTAATCCTCATTAAATAGGTAATTGTTATACAATTAGGTCTTTCTGTGGCCAAATTATGATTCTGTAAAATAAAATATTACAGATTCTGAGTTTCAGAAATTTTCTGCTCATTTCTAGAATTACTGGACCAATTTCAAAAATATGAAAAACTACTTTGTGAAATTCCAAAAATCATGAAATTGGATCTTATGAACCTTTCATGTGTTAAATACATCCTGTAAAAATTTGACATAATTTAGACATCATTATACTTTTCAGAACTCACAGCAAAGTGTTTCTGTCCCAGTGCTGTCTAGAATTCACAACTGTAAAAGTAAACCCTTATTTCAGGCGGTAAATCAACTCAGAATAAGCTCAAATTTGGTATGGGGCTTTATTAACATGTTATATACTTTCCATAAAATTTTCAGATAAAAAATCATCCATTTACTGCTTCTGATCTCTGAGATACAATTAGTGCTCTGCACTGTGACGGTAACAGGGGAGACCAAAACATGTAATAAATTCACATAGTAAATAAAATTATTTTAGGCTAAATTTTGTCAAAGAGTTCATTGAGTATGTAAGGTTAATCCCTGAATTTTCTCATAATTTTTTTAACATTAAAACTCCACCAAAAATCCCTGCAAGCATACTCAACCTGCTGCCTACGAGTTCACTGTTCATTTGGTCATTTACTATTCATTTGGTCATTTCCAATTTCACACATATTGCATACTAAATTGCCTTCTACTCCCAATCAACTCACAATACATCAAATTTATATATTTCATATAATATAGGCAAGGGTCATATAATTATACAAAAAGTTCAACTTACAAAACATATATCCATTACATACTAACATCACAAACTATATAAACATTTTTAATACCACTTCAAAACATTATTCTCCTTTGTCAAGAGGGCCTTTAGAAGCATCACCTGAAATTGTTAGTAACAATACAGAAACATAAGAAACAAAGTTTCCCAGTAGCTAGCTATTACCATAAAATATATCAAGCCATTCCAAATCCTTAAGCAAATAAAACGTACATTTCAAAATCAATTAATCATTTATCATCTCATTCCATACCATTGTAAGAAATGTGCATCACACATAGCAATCATTAAGCCCATTCAAGGACTCATAAAGATATCAAGATGGCCATCACAAATAACCGTACCTAAGCCTCACACACAGCAATCTCACTGTCTTCCCGGGGTACTCAGGTCATAGGTACCATATACAACAATTTTATGCACATCAATTTCATACACATTCCATACAATAGCATAAAATACAAAAAATACATAAATGAAAAACAGAGCTTAAGGATAAAGCTAGCTACTTTTTAAAAGCTTCCAATAGTGATGTTTCCTTTGCCCTCACTTTAAAACTTCTTTACAATTCCTCTTGCCTTCCTAACTTGTCACTTCTTAGTCTACATAAATACACATCATAATTCTTATTAGAACATCATCATTTTTCTTAAACTTCATTTATTCTTCACTTCCTCCACATACACTAAACCATGAAGGAAGTACCCAAATTTTAATATACATTCCAATATCTCCTAAATTTCATTGTAATATATTATTCTAATCTTCCAAAAACACAATTTAAATGGCTAAATCTCCTTCCCTCCTTCTTTTTCATATTCATGGTTTTGGCTTCTCAAAAGGGAAGTTTCACACACACTTTCATAATTCAAAATTTCATCTTCCATAGGCTTCATAATTCATAAGAATCATTCTAATTTCATCAATTTAGTCAAATTCCAAACAAGTCATGCCAAATCCATACATGCATCATTATGCCTCTAAAACCCTAGTGTGTATATCATGATTTCTTGTTATTTTTACACTAAACCAAAGCCATAGATCAACATAACAACATCCAAAACACCATTAGACATGTTTAAATCATCCAAAATTCCATGGTTAACCACCTTTGACGACACCAACATCAAAATTTCAAGAAACTAAAAAGAGTATATTAAAGAGCTTTTAGAGGAGAACATTTTTACCTCTTGGTGCAACTTGAAAATCCTCACCTAGAGCTCATTAAACTTGATCAAACTTGAGGTTTCTTCAATCTAAATACACCAATAGATAGAGCTTGATGAGAGGAGCAACTTTCTCTTCTATACCTAAGCCTAATTCTCACTATTTTTGGATGAAAAAGTCAAAAGAAAATTTCTCTCTCTTGCATGTCCAAGCTTGTTTTCATGGATGTATCCATAGCTTCAAGGTGAAATGGAGAAGAAGAAAAAGTTTTCATGAAGCTTCAAGGGTATTTTGGTTATTTTTGAAATTTTCAAGGGTATTTTAGTCCCTTTTCACCAATTAATAAGGCTATTCTTGTCAATTTTTTCTAATAATAACACTTGTCATGTGTCTATTGGTCACACTAAATAAAATCACATATTACACCCTAAATTCTTAGCTATTTATATTAGATTCCAAATTCTTGATTATTTACACTTTAATCACACTCGATTTTGCACTTTTGCAATTTGGTCCATAGGATTTCTGTCTGTTTAAAAATTCCTTACATTGTCAGACTTAGACAACTCCCCTTTTTAGGGTTTTCTAACCTCCTCTAATCATCTATACTGTTTAGGAAAATTAATTTTTTTCCTACTATCCTTTTTTCTTCAAAATTTTGATTACACTTACACTTAATTCCTTTCAACTTAAGATTCACCCACCAAGCTAATTCAAACGTGCTCTTTGTTTCTATAACCTCAGAATTTAGAAATTCAAATGATAGAATTAAAAATTCAAGACATTACACTATCTAATGTGAAGTTTCTAGGTAATGTAATATCTCATAATAGCATTCAAGTTAATCTTTAGAAAATAAAAGTGATTCAAACTTGGACAAAGCTAATAACTATGACAAAGTTCTAGAGTTTTCTTGGAATGACAAGTTAATATTATTGGTTTGTGAAAATTTTCTCTAAAATATCTTCTCTATTGGCTAGGTTGACTAAAAAGGATGTTAAATTTGAATGGTCTAATAAATGTGAAAACAACTTCTAACAATTAAAAACTTACTTAATTTTAACTTTTTTAGCAAGCTTAGGAGGATTTACAATATATTGTGATGTGTCTTGCATTAGCTTGGGTTATGTGCTAATGCAAAATGGAGAGTCATTATGTATGCATCAAGGCAACTAAAGAAACATGAGATTAATTATCCTACTCATAACCTTTAAATGGTTATTATAGTTTTTGCACTAAAGATATGAAGACATTACCTTTATGGTGAAACTTACAAAGTCTACACTAACCATAAAAGCTTAAAATACATCTTTGATGAAAAAAAATCTTGAATTTGAGGTAGTAAAGGTAGGTGGAACCTGTAAAAGATTATGATTGCACAATTCAATATTATTTAGGTAAAGCTAATGTTATGGCAGATGCATTAAGCAAAAAAATATAAGGAATTTTAGCTAGTATCCACACCAAAGATTAGATGGTAATAGTTGCTCACATAGCTATTCAATTAGTACTAATAGAAAGAATCATAAAATCTCATAAACAAGATCCTTAATACATGGCTTTCAAAGAAGAGGCAAAGTTAGATCAAAATGAAGATTTGATTGTTAATGAACAAGGGGTTATTGGATTCCAAGGTTAAGTTTAGGTCCCTATTCATAAAAGAAATGGGTTGTTACATCTAACCAATAATTCATCTTACATTATGTATCTAATGTGGTAAAGATATACTATAACTTGCAATAGGGTTTTTGCTGGATGGGAACGAAAAAAGATGTGCTTAATTTTATATTAAAATGTCTTACTTATTAGCAAGTTAAAGTAAAACATAAAGGGCTACCTAGTTTGCACTAACCTTTTTCTATTCTTGAATAAAAGTGGGAAGGTATAAATATATATTTTTCTAACAAATCTTCCTCGAACCTAAAAAAGGTTTGATTCTATTTGGTAATTGTTGATATGTTAACTAAGGTAAATAATCCTCTTCTAATTAAAGCCACTTATTTAGTAGTTCAATATGCATAAATTTATTTAAATGAAATAATTCCATTACATAAAATTTCACTTACCATTATTTCAAACTAAGGCACACAATTCATGACTCACTTCTATCAACCCTTTCAACAATCTTTAGAGACATAATTGCATTTCAACATAGCTTTCCATCCTTAATGGATAGTTAATTTAAGCATACCATTCAAAATTTGAAAGATATGTTACAAACCTACACTTTAGAGTTCGAAGGTGGTTAGGAAAAATACCTATCATTCATGGAATTTGCATACAACAATAGTTATCGATCTTCCATCAAAATGGCACCTTATAGGGCTTTGTATGATTGAAGATGTAAATGTCTTATAGGATAGTTTGAACTTGGAAAACATAAATTCATGGGTTAAGAAAAGTACCTACCATTAATTGAATTTACATACAACAAAGCTATCAATCTTCCACTAAAATGACACCTTATGAAGCTTCGTATGGTTAAAGATGTAAATGTCCAATAGAGTGGATTGAACTAGAAGAAGATAAACTCCTAGGCCCTAATCTTGTTATCTATGTGTTAGAAAAAATGAAAGAATGCTAGAAGTGGCTAAAAACAACTTATGGTCATCAAAAACCATATGCTAATAAAAAGAAGAAATAGTTAGAATTTTAGGAAGAAGACATGGTTCTCCCAAAAATGTCACCAATGAAAGGTATCATGCATTCTAGCAAGAAAAGCAAGTTAGCACCATGTTTTATTAACTTATTTCCCATTCTAAAGTAAGTTGGAGGAGTTAAACATTGATTAGAGTTAGCAAATGGTTTGCATGCTATACATTCAGTATTTCATGTGTTTATGCTTTGGAAATACATTATCAATGCATCTCGTGATATTCAATAAGGATCCTATTAGTTAGATCTTAAGCTATCTTATGAAAAGTAACTAATGGAAATTCTCAATTGCCATATTCATAAGTTGAGATCCAAAGAAATGCCTTCAGTAAAAGTTTGTTAGGAAAAACATGAGGTGAAAAAAGTAACCTAGGAATCTAGAGTGGAAATGTAACAAAGTTTTCTCTACCTCTTTGGTAAGCCTTTAAACTTAAGCCATTAGTTAATGGGTTGCCTCTTAATAGTTTTGGGATAAATCCTTTTTAGTCAAGAAAAATTGTTACACTCTTAAAAAAATTAGGATATATTTTTATTTATTTATTTAGTATTTAATTACATAGGTAATTATATTAATTGTTATGAATGTTCTTAAGATAGGAATTTATTTGAAAAAATTATAATTCTATGATGAAAATAGGAAGAATTAAAGTAATTAAAAGATTGTATAAAGATATATTTAAGTAGATTTGTATGGAGGAGATTTCAAAGAAACTTTACCCATTTTACCTTTGGTTATTTCAAACATTATCAAATTGCCCCTTATGATTTAAAGCTCCCTTTCCCCTTCTTTTCCCCTATTTTCTAGCCTACTAACTAAGCCCTTCCTTCTTCATCTTCTTTCTTAAATTCTTCAACTTTAGCAAGAATCTAGCTAAAAAGCTTTAAAAGCATTATTTATTTCTCTTTAATTAAGGTAATCTCTCAATAAACTACGTTTAAGTTAGTGATCATTTGAGTTTTGCTTGGAAATATCAAAAGAATGGGTAATTTGCTAAATTTTTAATCTTGTATTATTTAAAGGCAAGCTAACCTTCCTCTAACTTCTCCTCCATCAAATTCCACCAATTTGTAAGTTGATAATCTACTTAAATTAAAAAGTTTTGCATGATTTTTGTTTATTTTGAAAGTTTATGCAATCATATATTAGCAAATTGAGGATTTTATTTTGAAAGAATATGTTATGGTGTGATTAGTTATTGTTGGTGATTGTAAAATGAGTATAAATGGTGATTTTGTGTTGAATTATGATTTTGTTGTAATGTGTGAGTTAAGGTAAATTTTATCAAATGAACAATACTTTGCAAAAATTCTTTGATTTTATAGGTGTTACTTGAGTATATAGTTAAGTATGGCTCTAAAATTCACTTTTGAAAAACTATACTCGAGTACATACTCAAGTACCCAAAGAAAGGAAATCTCTAAATGGCCATAAGTGAGTATATACTTAAGTACGGCAGCTAGAGTTGCTCTCTAGACATTTATATGTGAATATATACTTGAGTATGAAAGTAGAATTCACTTTTATAACTTTATTCCTAAGTATAAACTATATATTCCCAAATTTATTTATTTCATGATAGTTTGAGGAAGTATAAGCCTATATACCTTTTATATATCTATGTTAAACATATAAGCAATGTCACTTATAAATTTGATGATAAAATCCTAAGTGGAAATATGTTATGAATGGATATGAAGGAAGGCGCAAATGATATGCTTGTGATATAAAACAATATTAGATCCCAAAAACTTGTGAGAGGATAAGGCAAATTCTAAAAGGACAAGAATGGAGTTTGTAAAGATATAAAGATGACTTAATAAGCACAAGATAGCTTAATTACTTTTTAATTTTATGTATATTTGTGATATTATACATTAGATCTAGACAACATTATAAGATTAAATATTGTTTGGAATATGGAAAAGTATGTTGAGGAAATTATATGGTCACACTTTATTTAATAAGTAGGTTATTTACTTATTGCATTTAAGATTCATTCTTTAGCTATTTTCTTTCTTTTTAAATATTCCAACAAAAACTCTCCCTCCTCTATTAGCTTAGTATGAGTAGTTTCTCTTATTCTTGTCATGTTAAAGTAGCCATAATTACTAGTTGTCATGACTTATCTTGATCATGACTAACATGGATCCTAATATCATCTTCTACAAGCTTTAAGAATTTTCATACTTTTTATCTAATAGGAGTTTCTAAATTCTAAGGAGGATTTGAAATTTTCTAATAAATTTTTGTAGAAAAATAGAAAAAATCTTCCTTATTTTTAGATAATCCCGAGGGCTACACGCCTTAAAATATAACACCTATAAATTTCAAATACAACAGCATCAAACATTCACATTGTATCATACAATATCAAACTTATATATATATATATATAATCAATTCAACACATCACATGAATCCGTTAATCTTTATTTTAATACTGATTCTAACTCTTAAATAAAACGTAACTATTAAATCCTTTTTATCATATGGTCTTTGATTCTCCATGCATATGGCATAGTTGAAGTAACTATCTTAACCTAAAAATAGTGAAAATAAAATAGAGTGAGTTTTGAGAACTCAGTGAGCATATATCTACCATTGTCTTATGGGAGATTGATTTTATATATAATAATTGTAGGTTAAGCATGTAATAAATTAGAAACTATTAACAAACTTATCTCCTAAATTTTTGAAACCTACAAAATCAAATCTTGGAATCGGAGTTCTCCTGTATAAGACTTATGGAAAATACAACTATCTGATAATGCACAACATCATCATCACAACATATGCTACCTATTCTAGGTAGTCAACACAATCACAAATAGCCCTTAAGGCTAAAATACAAACAAATCATTTGTTAGTGTATATGCCTTAAAACAATCATATTGGTGATTGTAATTTTGAATCATGTTATTTTAATGATAATTTTAATTATTATATTTATATATATTATCTGCGTAATATATTCAATTATGATAATAACCTTAGAATAATTATATTCTTAAATGTCCCTAATCATATATCATTGTGGATTAGGTTGCTTTGATATGTTAAGACTAGCATGTGTGAAGACTTATATAGGATATTAAGTTTACACATGAGTACAAGTTGGAGAACTTGTATACTGGACCGACCCATATTAAGAATACTACATGGATCGTTATATGAGTGTCATGAGTGGTTCTTAGTGATCATTATTAATATAGTCCTTTGACTTGAGATCACCAAGGTTCCCTACATATGAGTTTCATATTTTGATACTATTCTATGTCACTAGTGGTTGAGTGAATGCAAGGGTAGATATTGGATATGTCACATATCATGCGGAGGGGTTTGTGTGATCAAGATGGGATTTGTCCTTCCTATATAACAGGAGTAACATCTGTGGGCTCCTTGATTAAGTAAAGCTGAGAAAATGCATAGCCATGCTCAAATGAATTGACATGGGATGTTGATTACATTTGTTTCAGTCGGCTTACTTAGGAATCAAGAAACCTTAAGATTGGGCTATACGGGAATGACACGGTCCATGTCTCGTGCTCATTCTAGATGTATAGGACAAAAGGACATAGGTGATGATCACGTGTAAAGGTTTAGTCAAATCATTGACTTTCTCATTACTTGGGTAACAATGATGTGTTGCTAGACACCGATCATTGTTTATGATCATTAATATGATTAATGGTCATTACTAACATAATAAGAGCCTGTAGGGTTGCACACTTAAAGCCTAGTGAATTTAGAATTAATGGACTAAATTGTTTGGGCCTAATATTTAGGAATTCGTGTTATAATTATAAGGCCCATAATTGTACATGGAATAAAATCCAAATAGGTTAGGTTTTTCTATGTACCTATTTAAATAGGCTTGTTAGGTAATAATAGTGGAGATTATCATTATTCACGCACCCCAAAAAGGCATAGAAAAATCCTAGCACCTCTTCTTAACTAAAATCCCTGAAGAGGCGTAGCTAATACTACGAGGTGAAAGGAGATCAATTCCAACCAGTGTTTTTGTGGATATTCATCGGTGATTCATGGGTTCGTGTGAATACTTCAGAATCTTCGACTGAAAGGAAGTTGAAGAGGTGATCAATGACCGAGTTCTAGAGACATCAACAAAGGTATTGAACGAACCCTTATTCCAATTTAACGTTTTTGCATGGATCCGGTGGATGGGATCGGTTTATTTTGCTGCGCTCGTATGGCTCCCGATCCCAACATCATCATGATCACATTATGTCCTTACAGCCATGTCAAATAGTGATATCAATCACAAATAAAGTTCTAATATCACATCAAATCACACACTCAATTATAGTAAATATATATATAATCGTCTTTTTATTTCAAAATCATGTTTACATTTTTCTCAACTACTTATCGAGAATTTCCCATTCAACTCTCAAATCAATTTCATATCTTTCACAATTGTTTGCCAAGAATTTTTCATCTGGCTTTTGGTATTATCTCTTTATTACAAATCATAATATCTAATGTCATTGCTCTAGCATAATTCACAATTTTCCAATGCCTTGTAAGGTTAACTTCATAATATAATAGATTCGCTAGAGATTCACTCGATTCATATCACCAAATCAAATATAAGCCTACATGGACAACTATTACACAATTACAAGCAATCAAAACATATAATATAATAATAATATGACCTATTGCAATTCTATCATGATCAATAAGTCAATAGCTAATAATAACATAACCATGCTTTCGTTATGTACTCTAATCAATTATCATTCATCAATAGTTAATTACCTCTACATCATGAAATTAAGTTCATATAATGAATATGAAATCTATATTATCAATAAGAAGAGTA
Source organism: Sindora glabra (assembly GCA_020226215.1). Taxonomy (NCBI): domain Eukaryota; kingdom Viridiplantae; phylum Streptophyta; class Magnoliopsida; order Fabales; family Fabaceae; genus Sindora; species Sindora glabra. The sequence goes on from CM035233.1 coordinate 8,390,437, forward strand.
CAATTAAGTCACCTTTTATTAAGAAAATATTAGTGGGGAGATATATACTTACTTGATAATACTGATCCCCTCTTGAAAGTCTCGAAGCATTCATAACTATCTTTTCACATTTATCTCCTATTATCACCATTTATCGAGATAAATTATAATTATATAAACATTATTCATTTTCTTTCTGCACATTATAAATCTATATTCCGATTATAATATAATAACGGTCCATATTACTTGTTTCTTATTGTTTTCCAATATTAACTATTAATAAAGTTATGGCATTTTCTTTTCCATATTCCCATATCTCCTAAGAGATCAAAATTTATTTATATTGTATAGATTTTCCAACACTCAATAATATGAAAAGTATTAATATATAAACTCTATTTGTGCTATTTTAACATTCTGTAACATGAAATGATAATTTTCCAAAGTCATTATCACTTATTCAAAATCTATATATAAATGGGATTTCTTAAACTAAACTCAAATCCTTCAAAATATTAGGATCAAATACTTCAACAATGCTTTACTCGTATTTTTAAGCATTCTATATCATAAAGATTATATTTTGTGTAAGTGGCATCATATATCCAAAAGTCTCTCAAAATAAATTTTCCGATTCAAACTTAAATTTTCCATAATGTCAGAATATAATACTTTAAACTATCATGTTGTAGCATGAAACTATTATTCTTAAAATTATAAAAACATAATACTTTATAATTACTTTAAATAAGGTATTCTAATAACCTATATTATAAATCTCTTATTTTTGTAAGGCCAGCATCATATATAAGAGTTTGCTCACAACATGGGTGATCTAAAAATATATATAACTTCTACTAATAATATTGTAATATAATGCTCTCTAATGGTTTTGGTCATACCATTTAAGCACTTGATAGTGTAAAATACACATATATAGACATATTTCTATAAGTTTCATCATATACTCAAAATAACCATATCTAATTTCCTTTTTTGACCATACTTAAATCTGACACTTCATATATGTATTATTCATCTTATTAAACATTTTACTATGTAAAAATACTATTTTGAAAAACTCTCTTCATTTTGCTCAAAATATGCAAAAATGATTTTTCTTGGATTAGACTCTAAAATAGCAAAAATGTATATATATATATATATATGCTTACCGCTCCGTAAAGTAGCTTGCCGGTGCTTGTTGGCAATAAAATCACATCAGAATGTCGATGGAAGCAAGGCACCAAAAGTCCTATCTTCTATTGTTCAAAACCTATTGCGAAACACTCCTCTTCATGAGTTGTTGGAGTTTAGAGGAGCAACATTGGAGCTTGGATAGCATCAAACGGTGCCCAAAGATCAATTCCTATAGTTCCCTTGTACTCTGCCACTTGGCTCCTTATCGCGATGCGTTGCATAGCTTGAGAACAATACAACAACAATGATGGTGTGCTACTACTTGAGCTTTCATGCCATAATGTTTTTATTTTGGACAAAAAAGGAAAGCGATGGGAGGGGAGGAGGGAGATAAGGTCGATGGGAATAGGGAGAGATAGAAAAAAAATCAAAAAAATGAGAGATAGAAGCTGGTACTATTGAGAAAGAAAGAATACTAGAGGGAGATAATAGCCAAAAATATAAACAAAAGGGGAGAGGGCTTAAAAAAACAAAAAAAAGAAAGGGAATTTTCAAAAAATAAAAAATAAAAAGTGACTAGCTAAGAGAAATAATCCCATACTTCTCATGTATGATATTCCTTTTTCAGGATAAATCTTAACCATTAAATGCTTGACTTTTTAGGAAAGACTAAAGGAAGAATTAAATACACATTAAAGTTTACATTAACGATAAAATATAAGCAACTCATTTTTATAGAACTAGTCTTATTTAAAAATCTCAATTAGTTTTAATTTTCCTTTGATATATATATATATATATATATATATATATATATATATATATATATATATATATATATATATATATATATATATATTTGCAATAGTCTAATAAATTCAGAATTCCTAAAAATAATTATTCAAATTTTCCAAAACTAATTTATCCAAATACAAACAATTTATTTCATAAAATCTTATGCCCATGATCAATAAAATTATTTTCAATTTGTGAGGATTTTTCTCATAAAAATATTCAACAAACCTTAAATCAATAATGGTCATATGTAAAATAAAATATATTTCAAATATTATCATTGAGATCATTTTAATGTTCCTTTAATATAGAAAATAAATTTAAAACCAAACTTCAATCGAATAAATAAATAATTATTCTTAGCATCAAAATTTATAAAAGTTTAAATATTAATTTGGGATATTAGATTAGTAGTTGCAATTGGCACTATTTTTAGGCTTTGGAGAACAAGTTATAATAAAAACACTATTTGTAGGTATCTTGAAATGTTTATAAAATAGATTATTACCTTAAACCTATATGATGATGTTAATCTTTATGTTAATTTAAGTATTGGAACACACACATTCGAAGTTGTAAACAACAAATTCTAACATTGCCTATACTCAGTAGGAGTCATAAAGCCTTGAGAAAATATAAATTGTAGTATATTTCATTTGAAATATAACACTTAAAATTGATATGTAGAAAATATTTATAAAATTTATATAAATATTTGTGATATTGATTTTCAAATATTTTATTACGAAATATATATTAATTAATCATTTCAATTAATATTTTCTATATTAAAATCTTTATTTATTTAAAATATTTTCACAATAAAATCAATGATATTATATTACATTTATATTATTCAGTGATATTAATTTTTCAGATGTAAACAATAGAAGTGAACAAACATAAAAAAATGTAAAGGAATAAATAAGAAAAAGGGAAAAGTAGATTGTGGGTTGTAAAGTAATAATAGTTAAAAGTAGGATATATAATTAAGTAATTTAATTAAATTAAAATTTTAACTTATTTAAAATATTTGAAGAACAAAAATAGAATATATTATGTTATATTTATACTAATTAGTGATAATATACATGAGTTTTAAATAACATGAATATTCATGAAAAAAGAGAAAAAGAAAAGCATATGATTAATTAATAAAAAAGAGAAAATGTGTGAGTGAGTTATAAAGTAATAAAAGTTAAAAGTATACAATATAGTTAAGTAATTTAATTAAATTAAAATTTTAATTTTTGTAAAATGTTGTTATCAAAAGAGTAAAATATATTATGTTATGTCTATTTAACTTGGTTATATCAACGATTAAGTGGTAAATGGAAGATATGCACATAAAAGAGAAAAATATTCAATGACATAAATAAAAAGAAAGAAATAATAAATGAGATGTGATCTAATAAGAGTTAGTAATAGAATAGATAAATAAATAAATAAATTTTTAACTTATTTAAAATATTTTTATAATAAGAATATACTATACTATGTTTATATTATTCAATTCAATGATTAAATATATCATTTAAGTGATCAATGATATGAATGGATAAAAAATAAATATAATAAAATAAGTAAAGAAGAAATATTGTGAAAGATATGATATAATATAAGAATTAAATGAAAATTAAAAAGGAAAAAGAAAATGGTGATAGAAAAGAAAAAATGGAAAAAGAAAAGGTAGTTGTTGAATGTTGTCCAGAAAACAAGAGGTGGGAGCTTAAATTTAAAAATAACAAGAGGACAATTAGGAGGTATTAAATATAGATAGATAGATAAATTGCATGTTCAACAGTAAAAGTATTTTTATGTGAGAAATGAAAAAAGTAATTATGATGATTATATCTTGTGTGTAATGATAAAGATTAAAATATAACTAGAAGTCATGCAATCATATAAAAAAATTATTTAACATTATATTTTAATTATAATCATCAAATATAATGATTATAATTTATTTATCTTGCTCTTACACAAGAGTACTCATCTTATCTAGGCAAACCAAGAAACTCCTCACCAATTTGACAGCAAATATATATCATACGTATTATCAACTCATTATAATCATGAAGGGGATCCGGTACTCCATTAGCTTCATAGGTATAATCAGATGATTGAAGAAAATCTGCGACATGACGAATTGATTGTAATACACCATAAGTATCCTTATTATTTTTGACCGCATCCAAACTCTTCGCAATCTCCGTCAAATGAAGCTCATAATCAAATCTATAAATATTTTGATCAATCTCCTTTGAGTCAATTAGTTTCTTCATTTTGGCCATAGCCCTCTTTATTCGATCCATGCTAGCCTCCCCGGCGGCCAGAAACACTGACTTGGCATCAACGTTGCCAGAGAGAAATGGGGAAACTAATGTAATACAAAGTTTAGGCCTATAAGTCGAGTTACAAATCTTTTCTAGGGCATGATTGGGGGGAGCAGAGGGGCTGTCGACGGCCAAGGCAGGGGCAGTCGAGGTTGGCTGCAGAGTGCGGGTGAGGAACGAAAAAAGGAGGAATGAAAAAATGGAAACCTTCATTTTTCCCTGAAGTGTTTGTTAGGAGAGGAAACTGGTTTAATCCGGAAAAAAGTTTAAATGGAAGAGGGTTTGGTTGGCCGTGAAAATAAGTAGAACAATATATAGCCATTCTGTACCCCACTTTTCAGCATTATTCCACGGATGAGTTGGAAAGACGGATATTCATTGGAACTAAATTTAGAAACTCGTAAAAACTTATTCTAATAATAACTTATTGGTTCTTTATTTAACTTTTGGTTGTGCTTTTCAGACGGGTTGATGCAGTGTTTTAGTCTAATATAACAAGAAGTTAAATGATCACTAGAGATGATAAAAATTCTTATCCCATAAATAGAATACGTAGTGAGAATTCTTAAGATTGATTATGAGTAACTTGTTTTCATGATTTGTTCATCGGTACCCTCTTGAAATAGGGAGTATTGACACCACCTCTGCAAATTTTACATAAATCTTGTAATTTTTTTAATAAAATATTATAACTTCTATAAATTTTGCAATTTTTTCATAAAGCTCATAAATTTTTTTATTGCATGTGTCATATTGTTCATGAAGCAAGATTTACGAAGAAAACTTGCAACACTTATGCAAAAAGTGACAGTCCATTAACTTATGTCCTTTTTGAAAATATTGCAAACCTTATATAAAAAGTAAAAAAAATTATAAGAAAATATTATAAAATTCACAAGTGGAGATATCCATACTATCTTAAATTGAGGCAGTACGAAGGAATTATCCATTTTTTTTATTTATTCCAAAAAATAAACTGGTCTATCTATGTAATTTGGACCCTTCAAACCTCAATTTAGTATTAGAAAAGAGCTTTCTATCTAATAAAAAAATAAGGTAAGAAGATCGTAGCAATAAATAAATAAAAGTGGTTGATGGTTGACTAACATAAGGAAATATTTGCTTTTGGTAATAATAATATGGAAGTCCTATTTCTTAAAAAATAGGAAATAAGTTAGTTATTTACTTGGACATTTATTTAACAAATTTAGAGAAGTAGGACTTTCCAAAAAATGCTACTTCCTATAGAGCACAAGAAGTTGTTTACACACCTCCTTCCTAAATAAATTCTACTTTTATTTTCTTTATAGATATAAGGACAAAATTATCCTTATTAAATTTAATTAATAATAACTTTATATAATAATCATTTTATTAAAGCTTTCTAGGAAGTTCAAAGTTAAATCAAATAAAATATAAAAAGTTAATTCCTAAAAAGTGTTACTTCCCTAGTTTTAACTAAATAACTTTAGGCACTTCTTAAGAAGTTCACATAAGAAGTTACATTTTAGAAAATTCAACTTCTCATAAGAACTTTCTTCCCATATAAACTAAATGATTCATAAGATGTAAGATGAAGATATGCAAGTTATAATTTAGGGAAGAGAAATGCTAATCATGCATTTGTTTTATGTACAAGGCTATCATACAATATTTTTTAACCACTAAATTTTTTAACATAATCATAAAAAAGATATCAAATTTTTTAAACAATTATTTAAGCTTTTGTGTGAGACTAACATTTATTTTCACAAAAAAAATTGAAGATCTAACATGAGAGTATGGACTACAAGTAGAAAAAGATAGGATGTGATGCAATTGAATTAAAATTAAGGAAAACTAATGTCCTTAGGAAAATAGTGCCACACACAACAAATATAATTGTGGAATCAATTTTGTAAGAACAAGCTAATTGGTACCTGTAACTATAAGGGCTTTAATTATGGATTGAATCTTATAAGAACAATTAGTTAAGCTACAATTAAGTTAAACTTGTATGATTCCTTAACTTTTCATTCATAATAATTTACAAATGCTATAAAATTTGAAAGGCTTGTTAGAAGTTTCTATGGACACAAACCAACATAACTTATTTACATTAAACACATTCCTCCTTATATAATGGCATAAATTATTTGACAATTTCTCCTTTAGAATTTAGTGGAATCCTCAACTATAGGCTAAGTCATAGGAATCCACATATTCTCTAAGCTTGTGAACTTGTGAAAGAAATTAGATCTTGTAGAAGGATGATTAGGATAAAGAGATAGTCCTAACCTGCACCTAGAGCTAGCTTTTAGATCAACTCTAGAAAGAAGTAAACTAGACCATAGGTTTGACCCTTTTTATTGCTATGAAAACTTGAGATATTGCTAGTATTTTCCTTTTCTCATAAAGAAAATAAACTCACTGAACACATGAATTTTCTTTCAATTTTGAGGAATAAAAAATTTGATTTCTCATTCATTTGGTATGCATCTTTTGTAGAATTAATTTTATTTCATTTTAATAGAAATAATTTTAATTTATTTATAAATGAATTCTATTATTTTGGAAACTCTGTCAAATATAATGATTTTAATTCATTTGCATATAAATTATTTTATTTGAAATGTATGGAATTCAATTAAAAAGTAAACTTTGATGGTATCATATGAATAAAATGTTAGAAGGAGAGTAAATCTTTTATATAATATATGTTTGAGGACAAATAAAGTAAATTCTAGCGAAATCCTTATTAAATTTGATGGATTTAATAATGACACAAATGATAGGATCGGGTGCCAAACAATTGTAGCGAAAATTAATCGATCCTAGCTAAAGGATTCATGCAAAATATTAAATTAGGATAAGGACTTACTCAATACCTTTTATAGATGATTTGAAAGTTTTTCATTAATCACCTTTTCAACTTTCTCCCAGTTGAAATTGTAAGGTATCCACATGAACTAGCAAATCACCAATAATCATTTTACGATCATTGATTGAAAATTTCCTCTTTTGCCTCGTGGTGCTAGCTACGCCTTTTCAAGAGTTATGGTCAATAAGGGCTACTAGGATTTTTTATACTTTAGGATGTGTGTATATATTATTCTTAATTAACACCTAACACACTTATTTAAATAGATGCACAAAAAATCCTAACTAATTAGGCTTTGTTCCATGTGTAATTATGGGTTTATAATTAAGCCTTATAATTATAATAGGGAATTCCCATATATTAGTCCAAACAATTTAGCCCATTAATTCCAAATTCGCTAGGTTTTAAACGTGCAACTTTACAAGCTCTCATTACATTAACAATGATCATAAATCATATTAATGATCATAAATAATAAGTGGTGTTTAGCAATATCATTGTTATCCAAGTAATGAGAAAGTTAGTAATTTGACTGAACCTATACATATGATCATTATTTATGACTTTTTATCTTAGACATCTAAATTAAACACGAGACATAAATCGTGTCATTTTCGTATAACCTAATTTAAAGGTTTCTTAATTCTTAAGTAAGATGACTAAAGCAAATATAATTGACATCCCACATCAATCCAACCGAGCATGGCCATATATTTTTTTCAGCCTTACTTAATCAAGAGGCCCACAGATGTCACTTTTGTTATATAAGAAGGATAAATTTCATCTTAATCACATAAATCCTTCCATATAATATGTGACACACCCACTAACTATCCTTGCATTCACTTAAGCATGAGGGACGTAGAGTAGTTTCAAAAATATGAAACTCATATGTAGATAACCTTGGCAATCTCAAGTCAAATGACCATATTAATGATGATCACTAAGAATCACTCATGACATTCATATAATGATCCATGTAATGTTCCTAAGGTGGGTCAATCCAATATACAAGTTTTCTAACTTATACTCATGTGTACTTAATAACTTATATAAGTCACCACACTTGTTAGCTTAACATATCAATGTAACCTAATCCATAATGATATAAAACTAGGGATATTTGAGAATACAATTATTTTAAGATTATTATCTAATTAAATATACTATATAAATAATATATATATAAATATGATAATTAAAATTACCTTTAAAATAATATGATTTAAATTTATATTCATCCATATGATTGGTTTTAGGGTATATACATTAACAATAAATGTAATCAAAATAGAAATTATAAATAAAATAAAATCTTTTTTTACTTAAAGCTAAATATCATTTTAAAAAAGAAATTCATTTAGAAGTTTAATGAAATTGATTTTAGCTATGCTAAATTTTGAATAAGAGATGTTTGTTTCAAACATGTGTCATATGATATGTAAGTCAGATGGTTACCATTTAATTATTTAAATATATTTCTTTGGTAACTAACCTAATGGCCAAAAATTCAAAGTAAGGTGGCTCATATACTATTTAAAGAGTATTGAATATAAACTAATTTATACACTTATTAGTTATTAAGTGATTTAATCCCATCTATTAGTTTTGATGCTTAATAGACACATTAGATTAAAAGTTAAAATATACATAAAATAGGTCCTCTCTTCACCCAATCATGTTTATAGAAATGAACCATAAAAAAGATTCATATTAGAAAGAAAGAGAAAAATAAGAGAAACCTATTAACAAAGATCAATCCTACATCTTCTAATCCAAGTTAGTGAAAATTTTAAGTTTCAAGATCCAAAATTAATGTCTGACATTAATTGAGAGATTTTATGTTTCCAAAGCTCAAAATTATTTTGCATGTGATATTAGAGGAGCCTAGTTGAGAAACTTATGATTTTCCATCAAGGATTTTTAATTTGAATTATTATTACAAATTATGACTATCATGGATTATTGGTGTATATATACATGTGTTTTGCTCAATTTTCCTTTCATTGAAGTTTGTATCTCATGTTCAATGCAATGTTACTTTTCTAATTGAAGTTTCTTATATGAAAGATTTACTATAAGGTTTTAGTCTTAGAATTTTAGCAATTAAATTTTAGAAATTTAACTTTAAACAACAAATTATAGTTTGATGATGTTGTTTCTTAATTAATAATGTCATATGCCTGAAAAATTTTATATTGGAATTTTAATAGGCTTTATATTTTACAATTAAAGTTTTATGATATATTTATGAAATTCAAGTACATTATTATATGCTATTTTATATGCACTTAAATGAAGATTATGTTATTCATGCATTATCTTATGTTAAAAGAGTTTGTAAACACTAAAATGGCCAAAATAGAATGTTTAAACATCATATATAAAATAGTCATTTATTCATGATACTGATGAAATATTAGTAAAGAAATTTTATGAATAAATGACTATTCATTGATTGATGGAACTTTAGTATTTTCCCAAAGAAAAATTATCATTCTATGATTAGTGAACATAATTGTAGAAATTAAATTTCTTGTATTAAATGCATTTTGTTCATCCAAAGATGACATATGTCTTTAATTAAGTTTTTTTTAATTTCTTAATAATGATAGAAATTCTTTGCTTTCATTTATGATAATATATTGTGGTGTCTTCCCTAGAGAAAAACTATATTATACTTTGATACAATTGTCTAAATTTATAATAAAATGAGTTTTAAGAAATTTATAATTTATCTTGCAGCTATTTCTCTTTATTCACAAGTTTCTTCTGTGTAATACCCTTATAAAGCAAGAAAGTCCAAGAAGGAAAATTAGAATAGAAACTCGGGAAGTTAATTGGATAAAGTTCAAATAAATTGTAAAGATAGTTCAAAAGTATATCTAATTAGAGTTTTTGTAAAAATTATATTAGGAATTAGTATGAGTCAAATAATTATTAAAACTCCCACATTAAGATGGGAAAAATTTATGAAAGCTTAATAGGAATTTAGGGTCTTAAATAGCTTAAAATTGGCTTAAGTAACTCAAAAACATAGAGATTTAAGGCCAAAATTGAAACAAAACCATCTTGACTTATTTAGGCTAACTGAGCATAACTTTTCTAGGCCTAAATAAATTTTAGAATAAAAAAAATGAGGTCCAATGAGGCCCAATCTTACAAGAGAAGCTTATGACATTTTAATGAAAAAGTAAAAAATTAAAAGCATTTTTTAGCAAATATTTCTAGGCATTTTATTTAGCTAAATTTTATTAGATTTTAAGAAGAAAATATTCTAATTTCAAGGCTAGCAAAATTATGCCCATGTGCTACTCCATCATTAAAATTTTACATAAAAATAAAAAGGTTTATAAGGAAAATTTTAAGATTTTTATATAAGGCTTCTAGAATTAAATTGGCACATTTTTCTGCTCTTCTTCCTAGCCAAACAATGAGCTCTCTAAGGGTGTTTCACTAGGGTTTTTAATTTTCTAGCTTTTCCTAAGAGGTTTCATCCGATTCCAGCAAGGTAACCTAGGTTCTTTTTTATCTCCTTCAAGTTTTGATGTCATTTTCATCCTCAAAACTTTTAAAATTTTGGTTTATTATAATGAAGTTGTTCTTTGCTATTAAAAGTTAAGAAGTTAAAGTAAGTGAAAATTACCCCTTACTCTATTAAGTTTTCCCATGAAAAATAAAGAGACTTAGTGATATTTGTTATTATAAATGTAAATTGAGTTGTAATACTTAATGATTTGATTTTGATATTGTATTTTTAATGCTAAAAATAATGTTAGGATAGGTGTGGAAAAAGGTGAAAAATTTTAGAGTTAAGAAAAGTATAATTGAATGGACTTTAGTTAAAATAACTTAAAACAGAATGTTAGATTTTGCATGTTGTTATTTGGTGTTGTTTGTGCTGTAATTTGATTGAGAAAAATTAAAATAATTGATATTCTTGGAAGATTAACATGTTAATAACCTTGTATAGAAATTTAGTAATAATAAGAAGAGGTTTGAACTTTAAAATGAGCATTTTATTGAGATTGCTTTGTGTTATCCTATTTGAATTTCACCTTTTAGGTACTAAGTAAACAGTACCTAAGGTTGATTAAATTGTAGTAAAATTATTTTTTGATATTCATTAATGTATTAGAAGCATTAGATAAAATTTTGGTAAAAAATTTGAATGGATTTGGGAGCCCAAAAAAGCACTAAATTGTGGAATTGCTCCAAGTTATATAGGAAGTTCAATGCTTAATTATTCTTGTTAAGTGATGTTATGAAAATTTGAAGTTTAAGAATTAATTAATGATGCTTGGGCTATAATTAGTAGTTATCTAAAAAGAGTTAAGTTTTAGCCTTATCTTGAATAAAAAGGTTATGTATCAACCTTGGATATAATGTCATGTGATGATGAAAATTGAGTACATGAGAATGGTAAATGTTATGGATAAAACTTTTATAGCATAATTGGTATCTTAGCCATATCTAATGAATTTAAAATGAGTGATAGATGCTATAGTTAGCATCTTATTATTACTCACTTTGTACATGACTCATTGGAGGAAGATTTACATCCTTCATAGAGAAAAAGAGGCATAGTAAGGGTTGGAGGGATAAAGTTAGAGGCTTTATACCTAAGGTGGTGGGGGATAAGACTAAACCAAAGGTATAAGGAGAAACCTATATGCCAACTATTGTCATTTTTTGTAATAACTTTTGCAAACATTACATAGAAGAATTATAACAAATACGAAAGAGTTTAAATAACCTTACTACTATGGTTTCATTGATAAATATGTCCTTGATCTTTAATGATGAGAACTCATTAGAAAAAAGTGAAAATAACCATTTATTAAGTATTTTAATACTCACATTCTTTGTTGTTGATCTTTTATTTACAAATTTTGAACATGAATCACCAAAGAATGATTGACATTTGTACAATAACCTTCCTATCACCTTGGGGAACTTTCTAAGTTATGTTTTGTTATAAATTCCAAATGACAATGATGGAGCCTTATATTAATTATATTGTAAATCTCAAAAAGTTAAATTGAGTCAAATCTTTTTGATATCAATCCTATTTAAACAAACCATTCACTAGATGATATATTCAGTAGTTTTAGGTTTATTAATATGTCAGATCCTCCATCTTTCTCATCTATTGAATTTGACCTTGAGGAAGATATTGAATAGAAACAATAAGGGTCGATTTAGAAGTCTTATTAATTACAATATATAAATATAAACTTTTGTTTGTTTGAAAAATTTTAGTACTATTATATAAATCTTTTGATGTATGTAAATTATAATTTAAATTTCTAATTACATATGTAACTGGTTTAATTTTCTATAAGTACTTGCTTTCATTTTCAATAAAGTTAAATAGTAAAAGATTCAGTGGTGTCTTAAGGGCTTGTAAAGACAACTAGTTAGTATTATGTCACTAGTTCAATGTCTTTATGCTGATTACAATACTCGAGAGTTAGGTCATGACATTCTATTATCATGTTCAATATTTTAAACTTCTCTAAGTGGAGTAAGCAAATCAATTTCCATTTAGGTGTGTTAGATCTTGACTTGGCATTTCTAGAAGAAAAACTTACTAAAATCACTAATGACAACACTAAAAAAGAGAAGTCCAAACCTAAGTCTTGGAAATGGTCTAACAAATTAAGCCTAATGTTCATATGAATAACCATTGCAAACAATATTAAGATTATTATTCCATAAGAAGAAAATGCTAGCAAATACTGCAAGTTTATGGAAGAACATTTTCATTTTGCAAGTAAGTCACTTGTTGGTACTTTAATGGTATAAATCACAACCATGAAGATTGATGGATCGAGAAGTATGCAATAACATACCATTGAGATGACTAACATCGCAACAAGATTAAAACACTAGGTATGGCAATGGATAATTGCTTCCTTGTTTAGTTTATTCTAAACTCACTGCCTTCTAAATATAGTGCTTTCCAAATTAACTATAACATTATTAAGGATAAGTGAGATGTTAATGAACTGACTAGAAAGCTTATTCAAAAAGAGAATAGACTTAAGAATTTAAAAATTCACTTTATTAACTTTACTATTTAAAGAGAAAGTGTTTTCCAAAAAGGGCCAGCTTACTGCTAGCGCCAAGCTATGCAGGGTTGTGGCCATCATGTGTTGCCCAGGACAATCACTCCTGGCACAACCCTCTTTCACCTGACAAGGTGTAACGAATGATATTTTGATCAAGAATACCAACCATAGAGGCCAGTCGAGGAAAGCCAACAATGTTGTGGAAGGCTATTCACACCAGATGCTGGGTCGCTAGCTCACGCTTGGCAGGGACAGGATCATCCATGCTGAGCTACAAGTGAATGGTAAAGCAGTACAACTAAAAATCTAAAAATTTTAGGAAAAAGAAAAGACCTTTTAGAGCTTCTCAAATTGAAAAGATAGAATAAAATAATGATAGGTGTTGTTTCTATAAGAAAGAAGGACATTATCAAAAAGATTTTCTTAAATGCAAGCTCGCTTTGAAAATAAAAGTACATTTAAAATTTATGTATGCACTTTTGAGTCAAATTTGATTGATGTTCTTAATAATACTTGGTGGGTTGATTTTAGTACTACTACTTATGTATCTAATGTGATGCCCGAATTCCTTATGATCCAAACTATAAATTAAAGTAAGAATTATTTATACATAGGAAACCATATAAAGGTTGAAATTAAAGGCATAGGAACTTATCATTTGGTTTTATATATTGGCTATCATTTGGACTTATTTGAGACTCTTTATGTACTTTCAATTTCCAAGAACATAGTTTCTCTTTCAAAGTTAGATATTTATGGTTTTGATTTTACATTTGAACATGGTTATTTCAATTTATATAAGAATTCTAAACCTATTAGCTCTAGTACTCTTGTTAACATTTTATATAAATTGAAACTTGATGATAAATTTACTAAATCTTTACTAATTGTGCATCACAATATTAGCATTAAGAGTGGTATGCTTAATGAAAACTTTACTTACTTATAATATAAATATTTAATTCACATTTTCAAGGAAAGATTTGAAAGATTAGTAAAGAATGCAATTCTTCAAAATCTAGATTTTATTGATCTTGGTTTATGTATAGATTGTATTAAGAGAAAGAAAACCAAACATAACAAAAGAAAGAGCCCACAAGAAGTGCTTAACTTCTTGAAATAATACACACTAATATATGCAGACCTTTCAATACTCCATCTTTTGGTGGAGAAAAGTATTTTATCACCTTTATTAGTGAATTTTCATATTATGGATATGTCTATTTGCTTAAAGAAAAATATCAAGTTGTTAACACTTTTGATATATACATTAATGAAGTTAAAAGACAATTAGACAAGAATGTGAAAGTTGTGAGGTTAGATAGAGATACTAAATTTTATGGAAAATATAATGAAATAGGACAATGTCCAAGTCCATTTGCTAAACTTCTTGAAAAATACAATATTTGTGCATAGTACACTATGCCATACACATCAAAACAAAATGGTGTAATGGACAAGCATAATCGAACCTTAATAGATGTGGTTAGGAGTATGATGAGTAATTCCTCATTATCCAAATCTTTATGAATACATGCATTAAAAACAACTATAAATTTGCTTTAGAAAGTTCCTAGTAAAGCTATTGTTACAACTCCTTTTAAGTTATGGATAAATAAGAAACTTAATTTAAGACACTTGATGTCTAAGGTATCCTAGTAGAAGTAAAATTTTATAATCCACATGAAAAAAGGTTAGATTCTTGAATGGTTAGTGATTACTTTATTAGTTACTAGAGAAATCTAAAAAGTGTATCTTTTATTGTCTTAACCATAGTCCAAGGATTATAAAAACTAGTAATGCGAAATCTCTTAAAAATGACAAAGTTAGTAGCAGTGTAGAACAACAAAGTGTAGACATAAAGGAAATTAAGATAAACATTTATTTACTTATAAATGTTTCTTCATCTATAGTTATTTCTTATTTTGTTCTTGTTGTTACAAAAAGCTCTAGAAACAATGAACAACATGACAATGAAGATGCTCATTGAAGAAACTAACTCGCAAATATTTAGGTAAATAAGTCATAGGAGATCTTTTTGAATAGATCCTAAAGGATAAGAAAACTAAATATTCTAAGTGATTATAAGACTTATTTACAAGAATCAAACATTGGAATCAATACAAACCCAATTTCATTTTCAGGCACTGTAAGCAGTGATGAGTTTGAGAAATGGATAAATGCCATGAAAAAAGAGTTAAAATTCATGGAAGAAAACAAAGTCTGGGACATTATTGATTTGCTAGAAGGTATAAAACAAGTTAGTTATAAATGGGTTTTTAAGACCAAATATGACTCGAATGGTAATATTGAATTGCTAAAGGATTCACTCAAAAGGATAGCATTAATTATAAATAGACATTTTCACCTATCTTAAAGAAAGACACATTACCAATTATTATGGCATTAATGGCTCATTTTAATTTAGAGTTACACCAAATGGATGTGAAAAAACATTTTTAAATGTATATCTTAAAGAAGAACATGCTACAAACCAATGTTAAGGTTTTCCAATTGAAAAAAAAAAGGTTAAATGGTATGTAAACTTAAGAAATCAATATATAGACTTAAACAAGTTTTAAGATAAAAGTATATTAAGTTTAATGATGCCATTACCTCTTTCAATTTTGAAGAAAATCTATCTTGCTTGTAACTAATGATTTAGGTTTATTGTATAACATGAAAGAATATATCACTAAGAATTTTGAAATAAAAGATATGGGAGAGGCATCTTATATTATAGGAATTGAAATATTTTGAGATAGATCACAAGGATTGTATTGTTAGGATTATCTCAAAAGGCTTATATTGAAAGAAGTTTAAAGAGATTTAATATGAAAAATTATTCACTAGAATTGTTCTAATTTAAAAAAGAGGGAAATTTAATCTTATGTAATGTCCAAAGAATGATATGGAATGAAAACAATTGGAATCAATTCTATATAGTTTTGTTGTAGGAATTCTTATGTACATGCAAATCTACATAAAACTAGATATTAATTTTATGGTTAGAATATTAGGCAAGTACCAAAGTAATCCTAGAATTGATCATTAGAAGGCTATAAAGAAAGTTATATGGTACTACTAAGGAATAAGAGATTATATGCTTATATACAGAAGATCCAATCATTTAGAAGTAATTAGATATTTAAACTTAGATTTTACTAGATGCATTAATAATAAAAAAATTGCTTTTAGCCACTTGTTTCTTCTTGGAAAAGGAACCATATCATAAAAAAGTGCTAAAGAATCCATTATTGCTTCATCCATTATTGAAGTAGAATTTATGGCATGCTTTGAAGCTGTAATTCACGTATTATAGCTATAGAACTTTATTTTAAGACTTAAGGTTGTAGAAACTATTACCAAATCACTGAAAATTTATTATGATAACTCTATAGCAATATTTTTCTCCAAAAATAATAAATACTCAAAAGTTGTCAAACATATGGAATTAAAGCATTTTACCATTAAGGAGAAAGTTAAAAAATAAAGTGTTTATTGAACATATTAAGAAAGATATCATGATTGCAAATCCATTAATTAAACCTTTACAACAAAAGATATTTAAGAAACATGTACATAGAATAGGTTTTGGTTGTTTTTTTTTTTTTTTTTTGCATGATGTAATTGATAATGTTAACACTTTGAGCTTGTTTATTTGTTTTTAATATAAATTGTTTGTTTCTAGTTGTGTTGCACACATAATCATATTTTAATGAGTTAATTTAAGTGTTACAGAAACATTAATGGGAACCTTGTAAATTTTATGTGTGACTTATAGACCTAGTATGGTAAGACATTGGTGTTGGTAGTATATGGAAGGAAGTATGTTTTATAAATAATATACAACCATTATAACCCACACTTAGTTTTTCATCATACTAAGGTAATTATGAAATTTTAAGGATGAGTTTGGTGTGTTTTGCTAAAGCATCATTTTTCGTTTCATTCAAGTTTTAGGCCAAGAGGGAGAATGCTGGATAGTTACCATTTAATTATTTAGTTATATTTATTTGGTAACTAACCTAATGGCTTAAAACTCAAGCATTATGGCCTACATGACATTTAAAAAGTATTGAATATATATTAATTTATATATTTATTAGTTATTAAGTGATTTAATCTTATCTATTAGTTTTGATACTTGATGGATGCATTAGATTAAAAGTTAAAATATACATAAAATAGATCTTTTCTTTGCCCAATCATGTATGCAAAAATAAAAAATTACATATTAAAAAGAAAAGGAAAAGGAAGAGAAACCTACTAATGAAAATTAATCTCAAATCATGACATCTTTTTCTTCTAATCTAGGCTAATGAAAATTATGAGTTTCAAGATTTAAAATTAAGGTATGACATTGATTGAGAGATTTTATGTTTCCATATTTCAAAATTATTTTATGGTCTAAGGTGAGAAAGAATTTTAATGAAGTAAGTTGTGTAATTACTATTTTTTTTATATAAAGAAGAATTGTAAAGATAAGATGCTCTATTTTGCTAATTTCATAAAAGAGTAAAAAGAACAAACAACTTAAAAAGATAAACATAAACACTAGCACTAGGCTTCAATATGGCAAATCAAACTTTAAATGTTAATGGATATATAAAATTTTAAATATGAGAGACATAACATACTTTACTAAAACTCTTTCTTATCTTTTTTTTATTTTTAGGTTAACCTAAAGATGAAGAGTGAAATATAAGCTTTTATTTTAATAGGGAAGATGAAAAAAAGTCATCTAATAAATCTTAATTGGAATAAATGAAGTAATCATTTTAAAAATAGTCATGATTTATTGTGTTCCTTGTTGATATTACCTAATACACACATAATTTTTAAAATTATATCTTTGCACCTGATAAAATATATATTAATAATACCCTACAATAGAAGTAGCAGTTTATAAGTGGGAGACATGGGTATTTTTGAATGTATAGTGACATTCAATGTTATATATTTTTTTTAAATTTTCTTCTTTCATGTTCAAATTTTGAACTTAAAAACTTAGTACATGCTTTAAGTGACTTGGCTATTTGAAAAGAAAAAAAAATACAAGTGAGATGAGTAGATATAGAAGTAGTCATGCATAACACTAGTAAGCAATAATATTAAACAAAGGAACTATCTTTTTAGGACAAGAAATGTCCACATACTAACTCATAAAATCAAAATATTATGGCATATTTGATTTTTGCTCTTGTTTAATTTTAACTATTTTTTATAATTTGATCTTTCTTGCATTCCCTATTTTAACTTTTTTTTAATGTAAGCTCATGTTTTATAGATTATATACAACATTATAACTTACTTTTTTTTTAAACATGAGCTTATTGTTTTATAGATTTGTCACAATGCACTAAGTCATGACTAGTATGAAACCTATTTCTCAATTTCCATTAACCTAATCTAATCTTAAAATTCAATATCATGGGATAGCTACTAGTAATTTCAAACATATTTTACACATAAAGCCAAAATATTTATAATTAAATATCTACACTGTTTATATTCAACAAGATTGTACAAAACTAAAAGGGTATTTCTATCTACAAATAGCAAAATAATCTATAGCTATCTTTCACAAATTAAGCCCTGAAGTATTCACTCCTGTGGTGCTAGTGGAGGAAGGCCTTCTACTATAGTATCTAGAGAAGGAATATAATTTGAAGAGTAAGTTTAAGACTCTATAAGTAAACAATTTACTTATTAGTGTGCACGCACACACATTGGTAGATAAGGGTTACAATCCCCTTTCCAATCATAACAATTCATATTTATACAAATAACAAAATATCTAACAATTCCAATAACCATATCTTATAATTAAAGTAGAAAACATTTAAACTTTCTTGTAACTTTTGTTTAATCTCATCCTTTCACAAACTCATCTTTATTCCTTCAAAACTAATCTTATCCTTTCACAAATGGTTTTTTGGGTCTAATACTCTATCATATTCTTATCATTTTATCTCCCTAATCACATCTTAAGTCATGAACACATCCAAATTTGAGATTTCAACATCAACAACCCGTATAATCACATTCATGAGCAATATATATACATTATGTATCATGTAACCTTACATTATCATGTAATTCTAATAAACAAAAAAAAATTGAACATAATATGGTGATAGATAACTATATGCTTCTAGAATGTAAATATAGAGGCCATAGTCTACTATCTATATCCAAAAACAAAATGTTTGGTAATAATCAACCATAATAGTCAACTGTAATCCCTCCAGAACATTTCTAAAGGCTATATCAACTATAATAGTCAATTATTCTCATCCAAAACCATAACCTTGGAAGATAGTTGACTATAGGCCTTTCAAGAATAAATACCAAGCTATAGTTGACTATGAGCTATAAAAATGCAAAACTCTTGCATTTTCATTATTCATATGGTAAAATTCCTTCAATCTAATGATTTAAATTCTTACATTTTAATTGTCTTGCATTGTTTTAAACTAATCTTAGATAATTTGCACTTTCTCTAACACATTTATCACTATTTCTAACTTAAATAGTTTTTCTTCCTTTAATTCAAACCATCTCACTAAGGATCTATATATTCAACTATATAAAGCTTTATAAGGCGCTATTTTGATGTTGGAATAGTAGTTATGTTTTATGCAAATTCAATTAATGATAGGTATTTCTCCTAATTACCTTCAAATTCCAAGGTTCAGGCTCAAAGCATATCCTCTAAAATCTAAATTGTGCATTCTAATTACCCATCCATTTGTGGATAAAAAGGGCTTCACCAGAATGCAACTAAGTTTCTAAAGCTTGCTAGAAATACTACTAGAAATGAGTTATAAACTATATGCCTTAATTTAAAATAATCGTAAGGGAAATTTTATGCAATTAAACTATCTTATCCTAGTAAATTTAAGCATATTGATATACAAAGAAAGTAATTTAAACTAATAAAAGTGAGCTACTTTAGTTAACTAGTTAACAATCATTTAAATGGAATCAAACCCCTTTAGGGTTTGAGGTAAACTAATGTGAATAATATTTTATTAATATTTTACCTTATATTAGGTCCCTTAGGAGGTGATTATACTTAATTAGATCAATTTTACATTAATTTGAGACTAATTGCATTAATTTGGGCTTAATTGAATTTCAGGCTTAATGTTGAATTTTTTATACTATTTCAATATTTTGATCATAACTTGAGCTTTGGATATCGGATTTGGATAATATATACACCATTGGAAAGATAAGAAAAAGAGCTATATTTTCATGTTAACTAGAGAACCCAGTTCTGCCATATTGGGGGTCAAATTTTAGATTAAAGTCAAAGCAGAGTCACTGTCCAAGCCCAGACCTGACCCAGTTGCAATGATTAATTCATATCTTGAGCTCCAAGTGTCTAATTAATGCAAGGCTAAGTCCAATTATTCCCTAAGATCCATATCTAATAATTCATGAATCTCTTTTGAAGAAACTGAGTCATTTTGAAGGCCAAAGAAGATGGATTGTTGGCTCAGTACTTCAACTCAAACTGGATTGAACTCTTTATAGTAATTTGGCTATAACTTGAGCTAGGAATGTCTGATTGGGCTAAAATTTTGTGGGTAGCTTCCTAAGATATTAGGATACAATTTTTTAGTTAGTTCCAATCCTAATTATGCTTTTAGGGTTATAAATAAATAGATGACCAAATCAGGACATGGGAGATAGACAGACAGATAGCAAGTTTTCTATTTTTCTTGTGATTTTTCTCTCTAATGGAAGGCTAATTCTCTAAGTTGATTTAAGGAAGTTTGAGGTTCTTTTTCTTTGGGATTATGAGATCTTGATTTGTATGGTGGTAACTATAATTAATTTTCTTTTTTCCTCATCTATCTCTTTTAATTTGCATGATATACTTGACTTGAATGTAGATTTGATATAATCTTTGTTCAATTCTGTAAGTTATGTTTTAATTCTGAATTGATAGTAAATTTTAGTTAATTGATTAGAATTTTTTATGAGAGAAAAGGGGATGAATGAATGATTTAGGATTCTAAATTAATTCATTTAATTTAGCTGAATTCTATCTTTAAATTGGTTTTAATCTAGCTTAGGAGTTATAGCAATTGTCTAACTTAGCTAATCTTAATCAATCAAATCCTAGGTGATTGTCTTGCGTAGAATTCATGAATTATTGCAAGGATTCTGGATAATTCAAGGCTAAATAATTAGTTGCAAAAATCCAATTTATGGTGGTCTATGATTAATCCTCTGAAGAAACATTAAATTCCTTGGATTGGATATTTTAATTCATTGATAATCTTTGTCTTTGTTGCTTTATTAATTATGCTATTCATTTGTTGATATTTTCTTGTGTTTTACTCAGAATCCCCCCCAATTTAGTTCTACACATGATTATTATTCTACATTTCACATCCTGCATTTATATAAAATCTGCATGTTTTATATTTGACAAATTGCAGAAGTAAATAGCATTCTATTTGCATCATAAACTCAATTAGTAAATAATCATTAATAATTATTAAAAAGGATCTTTAGAGGTTCGAATTGGTTCTCATTATTTACCTACAAAAATTCTTGGAATCAATAATTTTAATTTGATTGGTTTGATAACTGCAATCATAAACGTATTAAAAAATCCATAATTATACTTTCCCACTTCCATTTTGGAATAGGAAAGGGTTGGTGTAAACTAATAGGCTTATTATGCTCTACCTTTACCTATCAACACATGATATATTTCAACTTATAATTAAGTACATCTTTCTTCATTCTATTCCATTAGAAACTTTACTATCAGTTACGGTACATCTTTGCCATATCAGGAGTCATAGTGTAAAAAGAATAATAAGATTAGTACAATAATTCATTCTTTTCATGACAAGGAACCCAAAGTCATCTTTGATATATGGTTATTCCTTTCTCATCAATAACTAAATCTTTGGATTAAGATGACTTTGCATCCTTTCTCAAAGTAGGGTATTAAGGATCATGTTTTCAAGATATTTTTTATTCTTTCTATTAATATAGATTAAATAACAATCTATGCAACTCTCATCATTTTTTCTTTTACTTAGATATTAGCTAAGATTTTCAATAACTTCTTGCTCAATGCATCAACTACTACATTTTCCTTGCTAAGGTTGTAATGAATGGTGCAATAATAATCTTTGAGAAGTTCCATCCAAATATAATACCTCAAATTCAAATATTTTTAATTGAAGATATATTTCAAGATTTTATGGTTAGTATAGATTTCACATATTTCACCATCCAAATAATGCTTCTATGTTTCTAAGGTGAAAACCACAATGACTATTTCAAAATCATAGGTAGGATATTAAGTTTAGGCATTTTCAATTATTGTGATGCATATGCAATAACCTTTTCATTTTTCTTCAACATATATCTTAAGAAAATATGGGATGCATTACAGTAAACCACAAACCCTCTATAACTTGATGGAAGAGTTAAAACTGGAGTTAAAGTTAAACAAGTTTTTAATTATTTGAAAGTTATTTTCAAACTCATTGGATCATTCAAACTTGACTCTTTTTTTAGTGAACCTAGTTAATAGAGATGTTATTTTGGAAAAATCTTTTACAAATAACTAATACTAACCCTTCATTCCTAAAAAAACTCTAGATATTTGACAAAATTATAGGCCTTAGCTAGGTTTCCGGGTTTCAATCTTCTAAGGATCTACTTGTTTACCATCTTGAACATTGGTTAGCTAGAATTTGTATTTAGAAAATTTGGAATACAATTGGTTTCATAGGATCTATAAGATAATTATGAGATGTTGTGCATGTTTTTCTCTAAGTGTTATTCTTAAATCACTCTTTCTTGAAATTTTAGAATCATCCTATATAATGAATTCAGTAGGATTAGTAAAATTACTAGAATGATTAGTAAGAAAGCATTATTTTACCTCTAATGGATAAATAAAAGGTATTAATTTAGTGGTAGAAACCACTTTTGAAACTTAAAATTTTGCATGACTATCATTTTTTGCATATTCTAAAACAATAATATTCTTATTACTCATAAATGCAAAAATCTCAATACATATGTTACAACTATTATCACAATCAAAGCAAGTGCATTCATCGCCAACAATACAATCTATAAACTCATAAATATGACAAAAGTCAATAACATGTGAAATATATGTCACTAACATCTGCAAAATTTAGTAGAATGCTTGAATAATTATGCAAATCATAGCTAGTAAATAATGTTAACAAATAAATTGAAGTGGATCCCCAGCAATGGCACTAAAGTTTTTACAATTATTGAACCTAATTAAAATTAAAAATTATTGGTTTGATGAAAATTTTGCAGTATAAGGCAACAAAGTAGGTTAAACCTATAATGATTCACTGAATTCACCTTTCATGTTCAGTTACTAACTATAATTATAGAATTATAAAAAAAAAGAAGAAAAAGTAGATGGCAATAGAAGTGAAAATTAATCTTATACACTTAATCAATTAAGCAAACAGTATGCATGCAAGATGTAAGAATGTAAACAAAATTAATTAGGGAGGTTTGATTCAAAATTAAATAGAATTCAATATTAGAAAAAGAATCCAAAATTAACACACAAAAATAATAGAGAAACATAATTGATACAAGGAAATTGAGAATTCTTTGATAAATTAATCACATATTATAAAATATTTGATAATTATAATTAACTTTTTAGCCTAGAGTATCTCTACAATGATTTATGAATTCTATACTATATAACCATTTAGGATTTGATCAATTTAAATTAGTAGAATTAAACAATTGCTTTAATTTATAAAGTTAGATCTAAATTAATTTGAATATAGAATTTAACTAAATTAAAGGATTAAACTAGAAACCTTTGATTTAGTTATTCAAAATCCCTTATGTTCACCAAAAGAATGATAACTAACTAACCAAAATTCTTCATAAAGCAAATAGATATCATAAATCAAATTAATAAATACAGATTATACCATATCAATATCCAATTCATATAATTTTAGAAAATTAGACAAGAGAATTAGAGAAAAAAGAAATTAATTAACAAAAGTTAACATTATAGCTTAAGATTTATAATCTAAATAGAGATAAACCTTAAATTTCATAAACTAATATGAAAATTAGCCTTCCATGGCAAAAAAGAAACTTGGAGAAGAGAAGTTGCTTAAAATTATATATTCTTATCTTTGGAGGCACAAACCCTATAATATGATTTCTTCCCTTACAAAGCCTAATAGGCTAAGTTAATATGCCTTATAAGGTTACATAGACTAGGGCCTTGCTAATTTTAGAAGTCTAGAATCTAATTTACAACATAATATGCTACACAAAGTTATTGTAATGAAATCTTATGTATTTGACTTCTAGCTATTATAAAATTGCCAAGACTAAGTAGTTTTACTAAACCCTATAAGGTTTGAGTATTAGGCAACTTTGGGCATTAATTCCGCCTTAATTAGACCTCTCAAGTTCTAGCTATGGATGATTAACACATTGCACTGCACCAAAATTAGATTAAAAGCTAGTTTATTGAAATAATATAGATAATGGCACAAATTAGGTCATACCCCTAGTAATTCCTTGACATTATCCTTTATTATGATTTACTAATAAAATATAAGACAAGTGCAAAATAAGGCATAAACAAATGAAAATAAAATGTAAAACAAACAATATGTAGTCCAAACTGCTGATAAAATGTAGAATACAATATGCTATATGAATGCAGAGCACAAAATCAAAAAAGTTTAATTTGAAATCAAGGCAATTAAAATAAACTAAACTAAACATAGGAATAAAATAACAAAGAAGAAAATTAATATAATGAAGTAACTGATTCAAGGAACTAAAATGCTGTAGCTTGGATAAATCATGGATTATTAGATATTTGACTTTTCTAATCAATTCTTCAACCTTAAATTATCCGAAACCCTTACAATAATTCTTCAATCCTATGCTAGATTTCCATTTATGATTTGATCAACTAAGATTAGCTAAATTAATCAATCGCTATAATTCTTAAGCTAGATTGAAATTGACTTAAAAATAGAATTTGATTGATTTAAGAAATTAAATTAGAAACCTTTAAATTAATCTCTCAACCCTTTACCCTTATGTGTAAAATCATGATTTACTAACCATAATTCAACATCAAAATAATAAGATATTAGAAACCATAAGGATGAACACTAATTATACCAAATCAATATTCAAAATAAGAAATTTCAAGAAATCAACACAAGTAATTAATGAAAGAGAAAAATTAATTAAAGAAAGTCAATATTATAAATCATGATCTCATAATCTGGTAGAGAAGATGTTACCACCCACTTCTGATCGTGACCAGCCTGGATCCCGAAACTTGGTTTCCATAAACCTTTAACCATTTTTCCTCTTTCTATCTAACAAGAGTTTCAAATTTTCAAGGAAACTTCAAATTTTCATTTTAGATTTTTACAAAAAAATGAATAAAGTTTACCCTATTTTTGGATACTTCTCGAGGGCTACATGCCCTTAATATATAAAACCTATTTAACTTTCAAATATGATAACAATCAACATTTAACGCTATACAAACTCAAACTTATTCATAAAGGAACATATCAACATATCTAATGCTAAATTATTAGCATTTCTATTTTCAATGCTGATTCTAATTTCAAATGAAATCCAACTGTGAAATTTTCACTTTAGATAGTCTTTGCTTCTCTATAGATGTAACTAATTCAAACATGCTTATTTCAACTTGAAAACATTTAAAATAGAATATAGTAAGTTGTAAGAACTCAGTGATCATATATTTATCACTATTTTGTAAGTGATTAATTATATAAACAATATTCACATACTAGTTATATATTAAATTAGAAAATATTAGTGATCCTATTTTCTGGGATCTCTGTAATATGCATAATTCAACCTTAGATTGGAATTTTACTTGCATACTGTTAGTGTATATGCCCTAAAATCAATCATATTAGTGATTGTAATTTTGAATCATGTTATTTTAATGGCAATTCTAATTATTATATTTATATATATTATCTGCATAATATATTCAATTATGATAATAACCTTAGAATAATTATATTTTTAAATGTCCCTAGTCATATATCATTGTGGATTAGGTTGCTTTGATGTGTTAAGACTAGTATGTGTGAAGACTTATATGAGATATTAAGTTTACACATGAGTACAAGTTAGAGAACTTATATACTGGACCAACCCATATTAAGAACACTACATGGATCGTCATATGAGTGTCATGAGTGGTTCTTAGTGATCATTAATATGGTCCTTTGACCTGAGATCACCAAGGTTCCCTACATGTGAGTTTCATATTTTGATACTATTCTATGTCACTAATGGTTGAGTGAATGCAAGGCTAGATATTGGATATGTCACATATCATGCGGAGGGATTTGTGTGATCAAGA